>CM037914.1:4687500-5287500 GCA_021346845.1 Apeltes quadracus | reverse complement strand
CTCATGCAACGGGGGCCTGCGCAGGTTTAATCGAGCTGTCTGATTAGTTGCGTGTGCAGAGAACACCAAAACACTCCACAAGGTCATATGCAAATTTAAAAAACAACTTCTTACCGGCTGGGATGCTTTCAAGCGGTGTAATGTGAGCTATCCGTTGTTGTGATTCTTTAAATCCTTGGTGCTAAGCGGTCATTGTTGTTTTTTTTTACTCTACAGTTCCCAGGAAAAATGTGTTTTTAACTTAAACATTTATTGCTGTCTCCGGTCAAGGTTATAGATAATTAATGGAACCATTCTGGTACACGATACAGTTTAATCATCCGTATAACGACGCACAAACTGCCTTTGGAGCCGGTGACAACACTGTGATGGTGTGTTGATGTGTGATCCCGTACATCTGCCTCAACATTACTCACTCGACTTTTTGTTTTATTTATTTTGGTAAACAGAACGTCTAGCAACCCGATGAGAAAATATAATCACGACTCCATCCTTTCATCACTTACTGCAGCACTTGCTGTCGGCTTCTTTAAGACGCTGTATACACCACGACTCCTCAATGAACAGCACAATGTTTTTTTTTTTTCATGGCTGTCTGACCGAGCAGCCGCAAGGTTTTACAGAGTAGAAAATTCATCATACGATTTGGATTTTTATTTTTTAATCGTATGATCGATAAACAAAAAGAGGGGTCCGTCTTTGTCAAGATCTTGAGGTGCTAAGAGGAGGCATTGCGCTACAGTTTTCCATCACCATGACTAAACTCGCCGTCGTTTAATGATTCATTACTTGGACAGAACACAAGCCAACATGATGGGTTTGCTTTTATTTTGACTGTGCGTAAAAAAACAGGAAATGTTCACATCCAAAGCGGTAAAATATATTTATATCTTCATCACTGAGACCCAGCAAAACAAAGCTGTGCAGAAGACTTTAAAGCAAACATGCCATGCATAATTATTACGCTCACACACCTGTTTGTGTCCCAAGGGATACGCAAAAGCAAAAGAAGGTATTTTTCTGCTGCTGAGAGACGGCTCCTTAATGAAGGTCTTCCTGGGCAACAATCTAGGTTACCAACTGCATTTGCTCATCAGCACAAACCAGACAAGAGGGATTCTCAGCCGCTCGGACCAGAGTTTCAGGAAACAAAAATGTCTTACTTATCCTCTCATTATCCCTTTTCACTACGGGCCTCAAAAGATGAAAATGTCACTTCTGTGTCCACAGAGCCAGCACCGTTTCTGCAAGACTCTTCTCTTTTCAAAATGCTCCCTTTTGGTCCCAACATTTTGAATCTTCATAGTTGGAGTTCATCTCTCGCAGCGTTCCCCTCACTGACGCAAACTGGACATGGTCTACTCGAAGCGAACGAGTGTGGTTTTCATTTACCTTGAGCTGCCAACCAAACACGCTGTGCTACCCAAACCCTGGAGGGGGCCCAGTTGTCAAGGTGCCAGGCCGAAGGCCTTTTGGACACACTTTTCCCTTGACAATCCAACAAATACCTTCTGTTTGACTCTCTGCCACAGCCTCTGCTGAGAGATTCCGCATCAGTACGGCTGAACGACAATACGGCTTATTAGGGGCGCAGGGGACGCCAGCACAGACTGTATTTACAGCACCCAGATATACCCTTTAGTTCTCCCAATAAAAAAGAGATGGTACAAGAATGTTGGCTAACGATGGCACAGGTAACCATCTCGGTACTCGTTTGTGGTTAGCAGGCAGCTTGAGGCATCGTTTTCTCTCACTGCCATCTCCCAGTGAGTGGGCGTATCGGCAGTAACATCAAAGATAGCAGGAATTAAACCCGCCTCTTTGAAGGTGAACTATGCCACATTGCACATCAGGTGTTTCGCCGTGGGCGTGTCACCGAATCGGTTCTGTTCCCGACGACACAGCTGTCTCTGGGTCTTAATAATAGGGCAACAACGGACGTTGACGGGAACTGACTTTAAAAAGACGAGTGAATACCGTGCCGACTAATTACCGTCAGAACCGATCCGCCCTCGGTGACAATGTCACAACGATGCTTGTCAGTGACATCTTTGATTAAGTTAATTAGCTGGTCGACACCCACCCTGAAATCAGAGGATTTTCTTTGCTCAAAAGTGATTAACCTTAGCGAAACACTAAGAAAACCAAAAGTTGAAAGTTCTATGTTTTTTTGTTTTATGACTTTTTATTTGACCCTACGTTTGTTCAGTCCATCAGTCCATCAGAATGTTAACACTGGGTTTGCGCTCAACGTTTGTCCACAGCACACATGACATGTGTGGAAAAGGGCCAGTGTGTACTCAGGTTGCAGTGACACATAAAGCAAACAATCTGTTTCTCCAAATCTCTGCTCTGCTATTTCCAGCCTTTTGTATTATGTTGGACTTGTGCGATGTAATGCGGGCCTGTGGGACAACATCCTGTCACATCCCAGCTATGAACATACCACACTCCGGAGAGTTCTGCTATGCCGTGACACACACGTAGGTCTGTCTGAAACACCTCCTGGGCTCCGCTCCACCCCCTTTTACCAGATTGGACCTATTCCCCGTTCACACCGAGCTTGTTGGACATCTTCCTCGCCACTGTTGCTCACAGAGGTTAGCTGCTGTGAACATGAATTAGTAAGATGGACTTGGTGCCAATAAAGGAAGCACACAGCACAAAACCTGAATGTGATCAACATCTAGCTGAAGGATACCTCAGATACAAGAAAACTCCATGGAAACACATGTCAAACCTTCCTGTTCTAAAAGTATTTGAAGTCACACTGAATTTAAGATTGCCTAACATTTTAAGATCACAGTAAATTAGATTTTGAATTTTTGTTTTTGCCTAAATGATTTAGTATATAACAGATAATTCTATTCTACAGTATAGATTTGACAAATTCCTCAAGGCTTAAAACAACACAAGAATGCCTTCTTAAATCATGGAATAGAATTTTAAACACATCGGCTTGAAAAAAGTTTGATTTAAAAAAAATTAATAAAAAAGAATGTACATCTTATACCTCCATATTTCAATCAGTTTGTTCTTATGATATCAGGTTGTGTGATTCCTTCATTTAGCACGAGTCATGGCTCACATGGTTTTCACAATCCAATTTCCAATCCCGTTGCCTAAATAACTTAAATTGGGCCGTGGTTCTCAGTTGCACGTGAAAACCCTGGAAATGGTTTTCTTCCTTGCCGAATTGTCACATCAAACCTTCTCTCCCCATGTGATGGGGGCTGGTTTCGCTTTCAACTCTCGCTGGCATGAGAGCTCCATTTGACATCCATCAACCGCGTTGAGCCACGGTGGAGTTTCACTCACTTTACATCTTAAACATTCCCTTCTCACAGCTGGAAAATCATCACGAGTGTCGAGTATTTCAGTAGTGAAGGAAAAAGCACCATGAAACGCCAGTCTCAATCGCGGCACGCAGTTTCGACGTCACAATGTTTTCACTTCGGCGAGGTGTCTCAGTCTCGCTTTCTCAATCACTTTGTCTTCCATTTGTTGTCTCCTTCTGCCGACGTGATGGGGCTCAGCGGCGTGCAAACACATCGTGATGATCTAATGTGAATCACAAGCTGACGAAGACGTCTGCACAACCATGTCCCTGCATACAGAACAGACAACTGTATGAGAGGCTTTTTCAAGTAAGGGTCACAATATCATTTGCACGCTACGACTCAATGCAACACGCACTGTCACAAATACTGTCTTTGTGTGGCCAGAAGAGTCGTTTCTGTGACATCATTAGATTGGTTTAGATTGTAAAGTCGCTGTACCTTTTGGATACATGCCAACTTAACTTTCTTACTTAACATCAACATCCAGTTTTTCTTCTTTGTGGCAATAAAAGTGTTCCGCTTTAATGTGAGCTGTGTCTCCAAACGCTACAGGGGCCGAGTGAGTATCTGACATTTCCCCCACGACAAAGCAATACAACGCAAATATGTTCCAGCCAGGTAAGGATCTTAGACCTGAAACAATTCATCACCAGCAGCGATGCGCATTACCATGGCGACGTCCCCGTGGAAACTCTCGGGTGTCACCAATTTTTTTAAAAATGAAGCGTATTCATTTCTTAGCCAAGCATTGAGATGCAGCCGGCTAATGCTACTGTGATTTCAAAGGAAAAGAAAACATAGAAAATATTCTCTAAAAACAATTTCTAAAGGAATGTCTATCAATTTCAGTCGTGCTGTGTGAAGGCTTCTTGCTGAGTAGCAGCTTTAGTTTCCTTAATGGACACACTGTATGTTTAGTTTCAGCGTGGAGAAAGCACTCAGGCCCACGGTAGGCAAAAGAAACACCGCTCAATAAGTTCCGTGTGCCGTTCAATAAACGCATTGATCATCACACAAACAAACCCATCACAACTGCAGCAGGAATTAGAGTGCTGGGACGAGGTCAATAACGCTCAACCCGTTTTCACTTGCCCTCTAAAATGGGATCAGCCATGTACAGCTACAGAATACACACTGACGTAGAATGTTTGACATGTGCGACATTTGCGCTGTCACACTATTTCTCAAATTAGGATAATTATATTCCAAGAGGATGGTAGATTGTCATCGAACTGTCAAGAAATGCAGATCGAGGTTAGCTGAGGGAGGTTAAAAAAGGCCGTAGGAAGGATTGTTATGTATCCTTTAACGCCCACACAGTTCACGATGACAGTCAAGTGACATTAGGAATTACTCAAGTCATCACATCACACGATGGATGAGGATAAGAATGCTGGACACAGGTTTCTTCAGACCACAGCTATAGAGTCCTACTAGATTTAGCCAGGGACAACAAATAGAGCCGTTGTCTGTTGAATTTAACTGTATTCCTTAGTGAAGTCCAGTGATTCAGATTCAGACTATATTTTATCTTCAATCGTGAACATTTTAACACTTTAACATCAGTTATTAGTATTCTTATATGAATTAAGTATTATATATATATATAAAGACAACTTGTCTATGAAAGGTGCAGCTAACAGTGATAACCTGGCAGATCATTATCACCTGACCCCAGAAGCCACCTCATCTCTACAGTTTTATGTCAACTCTTGCTAAATGTGCCACTGCCCGGAGAAGGTTAGCTTAGCTTAGCATTTTATCTGACACATTGTTCTATCCAGGTTTTATTCCAATCATTTTAATAATTGTAAAAAAACAGTATTTCTGTGTTTTATACTGTCCTGTGTTTATGGTGTAATATCCAAAAGTTTAAGTATGACTATGTTGTATGGCAACATGATAAATATCCCTAAGATCTTCTTGAAAAACAGGCATGCATCAGATGGCAATTTGACCAGGAAAAAATGTTGCATTAGGTTTACTTTTAAAAAAACAACTGTGAAACAAACTAGAAAATAGACAGTTAAGCATTTTCATTGACCACAAGGGGAAATAGTTTAGTTCCAAGTCTTAAGCTCTTTTCATTTCTTCAGAGGTCTGCACTGTCTAAGTTAAGGGAAGTCCCCCTAAAAGCTGGATTTGACACTCACCTTTTATCTGCACAAATCTGCCAAAAAGCATTGTTCTTGAGCTATGGTGGCTTTTGAGGGAGACATACGGTTATTACATTTAAGCTTACATCATACAACCCCCCAAAAAACCCTTCATTGCCTCTGTAAATGAAATGCCCTTTGTTGAGTCTTCAATTCCTCACAAACAGATACTGTTTTGGCCACAGGGCGGGACTAAAAAGTAAAAAAAAGTCATTTCCACAAAGCAGGGTAGGTAATCCAGTGGCGGTGCAGGGTTTGCTCCGAGGTATTTCGGTGACGCTTCATGCTGGGGTCAGCCACCAGCTGCTGGAGGTGAGATATCTGGGATGAAGTCCTCTCCCCAAACGACATCAACTCTATTTTAATTCTCCACGCGGCATGGTGCATTGACACCTGGGCTGAACACATGGTCAAAATTAGGGCCACTGCAGGGGACCTTGACAAACAAGTGACTTTGACTGAACGTGTCAGGGCGTCCCTGGAGTCGAAGAAGAGCAGTTTTCTTTTAGTTTGTGTTATCAGTCCCACCTACCACTTTTTAAATCCACATTTGATCAAATTGTAATGAGTAAATTTGCTTGAGAAATGTATGTCATCCTTACGTGTTAAATCACTTAAATGTTAAGCTGATATTTTCTGCTTTTGTGCACCATAAGAGCACCAAAAATATTCATACATCTTTCATGACGTACTTGCTGTAGCCTCCTATTTTGTATCTGTTATCCAACTGTCTTCATCATTCTCAAAACGCAAGACATCAAATGTTGAAAATAATTCATTGTTTTTTTGGTACACTTTACAAAGTTTACAGAAGGATTTGACAAATCTGCAACCTTTAATTATCTCCCATAATAAACTGTGCTCCTCTAATTGTAAACCCAGGACTCCCTACAATGCCAAGTAGCCTTTAATGGTCTTCAATGCATATTCAGGAATAGCATGGTTGGCTGTCCTGTATAGCATCTGGATGTGCACAGTTAACCAATACGGTCCTATTGAAAAACATTAAGCTTTTGGCACTAAAAACGGTCTTAAGTTCATTTATAGTCAAAATTAAAGAAAAAAAACAAAAGGGTGGAGTCCGTTTGGCCAAAGTTTTGGCTTGAATATTTCATTTTATAGATAAACTGTCGAGAGTCAGACAAGACCCACTATATAAACTTTGAACACAGGCTCTCCAGAAGATATCGATAGTTGTAAATATTTAATGCAGTGCCTCCTACAATGCAGGACACTGAAACAAATCTTTACCAGATCGAATTCAAGATAAATAGCACGGAAATATCACCGGCGCTGATGCACAGGTTTTCATGCTGTTGTTTTGTCAGCGTGGTCTCGTTGGGGGTTTGTGTTTCCCAGATCGCATGTAAGCTTATCCGTGGTGTCAGCACTTCTTAAGCAGCACCTCAAGTGTTTGTCACATATTATATGTGCAGATGTGAATTAGATAAAGGCTCTTTTAGTACCTGGAGTGATTATTTTTTTAAGTTGCAGTCCGTATTGGGCTCCAACCAGAGATGAGCTGCACATCCAAATGTTCATGTACCCTCAGAATACTGTATAAAATAAAATTGAAAAATGAAATAAAATGTAAAAAAGTGAAATTGTATAATACTATAAACTGGTTCAAATGTTCAAAAGTTTCCAATTTTCCTTGAAAATGACATTTACACCAAACCAAAGACAAAGAGATTTACGTTGTTCTGTGAACTTAAGGTATTTCATTGACCTGAATATGACAGCCTCTGTCAGTTATTCATTACAATGTTAAATTCACACAAATGACTGAGACGCTTAAAAAGCTTTTAAAACATGTATATGAAAAAATTGTTTTCTAGTCCAAAGGAAGTGCATTATTCCTCAAGAATTTAACTTGATAAGAACGGTGAAATAATAACTATAATATATACTATAATAATAACTGTCTCTATCACTGTAGTTGGTACCAAATAAGGAGAAACAGTCTTACGTTTAGGAAACAAGAGAATTGGAGTTGATGCTTTTAAAGCATTGTATGAAGAAAGGATCAGATCCCAATTCAGACAAAAACTCTAAAGTAAATTACGTGCCTACCTGCCATCAATAAATAATCAACACAGTCACATTTTAAAACTTTTATTCACTTCAGTTCTCAGGTGTTAAAGCAAGAACAAAAACATTTATAATGTCCTTTGGTGGGATTTTATTACACTTTATTAATACTGTATATGTAAACTGATATTCTTTGATGCCAGCACGTTGCCAATACAAAGGAAAATCGACTGCACAACTAAAAGTAATATTAACAAATAAATTAAGTGAATGAAAGAAATATAACTCAATAGGAAACCATCTGTGTTTGGATGTTTTAAATAGATACAATAAAGGTTGCCTTTTTTTCAATCACAATTTGGCAAAGATACAAAAGGACTACATTACTCTTTTTTTTTTTTGTTTGCTCTGTCGAGAAAAGAACTTGCAAATACACCAATATTTTTCTACGCACTTCTCGTCTGCTCAGGTGAAAACTATCCTCGGTCCGAAGCCGCAGGGAGCGTGGTGGCTCTAAGATAGAAAAAGAATCAGACAGCTTTATTGGAGAATCTTTTTGCAAGAGAGGAGGAAAGGGAAGGGGGAGGAGGGGTTGGAGGGGGGGGGGGGGGGGGGGGGGGGGGGGGGGGGGGGGGGGGGGGCTCAGGGGCTTCTTACACATGTGCATCACTAACATCGGACAAAAGAATCTTTCAACCAACAAGGGTTTACAGAGTAACGTTCACGAAAGCACGGTTCTGTGGCAGCGTGGCGAGGTGGGTGTTTAGGAGGGAGGGAGGATGAACAGGAGGGAGGATGAGACAGAGCTCAGGGGAGGGGGGAGGGAGGGGACAGAAAGCTAGAGAGGGATCAACATGGGCAAAGGGTTTTTTTTGTGTCACAAAGGGGGAGGAGAGGGGGGGGGGGATTTCCTTCTATCCACAACGCACTGACAGCAAAGAATGCTCGGTGTGTTTCCTCCTCTTTTAGTCGAAGCGTCGCGGTCGTGTTTCAGGCGTTCAGCGCGGGCAGCTTCTCTGAGAGCTCTTCAGCGTCAGTCCGGCCAACATTTAACTCGCCGAGCATCCCGCGGGCGATCGGAGGCCGCCGCCGGCTGATTGGTCGCTGCTGCTGTTGCCGTGGCAATCGGAGGGACGTGGCGAACGAGCCCGTCATCTTTCTCAAGGTGGAAGGAGCTTGTATACCTGGTATGGCTTAGAAGGGGAGGGGGTCTCATCGTTCTTTGCACATTGTACTCTATTTAGGCAAACGCTCTTTTTTCCTTAATAATATCTGGCATTTTTAGAAGTATATGTTTTTATTTTTTTTATTTTGATATATTCTTTGAAATTAAATAAAAAGTTTTTGCACTCATTTGTCTGGCACATTCCCTTTATCGTCAGCGCGAGTGTCCATTGAGTCTGGGCGGGCGGAGAAGCTCACAACAGTTCAGACCGCGTAGCCCACGGTCGTTCCTGTTTAATGGTTGTTGATTATTTGAAAGAGGGAAGGGGGGGAGGTCGTGGGGGGCGGGGGAGGGGATGGGGAGGGTAGAGGGGAGGTGGCGGTCACGCGACCGCTCCCGCCAGGTCAGAGGGCCTCTTCAGAGCAGCGCGGGCCAGCAGGAGGCCTCCCTCAGCAGCGCCGAGCCCAGCAGCAGCAGCAGCAGCAGCCCGGGGAGGGACGCGGGCGTCAGGGGGGCCTGGCCCGACTCGGGGCCCCGGCAGCCGCCCAGCTCCGACTCGCAGCGGGCGCTTTCACACAGCAGACCCGAGTAGTCTGAGGGACAGCTGCAGCGGACGTTGTTGACGCACACCCCGCCATTTTGACAGCGCAGGAGCTCGTTGTCACAAACGCGGGCTATTGCAAAGACAGGAGAGACGAGTGAGGGTCAGACATTCAGCACAGGTTGGGCGACAGTTTACTTGAAGTTCACATCAAAACACATCAAAAACACAATCAATTCAACTTTGTAGCATTAAATGATCTACGTTCATTCAAAAGGAAAAACGAATTCAGGTTCTAACAAAGTCAGAACTCACGGAAGGTTTGCTTCAAGTAAAGTGTTACCGTTTTTTTCCAGATGTGATTCAACTTTGAATGGAAGGGTTAAACAGTTTGGGAAATGGGCTTATTCAATTTTCTTTCAGAAAATTTGATCAGAGGATCAATAGAACTTGTATATATGCCCATATGGAGCAAGAGACAGCAGCCAGTTAGCTTAACTTAGGTGAAAATTCTTTTTGCTAATCTATACCCAAATCCAAAGAATAAAAACACAATTTTGTTGTTTAGTTTTTTGTTTGCAAGATGGATGCTCGGCAACTTGTACTACTAAAGAAAAAGTCACATATATATCATTGTGTAAACAACATAGTTGATGTAGAAGTGAGATAAATATTTCAATCTCACTTTCTGCGAGAAAGCAATGAAGCTGATTTCCCAAAATGTGAACTATTGCTTCAACATTATACTAAACAATATGCCGGATTTGCACACAAACAAATTCCCTGATATGAAATATAATTATTCTTCAAGGCAAACTCTGTACTGCATGCATCCTAATTACATCAGTCAATATTTCACTAAATCAGGTTAGTAATGTTAGTCTAAGTCGTAAAAGCACAGACGTTAAAGCCATCATGTTCATAATTGGAAAATGTCTTCCTTTGGCGCCCCCTGTGGTAGTACCGGAAAAAACGGGCAAAGATTGTCTCATTCATAATAAAAAACATTTGCCATTTCTGTTTTAGTGTACAGAAAGTGAGTTTTAAGGACTCTTTGTCACATAAACATTTTTTATTCAAATAAATACCCTTTAGTATTCGAATGATACTATTATTTCCTCATAAAACACAAAAAACAAACCTCTTATTGATTACATATCCTTCTAATAATGTGAATATGCAATCAAACCTAATGGCACCTTTAAAACTTACGGGAAACATGATTTCTCATCTTTTCTTATGTAAACGCCTCATTCTGTCAGGGAGTACATTCCCTTTTTGTTAACATTTCTTTAATAACAAAGCTGATTAAAGCCTCGTTCTATCAGCGGCGCTGCTGCACAGAAGTCCTCAAAGCCTCACAGGCTTCCCCCCCAAACAGCACTCTCTTTAGACAAACTGAACGTCAGGTGGAAATTGGTGTATATTTAGAGCTGGGACACCGAGGCCACTCTATTCCCAGTGGAGGCAAGCTGTCAGGCAAGCTGGAGGCAAACAAAGCAGCGGCGCACAAACTAATAAACCAACAGAGACAAATAAACAGTGATAAACACAGGGGCCACTTCTGCCCATTTCACTCCTTTATGGGAGTGGAAAACAATGTGGTGAGCAATCTATGAACTCTATGGGACATAAATATCACAATAACAAGTACCTCGCCTTTGTGCTGGTACTCGGGATTGGACGCATGCCGTCTCCCAGGACTATCCAAATGGCGCTCGGATAGGAGGCTTGTTAGGAAGCGTTCGCTCCGTGAATCCTATTTGTGCCATGTCTGTTTTTGCAGGGAAAGGGGACCCGCTGCTCGGCTGAGTAAGTTCTGCCGCAGGCCGCGGCTCCCTCAATTACCATACGCAACCAGATCCAAACGAGACATCTGAACTCTACTGTTGTCTTTTTTTCTTCTCAGACTGGCGTTTCAATTTCATGACTGATTCAACGGCGCAGCGGGATATAAAGTAATGTGTCAATAAAACCACAATCACAGCCTCTTTCTTTGGAGGGCCGTTGTTCTCCTGGTTTTCTTCTTCTTACGGCGAAGCAGCTAAAGTTGGCAATAAAAAGTCTCCTTCAAGATGACAGGGAAGAACAACGTATTAATTCGAGAATCATGTTTTTCCCCATGAGGCTTTGATGTGACCAGCTGACTGGAGAGACTCATTTAATTAGACAATGACCTTCCATCATGTCCATGGTGTCTCTCCTGGCTTTCATGAGGAAAAGCCCATATGTTGATTTCTAAACAGTTGTTTGAATTATTATGCGCTCTAAACATGTAATTAAAACATGCAATCCTTTTCAAAATAAAAACCAGCCCAGTGTACCATGAGCAGGAGAAAGTGCTCATGCTATACTCATTTGATAAAAGAACCGAATTATGGCAGGCTTTGAAACGTGCAGCCTACCGCTGCATTTCAAAATAAAAGCGCTTTGTGACATTTGCACAACATTTGATTTCCACTGCTCAGGAAGGCACTTCATTCAGACTGATTAAGCCTTACTGATGGAGTCCATAGAAGCTTGAAGAGTAGCTTGCAGTAATGACACTTGCTAGGCGTAAACAGAAGCATGTGTCTTCATAGTGCTTATGATATGCTTGTCTCTAAATCAAGCTGGTTGTATTTTTTTTTTTTTTTAAAGCTGCCAACTACTTTCAGCACTACTTTAGAATTTTCCACTACAGCTCGCTTAATTCACCCATTGCTAACCACTAGCTGGTGGTGTGAAAGACATTATAAAGTGCATAATATCAGTGATATAGTGAGTAGGTTCAGGAATTAACATTTACCAATGGCTGTCTGCGATACCTTTCTCAGGTCGCAGGTTTTAGCCTCAATTCAGAACTGGTTCACTGTCTTCCACAAAGTAGGCGGAGCCCAAATACAGCAACACGAGGTATCTCATGTATCAGTGTGAGACGAGGTTGGAAAACGTAACTTGCTTTGACTTTCAGCAGTCAGTAGAGAAGCAGCCTTTGCTACCTTGTTGAGTTTTATGTTTAAATATTGATATCGAGAGGGAATCTTCATTTTTAGGTGAACCACTGGTTAAATATTAACTATGCATGATACTCAGCACCGTGCAGTTGACTTCAAAGTGAACTTTGGGTAATGGGCAACCCCTGCTGGCAAATTGCTTCGTTTGCAGCCAATTAAGCAATGCCAATGTCCAAAAAGAAAACAAAGACATGGATAAAAAAAAAAAAGACCCGCTGGAGCAAGTTTATCAAAGATGAAGACTATAATGGGGTCCATGAGAGAAGGTTCTCTAACACTGTGAAGGCGAGAAAACAACTTGAAGGCACACAAAGGAACAGCATGGGGCATTATGTTTTTGAAAACTAGGGATGGGTATTCTGAAGACGAGTGAGGAATTAAGTTGTAAGCCTGAAAACTCATTTGAGGGACGGATGAAATCTCCGGAGAGCTCTGCACCTTCATCTCTCTTCCATCTCTCACGTTAGCCATTTCCTCGGCACGCAAACAGAGCTGGCGCAGACAGTAAATGACAAGATTTGTAGCGTTTGCTTGTGATATGAGTGACAATATTTAGAGAAGGAACCGATGATCTAGGTGTGCCTGTCTAAGGCTGTGATGTGTTTGACGACAGATTGGAGTTTTAATTGCATTCTTCAGTGTGCATGCAGATCGAGTCTGGTCCATTCACATACATACTGCAGGAGCTGGGAAGCAACGGGAGGTCAAGATGGAAAAGTTTTTGAATTATTTCTACTGTGAAAAACCTTTTGCTGTGCATTGTAAGTAGCCTGGCTAACGTCATACCCTCATCTCAAATGAGTATTGGAGGCGTGGTTTACGAATGGCCAGAGCCGTTTATTGGGCGCTACGAATGTCTGTCAAATGCGCCTGTTCCTAGCTCACAGCCAATCGTTTCTATTATACCCGATGACGTAGGTGGAGCGACAGAAGTTCTACGCGGAAGAAGGCGATGGGTCAGATTGCATATTCGACGTCATCGTCTTGCTGCACCCTCCCCGCTTTGTGATTGGTCCCCTATCTCAGGCGAAAATTTGCTCCATGGAATCCAGGCTGCCTTGCAGCGCGAATTAAATTGCGCGCGCAAGGCAGGCTGGGAAAACCCAGGCTACATTCTAAGTGCTCCACCAATGTAAAATAAAATAACATCCTGTAGGCATAAATATAGCAGTGACTTTCTTGCTCGAGTTGAAGTATTTCAACTTGCCCAAAATAAAGCGACTGACACAAATTCTAAACTTAACTTCTTTCCTCTAACTGATAATGCTATTATAATTACTCATGTACAGCGAGGCATTCTGGGAAATGTGGTTGAATGCGTTGAGTGAAATCAGGTTATAGTTTAAGATTCTGATTTAACCACAAAAGAATAGATCTTTCATCTAAATAGAACGTCCCACAGTTGTATTCCTACATTTAGCCTGTGATCAAGTGCTGTTTCCTAAACCTCTTTAGTCTCATTACAGAAAGAGCAAAAGTTTGATGCTTAGAAGTTTTGAGAACATTCAAATACTTACACACAATCCTGTTTGTTTGATTTTCTAATCACTACCACTTGCTAGTCTGAACAAATAAAACTACAGACCATTTCTGTGCTTTGTGCCTTTCCATCTGTTTGACGTGTTTTCTTTTCCCTTCCTGTTTTCTTCTCGTTTCTGGTAAAAGTATAATTGCTGCTGCTGTACAGACGACATCGTAGGCTAAATAGCAAGTGTGTGAGTATCAGGCTGCATCGTGAATTCTGTGTGTCTGTTGTGGCTGCCGTCATGCAGCAGAAAGCTCAGTTCTCTGAGCCTCTTTCATGACCTCCTTTATTGTTGAACATCACTAACAAACAGCACTTCTTAGAAAGTCATTGCTGTTATTTTGGGATACTAACATCAATAGCTATTAGATGTTATCCACAGCTCTATTTATCATATTGATTATACATAATATGATACGGAGGTTCCTTGTTTTCACTATTCAAAAAATAAATCATCGTACCAAAACGATATTACAAATTCTTTTTTGTGCCACTGTTCAAAATGCTTCCTTACTTTATTTCTTTCTATTTTACATATAAATAAAATGTTCTTCTACAGCTCTTTGTTGGTTTGAATAATTCATAACAAATGAAGGCATCGTTTATCTCTGCTCACAGTTCATGTCGGGTTTCTAACGTGCTGGGCCTGAGTGGGCTGTTTCCATTCACGTTCACTCCGATTGGCCCAGAGAGTATTTCCGGCTCAGTGATTTGATGAACCCTCGTTAGTAAACCCAACAAATGTTGATGTCACCCTGGCTAGATCCTTAGATCCACGGGAAGAAAATAGATGCCGTCACAAAAAAAGATTCCCACATAATCACGTCCATTTACATGGTTGAGGCACCTTATTTAGGACGCCATTGTTACCGGAGAGGGGGGCAAATAAATGACACCACAGTGTGAAAATGTATATAAATCTGATGTAATCCAATCACAGCTGCGGAAAGGGTAATGAATGGTCAAATTCTAATTGGCAGCAATAATGAACTAATGATATAATACTAATAACTAATGTGAGTTACTAGACAAGTAATTGCTCCAAACAGGCCAAATTCGTCAAAATATGTGCATCGGGTTCTTTCTTTATCTTTCTTCATGTGGTGAGTACTTCACTATCACGGCTAACTCCTGTAGGTTGGTCACCAAAGATTGACATGAAGAGAACAAAAAAAAATATGGTTCCATTTAAACAAATGATCCCAAGGTGCATGCTTTGCAAAATCCAAATGACCTGCATTCTCCTTTGAAAAATGTTAGTGTTGGATGACATTGTCCTGTTGTGCGCTGGCGAGGCGGGAGGGGGGTTGAGGGGGGGGGGGGGGGGGAGGGGTGATGGCTATTCAAACAGATCACAGGCAGCCAGTCAAGCAGTCAACATTGACTCAGCTGTTGTTCTGTTGGTGTGCGACATGGCTGGATTGCTGAGTTACGGAGCAGCATGCACCCTGCCATGCCACGCCATCGCCACAGGGCCACCGGCTGATGCCACGTTGTTAACTCGGCCGCGGCAAGTGTGCAATGCAGGTTCAGTCAAAATCGCTCGGTGTGTTCAGTGCGATCATATCATGGGTTGGGTCTTGCATTTGACAAGGCGGCTGGGCAGTCCTGCACATGTGCAGCACCTTCTTCCGGGCAAAGCTCAGGAATCATACAGAGAGAGAGAGGGAGAGAGAGAGAGAGAGAGAGAGAGAGAGAGAGAGAGAGAGAGAGAGGGAGAGAGGTAGGAAATCAGAGAGCGGGAGAGGGAAGAGGCAGAGGTGAAGGAGAAAACAGTGGTGAGCTGCGTGGGGAGGTTTGTGATTCTACTTACATTTGCAGCCATCGTCCCACAAATAGCCGGGTAGACACTGCTGACACTTAGGCCCTGTAGTGCCCTCCTTACATATACAAAATCCTGTGCCATTACAGCGATCACTGACTGAGCCAAAGGGATTACAATTACACTCTGGAAAAACAAGACACACACATACACAAACAAGCTGGAAACAGGGTGGTGCTTTGACTCCCCGGCACACGTCTGGAGAACGGACCTCATTCCTCAACCTCAATTATAAGGCTCAACTATTATTGCAAGATGTTTACTCATCTTTAAACTAGTAAAACATGTGAATAGATTTAAAGACATACAAAAAAATGCTACCATTTCAACTGTAATGGAGACAGAATGAAAGAGGGTGACTGACGCTAGATGCATGAACACTGTATTCATTACAGGATACTTGTGAATTCTACAGAAATAATCTTTACTATTAGATAGCTATACAACATGCAATGAGCAAATATGCAAAGCATTATCAGTAGATTTGATTTAAGACGGCCAAAGAGAGCTAGTCTTCCCACTGTATTCACTCATACATCAATGGGGAGAAAAAGATAAGGAGCAGATGGGAGGAGCAGGTTTCAGATGGATAATGGCAAGAAACAGTGATTATAGTTATAGAAGAACGAGAGTACAGCACATTGAAATGGGCATTGTTGTATTATGTTCTTTAATTCTCTCGAATGTTCACGCTGGTTATTTTAAAAAACGACTACCTGCCAAGTCTCTAGTGTCCTACGCTTAACCGACCTTCCAGCTTTCCACAGCCACCTGGAGCACTCAGCAGTCAGAGCGACACCTATTCTGACAGCCGCCTGACCGTCACATCGCACCTTCTACGGCTGCGCTGGCTGCACCCGAGTGACATCCGGGGGGTCAGGCAAGAGGGGCGAGATGACGGCAAGTGACAAACGGGGGGGGTGGGAGGGGAGGGGGTACGGGGGGGGGGGAGTCAGGGTGAGAGAGGCAGAGTTTGGCACCGGGTAACGCCTCGGTGACTCTTAATGCTTTGTGACGGCTTTCAGCTGCTACTCCTGAGGCCATTTCATGTATATGACATATGCACTTGTGCGGCAGCTCTGACTGGCGGTGTGGCTTCCCTGGGACATTTTTCTCGGAATTCTGGTCGCTTGTCAAGCGCCACCCCCCCCCCCCCCCCCCCCCCCACGACTCACGAATGCACCTGGCACACAGCACTGTGAACCCACAGTCCACGGGCGTGCTAAAAAAATTCAAAAGGGGACCAAACAAATTCTCGAGGATCGAGGTGGAATGCATTTTTACATATTCTTCTAGTACAAACAGATGATGCATTAGGTCTTGGACAAAATAACACCAGATGACATCACAAAGGGGATATGTCTTCACAGCTCACTCATAGGAGTGACGTTTCAAGCCAATGGTAAAGTTAGATGGACCTTGCTCACCGATTATCTGGTAGTAAGGATGCCATTTTATCATAATGATGTATAATCTGGTAATTTATTAACATGCAGAAGTTGTTACCTTTGGATGACTAAATGTTTTTTTCACCAGCTGAGCTAAACTGCTGCTGGCTTCACATCCTATATTCAGACATGAGACCGTTTGAGGTGTTTCCATTAGTTTGTGCACGTTTATTCCAATGAATGCTGCTTGGCCCCTACTGTAAGACACTTCATTCACAAGTAAGAGCTAGCAGCCAGAAGGTCAAACTGTAACTCACTACGTCAATGTAGGCTAGCAGCTATAAATCAACTGCAACACACTGCACAATTAAATAAAAGCTAGCAGCCTGCCAACTTTAAGTGGCTTTAACTCTAAAAACTCAAAACTCAAGTCTACTGTTAGTGAAACCATACCTAAAAGGACTGACTGATAGTGTGCGTTCTTCTGACTAAAGCTGATGGTTCAAAAAACTCTACCGCTGTGCAAAGAGTAGAAGACACAAACAGGAAGATATGGAGACCACTACAAGGCACAGAGGCGAGAGGATGTACGGATGATGAGGCCTTGGGAGATGAAAGATGACAGGTCCTCTGGTGACGAGTCGGAGACAGGAGGTGAGGCGGGGAAAGTGTTGGTGTGACAGCAGGGTGGCAGTGAAAGGGGGGGGGGGGTGTCAGGGGGGGGCAGACTGACCTATGCAAACATTTTCATCGTCCAGTTCTGCCGAGGCATTGCGGTAGTAGCCCAGCTTGCACAGCTGGCAGTGCTGGCCCCTAGTGTTGTGCTTACAGCTCACGCAAATGACGGTGTTTAGCAGCTGGATGTAGCTGCATCGTTTGGAGTGGCGGAAGCATTCGCAGTCTTGCAAAGAGAGTGTGAAGGGGAGCGAGGGGGGGAAAGAGAGGAAAAAGAGGGAGAGAGACGCGGCAGGGAGCGTTGTCATTGCTGCTTTTTTTTGCTGCGAGTGCTACGGCGGCGGGGTCAGCAAGGATGTCGAGGCAACAGCGAGGCACCGCGTGGCATGCAAGGTTTAACAAATGGAGACTGTGAGGGAGAACATGTTGCGAACGTGATGGGAGCGAGGTTAACTCGGGATTAGTCTGACATGGACACAGCCGGAAATTAGAAGACATCACACGACAAAAGCACGGCGTCGGTCGCGCTCGGAAAGAACTCACATCACTTTAAGCACACACCACGACACGAGGCTCCGCGATGATGAAAGAGGAGACACGGCCACATTGGGGACACCACACGGTGGAAGGAAGGTCAAACCATGGATGGAATGGAACTCCTAACTGTGTTGGGGAATTTTTGAAATCATCGCCTGGTTTATCTTACAAATTTGTCTTGTTTTATTTTAAAAACTAAGGTTAAAAACCAAAAATATGAAGTCCAGCGGCAGAGACTGTGTTGTTATATAATGCTAAATTAGATTCATGCAGTTGTGGCTGGACACCTAAACGTCTCGTTACAGTCTGCGATACTCGCTGGCAGCCCAGGCATAAAGGGGTCGGGGGGGGGGGCTGCTCATCTGAATCTGAGTGAGGATCAGTCTGCCACTCCTGAGTGACCACTGACACCACGTGTCACAGCACAGACAGCAGATGTCACCCGTAAGCCTCACTGGCAGTCGCTTGGACAGAGAGCCAACGGATCCATGGTAGAGGGGGAGAGGGGGGGTGTTTCGTCCAAGGGATTGTGGTTATTAAGGATCCGTATTGAGGTCAAGTCTCTGTCTGACCGCTAACAACCTGCCAAGACTTGGAAATGAAGGAGCAAGCGAGACCACTCCGCACCACCTTTCACCTCAAGCAGAAAGTCTGCTTCTGGGCGTGAGCTGAGATCTCCTACATTAGATATGCCTCCGTCTCGCAAACACACTCTCTCGCAAGACAAATAATCTCTCCTTTCCAAAAATAGGCTGAGGTCATAAATCATGCACGCATGGGGAATAGAAATTCCTGAGTCTCTAAAACACATCCCACCCCCACCCAAAAATAGCCGCGGTCCCGAGCAGCCGCGCTGAAAAAGATGCGGTTCCGAGGGACTTTCTTTGTGTTTTGAAAACAATCCGAAAGACAAATGAATCCTCGATGCGCAATCGGTCCAGTTGAGAGCTAGAGTAGAGATGGTAACACAGTGCTCTGGCATCGGGTTAGTGCTGCAAGGGTTAGGGGGCTTACAGTTAGTCAAAAAACATCAGTCTATCTAGGGAGGGGTTGAGGTGGAGAGGGGGTGGGGGGGCAATGTATGAATTCCAGCTCCTACCTCGCTTGCTGTTTGCAACGTGGACAGAAGGGGCAGTGGACAATGCAACCTGAGGAGCTACTAGACAAATTAAAAGAAACAAAACATGATATTGCAATTAAACATAAAACATGTAATGTCAGAGAATTAAGAATACTGAGCATCATGCGTGATAATAAATGTAACTGTGACAAAAAAGAAAGAGATATATGGATGATGACATTGGGAAATAAAGAGTGTGGTTGCCAAGCGAAGTTGGCTGCATGTAGCGGCATCTGCTACAAATGCCTTGGCTGCCGAACAATTCAAATATCATGGTCCTTCTTTTATGCTTCATTTCATTAACAAGCGCTTTGTATAATTCAAAAGCTTCTGTGTATGTTTCTCCAGACAGAAACTATCCTCTGACAAACTACTCTCCATCTCTGTGGAGGCCAGCCAGGAATTTTCACCCTATAAATTTGTGCACAGGAGCGTGGGCAGTGGAACTGGCTAGTGAACACATCAATCCCTCGATTCCTTTACGGTCATAAAACAAACAGTGGGGAAAAAAACTAAGACATAGTAAGGCCAGCCTCTGCCATTGCACTTGGTGACATAAGCTCCTGACACATAGAATGTGTGCGCTTGGCTGCAGTCATGGAAACGTAGAGCGTAGTGGTTGTGTGCTAGTTGTTGTTGCGAGGTGGCTGCACATCACATTTTGCGGGACGGATTAAGCTGAGACGGGCCTAACATCAATCTGCATAAACACCACGGTGGAACCTCTCCTGCTTTTCTTCCCGATACGCTGACACGGGGCCGAGAATCGCTGAATGCTTTGCCTCGCATTCAAATCCAGTGTATGTGTATGAATGTACCGTGCACACACCCAGAGGATAATATACGCCACTGCGGCATGTTGCAACATGAGTGCCCTGTGAATGCACAGGCCTCCAACGCTTTATCAACACAAGCAGGCGGGGGATTTTTTTTTTATGGTTAAGGGTTTCAGACTAACCAAGATTCGAAACTGGGGAAGATACTACCAACAAACACGCACCGCTACCAAAGACTCTTTTTTTTCTTCTACGCAGGCCGAGATAAAAGAATCTGTGAAAAGACACAATGGTTCCATGTTCTTAGATGCCTACCTTCTTTTCGGTTAGCGACACCTAGGGATGACACATTCTGCCGAACTGCGTGCAATTGAGAGAAACCAGGAGTTATTCATGTGCACTTGCGTGATGCGCTTTACAGGTATTCTAGTGAGGGGGTGGGAGGAGTGGCGTGGGGGGGACTACGTGGTGGTGGTGGTGGTGGTGGACACACACAACTCGAGACACGGACATGTCCGGCATGACTCAAATCAGTAAATATTAGGAAACAGCAAATACAATGGGGCAGGGCTGACATGGACGAGCAAAGAGAATGCATCCAAAAATCCGCTAAGGACATCGGTGAGACGTTGTATGTAATCTCTGTGACTTGCTGTTTATGTGTATGCGTATGGAAATGGAAATGATGAGTGACAAACTGAAAAGAAGACTAAAAAAAGATGAAAAAAACCTTGTTAAACAATGGTATTTAATGCAGGTCACGTCTAAACCATATTCAGCAAATAAAGAAGTTGGGGGTCATTTTATTTAATTCATCGCATTGACTATGCAATCAATATCTAATTACAGTGTATTTCTGGTGGAGTAATAACAATGAATAAATAATGGAAGGTGTTGGGTCTTGGAATGACGGACTGCTGTGGGTAGCATAACCTCATAATTACATACAAGTCTGTATTTCCGTGTCAGGGAAATACTTTGCGGTTGGAAATGGAGCCCCCTCATTTCCCAGTATGATCTCTCTGTCCTTTTGCTATTGACTCCACCAATCATGCAATCTAAGGGTAATTAAGGGCCAGTGGCGTCCTGACCGGAATCATTTTGACCCTTTGTAAACCCAACACTCCGATGTGGGATAAATCATTGTGGACGTTTCTTTTTCATGGTAAAATTCTCTAAAACGTTTTTTTTTTTTTTTTCCCAATTCTCAATTGTAATTTAATAATACATTAGCCTTGAGCTCAGCATGTCCACACACTGTGACTATCGCGTTTAAGCTTTCCTTTCATCGATTTCCAAAGTGCATGAACAATAGATGACCATGGAGTTTAACATGTCTTTCTTTTATCACTTTATTCCCTAAAACGTGTTTCTTAATGGATTCCTGGGTTACTGGAGAGAATCAATGAGAGGCTCTGTGACAAGGAGAAGGGCCCCCACATCACCACTCAGACTCAGCCAGGTCCTGCATCTGGTACATTTTTCATTCAGATTCACCCGTGTTGTTTTTATCTGAATTTAAATGCTCTCTTTTGAGCGGTGAAGCTGTTTTCTCAAAAACAAAACTGACATGAGCAATTAATCCATGACAAAAAAGTATGCATAATCTGAGAAGACACACATGAGCAAACCCTAATGTACCGATCCATAAAGTGTAATTGTTAAAGTAGGTTTGTTCGAAATGATTCTGTGTTGAAACTAATACATATCGGGGTCCCATTCATTATTTTTCTCTGGAGAATATTAAGGTAAGGCAAGCTAAATGAGCGGTGACTGAATTTAAATCAATGCCATACCCGTAATGAAATGCAATCTTGTGGAGCCAGAATTGTTTTTTAAAATATTAATTTGACTTTAATGGCACGCATTAGGCAATTCTGCCCGCCTTAATCAACTTGAAATAGAAGAAAAGTCAATAAGGACTTCAAACAACAACATAAAAAGTGCTGTGCTTTCTTTCTCTTTGTCCACAGCGAGCTTTGCTTCTAGTCCATTAACGACCCCGAGGACCTTCTAACCTTTTTCCCACTCGATCCTTACTTTATTGACAACGGAGACAGCCGATTGGTGTGCGCTGAAAACAGCCCCCTCTGCAGCGTGTTCACTTTTCTCTAGTGTCATGCCGGTTCTTTGGGAGGCTGCTGTGACAAGACAGCCATTGGTGAGGACTCTAAATCCCTGTGGGCCGATGTGGATAGGAGAGGCCTCCTATTGCCCACAGCAAGCGCGCGCTCGCACATTCTCCCGTGCAGGATTTGAGATTCCAGGGCAGCATTTGGACACGGTCTGGCCTCGGCATTTGGATGGGACGGACAGGACTGACGTGAATATGCACGCAGGTGTGTACGGCATGTATGCGGAGCATGCACATGCACACTGAGCCCTCGTCGGGCCATGCATGGAGTGGAGGAGGCGTGGTTTGCCAAAGTGAGGGGAGTTGCTGAGGGGGGTAAGCGGTGGAAGATTTGGGGAAGGGAAAGAGGGGCTCGGTTTGGTCTTCATGGCAACATGTCCATTTCTGACTCATGTCCTAGCGTCTGACTTTACAACCAGTGTTCACTTCCACTCTAAAGCCTGATTAAAAACCACCTGGGAGTAATCTGCTTTCCCCCGGTGTCTTGCACCGTACACTTTTGGAGACCCGCCCAGCTATCAGCTTAGCCCCTTAAATGATGAAAACAAGTGTGCAAATGTCTCTCAGTGTGTCACACTTGAGTATTAACCAAATCTTGATTGCAAGTAAGCTGGACTTGTCTTATATATATATAGCTATACATACATATTTACTTTATCAGACTCGTACATGTTTCTTTAACCCTCGATAGTCGTTATGGGTCTGGGACCAGACAGGGAAGGTGTAATTTGCAAATGTAATATGTTACCACGGGAACAGAGGACCCTTGCTACAAACAGGGCGATGAGTAAAATGAAAAAGAGAATTGAGCCAGGCTTTGAATGCACTTTGACTTGTTCAATACAATCCCATGGTTCCTGCATCACACAGCCTTCCAGGCAGCGGAAACCTGAGACATGGCACCTCCCTTCTTCCTCCTTAGGGGCTACTGGTTGACGAAGATAATACCAGCCGAGGCGCTTGCGGCTCATATTAAAATGACCTCCTATGACATTATACTGCCAGAGAGGTCTTGGCACTTTAATAAAGTCTTGATGCCATTTATTTATAATGCATGGGAGAGAGGGGGAGAAAAACAAATGACATTCTTCATGCAGAGCCAGGCAAGTGTTATCTGGTTGACTCTAGATAAATTAAATGAATATGTCCATATCGTAGCAATATGGCCCCCAGCTATTGATTCTCTGTCCCCCGCTGAAAACAGTCAACAGTTGAGTGACCCATTTATAGAAAGATTGGAATCAGAAATGAACACTTGGCACCAAGATCAGGGATGTAACGTGAAGGGTGGCACAATAAGCAAAGCAGAGCATCAAGCATTCATATAGGTCTTTTGTATTTTGTACTTACTAACTGGATCAATGTTATTAGGAATACCTGCAGAAAAGAGAGAGAGAGAGAGAGAGAGAGAGAGAGAGAGAGAGAGAGAGGGACAGAAACACACCTAAATTAAGGCAGATAATTGGCTTAACGGCAAAAACCTTAACATTTCCCCTTGAGACTAGCAGTGCTTTGTGCTGCTATCCATCCTCACAGTTAATTGCTTTCCCATCCCACTGCATGTGAGACATCTTGATGAGCTGAACACACTTGAAATTACACGTGGTGTGAGACAGTAGCACCTGAATAAGCGCGAGTCTTCACGATGATTTGACAGTGTTTTTTGCTGCACGTTTAGCTTCACAGGTCTTAGATTTCCTCCATTTTTCCTACTTTAAATGTCCCTGATGTTGCCAGAAAAGGTCATTGTTCCTAACAGAAAAATGAGCACACTCAAAACCAATTTTAGCAAACCACTGCAGGCTCAGAGACGGAGTTATATTGGAGTTATTCTGAAGTTAGAGGTGCTTAATTTGATATTCTGAGCGTTAACGACTACCCGAGCAGGGAATCGGGGAAAGCGGACTCTCTCTCGCTCTGTGTGAGTCGTTATCCAAGCTTCTACCTTCATTCTTGCATGATTTTGACCGTTCCCCACTGCTCCGTCACAGAAGCCTAGCCTGCACCCTGCCGGTTAACTGTTGGCTATGTTAGCAATTTACAGAGTTACATACTGCTTAAAGAAACTTTGTGGCGCACAAGTCTTTTAAAACATGTGTTGCCAACGACAAAAGGCATAATTCTCATGCACCTTGACACAGGATAGCACCCAGATTGTTATAACATGAAATGACAAACTCTGCCTCAGATGCCAGCAGGAGGACATGTCTAATCCTGCCGCCTGCCTGTCCATCTCCCCATAAAGCAATCCCTTGTGCCAGACGGCCACTGAGCAGATAATACAGTCAGCCTCATCCCCATGGTGACCAGATCTTTCCCACACCAGGACGCTGGCTGGCTGTAGATCTAACAGAGATTGAAACGTACATTTGCTTCCTGCGTCGATCATTTCTCCATCCGACTTAACCACTGAGGTCTTGGTTTGGGAATTAATTGGGACGGTGGGGGTTTGGACACCATTAAGCACAGGTGGCGATGGAAAGCTATTTTTTCACTCTTTGCATCTGTGTGCTTCAAAGGGAACGTGGACACAGTGGCTGCGTTATTTTTCTTCTGGTATAGCGTTCATTTTTTAGAGGAATTTGCTTTCAAGACATGGAAGGTCAGCTACACTATTTTCTAATCATCTGTTTGAACGTCCCTCCCTCCCATTCGCTCTACCCCCTGCCCTCAATAAGGCTGCTTGCACACAAAAACAAACAAGCCCCCTCGCCATGGGAAGGGGAAGTATGCTGGGCAATAGGAGAAATGTGCCCACGCAAACCAGGCAGGAAGAAATGAAATGAAAAGGGTGATTTTCTTTTTCTGCCACCTCTCCCGTCAGCTGCTTATAACCACAACTTAGGCTGAGGTGGAATCTGTGCAGGTTTTTTTTGGTCAGGCTTTTCATCTGACAGAGCTGTCAAAATTGATCTCAGGGGAAACGTGAACATTTGCTGAGTGTATGTTTGCATACGTGAACATTGATCAAACTCCTGCCATTCAGTCACTCGTCGTCTGATCTCCGCCTGTAAGCTGCATTCAGGAGACGGATCTGTGACCTGTCTGAGAGCTGTGAAGTGCTATGCGGACATGTGGAGGAGGAGCGTAATGGATGTCAAGCCTCAAGGGGATTGCCAGATGCTAACCAGCAGACGGACACAAGGGCAAGGAATCACAATCAACCGTATCCACAGAGTGCGGTTTGATTTAGCAGTTTCACTTTGGCAACTAAATATCGTCCTATGTTGATCACAGAAATTGGTCATTCGAATAATTTCTTTATTCAAAGAAAACTAACTCAATGAAGAAAATAGTACCATTCAACGTGCTTCTTTTGAATTAAGTCACATTTTCAATTGGAAAATGAACTGTAAAGGTTAGCATGCCTGGCTAATTAGCTTACAAACTTACAAACTAAGCTAAACAATCATTGGTTCCAAAGCAAAAAGTTAGCCTTTAACCTGAAAACTAGTCTTCTTTAAAAAAGCAAAAACGCAGTACACAGGAACAAGTAAGCTGAGCAGCGTGAGATGTGGGTTTCTGTTCTGTTTTTTTATATTCTTTTGACTTGTAGAATAGATGGTGTGACCGGATGAAACCATATAAGGCAGACAATGTCAACTGGAAAAGCACATAGAGATAGACTATTATCTGAGATAACGCACCTGTGGCCAAAGGGAGAGCCAGTTTGAACCCATTTTCAGGGCAAGACAGAATGCTACGTGAGGGAGAACTGGTTCAAACTGGCTTTCAAGGACAAGAGAGGTTATAAAAAGAGCAGAGTCAGACAGCAGACAGACTCTGAGAGGGACAGCTTGCGAAGCGTGTTTCAGGTCTCCAGGTACCTGCGGATGGATTGCTCATGTATTCTTTATCTCTTCTAAATAAAATGTTAACTTTTTTAACTTTAATTGAGTGCCGTATTGGATTCTTCTCATCAACCAACTCGGGGGGATAGGAAATCCCAACAGCAGCTAAACATTCTCATGTTATAGAGAAACAGTTTTAATACGGTAGCTTCAGCACTCTCCTGCTACACAAGAACAATGCAGCTGACTTTTTGTCTCGTACATTCATTGGTACACGTGTATTTTCCATGAAACTCATATTCATCACCCCTTTCAAAGAGTCGTCATGTTTACCTATTGTTTTACAAACAGAGATCGTGAGAGGTGTGGAAAGCTGTAAGGGGAGTATGGATTATGTAAATGTATATAGAGTATCTCAACAGCAAAGTATGCAACTAATGGTGCAAACAGCCTGAATGTGTGCTGCGCTGAGCCAAACATGCATTACACAAGTCTCCTCCAGTTTCTCACCAAGTTTAAAATGTGAGAAATGTAAGTGTCTGAGCTGTTTAAGTGAACTGTGAAAAAGCGGAAAATAACAGTAACGCGGTGCTCAAAAGGTCCTAGTTAAGTAGCTGATATATTACTGTGAAATATTACACAGGTGCTATCTAAATCGACTCCGGCAGATAAGCATGGGAGTGGAAAAGGAATAAGAAAATAAAACCATGGAGAGAGAGTGCGGTGACTTCTATTAGGGTGCATTACCAAACTATAGTTTCTGTCGGAGCAGAGAACCAAATGTAATAGATTATATTTGCAATCGGCTGGATGTCAGACAAGTGTTGGACACATCACACCACACTAGCCAGAAAAAGAGGTCAAAATGACTTCTCATTTGACAAATAACCCTTTGTCTATTGGTCTAGTTTGGGGCCAAACCAACTCTTCTTTTAGCTCATGATTTGAAATACTAGCACCCTGACAGTGACAATTATTTGCAGCTTTCACCAACAACCTGCCGGGTTCAAGCAGATGTCCAGGATCTTGTGTTGGGTCATTAGATTCATTTTCAATCACCGTCATTTACAATACCGTTCACCTGCCTGGCCCCACCATTACGGGGCACTACTGAAATCTAATTTAGTCCTATCGCACAGGAAGAACATTAGGAGCTGCTTATGTTGACGGCGTGCTCCATTGATTTTTATGAGTCGTGCAGGGATCATGGTTGAGAGCCACTGGGTGGTGAACATGATCTCTAAAGGGTTGTGCGATACACTGAACATGATCTCTAAGGACGCTGGGGGGGTTCAGTGAACATAATCCATCCACACTTGAGTTCAGCACATGCAACATAACACATGTACACAAATATGGGCATTTAAGTGGTGGAGAGCTCGAATCGCATGAACCGACTCACAATAAGTCTCACATCACAGAGCTGTGTGCTACAGGTCCCAGTGCTTGATGTTCATCCTTCACTGGTTCAGCTCCTGTTATGTTGTCATCCATCCAAGAATGTCACTATAACCTTGCAAATGGATTATCAGAAACCAATGATTAAATGTGGTTCCGTGGGTCAATGGGCTGCAAATCCTCAACGTTCATCCTGTTTCCTCACTGAGCAAGCAAATCTGTCATTTCATTCAGCCTAGTCAAATTTTTCATCCGAGATTCTTCTGTCTGAAGCACACACTGAGGCTGTAATGTGTGTGTGTGTGTGGACATCATTACGGGTTTCTGTCGGTATCCGTTCTGCTTTGACCTTCATGAGTCCCACCTGTTTGCCGTGGCGCTACCTGGTCCACGCTGCTTATCTGCTGAACGTCCACCGCGGGCAAAGTTGGTAATTACTTTCCGGGGCTGCCGTTATTTTATAGCAATCCATCATCATCTGGCGCTGTTTGGCTGTAGCGAGCCCGGTGATGGTGACAGGCATTGCTAACTGGTTAGCAGCGGAAAGGCTGCCAAGACACAAGCACTCGGCATGCAACTTGATTGAATTCCTCGGGAGCAAAATTACGGCGCGCCTCTCCGCGGCGCCCGGCTCACTCGCTCCCTCTCAATGTGTAGATCTGAATTGAAGGTGGCAACTCTTAAAGTGCCCAGGAGCCAAGTGGGAAGAAGAACAGTTTAAGATTTAAGGGAGGAAATGAGGTGTATGTCGGTGGTGGTAGCTATGGGGAAAGAAATGGAAAAAAAAAAAAAAATTCTGGAGATGGAAGAAACAAATATTTGAAAGAAAGATTACCGTCACAGCTGCACAGAGCCGAGATGTGGAAAAGACAGAGTAAACAAGCTCGGTCTCTGGGGTGGTTGGGGGTGTTGTGGGGGAGAGAGAGAGAGAAAACGTCAGCATGAAACGAAGCCAAGAGATGGAGCAGGAACTGGCGGAGGCAGAAGAAGAAGAAAAAGAAAAGGTGGTGGGAAGGATGGGCAGAACGGGCTGGAGAATAAGGGGCTGCAAAACTACAGGCAATGGGTTTCACAGAGGAAAAAAGGGGGTAAAATGGAATTTCAATAGCTCTGGAGAAAGGAATGAAAGCCTAAACGAGTGGGTGTTGTGAGCGTGCATGTTTGTGAGCACGACAGCGCAAAGACGGGAGTCAAGCTATGCGCGAGGACCAGGCGTGTTTATGCGTGTGGATGCAAAAACACATGGCTCTAAATGAATACACAGAAGAAAAAAACAAAAAACAGAGCAAGCTGTCTCACAAGGCTCACAATTTAGAATAGGGAGCAACGCCACTCAAAGGATATCATATTGGAAGTGAGACTAGCAAGCAACAGCACGGTAAAATAAAAAATGAAACACTAATTTTGAGGATAAGGTAAAACGCAACATATGGATTGTTAAATAGGATGTGATTTGACATGAGTGCTGTATTAGTAGGATTAGTAGTGATTGCATTGGGGCATTAGTTAGGAAGGTGCTGTAGCCAGTGCTCATCAAACCATTTTAATACCTATAATAATGAGCTATTCTTGTGCAGCCCACGCCACTTAAAAACAAACATCACACCTCAGAGACCCATATACAGTAACGGTTGTTGGTCTTCACTCACTAGAGAATGAAATGCATTCTACTCTTTCATTATCACTTCCCCTGGGATTTGGTCTTGCCATAGAAATATGCATAGAGACCTACTTTGGGTTCACATTTCCATCATCAGCACCTTCCGGTTGGACCAGAGGACTGATAACAAGTCAGCAGCATCTAGTAGCTCTGAACTGAATATAATAATTAGATAACAACGGCAAAAAAAACAGCTTTTGAGACACTTTCTCATTGAAGGGAATGAGAAAATGTGTCCAAATATTTGGTCATGTATGTTTTTCTGTTATTGTGACGGTCTTCTCCAGATTGCAAGTGGATTCTTTTCATTTTCATACGTGAGGAAGAACTGTGGTTTTTCACATTTTACTATTTTACTATATTACGATTTTACTATGTAAAAAATATATAGATAAATTAACACAACTTATTTTAATTATGTTATTTATTAAAATAGAGGGTCTATTTCATTTCAAGTGCATAAACTCAGAATTCAGAAACATCAGAACGAGGAGACAAACTTTTTTGTCGGGATCTTTTCACATCATCCAAGTCTGCACATTGACAAGGCTATCACCAAGCAGCAAGGTCGCACTTCTCTTATACAAGAGCTTGTGTCACGATGTGCAGACAAGTAGGAACCTTCGGCAGCTTCCCTCTGTCCTTCCTCATAATCTCTTCTCGTCTTTCACTGGTGACAAACTTTCCATTTGCAAATTGATAAAAAACTTTATCCTGGGTATCAGAATTCAACTTTAATTGAATGAAATATTAAGTAAGTAATCTGTTGAGGGATTTGAAAATTCTTCATGAATAATGTATGCTTTTCTGTATATTCACCAAATTAAATTTCTCCTTAGAAATGAGTGAGTCACGTAAAACAGCACATTTGAATCATGGACCCCCCGCCCCAGCTTCTGGATTAGTCTGTTTACAATGTCAGATGTGACCAATCCCTTTCCTTTTATTTGTTTTGTTGCCAGGTGTTGAGATAAAAACAAATTGTATCATATTTGTGTGTGAACAATAACTATTAAACAGCAAGGAGATGAAAAAAAATGTGTGGCATGATGATGTTGCAGTCTAGGAGCATTAATGTTCTGTTCAGCGGCCATCAGTGCACACATTGTGTGTGTGTGTGAGTGTGTGTGTGTGCATGGACATGTCCATACTTGAGTTAAAGCTACGTGAACCTTGATTTAATGTCGACTTGCTGCTGATACCATTGACGTTTACATAGGGACCGAAGTTTAGTTTTCAACACACTAGACAGGTTGCAAGTTGCAAGTACAATCAAAATCCAGTTCAAAGTGCATTTGAGGATTTTTGCCTTCACTATGACATTCAGGATACATTGTCACTCTTTCAAATCAACTTTTCAAAGGCCACCCGACACCGCCCCCCTTCCCCCTTCTATCTTCCTCGTGTCCTCGGCCCTACAGTGAAATGAACTGCCATTGTTAATACTCAAACTGATCCCTCTCCTTCTGTCTCCACCGAGGGAGAAAGCGAGGACTGAAAGACGGGCGAGAGACATAGATGGAGAAAGTGAAAACGAGCGAGACACAGCCACCCCAGAAGGCTGAGTTAGCTGTGACAGAGAGTGATGCCCACTTCCCCTCCCTCTATCTCTCCCATCCTTTTCTCTCTTCATCACTTTTTAAATCCCCACCCCTTCCTCCCCCTCCTCCCTTACTCCACAACCCCGCCGGATGATGATTCATCGATCTCCTTATCGCATCAGACGTCTTGATGGCCATAGTAAAAAGAAATTAAATCTTAATTAAATTTTCATCTTGGAAAAATTTGTCTCCGAAGAGCTGCCATATGCTCACTGGGTTTGGGGGGGAAACATTGAGAGGGAAGGACACTTTGGGAATTGGACTTGAATGGACTTGAAAATGACAAAACAGCACGCGGTGCATTTTTCTGTCAGCCTTGTGCATTCTTTTCTATTCAGGTGGGATCGCATTCCGTATAGATTTTTCCCTGCTTTTATTACATTATGGATTTGTTCCCCTCCATGACAAAGTATAATAATGCACTTTATACCAAGACTGTTTTTCATCACTCGCAGGACAAAGGTAGTATGTGTTTGTGTGTCCTTGTGCGATACGTTTGAATGTTGGAATGTGTGTATGCTTTGAGGTACGACGGTCTGGATGAGCACCTGTGTGTGTGTGTGCGTGTCCCTTTTTTAATAATGTGCTGTCAATCTGCGCTCTGGGAACGGCCATTTCAGTCTGGGAGGGAGAATAAGTCATCAGGTCCTCGAGGGCCGCAGAGAGAGGAAGAAATAGCCGCGGATGCAATAAAGGGACCCGACACAAACGTTGTTGTCTGGTGGGGGCCCTTCTGTGTAACTTGGGGCACCTCGGCGCGTCAGAGGTTAAGGTAACGAAACTACTTCTCGGGCCTCTGCTTCGGTTTGAAGAAGTACCACCTGCTTACAGCCTGTCATTGAAACATTTTCTCCACATAAGCCAATGTGAACAGAGTCGGGAAAAACTTAAAACACAAAGAAGGAAAGTGACGTCACTCAGTGCCACTAAACTGGCATGTGTCCTCGTTTGGTTCATACCGCAGGAAGAGCAGCTGTTGCTTTCTTTGGGTTTGCAATAAAAAAAAATTCCCTCCCAAAATGGGAAATTTTAATTTATGTCAAATGTTACGTGGCTCTATTCAAAGAAAGTTTAACCGTAGAGCCCAAAATTAAGAAAGAAGAGTCCAATTCAGAACCCCATCTTACAAAGTTGCGATGAATTGCCTCTTTGGTAAAAGCCAACTGCTCATGTAAACATACAGTGTAGATGTTCCTTTATTGACACATACGGGTTCCTTGAAATACCACTACCACCATAAACCATATGTAATTATGTATGTTCATTGTATGATCATCTATATATTATGATAGCATAATACCTCCTGCTCTGTTATTAGAGACAACATTTGCTTTTTTTCTTGATGTCTGCGAGTCACTTTCCTTTAAATGAAGACACAACCAACTGGCAATTGAAAGCTGAAGTGAACTGAAGCTGTGACCTGCACACACAGTTAGTACACACAGAGGAGAGAGTGAGCACGGCCTTTCAAAAGCACTGACGGGGTGTTGTGGGTGTTTTGTAAAGGAGAGTAAGACGATAGAATGAGTGAATGCAAACATGGGTTACCTACTGCTGCTTTGTATTGATGCACAGGTCAGGAAGCGGACAGAGGTGCAATACACCCACTGGACCACTCAACACTGCAAAATGCATTGCTGAAACATTTGCAGCTTTTGTGCGTATCTTGTTGCTGACATGGGGGGAGGGCTTTCCCTTGTACTGGACTGTAAGTCAGTGTATAGTTTTGAAATCTTTAGAGGCCGTGCGCTGTCATTAAGGCTGCAGTTTGTCCATCAGCATTATTTGATACAATAGGCTACAGAACAGACAAGAACATTCTGTTCAGGTTATACACTCTTTGCCGAAACATAATTCACAGTTAGTTTCCACAGGACATGATCACACCATCGACTTTTCTTCTCATAAAACGTTATTAATGGCTTCACACTCATTTGAAGCCTCACAACTCAATACCTCACTATTGACGTGGTGATTGCCGGAAGTATGAGGGTGCTCTTTTCATTTCAAACGTTAATGAGAAAATCAAAAGACGTCTGAAAGACCATTCATGCCAACCGCTTATTTCATTAGTCGTCTTTGTTGAGTTAGTGCATGTGTGTGTGTGTGTGCGTGTGTGTACTCACAGGTATTAGCTGTGCCCTTGGGAATGGGCAGGTAGGAGCCAGCACTCCACGCTCGCCCCTGGTAACTCTTCTTACAGCGGCCGCAGTCGGGCCCGGTGGTGTTGTGTTCACACTCGCAGCTCAACTTCTCTTTGTCATACACACAGCTGTTGGCGTGAAGGTTGCACTTGCACCTGTCCGAGAGGGAGAAGGGTGTTCGGGGGGGTGGGGAGTTGAAAGAGGACAACGGCGTCAACATGAGTACATTTTCTGGCGCTGAATGAACATCATGCAGCTTTTATTTGGTTGGACATTGCGGCCGAAGGGCAGCGTGTCGTTGACTAGCGGCGCCATTGGAACGCAGTCGGAGCCGCTTCTTCAACTTCAAGAGGAGCCAGTTCAAGGGAAAGGCAGGCGGATGCACGAAGGAATCTGGCATCATTATTTCCTCACTTCTCTTCACTCCCTCCCCACCCCGACCCCTCCAATCGGGAAGGTAGTTCAGTTTTAATTGTCCCACTGGAGGATGCGTAATTGCAGTAAGGTCACAGTCGATGGGCGAGGGAAGAGCGGGAGGGAGAGGGGGGAGACAGGGGTGTGAGGAGAGGCTGAGGGAAACAAGCCAAGTTAAATTGTGGAACCAGCGTGGGGAAAATGAAGCGCGCCCGGGCTTTTAGCTCAGCGAGGCGATGAATGGCTCGGAGTTAGCCAGAGGGCGGCGTGGAGCAACAGCGCGGCTACGTTCGCCATGACAAATTAATGTGAGATGAGATCTCAGAAGCATATTTTCAGTATGAAAAAGAAGGACTCCCTCAAGGTGCGTTAAATCCTCCCTCACATCCTGCTCACCAGAACCTCCACTAAACGGGAAGCTCAGCAAAAATCAGTACCCGCTGTACGGGATATCTGTGTTTTCAATTAATTTATGATCCTCATGCGGCACAAAGTCCTCAGAGGAATACAGAGAATTTTAAGAACTATTTTAGTACAACACGGCAATAAACACCAACTGCTCAAATACCAACGTCTGGTTATCATCTCAAACTAGGACGCTGAAGGTGCTGCTCCAACTAGATGGTGCGTGATTCCAAAATCAACTTCTGTGTTCACAGGAAACACGGTTTTAGTCTCTTTTCAAAACAAACTTGCAGCATCGATTGGAAGTTTGTTTTGAAATGTGGGTTCACTGTGTGGGCCATTTTGTAAGTGTGCTGGTGTCCGACTGCCGCGACAAGAACCTGACTAGAATCTGTGACTGATGCTAATGCTGTAATGTGACACGAGATGCTCCCAAGACGTCGACTTACAGCAAAAACTGGAAACCTGACTTTGGACACGCATGAGTCATCCTACAAATTTTGGTCCAATAACTTCTCTCTATTTTAAAGGAAATGCTGAGAGGCAGACGATAAAGAAACACTGACTATTAATCCAGTGAAATGGTATAAATAGTGCTGATTTTGAGATAATTGCTGTGTAGAGGATGTGAGACCGATAACCCCGTTGTTTTGATCTTAGCGTCTTCAGTTAGACACTCTGTTGATAGCGCGCCTCCGTCACAAAGTGCTCATCCTCATCCACAGGCAGAAGCATCATTCATTAAAGAACCACTCCTTGATTGTAACCCTCAACGTATCTGCAGTGTTCCAGGATGACGACATGCTCTTGAAAATGACTCACGAGTGCACTTTGTGGGCTTTTTTGGAATATTATATTATTTTCTCAAACTAAGTAGTGTACTTTGATTTAGGGCATTCCCTATTCAGAGTAAGTGGCTTACGAGAGCTTATAATGTATGCAAAAGTAAGTAGGCCACACCTGCTATTTCGTGATGCCGGATACATGTTTAATCAGCAGTTCATATCTCATGCTATTCCTCTCATTTACAGGTCGTAGCTACAGGGTTTGAACAGCAGACACCAAACATGCAGTTGTGTCCATTCCAGATATGTTAGGAATTCTGCCAGGAAGTCCTGGATAAGTTGAGCACAAGGTACCTTTTTGTAAATACGGGAGTACTCGTACAAGCAGGGACAAATCAAAATCACAAAGAGAAAACCTACGCAGACACAAAACAACCAGGCGCGTGTTTAACCTGGTATTTTCAAAGAAATGGCGGAAACTCTTTCAATAGAGTCTCTGATACCAGTCCACTTTGAGGAGCTCCAGCTGTGGTAGTAACACCCCGTCCACACTGACGCCTACTGCAGTGGAATTGATTGAGAAAAAGTGGCTACAGCCGAGTCCGTGTCCATTAGTGGCTAAACTCAAGCCAGAATCACAATCGAGTCCCTTCCCAAGGAGCTTTCTTTCCTCCTCCGTTATAAAAAGTCTGCGCGTGTGCGTGAGGGAGAGTAGTGGGAAGAGGATGTGGTGAGGAACCACTTCACACGGAGCCATTTGTGGTTTAACCTTCAGCTTCTTTTAACATCGCCGACATTTTAATCAGCATCCAGAAATGATAGCGCCGGCGGCATAACGATGGAGACCGCCAGTGAGGCCCCGAGGGTCTCATATTCACCGGTGTTGTTTTGCTGCCAATCAGCAGCGGTTGCTGAATGAACCAGGGGAGGTTCCCTTCCTGCTGCATTAGCAACAACAGCTTCAAAGAAGGAGCCATGTAAACGTGTATTTAACATTTAGCGTTTTACATGATTCTTCATTTCCTGTTGGTGGCCCACGGCACTTTGAAACTTCTGTGGATTGTCTCCTCCTGACTTCCCATCAGCCTTTGTATCATTCTCTACCCAAGTCTCTCTTCTCCATCCACCCAGTAGTCTGTTAACTCCAGTATCTCCCATTAATTCATATTCATGAAGCTACGGCATCTTTGTTTTTTTGTGGTGCTCTCAAAGTGATATTGCTTGAGGCATTATTGAGGGGGGCCCGACACCGCCTGTGAGCTAAAGGTCCTGATATTTATTCATAAAATTACCCACGAGGCTATGAGCTCAAATTGCTAGACTGGCAAAAAACAGAGAGGGAAAAAAGTTTTGATTCCATTTTGTTTGATGGAAGGTGGCAGCAGAAACTCTCCTATCTGACAAAAGTTTAAAGTTCTCCTTGAAATGTGGGAGACAGACGATATTGTTGGGCTCAAATTTATTATTGTTCTTTATCTCAGTGGAAATACGAGGCCATTGAGGCTTTGGCTTACCTGGAGCGGTGTGTCTATGACCTCTGCAGTAATGGGATTCTGATTGACACCATGGGTGCAGACGACATATTGCGCCTTTCCCTCTGATGATGCCGGCAACAAAAACAGAGCGACACAATGCTGTGTTTCTCAGTGAAAAATGCCCCTTTCCTCTCAATCACTCCAGCTATTATCTACAGTTTGAGTTCACACCCCGACATTGCTCCATTTTTCTCGTTGCGGCTTGAAAGCCAAGAGTATCATCTACTAATTGATGGTAATTATCCATAATCCAAGCCTACAACATCCCCGGCGCACAAAGCTGCTGATCCCAACAAATTGAGCGGCCTAAACTCAACATGGTCCTTAAGTGGGTTAACTAAGTGAAGCAATTAAATTCCAATCTAACGCCCAGGTGTTTTCATACGCCAGCCAAATGGGTCAAACACTTTGTTCATGAACACTTTTTTTAAGCTGTCGGACGGCGGGTGGTTCAGAGAACGCTCGGGCTAAATGATGAAAATGAAACAGAAACACTGTTTTTGTGGCTGTTAAAAAGGCTTTGTGTGTGACTGCGTGTGTGTCTGCGTGTGTCTTGTTGTAAGTGGAACAGATGATTACACAAAATGAAAAGGAATGTACAATAATATATTTCTCCCCCCTGACCTCTTTGAAAACCTGCTTGTCCCCATGTGGAAGGCGAGTCCCTGCAATGCGACTTTACTCTCACATTTGTGTCCAGTCAAGATGGGTAAAACACACACATGCTCACACGCACGCCCCTCTAGCGATAAAGCTCCTACCCATTGACACGTAGCCTTTAGCTGACGTTTGTATTGGCTTAAAACAGATTAGCCTGTCTGCTAACGTGTTGCCCCCCGGCGGGCGGTGCATTGTCGGAAGTGAAAGGAGGGCGATATCTGCACCAGCTCTCATGGGATGGATCTCCGAACCCAACCGTCTAACCCTAACGGAAAGTTAAAGCAGAAGCTGTGAGAAGATCACAGCACAGTAATCCTCGCCAATGTTCCGGAAAAAACATTTGCTGAGCTACTGCACAAAGAGACGTCGTGTTCACCGCACAAAATGCAGTTCAACTTAAAAAAGATTACAGATGTTGCTAAATAATTTACATGAGGAATTAATTGAGTTCAGTCAAGACAGAGGCAGAGTGGTTCAGTAAACGATCATTAAGATTAAATTGCAGTATTGTGCAAGTGCAAGTATTTTAATATTATATATTTTAATGCATGTTTTGGCGAGCAGATGAGTTGGTAGGATGTTTTAATTCATCTTCAGAATATTCAATTATAAATCTGAAAAATAAAAATATAAACAATGTATAAGTAGCCGGGAAAACAGAGCAAAACTATTCTGTGATCCTTGCATTGCAAGTTAAGTCCATCTCCTGTTTCCTGCGTTGAGGTGAATCGTCTGTCTGCCTGCATCAATCCGTCGGGGCCACCCATCTATCGAATCCTCAGCATTACTAATGAATGGACATGCTATCCAAGCAGGAGTCAATCAGGAGGTCTTTACTGCCTCTGACATGCCAAGCCTGTTCAATAGAATCGACATGCTGGGCCTCACTGATACCGCTCTCAGCTAAACACTATTGGCCGGTGAAAGAAAATGCACTGAGAGAGAGAGAGAGAGAGAGAGAGAGGGGGGGGGGGAGGGGGAGAGGGAGATGGAGGGTTCCATCACGGGGAGTGGATCCCTTAAAGGTAGTAACTCCCCACAGATCTTGCCACATTGATCCGCTTGGGTGGGTAGCTGGTCGGCAGACTGCAAGAGGTTAGGTTGCATTTGACCTGTGTGTTATTTAAGTGTGTCGGTGGGTGAGTGAGGAATAGAGAGAGAGGGGCAGGGGGGGGGGGGGGGGGGGGGGTGGAAAGAACAATGCGTGAGGTTCAAACAACATAAAACATAAAATTACATTTGGACTGATCGACGGGATCGGACGGCTCACCACGGTCCTTCATCAGCCACAGATAAACATTTATTTCTTTTTTCTATATACATTCTATATGATGTATTCATTGCTGTAGGGATGTTATGATCAATTGAAAATGTAACAAAAGAAGAAATTCACTTATGAAGAAGTTGACCAACTCTAATTCAAATCAGCCTTTTGCTGCTGCTTGCTAATGTCCCTAACCATTCAACTTTGGTCCTCCTTGTTACACAATCCCGGTGTCTGGACCAGACATCTCCCGTGGCTGCCACCACCAGGGGCCGACAGCTGCGTAGCATGCGCAGTTACACTAAATCAGGGGTGTCAAACGTACGGCCCGCGGGCCGGAAACGGCCCGCCAGGTGGTTCAGTCTGGCCCGCGGGATAAATCTGTATTATTGAAAAAAAAATAAGAATACGCTTCATTTTCTATAAAATCAGCAGTTCCCATATTGTCCGCTAGTGGCGCTGTTTCACGTCTATCGCTTTACCCGCATTTTCTGTTGACCCTGGCACCCTCTTCAGTGAAATTGAAAAGTGGACACAGTGTCGGATTTTTCAAGAAAAATGGACCTCTTCCTACATGTTCATGGAGGTGAATCACAATCACTGTGATCAGTTTTTATGCATAATGCACTTAAATACATGTTAAACTGGGTGAAAAAACTCTTAGGTTGTTGATAAAATTTATTAAAAGGACACTTCATTGCATATAAAGATTTTTATAATTTACTTCTTCTCTGCACTAATAGAAAGAAGAAAGTGGACTTATTGTTAGTTCTATGTCATTTTAGAATGCGTTTACTGGTCTGGCCCACTTGAGATGCGATTAAGTTGTATGCGGCCCCCAGACCAGAATGAGTTTGACACCCCTGCACTAAATGTTTGGCCAGCAAGCAGAAAAGCCGACTCTTTGCAGCCCTTCGCTGTCGTCAACCCTGGGGGGGAGGGTTTTACTGTTGTATGTGACAGTGTTGGGCTGCAACACAGGGCCTCTGACTAACCAGATGGAGCAATGCTTCCAACAAGTTCGGAATACGTACATGTGTGTGTTTTGTGGCGGTTTTGTAGTCTCTAACATTTGTGCAACCGAATTAAAAGAAAGACCAGACCACCAAAAGAAGGGTCTGGCTTAAACGTTGCAGTGAGGGAAATGCGTTTATATTGAACATCTATTTGATTGAGACTCATTAGAGAAAGAGAGAGTGCAAGAGGAGCGAAAAGAGAAACATCTGAGGGTCCGGACGTTCAACATGTCAGCAGCAGCTCTAATTGAATTGCAAACTAAGTGACGCTACGAGTATAAGGCCCGTGCTAAAAGAAGCACTTTATTGGAGCTGTCCATTCAGCACCACAAACCACAACCCAAGCAAACAGACCACAAAGGCATTATAGCAAAAGGTTTGGTTCATTCAAATTAGTTTCAATCGTCCCTTGACTATCTCATTCAAAGGGCGTCCTCAGACAAAGCTGAAATGAGTTTATATACTATTCAATACGCAGTCACACCAAACGCTTTGGCTGGAAAAATCACAGATAATTGCCACAGCTAAAGGCGGCGTGGTGGAATTTATGTACAACGCTGGGGGGCGGTTTTAAGATGAATACAAAAATATGACTGATGGGATTCTTATAAAATGTGTCTTTTGTCACAAATGTTGTGGTTATTTAACATCTCTTAAAAGAAGATGTATTATTAGCGTTATGTTGTTTTATTGGGCAGAGGAGAGGAAAATGACTATTTACCTGCTTATTATCAACGCTAACAACTATACTGCAACAAAAGTGCAATCTATGCAAAAAACATTATTTATTTATTTCAATATAAACAAGTGTCCTTTGTTGTGGATGCTATTGGACCTTGCAGTAGACCTTGCTTCCCAAACACGGCAGTGATAACAGCAAGAAAAATGATGACCCTCTAAATTGTTAAATTCAAATATTAGGCCCTGAATTGAATACAGGACGTTTAATTTAGCACTTGTGTTTGTTCAATAGATTTTTAAACAATATATCAATATATTTGTAGAGCGCCTAATAAGAAACAAACTCTTCTCAGACCCTCCGATCTCCATCACCTGGAATCTTAATCACTATCATCTCCGCCATCACACAACATCTGAGCATCCGGCAAGTTACATTACCGTGCAAAAAGAGCAAACGGTTCTCAGAAGAGCACTTTGTCTTTGTTTGATTGTTATTCCTCCCTTCTTTTGTCAGGTGCAGCTCTATTGTATGCGCCCGTTCTGCTCGAAGGGCTAAAGCGCCGTCGGATGGCCGTACATAATGAGTGTCTGCATTCATCGGCCCTCCCCAAAAGATAACGCGCTCAGAATCGCTTTTCACGACTCAATGATCCCATTATCCAGCAGATTTATTCATCACTCGCTCTCGTCTTCAGATCGGGATCAAATACCTCGCTTGGAGAGCTCAGGGATCTCACCACATCCGCGATGTCCTGCCGTGTGCGTCTGTGTGTGTGTGTTTGTGTCTGTTTGTGTGCACACAAGGTGGACTAAACAAACAGGAACAGTATGATGACGCTTTTAACACGTCTCCTTCTGGAAGTATCTGTTTCAGCTTATGAGTGTGGAAATAGAGCCATATGGTGTTTTCTTCACTGACGAGGCTCTCTTCTAATGTAGCCCATGACGACCGGACGAGCTCAGTAGAATGTCTGACTGCTGAGGGGGCGGCCTTCTCTTTTTTGGGGTTATTTGATTGTGTGTTACTTTCTACATCGTCACAATGTTCTCGCACTTGGGTCAAGGTGAGGACATTTGGGTGCCGTTCAATATTTGCTTTTAGGTTCATGTCTGGTTTGGAGATTCCCTCAAGGCACAGAAAAGGTAACACCAGTATAGTACAGATCAGCAAAACAATGGATTCTTCTGGTTCCTTTTTTCCTTCGAATTACTTTGTAAATAAAAAAATGTATTAAAACATTTTTATTTCTTGCATGCCGCAATATCTTACTTTTTGATATTGTAAAACCTAAATGTTATGGGAATTGGGAAATGTTTAGTTTAGTTTAGGGTCTTAGTAACAATACATACATTGTATTTGTATGTGTTTTCGAAAATGCTGTTTCAGTTTTTAAAAATGTGACTGAAATACACTTCAAGTTGAATATAAATAGAAGCGTGTACTACGTTTTCCAGATGGCGTTGACTGTGTGAGTGTTGCCAATATCTCCTCCTCGCTACCAGTTACCAAATCATCAGTGAGGCGGTGGGGGCTGCAAGTGAAGGAGAGGTCAATGAGGGGATTAGTCATGAAACCCTGACAGGAGGGCCTATTATGAGGGCAGCTGTAGACGACGAAGACACGAGGTAGACACGTCGGGGGAAAAAGGCCTCTCCATTAACGAAATGGGTCACCCCATGAATGTTGAATGTGCTCTTTCGACAGTATGGAAGCAAAAAAGAAGCCCTCTGATATGGCTGGATCCCTTTTGCGGCACAATAGATGGAAATTGGCTCTCCTCACTTGGGGATAGAAAGGTTTTATGAGAAATCAGATTGGAAACAGGGCTCATTGTACCCTTTGAGATTGCCATGACGTTAAATTTGAAATTATGACAAACAGTTAGTAATTAATCATTTGGTTTCCATCGGGTGTTAATGTATGAATCATGACGAGAATCAGATATGATGCCCGTACTTGTATCTTTATGTGTGTGTGGCGTTTTTAGATTGAATTCCTGCTGAACTAGATCTGGATTTATGGAACAAATAAGGGATGGATATTGCCTGGAGGATATGCACTCACATACACACACACACACACACACACACACACACACACACACACACGCTCACACACACAGGCCATTGTAGAAAGACTGTCTATGATGCCAACTTATTTTTTACGTCTCAGTGAAGCGTGAGCATTCCTGTCACGCAGGGCACATCAGCCTTGCCTTCTTCTAGTCCCTGACATTCCAACCGGTTTGTGTGTGCAGCTCCTAATAATGTTAAACCCACGGAGAGAAAAATCAATGCACAGAATATGATATCTGCATCACCAGCAATGCTGGTAAGAACACAGGCGCGTCAAGTCGAACAGTAAACTCTGCCTTCTCAAGTGAAAAATGGATGTTGCCTCTTCCCTGAGAAAGGGAAAGCGATCTGTTGAGGCGACACTTCTCCTGTCCTCTGCTCCACTGATAAAATCTTCATGTCACTTGTAGCTCCGCTCCTCATATCTCTGGACCGGGTCGATTCCTCTAGACTGTGATAAATAGAAAAGCATGGGCTTGTGCACCGCCTGTGGAGGTTGCTGCTAGTCACAGGACTTTATTTGTGCGTTAAGCGCTCGTTGTACTTGATTTTATCTCACGACAAGTTGTTCTGTACCGTTTACACTGTGGCAGGGATTTGTTTCGTCTTTCCTTACGGGGAAAACACCCCAAACTGTGTTTTCTTTTGGTAGGAGAAGATAGTGAACAAGGAGAAAAGTGTACTTTTTACATGTTTACACATTTCTTTTTTTTGTGGATCCTTTGGCCCAGTGATTTTAAGGACTCGTTTCCTATTTGGTTTATAAAGATTAGCTATTTCACGCTATTCTGCAGTGCACAGAAGCATAGCAGTGCTCTCACAAAGGCAATGGAGAAAAACATTGCAAGATGGCATACCCAGTTCTAAAAAAAATGAACGATTTCAAATATTTAAAGAATTGGACTTGCAAATCCCTTGAGTGAATGGTTTGCTTGTCCCTTTGGTTAATTATAAATGTATCTATGTTTGCTTTCATGTTTTACCATTACTGGCTGTATGCATGCAACAAACATTTCAATCGTTTTTAATTTCAAGCCTTGAGAATAAGTCCATGACGGTATTATTATTTTATTGCAGTCAAAGTTTATGTTATATTATATTTATTTTACAGCTCTATATATTTGAAAAGCCGCTGCACGCCCTCAGGGGTTTCTATAGGCAACCACTTTTGTCAAATGCCTTCAAGCAGCAAACAGCTGAAAGCCAGCACTCCTCTGTTTGTGTTAGGAATATTAAAATATTGTTATGAAAGCACAATACAATAAGTTTAAGCTGGATTGTCTTTGGAAAGGGTCAATTCAGCAAATAGAGGCTAAGCAGTCAAAATCCATCCTTCTTTCATCCTGCCGTTTGTGAGAGTGGTAGTCTGCACAAGGAAAGACGCAGGAGGTTATAAGAGCAGTGAGAAAGCACTGTGCTTGGAAATAGGACAAATCTATATTGAAATATTCCGGGACACAAAAAGTCCACTTTGGCACTCGCACTCGTATTCACCTTCTGAAGACAAGGGATGAATAAAATGTGCTACACAGACAGATGGCCTTGAACAATAAGAGTTGGGTTTATTTGACTGTAAGAAAACACATTTGAAATTCAACCGAGCAACTTTCTTTTCTCCCAACAGCAGCAACACTTGTTTTTCCCTCTGTAACCACCTTTGTATTCACATTGCAAAGCGTCTGAATGTTTTCCATATCATCATTATTAAATGAGAGATTTCATCAGACAATCTTTGATCCAATCTGTGGCGCGTTTATCTCTTTATTGCATTTAAACACCCATGTGGGTGTTTCACTAACTTAATTCTGCAGAAATGACATATCACTTTTCAACTAAATTTGACAAAAGTGGCCAATTAAATTGCTCCTCTGTGAGACATTGTTCTCTCCAAGAGAAGAAAATGAAATGCCATTTGACTTGCCTGATTAATTGCGTTATCTGTACTGTTTACGCAATGGGTTACACTACATTCCACTATACGAAACTCAATTTTTTTCATGAAGCTCGAACTAAAAGAGCACTAGATACTACTTATAAAAGTACATCTTATTAAGGAACATTATGTAGAATTTCAGACTAATTCTAACTGCTTTGGCAGGTAAATGCCAAACGGGAAATGTTGGATTTCTCCTAACGTATAAACATATAAATATATAACATATATAAAAATAAATAAATATATAACATATAACATATAAATTCAGTATAATTCAAAAATAGCAGCTGATGTAAAGACGGCTTTGATGTAACTCTGTCAGGGTTTAGCAGCTGGACAGCAACTGCACCAAGATCAAACCTGGTCAGTGGCTAAAAAGCAAAGCTTTCACGGCCTAAATAAATACACTCTTGGAAGGAAAGAGATGGGGAGCAAATGTTTCTTTTCTTGTAGTCGTAATGTTTGTAATAGCGGCCAAGACCTTCTATACAGTAAGTCAGCCAAATGAGTCTATGTTACAGGATTATATTATGGTTACTTTACATTTCCCTTCAATAGGGCTGTGCAAAAAAAGTCAAAGTCATTCATTTTCCATGGATATTTGTCCCAACCTAATAATAATCCATCCAAAAGCTTCTGGACATCCTCAATTAGGTATGGGCTGCTGGCCTGGACTTATGACACTTAATTAATGAGCCGTAGCAAAGTTTGATTGACAGAAAAAGCATCACCAGTCATTTTGGTCCTATCATCCAGAAACAAGCCCCATTTCTGCACATTGCCTTAAAGGCCACAGGCGAGGCGCAGTGGGCCGATCTCGCCGGCAGCCACACGCAGATGACTGTGCACGGGCAGCTGTGGCCTCTGGTCACGCCGCGCCGCGCTCCGCCGCTGCCAACGCCGCGCGCCTCTTGTTCTGCCTCCTCCTATCGCATTCTTCAATAACAGCGCTGTACTCGTACGCCTTCTCTTCTACCTTCACGCTTCACATGTGTACTGCTCGGGGAGGTTTATGCAGGAGGGAATTTGCAATTAATTGGACAGGGGGACCGGCTTCTATATTGATGTCGCCTCTCGCACAATCACACCCACCACAGCTGCCTCTGGATTGGTGACATGTTGGAGGAAATGGGCGTGAATGCTAATGCTCAAAGCATCACTGTAAAATAATTCTACATTGTTAGGCTGTATGAGGAACTCTACAAAGACAAATGGAACTAATAAATCATGTTGTTTTGTTGTTTCGGCAGAGTTTCTCTTCGTCCACGCTTCTCTACAGCTGAAAGGTTGGTCCCAAACACTTAAGGAGGCACTCTTGTCTAAATGGTTCTATCAAGCGGGCACTCCCAGAAAATAGGATTTATTTTCTTTTTCTTTTGAGCTCCTCAACCTGGCAGGAAGAGGAGAACCAAAAGCAGGACGATCAAAGGAGTGACAGGGGATGACGGTGTGGATAGAAGAAGGCAGCCAGGCCTGTTTGGTGGCATCCGAGGCAGACGTTGGACTGCATGAGCGACAGATACAAGGAAATAACAAATAAATAAGTCAAATAAAGGTTCACGACCCTTCAGTGAAATCAACTAAGGTGTCAAATACCTATTGAACAGAATGGAATCCTTAAATGAAGACACAAGAGTATTGACAGGTTACCAACGACCATTCACTTGGAGTGTAATTGAGTTTCAAACTATAGGTCACTGGTTAATAAACCATCCTACGCTTCCTCTCCCAGTGGACTTACAGTGTAGGAAGGCAGCTCACGGCTTCCAATCCAACCGACTCTCAATAAAGCCGGAATAAATAGAAAGCACATTTCTGTCTACACTTTGGGAAGGGTGGATGAACAAGAGCAGGGAGGGGCAAAGGAAGTGAATCTATTTCATTTTTACAATGTGCACGTGTTACGTAACCACAGAGAATGTGTCTCACTAAAGTTACACCTCATTCAACAATTCTCAAGACAAACACTTTATGGAACTTTATGTTAGTAAAGTATTGTTTTTTTTAGGTAATAGGTTTCCATGTGAAGTAATTCTATACTTTTGACTTTGTATTTTACTAGATTGTTCTGACAGCTTTGGCCTATATATACTTTACTCCCCCTATAGTTATGTTTTTTTGATAATCTTTACAAAGATTATAGGACTTTTTTTCCAATAGTAAAGGTGTCTAATCAGTAAGCAGTAAAATTGTATTATTTGCATTTTTCCAGTTAATATTTTTGGATGGGTACTGACTGGTCCAGTAATGGCCACGTCATCTTTGTTTCAGCCGGAACTGTGTATTGAAAAACTGTGTAAACAGCGACGACAGATTGATAGATGTGGGGAGAATTCATCGGGAGGATAATTAGAACCGCTCTACATCTATGGCATTTGGGTGTCAACCATGAGGCATCTATCGATGCTGCACTTCCATTCCGATCATCCCTATAAAGTAGATAATTGATCCCCAAATACCTCTGTCTAAGTCATTTTTTTACAACAATAGACTCTGGGTTGTTTAATAACCTCCAATAAAGTCACATGTGGCATAGATGGTAACAGATGGTCCAAGTTGTCTGGACCTCTCGGCACGTCATTCTCCCACTACAATGACTGATGCAGACTGCTTATTTTGTTGTTTTTTTTAAGCTGAAATGCAAAGCCTAGCGGAAGCTAAATAGATGCTTATTGTGGCAGACAGAGGGGGGAAAGAGACTTATGAGGGTAGACAAGTGGAATGACTTATTCAAGGGGGGGAAGTGGGCAGGGAGAAACATGAAATTAGCACAAATAGATTATCTGTCGACTACAGGCAGGACTAAGAGCAAGCCAAGCACTGTGGAGGCAGAGGAGAAAAAAAAAGCAGATTGACTTCTTGTTTGCTCCTCCCTGAGGGGAGAGCCGATAGACCCATCACTCACCAAATTGCTGATCTGTAGTTGAAACAGCTGCATCCAAAGCACACATGAACTGACTACACGCAAATTAGAATGCACAAAAGTGTGACTCGTGCACTGTGGGAGAGAATACGTCTTCCGTCTGCTTTATTTGTGTGGGCCTTGGCTTCATTGTACCTTTGGAGGTCACTGCCACACAACCACAACGCACTAATGTGACGCAGTGGTATGGGTGCGTAATGAAATAGATTGACAGTTAGCTTTCTTGACAAGAGAAAGGATTAGAGGTTAAATAACACTGAATGAATCTCCAGCTCCAGATGGTTAGCTTAGACAAAAACACTTCTGCTTGATACTTGTCACACTATATGGCAGATGTGTGATTCTTTAATTAAGTACTGCAGGAATGAGTCCTTAAACCCAAAAATGATTTGACATTTTGGCTCTTCTAGTCGCACTCTTCTCCAGGTCGTTTGGGTTACACGCTTGAAATAATGTTTGTGGTTAACACAAGCTATGAGAGATCTGAAGGATTTATTCTACCATATAGAATATATCAGTAAAAATGGTTCAAGTTTTGAAATGTCTTAAAAAGTATGTGGCTAAACAAGACTCCGAAACGTCCTGGGTGAGTGTCTGTTGCGCCTTTTGAAATGCTTCATAGAGCTCCAGACCTGCACCAACCAGAAAATTTTCAACAAGGCAGTGTTTAGTCCGGTCCCCTCTTTAACGTCCAAATGATTTTTCCAAGAGTTTAAATTGCAAAAGTTATATTGCATTCAAACCACGACTGGATTTCGCACATTTCCACAGTCTTCTGTGGATGGTGGTTCTATCTGACGGTGGTTCTATCTGACGGTGGTTCTGTCTGACGGTGGTCGCCCCTGCAGTGGTCCTGCCGTATACTTGGCTTGCTACTTATTATTACTACAAAATTGAATGTATTCTACATCTGTATGAGTCATTCTGTACACATGACATCCATTGCAGTCTGTCCATCCCGGTAGAGGGATCCCTCCTCTGACGTTCTCCCTAAGGTTTCTTCCCTTTTTTCCCTGGAAGGGTTTTTTCATTTTTTGGGGAGTTTTTCCTGTGCCGATGTGAGGGTCTCGGGACGGAGGATGTCGCATGTGTTCAGACGGTAAAGCCCACAGAGGCAAATCTGTAATTTGCGATTTTGGGCTATACAAAATAAAATGAATTGATTTGAATTGAATTGAAACCACGATTGGAATCGTCCCATGTAACTTGGTCAGCGTTGGCCTTCGCAACGTCTCTGAAGGGGGTTCTCTTTTCTAATGAGCAAAGTGTCCTTCCAAGTGAATCTCCTTACCGCCCACCAGTCAAAGCGACTGTGAACCCTGGAGGTTGTTTCTCACCTTGCCTGAAAACAACCCGCACTAAGTATACTTAAAAACGGACTCACAGCTTCCATAAACGGGCTTAAAGGATTAAATTAGTGAAACAAACGTTACTTTCCCTTTCCTTGTTTTGCTCTATGCAAACAGGTAAGGAATCTGGTTTAATATATGGTGGTTGTAGCCTGACGTAGTCGTACTCAATTCTAGTCAGAATGTGAGTCTGATACTGCTCCATTGAGCTGTGATTATGGGGCGTGTTTCAAACGAACCAGGAAAAAAATCCCCCCCGCACTTAATTGGATAGACCTACAACCAATAACAGCAACGCAGTGTGTGACGTATGTTAAGCGACGCCTAGTTGCCAAATCCCGTAGGAAGGACGGCAAAAACATTGTTCTTATCAACAAATGCCTTGATCATGTTTCTCTGTTCCTCTTTTAAAATGAATTCGCTGTCGACATCTTTCAGACCTGATAGCAGAATCTACACACCTCAATGCTCCAGCGGCAGCCATCGTTGTTGTAAACGAATTCAACCCAAGCGCTCTTTGATGACGTGGTTGATTACGTTACCGATGATCATCTGTCCATCATCGTATAAAGCCCGCTCTGACAATTTGATTGGCCCGCCTGATTTCGGGCGAGCAATACTGGCGCCACTATGGAGCAATGCCAGAACGAACTTCCCGACCAAAAAACGTTGTGGGCGGGACTAAGTTCGGAATGGCACCCAGGCTATGGTGGTTGTATAACTAATTTTTTATTCAGTGATGTATCTAGACTATTAAAAGCTACATTATTCTAGCTTTTAGCAATTAGAAACCTGAAAGAAAAGTAGTGCCACCTACAGTTGTTTCTGTCAGGCGTTCTCTTAGGTCTGTGGTGGGCAGTACTTCCCAGGACGTGGGGGTGTAGTTGGCGTACATCCCTCCGCTAGTTTTACAGGAATAGGATGAGGTTTGTTCTTCGTATATAATTCGAGGCAGGGACCAGGAGGCCCTTTGGAGACCAGCGAGAGAACCTTTCGTAGCCTGTATCTTCTCCAGCTTTAATTACGCTGTATTGATCACAGGCAGGCGGGAGGTAGAGGAAAAAGGGGGTGAGAGGGGGAATGGAGAGCACACGGGGGAGACAGTTGACCAAATTGCAAGCTGCAGTTACTGTAACGCACATAGAAAGAGGGGCGAGGCAATTATGCCCGAGCCGTACAGCAGATAATTAGAAAATCCTCCAAACACTTACTCTCTCCACCCATTTAGCCCCGCTGATACAATAAAAACTAAGGGGGTGGGTCCAATTCATTTAAGTCAGTGTATGCATTGTTCATATCTATCTCACAGTTCCATGCTTGGTTTGATTTGAAATTCTTCTCATCGATTGGGTTTTCGCCCCGGTGCCTTAGGTCCGGTCCTCTCTTTAAATCAATAGAATGGCCATGCATGACGCCTCCCGCATCCCTGTAGCGACTTGCATGCAACGAACTCCAAAGTTGTGCTTCTCCTTTTCTTTTTTGCCACCATTTCTGGGTCGACCTAGTTTGGCAGAGAGCTTAAGAGCCTCTTTGTTTCTCTCACCGTTGTGGCCCTCCAACTGTACTGCCCCCCCTCGCTCTCTCTCTCCCCGACTCAGGGGGATGGCAGCCGAGTCCAGCGCAGCGAAATATGCCAGATTCAACCTCACTGCCCCTGCAAGTCTCACACGACCGTATTCCGGGGGTTAAGGAGCTTATGTCTCGTATACGAGGCACGGAGAAAAGGGGATGAGCAGAGATTCGCCATGGGGGCGGGGGGAAGGAGGGGAGGGGAGGGGGGGGAGTTGTGGAAGGGAGAGAGAAGCCCCTCTGTGTAGCGTGAACTGTGTGTTACCTTTTGGCAAACAGTGGGGAGCGTTTCTCAGGCGTGCCACGCTCAGAAAGCGGCGGGCTGGTAAACGACAGCGGCGGCGATGGTGGCGCGCAGCCATCGCTCCAATATGCAGCCCCGCAGGGATGCAGGGGTTTGGTCATGATTAGTCAGATAGAATGAATAATCTGCGCCTTTCACAGCCCCTCTCGGAGTGTTGAATGGATGCCCCGTCCAACTCCTTGGTGTTAGTAAATTCCCTCCAGTTATTTTTTTTGCTGAATGACCTTTTCAATCATGAGAAAAGTCAATTTTGTGAGCGAGGCATTCATTATCATGGTTGTTGTGCTCAAGGTTACCTGCCCGTTTAAAGAGCATTAGAGACTGTTTGTGCTCCTTTCAAGAGGCAGATTGAGGAAGTCAACAAATTATACACATTCATTAAATAGCTTAAAGGCGTTTGACAATATTCATGTTAATAATGTCGCAGAAGCAAACATATTATTGCAGTAAGACTATAACCAGTGGAGCATGAGGATGGCAACAATTGAGGTTGTTTAATTGTTGCCTGATGCTAATCCTTGCACTCTGCGGTCCCTGGTTAGTTAGAGCAAACGATGCTGGGACTGAGCATGTCATCTACTGAACTGCTGAACTGTTCTGCTTCTCTGCTGCTCTCCACTGTGAGCCTCTCATGTGTGAAAAACCAAACATGAGTAATTAAATCTTCATTCCTTCACCCCTACAGCCACGTTCACATCGCTGTTAAATTGAAAAACCACACAGTGTAAAACAGACCCACTTAAGTCTATGCCCTGGTGCCTCTCGCAGGGGTGTCATGAAACATGAAAGCTTTTGTCGACCTTTCCTCCAACAGTATAATGGTACTTTGCCTTTGTGTTGTATGATCCTCCGTGGCGCCCGCAAATCAAGCACTAATTACAGCGCGCAGACCTGACGGCTGAAATGCTTCCGCGGGCTAATAGACAGCTGAGTGAATTTTCCTGTCCCAAACGGAGTGTTTCAGCAAGCCGTAAGCAGCGTGGTAAATTAGGACACGCTGACAACTGGTGAACTCCGCACATCATTATGGATCCGCTGCCTAATTGGAAAGAATGGCGACGGTGAACGCATTTTTCTTCCCGATTGGGTAGCGGTGCTGCTACTACAATAAAACAACAGAATACCACTGTGTCCTAGCTGGCCACCCGAGAGCTAAAATATTATTTTGAACCCTCATTGTTCCCACTTTGGTTGATTGATGTTAACTCCCTGACGCATTTGGAATTTTTTTATAATTAGGATTTGCAACTCAGGTCTTACCTGCCCTGGACTTTGATGTCAGAAATGGCATAGAAGTATCTGGACAGGTTGTTCTCGTCCACCATCGTCGCTCCTGTAGCGGGCCGGAGCAAACGGATCCTCAGGTCTGTGATGGTAAAGAAGTCCCGCAGGTTCTTGGTGGTGTCCAGTTGGCCGTAAAGCGACGCCATGTTGTGGAGCCGGGGGCCGGCGAACAGCGCGAAGCGGTCCTTGATCTCAAAGCGGACCGTTTTGTCGTTCTTCCACACGTAGCCTCGTGAGTAGTCCTCGGTGCAGATGATGTCCAGCAGGGTGTGCTGGGTCAGGTCCTGCACCGTCTTGGGCTCCATGGTGAAGGCGTCCAGGCAGTCAGTGGCGTAGAACTGGTAGGGCTGCCAGCTTCGTCCATAATCCAGCGACTTTTCCAGCACCATCTGCTCGGGCCGGCCTGACTCGAAGGTGAGCACGATGTCGTCGGTCAGCTCGATGGTTTTGTTCCAAGAAAGCGTGATGTTGACAAGGAGGGCCTTCGGGTACTTCTTCCAAGACGTGGACTGCCAGAAGGTTGTTGGGTTGCGGCCCTCCGTGTCGAACATGAGCTCTGGAGGATGGGCGAGTTCATCCGTAGTCGCGTCACACTCATTGTTACACATGTAGGGGTTCTCCTGCACAGATAGAGAAAAAAAAAAAGTGTTGCGAGGTTGTTAGTCTTGGCGAGAATGATTAAATGAGGTTGACTATATCATGTGGTTACACACTCTTTGCTGGAGCGTGTAGTGTGCTCTCACGTTAATATTCAAAGCCACGTAGCTTTGTGGTTGCACACCCATCAATAAAGAGCATGAAGCACCTCTGTTGACTCCTGTCATTACAGCGTGTCTGCTGCCTCTCTGTTGCATCATTCACGTCGTGTCACAACAAATGTCACATCACTCGCGGTACAGAAATGAGGACGTGTTTTCCTCCGACAAGTTGGAATCAAAGGAGTAGCGTGCGGTTCGTGTGAAGTGGCCCAGAGGAGCACAACTTCATTCTGTGTGATTTGATCCTTGAAAAAAAAGAGTGTCGCTCTACAATCCTACGTTTCTTCTGTCTGCAAGTATCTGAGTTGCTCTTATACCTTTTTTTTTAACTCAACTCGTTAAGACCGGGCACATTCAATCTTGTGAACCTTCCCCGAAACCTTTTGGGCTGTTTAATCCGTTCATTTTGTAGGGGCAAAAACTACACAATCCATTTTAGCCCTTGTGTTGTGGTTTGTAGAGCGTCTTCGAAAGCTTCAAACTCATCACGTCTTGTGCTCAAAAGGTCTTTCCAAAAACATTTGTCCGATTTACCACAAATCATTACCACCCAATGTTCTCTCCTTGCTCCCCCGGGGCCCCCATCTAGCTCAGGGGGAGGAGGAGGCACTCCTTTCAAGAGGACCTTTCAAGTGCTACAAGCTCCAATTTATCAGGACAAGATAATCCACTGCTTGATTAGGTGGGAGATGTCACCCTGTGCCTGTGTGTGTGTGTGTTAGTGTGCGAGTGCGTGTGTGGCGACCAAACCGGGAGGGGAGCTGGATGTAACATGGAGAGAGAGAGAGAGAGATAGAGAGAGAAATGGCTCGATTCGGCTAATAGGTATTGCAAGTTTTTCCTCGTCTTCCAAGGCAAGGTGACAATGAAACCAGGCTCTGTCAGGCCTTGCGACTGTCAGAGGGCCCCATTAATATCCTGTGCTGGCCGTCCCCTACGGGCTCACCCCCAGCACCGGACAGCGGCGACGGGCAGGAGACTGAAGAGGAAGACGGGCAGACTGGCAGTGGAAAATTCCACCTAGTTTTTAGTGCAGCACATCACGGTGTGAGGTTAGGTGTGCCATTAACTGCAGCATCTGGCGCAAAGACAGATGTGTGATAACTCATATGCGACAGGTACGCCCGCTGAGGGGGAGTGCACGGCGTCTCAGAAAACGCACTTGGCATGCAGGAAGGCTGTCTGTGTTGCCGTGGCTTGTCGTAAAGGTACATTCGTCAGGGGAGACCTGAAACTGTTAGTCGATGGCAGTGGAGGGTTGAGGATGCCACAGTATGTTGCGGTACTGTTTCACAACGGAAGTACGCTGGCTCACACGCATTTCTATGATGAGCACTTTTACTTTCAAAGAGTGTCCTCGTTTTCCTAAATTCTATTGAATGCTGTTAAGAGTTATATTTTAATTAAATCTCTGCCTTGCAATCAAGTTTTCAGTTACATAATATTTAATTTTCATATCACGATACATTTCCTGACACTCACACATTTCTACAGTAACTTTGCTTTATTCTTACATTTATTCACATCCCTTAATTAAAAAGAATACTGCTTTATTAAAAAGTAAATTATCCCCCCTGTGAAAATCCTCATCTTTATTGATCTGACCCCACGTAATGTCAACGTGGAATCCAGGAATTTGTGACTGTTTCTGACCCAATCGCACCCTTTTCAGGGAGAAAGAAGGACGTTCCTCCTGCTTTCTTAACAACACAGTGATGCCTGTCAATGGAATATTGGTGAACATTATTCGTATACAATAATATACAATATTACTGGAATCTTATTCCTCGGGGATAAATGAGGCGCATGCTCATTTGAACTACTTCATATACCAAGTAAGGGGTAAGATCTTCTTACACGCGTTTTCATAAGGTTCAAAGCAAATGTATCTGTCGGGCTTTGATGCCATCATGCATCACTAGTACTCCACAGAAAGTATAGCTGCAGCTTCTCCCTTAAATGTGATCATAAGTATTCAGTGGTGAAGATTTCTGCTGCCTATTCTAAATCTGGCAGGTCTGGTGATCAGCTGTAAGTGTAAAACACACACACACACACACGCTATCATCCGGACAAAGACGTATCCCCATCGATCCCTGTGGCCGAGCAGCTGGCGATCTGCTGGGCCAGTCGCCCGGCGTCCCCCCCCTCCTCCCCCAGAGCACATGTTAAACACCCTCCATCGCCGTCTCCTCCGCCTCTCGCCCAGCGACAAAATACTGCCTTTATGAAGATCAATAACCAGGCCGGTGCAAAGAGAAACGAGATAAAAACGCTGAGTGCGTCCTCGTGAAAATCAATGGCAGATCTCTGTGTTTTACTGTAGGGCGCCGAGGCTTAGTAGGGCTCCGTTAGCCGATTAATGGCTCGGCGCACATTTAAATAATTGACAGCGACTGGCATGGCAGTCTATGTAATTACTAAAGATGTTTCCATTAATCCCAGTAGGATGATAAGTGGCCAGGATGGGGGACAGCCATCGCAGATTACCAAAGCGGTGCCGAGGTGCCTGGAGTGGATAAATCAGGCTACATTTGTGCTCAGAGAGGTGCCGCCGTTCCACCGAAAACCCAGCGACATAATCCGACTATTAGCATGATGATGCCAGGAGATACAGGGACGGAGAGAGGGTGTGCGGGTGCAGGTGGGTGAGCAGGTTGCCAACTGGTTTCCCAAAATATCCAGTCGTGCTGATTCTCTGGATGTTGGCCCCATTATTGTGGAAGAAGTTGTCAGGTAACGAGTGTAATAAAAGGGAGAAGTACAGCAAACAGAGAGGATAATCAATAAGCTGGTTTTGATCAGCTGGACTCCACAGACCAGCAGTGTTTGTCATGTTCGCCCTAAAGGGAGATGTTTTGGCCTTGCTTAGCTTACCAAGGCTTTTAGACACGTTGCAGACGCAATCATTTGCTTTCATATCACTTGTGTGAAGCCAGTCAACCCCCACAGAAGTTTGTAAATCAATTCGGGATGGATATTTGAGTTTTTCATTATGCCTCTGTAACTGCTACAGTTGAATGAATAATGCTTAATGAACAAATACATTCACAAACATGTGCTTCTCTGCTGTACTATCTGCCACTGGAATGAAAAAATAGTACACATGTAACTTTCTTTTTACTTTAATGCATTTCTATGATTTATCGCCCCACTTAAAAATGGAAATAACTTCCCATCCTGGAAAACACCACATTCTGCATTGATCCCCCCCCCCCATCCAATAGATGACAAGAGGAATATGATTCAACCTTTACCGTAACTAAAAAAAAAAAAAACCTTGATGTAAAAAGCTGTAGGGAAAAAGGTTAATGAGAAAGTGACTTTCCGGTATTAAATTAAGATACGGCCATGGTGGCTGCAAACCGTCACCGCTGGTGGATGATGAGACTAAGGGGTGTATAAATGTCCTATCCGCCGACAAGCCATCGCGATAGACCGTCTCCCACCAATCAAACGACCACCGAGTGTGACCGATGTCTTGGACCCAGATAGAAAATTGAAGCTGCCCCTCTTACTTTCTACTTTCTGCCTCTGAGGTTTGGATTCGTGAAGTGCTGGCTGCAGGAGGTTATTTCTGTTTTATTTTTGTTGCCATTCGACTAAGAACCAGACCGAGCACTGGTTGGGTGAAATTATTGAGGTAGCCAGTGAGTCAGTGTCTTTTTTATACCAAGAGCAAGATGAGCTACTGGATCTTTGCTTTTCGTACTTTTTTTTTTTGCTTTTTGCATTTAAATCAACCTAAATGCAAATCATGCCGCCATCATCTGAAATTCAAGCTTGAGCGCAACACTCAAATGGTAAATCGTAGCCTTTTGAATGAAAGTAAATGTCAAAGCCTCCTCTTTTTATAGTCAATACACAGCAACTGTTTTGTTTCAATAAAATGCTTCAATCTTTGTTCAGAATCTGTATATCAGTTGTTTATCTTGAATAATAGACAATGAATGATGAAGACTTGCTAGACACTTGCTAGAGGAGCGCTGGTAACCAGATTCAGACTGGTCCTACAATTTACAAGCAGTGTAAGTAAAACCAGTCAAACAAACCGAAAACAAATGACTACAATGCACGTACTTCCCTAATGAGTACGGTAATGTGTTACAGAGTGAAGGGATTTCATGATACGTTTATGATTTTTTTGTCAATTTGAAGTCAGTTGTCAACCCTGTCAGCTTCCCACACCATCTATTGTTAGGCGAATGTGTTGGGAGCATATTTTCCTACCTTTTGGCACTAGACAAAATGTATAAAGAATAGCAGCTCTGGCACTAATTATGTTCCTTCTGCTTTAAGATATTTAAAGTAATGAGTGTTTTTGTTTATTCAGATGCCTTTTGGACCCACACAATGCTGGCAAACACTCATCCCACCAGTCCTGTCTTTGCTGTTATTGTAGCACAGGAGAGGGACACAGACAGATGGAGAGTGATTGGAGGAGTTTATCTCTAAACACATATCAATACCGTAGCCCAGGAGCTCCTAATGAGAGCAACAGATTGCTTCCCCACTACGATGCTCTGGCCTTCACAGCTTTGGGGAGAAAACTCTCTCCACGCGACAGTTTAATAGGTATAAACTCAAATCAAATCCCACTCCCACTCTTCTTCTTCGCTTCATCTTCGACGGCGCTCTTTAAAGCTTCATCAACCCGTTTGGAGAGGGGTTTTTATCTGCCGGATGTGAAAAAGATGCAGGGATTATGGATCATGTGATGCACTTGGATGATCAATAAAAGGTTACAGAAATGTAAGGGAGAGTCTCACCAGTGATGACTCCTCTTCCTTCCTGTTTATGCATTAGCTTTCAGATCCTTCCAGTGAACCTCATCATTTTTCGGTTGGACTTAATCCTAATCGAAACAATACTGGTAGAATGTATTATATAAGGCTGTATTATCATAAGGCTGGGGTACCCTATAGTTACATGCAGACACTGAGGGACCATTGTTAGTTCACTAGGTTATGGGTTGTTGCCACGAATGTATTTCTGTTGATTTCCGGAGCGTTTGTAGAGGAGTCAGGCATTTGGTTTTCTATTTCCTTTTCGCAGCGTTGAGCTAGGCCTGATTTTATTGTACTTTGTTATTTTGTTTGGCACAACCCCCACAGTTCACTTCCTCGCCCCTCCTTTTTTTCAAACCTCTGTGCAGTATTTTGATATTCGAGGGTTGGAAATAGACCTATTTTCTTTAACCGCCTTACTTTGTCCCTGAGTTCATTTTTCATTGGGTGTCAGCGTTATTGTCCCTCCCCCCCAAAAGGGGAATGTAACACCCAAATATCGGGAAATACCCAAATAATTGTGGTTTACTCTAATACCAAAATACAATCCGTCCATCCCTCCATATTCTCTTAGGACCAAGGTCCACTATTATAGATCTATAGCAGAGCAGAATTGCAAAAAGAAATTGCCCATAAAATTACTATAATTTTTAGATTTTCGTTGCATATACTCACAACTCACAACTCTGCACCATGTGTGTGTGAGCGTGTCATTGCATCGGGTGAATAGATTTTCTCCCACCTATTCCCCGACATGCATAATCTCGTTTCATACATGTATCCATTTCTCTTCCATGTCTTTACCTCTCTTTCTACAGCAAGGTGTCTGCCTGTGTGTGTGTGTGTGTGTGTGTGTGTGAGAGACGGGGGCTGGGGGTTAAAACTATCCCTGCTGTATTAATGAGACCTTGTGTTCCACAATAGATTTCTTCACCCCGACCCAGGGGCTTGATTGAAGCAGCGCTCTCTCCATTTCAAAACCTTGCTCTCTCTCTCTCTCTCTCTCTCTCTCTCTCTCTCTCCCCTGGATTCCCTCCCTCCCTCCCTCCCTCGCTCACGCATGGTGATGGGTGGCGCAGACAGAAAGAGGGGCTTAACCTGGACGGGGAATGAATATTGGATGCCAGTGTGACAGATTACAGTGGTAATAGACACCCAGGCCAAATCCTCACAAGGATTACTATCATATTTTCAAATGGCTCAGGGTCGCCCGGAGGTCAACGGTCCTGGACCATGGTCAACAAGGCCACGGGGGACCTGAAATCTCTCTCACACACACACACACACACACACCAGGTCCAGCCTGCCAAATGCCCTAATGGGCACGGTTTAAGCATAGATTTGGATAGAGCTTCTGCAATAACACTAGCTATTTTGCTGTAAGCTTTAAGTCAAAACAATCAAAGCACAAGAACATGAATTAATGACTATAATGAGCTAAAGATTAAACCTTGATCTAGGCCGTACAGCCACCATTGATAATGGATCTTGTACATCATTTGCTTTGAATTAATTAAATAATTCAAGTAGTTTTTAATGTGATGGTTTTTTATCTTTCTCATTAAATATAACTGTGATTTGAATAATTGGACTGTTGGTTAGATGTTAAACAACTAATGAGGAAGTTGGAATCAAACCTATGAAGTTAATCTTACCCTGACATTTGCTGCACACACACACACGCACACACACACACACACACACACACACACAAGCAGACAAAGAGCATTGGTGCTCCACAGACCCTCAGCAGCTTGAAATTGACCACAAGCCAACAGCATATTTCACGTGTTGGAGTCTTTGAGCTGCTTCGTGGCACCGGTGGGGGGATTCCAACAGCGATCTGGGGCAACACGCTGCTCCGTTAAACCACAGTAAGCACGGCTGCGCGGGACGTCCTGTCCACCGCGGGGAGGTTATGAGGCGAGACGATGTGTAAGTGTCCTCGTGTCGCGTTCATCGCCATCACCGGTGCCGATTGAGAAGATTCATGAGCCTTAAAACAACGGCGGTGAAAGCCTCCAGCGCGAAGCCTGCGCACATACAGACGATGTAAAAACAATTTCATATTCCATTATCTTTTATATGGTCGTGCGAGCCCCGGCGGGTGGCACTGCGATACGGCCTGGAGGACAGACCATCAACTGCTTAATAGGTGGTGTGTTTGTGAGGGAAAGGCAAGCACATGGAGGGCTGCCGCTTTTATATTACACAGAATATGTGATTATTTTACTAAACTAAACTGAAACAGAATGTAACATATATTTGAAGTCCGTCCTTCTATGGTGCGATTACGCTGTCCAACGTCGAAAGCACCGCCTTGAGTGGAACCAGTGAGGAACCAGTGATGTACACAGTGTTTCTTAATACACAAGCTCCATAGCTGGCATTAGGAATCATTTGTGACAAACATGGAATACATTGAAAGTCTATTTAAAGCTAAAGAGAAAAATGATACCATTCAAAAATCTAAGCCTCATTTGTTAATTAAAATCTACAAAAGAAAAAACTGAAAAGTACAGCAGGATCATACAATTCGGTCTGAGTTCTGCTTTGTGACTCATATACAATGATAACCGCTGAGCTGCAGCCATTAAGGACGCTTTTTGCAGTTTAAGACAAAAGAACATGTCTTTTACATTGCTGCCCCCAGCAAATCAGGAGGATCACTGGTATTTTCTACCATTTTCCAGACAAGTGTCACTCGTGGTTTATTAAGATGACATTCCTACAGCGAGCCAATGCACCAGAGCCTTATCGACCTGCTGGCTGCTGCAATGCTGCATCTCTCAATCAAACTGTCCGGGCCGATAACGTGTAGAATTTTTCACTCTACATTAAGACTTGAAAACAGGCCTGTAGCCATGATCAGCCTCTCATCTTTTAGCTGTGGACTCCGTCGGGGGGGAGATCGTGTGACACGGAGGCCCCTCCGTCGCCATTCCTCGCCCCCTTAACCAGCCTTTCATTCACAGCTATTTTTAATGGTATAATCACGCCACACGTCCTGTATAGAAGCCCTCCAGAGAGACATGGATCACTGTCACCTTGACCGAGCCAGGGGGGGCGACCCCGCCGTGCCGGCTTCCTCCTCATGGAAACAAACCCCCGACCATCCAGCAGCAACGCGGCTACCTCGCAAATTAGCGCCGGATCAATTTCTGCCCCGATGTCAGCGGGGAAAGAGGTACGACGCAGAGGAATCTTTGAGCTGTAGTTAGTGTGGAGTAATCGTGCCTTAGCCTTCCAGTTTTTTCTGTTTGTCACCAGGCAGCAGAAATTGCAACGTGCTGCAAAAGAAAAAAAATCCACAAACTGCTACGTTAAAAATAAACTACTGGATTCTGGGAATAACTTTGAGGTGTAAATGTAGTGTGTTCATGATTGTATATTTTTTCAGCACACCTCGTTTTCTATTTGAGTATATTAGTAAGTGTGTTGGTTTGTGCAAACTATTCATTATGTTTACCAAATTGAACAACCAGTCATTGGTCCATATTGAACCCTTTAGCCAACAGAGTTCTTATGTGATCAATACGTTTCAGCCACATTAGCGGACTAATAGGATGGCTATTGACCTGCCGGTCAGAAATATGGGATGTATTCCATAATGACTTTGGTGAAACCAGACATTTCTTATTGGACAGGTTGAGGAATGAGATTGTGGATTTAATTGATTTCTACTTGACAGGAATTGTGTTATTGTGCAGCATCGGTACACACAACCAAGCAAACCCATCAGCCTGGGCTGCTCAACTGCTCTCCGGTGCGTCTCTATTACACATTGGAGGCTCCGTTTAATACCACGTTGTTACTGTGAAGGCGTTCCTGTCGGGCCCGGTGTGACAGTTTTCTTGGTTATAAATCCTGTGTTGGCCTGACTACGCTGAAGACACAGTGTTAGTGAGTCTGTTTCCCCCCCCAGGAACACTTTGCTCACCATCTGAGGACACCAGCACGTTTAGAAGTGAATTCAAAGACCATATATTATTTTGTTTTATTCACCAATATTTGATTCTCCTGCTAATGGCTGCTCCCACCTTCAGAGTGATTGGCCGATGCGCTGCTAGTATTGCGACAGATGACACAGTTTCTAGGATGCTCCTTGAAACAATTGAGGAACACTTTTTACTGATGAAAACCGCAGCGATAAAGGACCAAAGTCAAAAATAAATAATCATCAGGCCCGCTGCCACTGAGGAAGAAGCAAAAGAAGCGCCGCGTCCGCTGCACCCGTCACATTTGTTCCGACAGCCCTTGCAGTGATTTAAGTGCCCTCCCGTTTCCCTCCTATCTGTGCCTTTTCAAATCAAGCTCCCATCATCGAACTTCACCCCTCATTAGTGGCTCCTCGGATGGCCGTGAGAACACGGAGAATCTATTCCCGTTAATGAGCGCTGCTGTGACTCGGTCAGCGGCGGCCAGAGCACGGGGGTAAATATAGCGCCTTATAATTATCTCAAGGGGGTCTGCGGGAGGATGGCGGGGGGGCAGGGGTAAAGGGGGGGGGGGGGGGGGGGGCAGAGAGTGTGGAAGACGTCAATGAAATCCAATACGTCCAATCGTCTTCTTTCCGTATTCAGCGGATTCCTATTTTCTTTAGTCTAGCCTTTAGGGTCTTTCTCTCTCTCTTTCTATCTCTCCTTTTTTAAGTCTTAGCTTTTAAGAGATGATTAAAATCAATAGTGTGGTAAACCTCAGCATTCCCAGTGTGGATATTTAACTGTTCAGAGCGTAGTTGGGATTCAGCTCCAGGCCTCTCTGTCAGATCACTGAAGGTCTATTTAGTCATTCTGCTGGGAGACTTTCTTCCTTTTTTTCGCCCCCCTTCTTTACTCTTCTTTCTCTGTCTCCTTTCCTCTCCCCCCTCTTTCCTCCCACCCGCCCCCCATTTGTTACCTCGGAATCCAAGGAAATGATTGGCAGATGACTCCAGGGAAAAGGAGCTCGGGCCTTCTCCTCTCTCAGAGCTCTCCGGATCATGACACTCAAAACACACTGACAGGCAAAGTGGGGCCACACAGACACACAAATTCATTTCAAAGGCAAGTCACAGAGATCCCCTAAGAAAAATAAGGACAAACCCACACACGCACACACACGCACACACACACACACACACACACACACACACACACTAACTTGGCACTATTCTTACGATGACAGCTTAGGATGTATTGTGTGTCCCCTCTTGTCCCCATCATGCTGTTGCCAAGTTATTAAAGCCATAAAAAAAACAGTCTTTACCGTCAATACAGAGGCAGCCATTCAAAATACTGAGAACAATTCTGGATTTTTGGTTCTCCGTCACATTTCAGAAGTCAAACGGAGAGCGAGAGAAACTCTTCAATACCAGCAGCAACTACGCAGCGGAGCAGGAGACGCATGATTCCCTGAGAACCAGTCTCAGTCTTCTCCTGCGACAACCGGTCGGCCTAAAAAGAGGAAGCGGCCCATGAAATAAAAAGTAAAAAAAAAAAAAGGAAGACTCTCGACAGCGCACAGCCAGCAACATTGAACCACGGGTGGATCCACTCGATTCCACGACAGTAACGTCAAGCACCCGCCACCGTAATCAAAAATCCTCAAAGGGGAGTCGAGGGTGCTCCGCCAGCTGAGCGCCTGATGAGCGGCCATTAAAAAAAGATGAGAGGCGAGTGGGGGGGGGGGGGGCGGTGAGTGTGTGCGGGGCGGCGGCTTGTACAAAATAAATAAAATACGGAAAAAAAGAAAATCAAAAACCTCAACAGGGCCAGAGGGAAATGCTAAACTAATCAGCTCCACTCTGCTGGAATTATAGATGAATTAAGCCCTCTGTTAGTGATTAATTAAACCAAGAGATTCTAACTAATGGGGCCACACAGAGCAGCGTGTTAGGCCTGTTCGAACTTCGGTGTACATTGGTGGGGGTTTGATGAGCATGTCGAGGGGAGGAGGAGGAGGAGGAGGAGGAGGAGGAGGAGAAGGAGGGCAAGGGCAGGAGAAGATAAAGACGCATCAGGGATTTTGTTTCATGTACTTTCATGAAATAGATTTTACATTCAACATATTTCATGTTAACCTGTACCTGGCAGTTTCGCATGCAATCTCTGGGACTCAAACGGATAAACTGTCCCCGTCGACCATCAACAGAAGCGCCGTGCTGGGCTGCAACAGGGCATCATCAGGTAAAAACAATAGCTCGGCAACGTAAGGACTTTTAATATACTACTAAATTTCGTATGTGCAGTGCAGAATAAAGAAAATTCAAGGGAAAAACCTTGTTTAATGTCTGAATATGCATCTTAAATCTGACCACTACACTGGGTGTTTTTGGCTTCCATTACACCACATGATGGCCAGCCTGCATGAGGAAGTCCTGCTGCTTGGCACTTCCTGTTCGCCGTGTGCAGAGAACAAACCCCTGGGTCACTGTTTATGCTTCCTGGGATGATACATGTTTTTTTGTTTTTTTGTTATTTCCTTCCAGCCTGGCTTTTCCCAGGCTGCCTTGCGCGCGCGATTTAATTTGCGCTGCAAGGCAGCCTGGATTCCATGGAGCAAATTTTCGCCTGAGATAGGGGACCAATCGCAGATTCGATGACGTTGAATATGCAATCTGACCCGTCGCCTTCTTCCGCGTAGAACTTCTGTCGCTCCACCTACGTCATCGGGTATAATTGAAACGATTGGCTATGAGCTAGGAACAGGCGCATTTGACAGACATTCATAGCGCCCAATAAACGGCTCTGGGCATTCGTAAACCACGCCTCCAATACTCATTTGAGATGAGGGTATGACGTTAGCCAGGCTAGCTTCCACCAGTGCGCAGACTGAAATCCCTTTTTGTATCCGTTTTTTTATTTGAATAAGTTATGACTGCTACTTCTAAAATCAGGCGACATGGGTTTCTGTTTCTGTTTTGCGCACCTTTCTTTTACATCCACATATTGCGTTTGTATTCGTTACATAAGACAAAGTAATGTTCTTCCCCAAGTACCTAATAAACCTAAAGGTGTACGGTTTCAAGGTTCTCTGATAACAAGCCGCTGCTCTGCTGGGTGCCTTTACTCAGGTGAGCTGATTGGTGGGTTTCAGGTACAAGAGCAAACCCACAGGGGCTTATTCGTGTGTGTTTTTATGGTTGCCGACTGTGGGGGATCCGGCGTGACCAACATCCTTTGGCTTGTTACTATTTTAAGAAGAAACAAAAACTTAAGATTGGCCCCATTTCATGGATAATCTTGTGAATCAAACTTTTCTCAGCTTTCTCATATTGTACAGTTTGATGTTGGACAACAAGTCAAGCATATCTCCCGGATCTACCTCTCCTTGTTTGTAGAGGAGTTAGAAGTTAGAGTTTTTGTTGAGAGCGTTTGTAAAATGAACAGTGCCGACTGCAGGTTCCCATTTCTTATTTTGGTACTTGACTATTTATGAACTCCTATGGAGATATGTTCAATCCGAATGGAAATGTGTTCAACCGCATGGGAGATCTCACCATGCACAACAAATTCCAAGGAGGCTTTGCTTATTAAGGTAGATGCTCGCAAACTTCTGGATTGTTATGATGAACACTGCAAAGAGGCGCATTTTCTCCAGATGTTGGTCTCTAGACACGACAACATGTACCGGGTGGCATCAGCCATCAAATAGCAGGTAAAAGAGCAAACATGTCAGATACACACCCACTTTGTAGCTTGTGCACACACACACACACACACACACACACACACGCATTGTTTGTAGAGGTGCTTTGGTAAATTAGAGCCCTCTCTAGTTGTTTACACCTGCGTGCCATTAAGGGTGGTCTGCTTGGTTTATCATTCACGACTGCACGCACAAACCTGAGCGCTCCAGCCAGAAACTCGGCTTCTCAACTGCGCTCGCTTTTCCTCGTCGTTCCGACCCGTGGCTTCCTGTTCAGCGATTCGGTATCATCCCCGCTTCCATCACACCACGAGACTAACCTCCCTGTGTCAGACAGCAATAACAATGCATAGGGAAACTAGGGTGCACCGCCTGTGATTCATTCCCACACAACGTCTCAGACATCTTCTCGAGAAGCAGAAAAAAGAAAATAAAAAGCTCCCGCTCTCTCCTGCGTGCGTCTCTCCCCGCCGCCTGCTCCTTTACGTCTCCTCTCCCCGAGTGGATTTCATCTGACGTGACAGAGTTGTGGGAGCCACGGGCGGAGGTGTTACAAATGCTCTGTCACCACGCCGAACATGGCAGCAAGCGAGCGCCTCGACAGCTCTCGGATGCGTCTCGGGGAAGCCGGCAGCGCTGCTGCACCGCCTCGCCGCCGCGCGTTTGACTTCAGCCATTAACTCGCATTTCAGCTACACCGGAAAACTGCGCACGGGCCTATAGTCTGTCGGCCTAGTTTGGGTACCGGGGAGGGAGAGCCGGCTGGCGGTTAAAATGATGCACGAACAGAGTAAACCAAGTTTACTATTTTGGTTAAACTAGAATCCATCACACCGAGATGGATTCCACTAACAAGACACATGATCACAGCAGGAAGCGATTCACAGCTGGTTATTTGATGGATGCAGCAGTCTGGATCCACTCACAAATCCACTCACAATAGCGTTTTAACACATGCTAAATAAAAAACTCCCTGACAAGGTGGTGTAAAAATTAAAATTAGGCTAATAGGCCGCAAAGTGAAGGACGAAAAGTCTTTTAGAAAATGATTTCCGCTCCACAGACCGGCATCTACACAATCATAAAAAAGAACGAGTGGCGCTAAGCTACCAAAAAAAGGTTTGTCGCTGAAATTCCAGTCGATTGTCGATACGTCTAAGTTTTATGGAGGACTAGTTTCTTCAGAGCGTAATAGGATTCTGGTCTTCTGGTGGCATGGCTCGACATGTGATCGTTCTACACCAATGAGGTAGCTGCTTTTTGTCAACAGAATGGAAAGATGGCGGCTCCCGTGGTTAGATTCAGCGTTAGCGATAAACAGGAAAACTCATCAGTTTATCCTGAAAAGTGGGCCAAATAGATTCCAAACAGTGCTGGAAAACGAGCCGCGTCCAAGAAGAACAACGAGGCAAACATACGATGGTGTTAAGTTTGAAATGCACCTTGCTATTTATGAAAAATGTTTTCTTTCTTTCTTCACTCACACATAAACAGCTTATCACTAAACGAGATTTCGCTACATGCTTTACGTTAGTATTTCTGTGTATGTGACAAATAAACCTCATCTCTTGTATCAATAAAAAGCAGAAATTGTACTTATACCTGTGAGCATTTGTTCGTTCATTCATTCATCCACAAATGAAAACAACACTGAACAACCATAGAAAACTATTTAAACAAATAATAAACAATATAAAACTAAATCTGTAGCAGGAAAGGAAGTGATTTTGCATGCTGAAAAGAAGTTATTTGCCTGGCTCCTCATCGTTGGTCAGAGCAGAAAAATTGAATTGAGGGAAATTCTGTCATATTCCTTGGGAACTGTGTCATATCCATTAGCAAGTGCTGATGGTTCACTTGCAAAAACAAACAAATCAGCTCTCATGGATCTATTGGAGATCAAAGGTGGAGACTGCTTGGTTGGCAAAGTTCCAGTGGATGGTGTCATTCCTTTTGATGGTGTGGCAGTCACACAGGCCATGCAATCCAGACCGGGTACATTTGGAGAGCTTCCAGAGACCATAATGCGGAACATACTCCAACTTGCTTTGCAGTTGGTACACGCATTGACCAGTATCCACTCATCAGCATCAAAAACCTAGAATGGTCACGCAGAGCGGATGCAGGGTCACAGCGCATGCAAACTCTTGGCCCTTGCCGAATTCCTTTATGTTGCATGGAAAAACATTGGGCAACAACCTCTGCTTGTACATCACACATAAGGATCAATGTCACTGTGTGACTGTTAAGGAGCGTGTAGAGTCTGTTCGTGTGGTTGAAGACCTGCAGTGTGATCATTAAGAACGTGAAACACGGTTGTGTTTTTACATGCACAACATGCTGCACAGGAGCATTAAGCTGTCCTTATCAAGAGCCCTGACACTGATGTGGCAGTCATTGCTGTAAGCGTGCGGGCAGATTTGCAACGCAGCTTATATTTTTTCACAGGGCCTGGCAACATGACACGAATCATTGACATTACCAAAGTGCCATAAGCTCTGGGAACCAGTGTGTGTTCAGCCTTGATTGGAATTCACACATTATCTGGTTGAGACTCGACAAGTGCCTTTTATGGCAAAGGAAAAAGAAAGACATTTTCTGCTGCATGTGAGAAAGATGCATACCTTAAGGCTTTCAAACGTTTAGGTACCAACTTTAACTTGGACCTGCACATGGGTGAACAGGGTTCACCTTACGGCATATAATATATGTATATATAAACGTGTGAATATTTATTTAAATATCACTGGTATCACACTCGTATCTTTCCTCTGACGCTGTAATTCAGCCTTCCTTGAAGATCTCATCTCGCTATCAGACCACTGCCTCGATCTGTAAAATATAAGTTTGTGGGCGAGTGTGTGTGAGCATATCACACACACACACACTCACACTCATAACACAAAGTTATAGCTTCAGTTTGATGCAATGATGATAAAACAAACTAAGAAAGATGATCTGTCTTAGTTTGCACACACACACACACATTACCAACATTCTGATGTGGTAAATAATTGAGAAGCGTGGCCGTGCACCAAGTCTGAGGACACACTCAAGGGAGAAAAGCATGTTTGAATTTGTGTTGAGGAGTAAGTTACACAAACTGAATTTAAGAGATATTATACTCGTTTTCCAACAATTTCTTTTCTCAGGTTCTCCGTTTGGACGCATGAAAAAATAGCTAAATGGACATTTATTTATATTTCCATAAAATCATGGGGTTGTAATATTACTCCACAAAACAAAGTCTGAGCCCACGGGCTCATGCAGAGACTCAGTAAAAGCAGTCTCCATTCACTGACTCACACTGCAGACACACACACACACACACACACACTGAGGCTTTTACCCCTTGGAGAGAGTCTGTTGGCAGGAAGGCAGAGAAACATTGCCAAACCTCCTCCTAGTTTTAACTTCTTAATGGGGAGACGACAGGCAATCCACCTGAATTAATAAACCTCCTAAATATCAATAATCCCCTGAAACGAGGCCGCGGTGCTGAGTGGAACTTTAACATAATTGGAAACCGAGAGTGTCGATTTAACTCGCAGTCAGTTCTACTGCTGTAAGAGGCACAGTTCGGTTCCTGTAGTACTGGACAGTTCATGGCTTCATATAAATTAGCCATAACAAATGTTTTTTCATGAATCGTGCAAACAAGCCAAAAGTTGGCAGCCCAACATTCCATATCTAGAGTATTTAAAGCACTGAAAGGCAGCGTAAACAAGCTGTGGACAAACAAAACATGCGGCTGAAACAAGCTAACAAGCTAAACGCTAGGCGAGCGGAAATTTTCTCTCCACAGTCTCTGGCGGGAGGACATTTGGTGAGCCTCCACTGCAGAGCTTCTTCTGGAATAAGAATCTCAGGGCTGGAAGTAGGTTGTGTATTGACCTTGTGCCTGAGCTCTGCAGAACAACTCGAATTGGCTTCAAACGCAGACGAGCACTTAGATGTGGGGGAGAGAAAGGCTATCCGTGTACAGGTTGTGTATCATCTATCTTCCATTTAGTATAAAAGGCCTTGAGGTCCATGGTAAACAGCCATGTTACGCACTTGGTATGCGACATAAGAGCACAAACACAAAAATGTCATGGTCGAATCAAGGGGACGGAGACGGGCAGGGACACCGTCTTGTTCCAAATGACAAATATCCACCTTCCGACTCTTGCTGCAGTCTGAGATGAAGGAGTTTTTGTGGGTTCCTGCACGGTTTCATCTACATTTTGCAAAGAATGCTACGCCGGTGGCACAGATGACAAGCATTAAGAATGGCTTTGTAGAAATGACAGTCTCGTTTATGTCTGTCACAGAGAGGCATCGGTACTCATTTGAGTATAGTATTTCAGGCAGTGAAATGCGTCTGTGGTGGAACGTTAGAACCGAAGGAGTGGATCTGATGGTTGAAATAAATACTAAAACCTGCTGTGTTGGTGGGATTACAATATTGCCACTCCACACAACCTGATTGGTTGATGACTTTATTCTTGACAATGATTATTATTCCCGTTCTGTGTGAATTACAAAGGACAAAATAAGAAACACAGTTAAAGAAATTACGCATTGAGTGCAAACCAAAAGCAAGAAAGTCTCATCCCCTGTTTGTAAAGGCCTGCGAGGTTTCCAATGATGGGAAATGTACGAACATATCTGAGATATGCTATGTCTCTGTAATTAGTGCATTCTTCCAAACATTTCTCTTTCAATTGGCCTTGTAGGGCGGAAGCGGGTCGAAGAGGCGACCCGATTGGGTTCCGGAGCCTTAGTTCTCCATCCAGAGGCGGTGTGCCTTTCAGCTAGGTAACCAGAACGTCGGCTGCTTGTGCTCCGAAAGAATTCAGATGTGGGGGAAGACGGATAAAAAGGTGAGCCAGTGCAAGGGCAGACGGAGAGAGGAGATCGATGGCGAGAATGCTGCCGGGGTTATTTAGAAACTAAAGCGTGAGCCTGGATATACAAGAGGGGTCGAAGCACGGCTACGGTCCGGGTGCTGAAGAAGAAGCCAACCTCCCGGTGCAAGGCCTGCATTAGAATGAAAGAAGAGTTTAACAGCTCCTTCAGAAGAGACTCACAGAGGGACACGGACGGGAGCGCCACAGAGACGTTTACCTCCACCTCCCTCTCCCCCCTACAGCACCACGTCTCAGCCAGAGGAGGGAGGCTGCGATCAGCATTGATGCCGGACTCAATAATTCACGTCGGTCTGCTCCTCGACTCGGGCAAAGCCTCCGCCCTCCAGCTCCGTCAGCCAATTAAAACATAGAAATGTGCGTCGCTTCCAGAACATTAGCTGATTGCTCCGCGGGCTCCACTTACGCCGTGTTTAACGGGCCGACAGCGAGCCCGAATCATTGCCATGATGCCGGCGTAATTCAACCCAATGATTGTTTTGCAATTTTACACACAGGTGAGGTATCATACTTCCCTGTGAGTAGATGACGACGTTGATGCTGAACAGATGCCAGTGCGCCCAAAACGCTCGGGAATGCAAAACTAGCCCCGTCTTCCAGGCCTCAATCAAGGCAAGGCTTCTAATTAGACACAATTAAAGGTTTTGCTCAAAATGTCATTCTAACATCAATTCAGAGGCTCATGAAACGCTTCCAAGCAGCAATCCAGAAAGTCACCGGCTTGTGTTCTACAATGGAGGCTGTTTTAGCAGCAGGCCGTTTGCAACAAAAGTCGCCCGCAACTGACAAATCGTAACTGAAACACTGAGGACGTCAATAATTGTGGGAGCAAACTGCAAAAATGTCAAATCAAACCATGCAAAAAACTCGCTCCATGCCGGGTTGCATTCCCTCAGGGTGTATTAAAACAAAGACCATTGTGAGAAAATGCACTTGTTAATGTGCAAAGCAAACTAAACCAGGGAACACGGCTGACTTGAAGACAGCTGTCAGTGTGACAAGAAGGTATTATCAGGTGGGATTTAAATTGTTATGCTGGAAGCAGCCAGGCGGTGTCCAGAAGGGATTTGGAAAGACAAGGTTTGGGAGGAGGGGGGATGTTTAGTTCCTGTCACTCAAACATATATTTTATTTCTTCCAGGCCTTTATGCTAAAAAGTTTCACTGCTGCATATTCATAAAGTAGAACTTAACAACTTGGGAGAAAAAGGGGTTAAACCAGAGCAACAAAAGGTAAACTCTGGTTGGGCGTAGGGTTCGGGGCAGGGTGGAATACTGTGATAGCTTCAGGGAGCCGCCATGGCCGGTACAGAGGAACAACTGGGTCCATGAGTAAACGTTTTACTCAAAGAAGTGCAGGGTAGCATGGATTTCAAGGAAGCATAAAAAGGACACACATTCTTTCCTACTGAAAAGTAAAGTACGACAGGAACGTGATGCCTGAAATATCCGTTCCTCAGTAAAAACAACAACACCCTTTGAAATCAATTGATGGGATTTCTGAAGAGGGAATGACGAATCTGTAATGTCAAAGCCCTAGTAAGCTTTTACCAGGAGCAGCGAGGTAGTTAAAGCGATCCGATAATGAGCTCGCCCCAACCAACCAGAGTGAGAGAAGCCCATTTGTTTGCGGTCCCACAATGAGCTTCTTCAACCGCAGACACTGACACACAGAGATCGGGCCGTCGGAGTTGCCAATTAGTCAGCTCACCCGTAGCATGCGCGAGACAGCAGGTAAAGCAGCTACGTACCGAACCAGATATCAGTGTTTTATTTAATTGCGTGCCAAAAGATGCAATTATGAGGAGATTAACCGTAAATAAAAATATCAACCAACAGCAAAGTTGGTTGATTTGATGAGGCGCGTCCTCAACTATTTCTGTACAGCTTCTTTGCTGAATGGGGAGCCGCTGGAGGTTTAGAAGGACTGGCCTGATGCGATATAAATCGTAGTGGCTAAGAAGGAGAGTGAAGACGGGTTGTTTACGTTTCAAATGAAAGAAGGCTGTTTGTGTAATTGTGCGGTTGTAGGTGATGTTCTACGGAAGGGCCGCTAAGGCTAAGGGTGCTAGCAGAGCCGGAGTGGAGGCGCAGTGTTGAGAGCAACTTTTTATCACTGCATGTATTCTTTAGAGGCCACGGTGTGTACTGTGAGGCCTGCACGTCTTCAGGGAGCTGCTGTGGTTGGCGTATTCTGCGGTTTCCTCGGATGGAACTAAGGGGTGAACCAAGAAGCAGTGCAGGGGGCAAATCTGGATTAGAGTGGTTAGTTTCAGTGAGGGCAGGGGACAGGGATGAGGGACGTATGGACACGATATGAGGGAGTGTCACGTCCGTGCTTGGGACGGAGATGCCTGTGTCTTTAATGGTGACATCAGAGCCACAGATGGGGTTCTGGTGATAACTGAACACCCCCCCACACACACACACTGAGCTGACACTGCGTTGTCACTGACCCCTTTGTCCAACAATGCAAGACGTCTGATTACCAGCAATACATTGGATCGTCTCAGTTCAGCACACTTGAAATAAGCTAAACAGGCAGCCTAACAAGGACGAGCGCTGGTGAGGCAAACGCCTGCGAGCACCGTCAGCCATATGCCAGCCTCCGCCTACACTTCCCAGCAGGCTCTGCCCTCTCGTCGCCGACCTGTTTGCTGACTGCTGCCAATATTCACTGGCAGGGTTCTTCCGCAAGACAAGCATCCAGCGAGCACAAGCGTCTAACACCTTCACTTCGGGAGGCAGTCTGCCTTTATTTCAATGTGCACTGATCCTCAGCAACACAGTGGCTCATGCAGCATCTCGCACGTAATCGTTGCTGTGCAGTGACAGTATATAGTGCTTAAGATTAGAGGCCTTACATAATCGAAACAATTAGAGCAGCCGATTACATGCTCATATTCCTAATCACCATGTGAAACTACCCTCAGTGAGCGATTAGGTTTCCAGCCTTCGCAGGATTTAACTTCTTTTTTTAAATTCTCTCTCATGTGCTTTGCCATTGATACTCTACTTTCAAATAGCTCCTCACATTGAACATGTGGAGCATATAGAGTCAATGTGGCGCACGGGAAAGACTCGTCACTTTAGAAATAGAGCAGCCCCACTTCTACCAACAAAGACGACTAGGAGGTGAAATCCAGCAGGCTGGCGCAGCGAGCGGCTTACCCTGTGTTCTTATCTCTTGGCAGAACAAAGCCGAGTCGCTCTGTGCCACATGGCACACAGACACGCACACCAACACACACACACATAGTCACATGTTGGCTTTTATGATCTTTTCCCCAAAAGCACTTCCGTAGGTTCAAAAGATTCGGTAGCAATGATTCAAGGGCTGGAGCCAGGGAAAAAGATGGAAATGTGGTGGTTGTCACTTGGTTTTGTTGACCGATCCGAAACGGTTTCCTCTTTGAAAAATGGTGGATAACGTGGGAGGGTTCGAATGTCTGCCATTAAATTTGTATGATGTCATCACGCTAAAGAAATGGAAAAAATAGGATTTTTTGTTATGTTATTGCAGTTGTACTGCACTAGAAAAGATTGTTTAGAGGCCAAAAGTTAGAGGTACTGTATGTAGTTGAAATGTGCAGCTCGTATGTATAAAATGGAGGAAAACTTTCCAGTTTTATCCTCTACAGTGGCAAAAAAAAACAGTGATGTCATGATCCAAAATACTGTTTTGTGAAACCTCGTCTCGTCGACTCTTCCGGGAACTACAACAATTTTGGGTGCTTACCAAAGCATAGGTCGGTAATCAAAAAGCCTTTCACAGCAGACATCTCGGCTTGTCAAAGCCGGGAAAGAAGTAATGGCAAAAACAACCGGTCCGTTCCATTAGGTGTTCCTGTATGCCTGGTAGGTCTGCGAGCTTTCGTAATACCGCCGCCTAGGAACCGGCTCACCCCGAAGGGCCGCAGCCAGCATTAGTGTTAATAATTCCATCACAGGTTCCCTTGGAGTCCGAGGGGCCGATCACACAGACAAGCGTCAGTCAAACATGGCAAGAGGCGGGCTTTAATACTTTTAACTCCTGTTTTCAATTTTGCAAGCTTATTTTAAGATATGATCAACTTTAAATGATTCCCAAATGTCCGCCTCCGTCCTCTCCCCGTTGATCACTGGACCGTGCACGCACAGCTTTAGGGGGGACTGGACCACATCACATTCAACAAAAAAAAAAGATACTAACCCTACCAACCACATGAAAATAAACATTCTTCAAGTAACCAGAACTGATTTATCACCCAGCCACCCAGCTAATAATACGTGGAGAAGAGATCCCCTTGATGGGATCCGAGGGAAGTCAGGCGAGGAGCGGGTAGCAGACTCATAGCAAACGCCAACGCTCTCCGACACAGTGTCTGCAGCCTGTGTTTACGGCTCGTGGTGAGGGAGGGGGGGGGGGGGGTTTCTTCTGAAGCGGCGTTCAAAAGTTCTTAAAAAACAGCCTTCAACGTGACAACATTGTGTGTGTGCCGGAGTAACAGCTAATGCCTGGCACCTCCGACTAAATCATTTCATTTAGAGCCTCTGATGTGCAGACAGAGGGGGGGAGGGGGGGGGGGGTAAAATGCATTTACACGCCGAGCCTTTCAAAATTGTTCGCTGCACCCGGGAAGCAAATGAACAGATTAGCGTTGCACCCCGTCGTCACGTGACCCTCCTCTGACTGGTGCTGCTTTCACCGCACGTCCACTCATTCCAGGTGTGATTAAAAGAAAAAACGACTGAAAACTACTTTAGCAGCCACAGGAAATAAAACAACTTCCTAATTAAGGGAGTAATGGGCTGAGGCAGACAGCGATGCCGGAGTGGATGGCTTCGGGAGACGGAGGGAGTTGAAATGCCAAGTGTCCATATTCCGGTACCCCTCGGCCAAAGTCCTGCAGGCGCGGCAAGTCTACACCCAATTTACCAATTACTCCCTGCGTCCTGACTGGGGTTAATAAAATGCTCCGTGTCCATGCCGGCGCTTTGCTAACTACTTCCCCTCTGGTTAAATCCAGCTTCTCTTCTCTTCCGCAGAAAGTTTGGTCTAATCAGGAGGAATGCTTATTACGGAGAAGCTCTCGGGTACTTTCCTAAATTGAGCAGAGGACAGTCTCGCCTGTGCGATAACCGCAGATTTATGTCAGAATTAGGTGTAAATAGCCGCTCTCCCTCTCTCCCTCCCTTAATTAAGCAAGCACTTTTTTCCCAGGCACTCGCCTAGTGCGCTGACCGGTCCGATTCCCTCTGCTGAGCAGATGTTAGCTTACGAAGCAAGTCAGCCACGTGTAGGACAGTGCACAGAGGAGCCATTTTAGTGCCCTGCCAAAAGTTCAGATGGCTAAAAATCTTGGCTCTTGTGCTCACTCCTTTTTTAATCTCTGTATGGGTTTAATGGGAGGGTGTTGAACAGATTTTTTTCTTCATTTGACGATTCATTTGACGTTTTTTCAGCCAGTAATTCAGCCTTTTTGCAACCTTCAATAACAAGTCATCCACAATGGTACATGGCAGCAGATTTCAAAAGATTGTTCAGCGTCAGATCTGAAGCTGAGCGGCGCAGGCAAAATGGTGATGTTCTGCGACAGTGTAATATTGATAAAAAAGATTGAGTGTACTTTGAAGACAATTCCATTTGTCGCCTATCGTCTCCAGGGTTCTATTTTTGATGCTTCACGAAGAAAGAAAAAAAAAAAAAAAAGGTGCACGTCCCAAAAGACTGTCCCTCAGCTGCCGCGGTGCTCGTATCTGTCAGGGAGAGAAAAATACCTGAGACGAGCAGCGTAAAGATGCTCTTATGCCACTCACAAGGGGGTACTTAGCACTCACATTTAGCTTTCCATTTCCCTCACCGATAGAGTTGCTATTGATTCAGAGTTTGCCCCAACCGATCCCAGGGTTTGAGAGCTGCCAGTCAAGGTAATCCAGGAGTGTTCTTCAGAGCCTGTCGGGGTGACGTGTGCAGCCTCACATTTCGCTCAAACAAGGGGAGGATAGGGACGCCGGACCAAACCAAGCAAAAGTCGCCGCCCCTTTATTCATATTTACTTTGTTAAATTCGTCACGCATTAATGCATCAGGTGAGCCCATTCTGAAAGCAGCCAATGGTTTGCAGCTCCCTCACCAGGTGCTCCCTCTCCTCTGCGGTTTAAAATGGACCCTTAGCTGCAGAACACAACCGTAGCTAACGAGGAGCCAGGGCGAAACGTCTCCGTTCCTCGCGATATAAACCTGATGATTTCCAAAACGCTGGGATTGTTGACTACCATGGATGACATGGGTATCATGCAAAACATATTTAACCCTGCGACACGGTGCTTCCCCGCAGACAACTATCATGACACTGAAAAAGCGCCAGCGTTGCAGACTTGTTGAATCCAAAAAGGTAGGCGAAAATACCACAGATATTCAGGCAGATTTTGAAGGAGCGTTTGGTTATTCTGAAAAATTCACTCCTCTTTTCCACATCGGAGTAGTTTACTTTAGCGGCATATACAGTAGGTTAAATTCTAAAATAGAAGAGAACTATCATCTGACCCTGCAGTTCAGAATTCACCAAAGCCAGTGGTGTGGATTTAGATACAGACACAAATAGAATCAGGCACACACACACAAACACTCACACACACACACACACACACGGGCATGCTGCAAAAATACAGGCACTGTAAAAAAAATACAGGGGGTTTATTGTGCTGATAGAAGACAGGAGGCCCTGCTGCTTTGAAATGCTGAGTGGGGCAGGGAGCGCGTCTGCCACCACCCACTGTGGATTAAATGAGCGATGTGATCGCTGCATTCACTGCAACACTCCCACTTAACTGCAGCAATTAACATTAAAAGGCCCCCCCAACACAAATGAATGAAAAGTGAGCCTCTAAATATGGATGCCACCGTATGCAAGGCTTTGGGCTCTGGAAAGCAGGTCTTTATGTGCCCAGGTGTGTGTGTGTGTGTGTGTGTGAGCGCTCGCTTTCCATTTGTTACCCATCTCTCAAAGAGGGAAGGGGGCATTGTGAAAAACAGGGTGGTGGCATAGGGACCTCGGAGGGGGGACTTCACCCAAGAGGTTCAAAGAGCAATTAAAAGTCAACGGATCTCTCCGGCAGCCAAGCACGATTTCCCCACTTATTCTCACAGCCTCGTGGACCGGGGGGGTGAGGGGGCGTACAGGGGGGGGGGGGGGGGACGATGGAGGGGATTCCAGACCATACCAGTTTCATGAGTGATGAGCTGTGAAATGCAACAAAAGCCCCCATTACCGCGAGAGGGATTTGAAGCCCAGAGAGCAATTAAAGAGAGATGGGGTAAAAAAGAAAATACAAAATGTCATGAGAGAATTAAGAAAATGTCTGTCAAGAATAGCGACTGTGTGGGTCCACACGCGTAGTGCATATTATGCACGGCTCTTCAAATCTCGGTGAGCCTTTAACAATGAGACAATGTGATTTCTCTGGGTGACTCGCAGTCAATAGCGAGAGCATTTAAGATATTCACAGGCTAAACCTGAGCTATCACAAGACCATTCCTCTCTTGACTCATATTCAATACTAATTTTATGGGAATTCAGGAAAGGAACGCGAGAAGGAAAGTGAGATGTAGTGTTTTGGTTTCCCAAAGTGAAAGATGAGCCTCTCTCTTACTGACGTCATTCTCACACGTGCGAAATCTTTTTTTTCTCCAAGGGCCGTGTTGACGGTACAACATATGGCTTTCACAAAAAAAAAAAAAAAGTGGCATTTTCTAGCCTCCAGCTTTTCCCAAGATTTTCTCTCAAAACTTTAAGGCAAATGTTTTGCTCCAAACTTCTCCAAACTGCTCCAAAATCCTGTGGGGAGCTGGAGTCAAGGAGAACCCCCCCGTTATCTTGTTGTGGCAGCGTAAACGTTGAGGCAACGCTGAGCGCCTTGATGGAGCCCAGATAGACGGCTCGCTCACACAACATCGCACACCTGATGTTGTCTGCACAGACTTTTCTTTTGCAAACTTTCCCTCCTGTTTGCGTTTTTTTTTTAAACAATACTTTCTCATTTCCAGAATATCTGAATGCATGTCTTCCTCAGACTCAACATGCTCGAAGCATGAAGTGCATCATTTTCTGCCAACACCTGTTTAATGGATTTAAGCTTGGCCCGGCCGACAAGTCTGCGTCAGCGCATGAGGACGGGAAGGAATGAATAATAGGGGGAAAAAAAAGACAACGCCTGTCACTCGTGCAAAGTTTGTGGCATCGGATGGGTTCGGAGAGAACGCGATGGAGGTTCTTCCGTGCGTGTAACCTTCGCGTCGCGCAGGGAGACGCAGTCGGACAGCTCTGTGCCGAGTTGGAAAGTAGCCTCCCTATCCTGGCTGCTCTTGTAGTGTCGTCTCAGCTCGATGTGTCACGCTACAAAAAGAAATGTAGTTCCAGCAACGCATGATTAGAGCTGGGACCTGGAGCAGGTTCATGTCGTGTTTGACAACTTAAAATGTGTCATTCTTGTTTCAGTTATAAAGGGCATCGGTGATGATTGGCTGGTCGGATTTTCATTCAAATGTATTTATTTTATTTGTATAATTAGTAGATCAGCAGATGCCTGTTTGATTATTGCTACAAAGCCCAATATTTTCCTATGGGCTACAAAGAATGGCATTGGAGTGAACCCCCTCCCTCCCCCCCCCATCTCTAAGCGTCTTTTAATTTCCCCAAATGATCTATAAGAAAGAAGAAAACCATCGAAACAATAAGCAAATGCTGCATAATGAGTGCTGCGTGGAACACGTCGCACCAATTACTATGAGCAGCGTGAGCTTTCCAGATGGCTTCTAATATTATTTGGTTTAGCGCCCTGTAGTTACTTGTCGAGGCCCAGTGATCCGTTGCAGCAGGGAGGCTTGGACCGCTTTCAGACAGACGCTCTAGCATCAACAGCACAGTTGAAATGCAGCAGTGAGACTAGACTGTTTTTATCATTTAGTTAAACTGTTTCTCAGACCAATGGTGATGAATAGGATGCTGTGATGTGTTACAATATTAACAAGGGCGTTACAGAAATAAGTAAGTGGTTTCATTGGCTGGATTACCATTGGTATTAAATACATGAGTTAGGAAAATCCCATCAAAAAAAAACTTGCACAAGCATCGTGAAGCCGGAGCCTCACGCAAAAATGAACCTTCTCACATTGTCATACACAAGACATTATATTCATTTTATTTATTTATTATGAAATACATTTTAATTTAATTTCATACTTGTTCAGATTTTTACATTATTGAACTAAATATTCCCTACATTGTAGGCAAGTTAGAACTTGCCGTTAGAGCTCCTTCGAACCTTTGGATCGTACCACTGAATTCATTCTTTGTGCTCATTTCGCTCTACTTTGCCGCTTTCACTGGAATGAAGGAAACACCAGTTTGGATCATTTAGTCCAGTTCTCTTGAGCCCAGAAGTCCAGCGTGTGAGGGGAACGCAGCTGAGTGACAGAGAGGCTTGGTTTCACATTGCTGCGGCCACACACACCATCCTTGCGCTGTGTCTTCCAAATAACGCCACAAGTGAGTATCAAACAGACAATAACTGGTATTCATTTTTAAAAACTGTTATTCAAAAGATTTCTGTCAGTATAGTTTTCTTATGCAATGGTCTAACAACTACATGCAAGCACGGTGTATTTTTAGGTTTATTTGGGAGCCCCTATTCCTGTAGCATGACTGTAGTATTTTGTGGCTCCTTAGATGACGAAAGGACTTCTACCCTTAGAAGGGGGGCGAAATATGGCATGCTTACGTGCTAGCTCAACTTCAAATAGTATGTTGAGGGTTGATTGGGACTAACTGAATCACATAGAGAAAGGAGGGCAGAATTCCCTTGAGTCCAGATTCAGACCTGAGTCACGTCCACTGCACAGTTAAATACTCCAGCCTTGTTTTGCACTTCAGCCATCTCCGCTCAAAGAACGATGACGTTTACTGCCAGATCAGGTGAATGGCAGACACGGTTCCTTTTTGCTCATTTTGGCTGACAAGTTCCAATACACTTTAGGTTTGGTCTGTCAAAAATGAAAAACGACACAAACTGCATCCAGCTTACTTGACACTTTGATATTATACAGCTATATTGGATGAGTGATTCCCTTTTCAATGCCTTAATTGCTGCTACATTAAAGCCGACGAGATGGTTCTAAAGCTTCTCCTTCCCAAAGGGAAAACGCTGTAGCATTTGTGTAAACCATGTCTTACCCCCCCCAACAACCTGCTTGCTCTAACAACCCTTGCACCTACTGTGAAGACATATTGCCGCGGAGAGCGCACTCATTTCTTAAGGGAACGTCAGCGCGGAGGCCTGCTGAGAGTGAAGGAGCGGGAGCTACAAGGGGCGTCCTGCTCGGCTGTCTGGAGCCTCCAATCAGGATCAGCTTCCGAAGGAGGTCTGGTTTGTGAACAAGAAGCCAACTTGCACTTTATCAATTCTCCTTTCCATTAATGAAATGCCATACTCCAAAAAGGAAATAGTTTGCTTTAGGCATTGGAAATCAACATCTACTGACGTGGACATAATTTGCCTGCAAAATGTACCAAAAGTCATTAAAACCCAGCCGAGTTTAGCATTGATTAGGTTGACGCAAAATCAACAGAGGAACAACAAACTCGACTCCTTTTTCGAGTCCGGACTGTAACCTCGTCTCCCACTGCAAGGAATCGAGTAACCTCACCGGCCTCTCGGCCCGCTTTAAACTGGAACATACCATCTGCCCAGGTAAGCAAGGGGGCAGTTAAGCAGGTGGTACTTAAACGCTGTAATATAACAAGAACATTTAAGATACCTGAACACATGTTACATCTACTACGGTTTGCTACGACCTGACACACGGGAGGACACAGATGTGCACGTAACCTAGTAGTGTCCTCTATTGTTCAGCAGTTTTACCTTTTTCTTCAGGTGAAGGAGGCAGTTGACAGCTGAGGGACTATTATGACGCACACCTGGTCGAGATAGAACTAAATGAGCAGATGATTAGCAGCACACCTCACATGTGTTATCAGTACAACTGACAAAACACAGGGCTCAAATGACTCACGTCAAACCATTCAAAAAGTACCTTTTTTTTACTTTCGATACATCCACGATTTTGTTTGTCTCACATCAGGACTGCGTCATCTGCAACCATAGTGTACTGAACGACCAAGAAGAGGCGGCTTGGCGCTCATAATGTAAAGTTTTGATTTTGCATTTTTAAGTGCAAAGTCATTTCAATTTGAAGTCATTAGAGAGCCATTCATATTAAGGAGGTCTTGTGAGTGAGTGTATATAAACAAATAGGTCTACCTAACAAAAGACCATCTAGTAAAGAGGTCTCATCTACTGGCAGGCCGCGGTCCGGACCCAGAAGCCTTTGGTCTTCTTTACACTAGTGGCTTAAAGCACAGACCAATTGCATTTGAGTTAAACCATCACACGTGATACCACTCGACCAATCGAGTCGTTGCATCCCAGGCAGGACGATACAGACGAGAGAGGTAGCGGCAAATTACAAATAAAAAGACGGGAAGAAAAGAAAGCGAGCGAAATCTGACAACGCGACGAGTGAGGAGGAGAAAGCGAGAGAGAGGGACGAGTGAGACAAATGAGGAACAAATGGACAGCGAAAGTAGAGCCTTTAACGCTCAATGGAAGGACTCGTTTCTGTTCATACTTCGCACTGCAGCACTAAACCAGTGTCTCATAGGCTCAGAAGCCGTTGAAACGGCATCATGAGGCGCCGTGGAGGAGAACGGCCTTGATGCATTTGGGTACAAGTTTAACATTCTGCCACGACAAACTAGATCTTAATTCTCCCATTTATATTTGCAATCACGACATGCATGTTCAGTTCTTTGTTACGTGACAATGAATATTGTCAAAAGAGTTTTAGAACCCTTCTGAATTCATTTGATTTGTTAGTCGTGTATTGAATACACGCAAATCCTGATACAACTCTATTCCTCTATTTAAGCACACTCAGTAGTCACATTTTCGGGAACTTTGCTTCAAGAAATGTTCTCCAACTGGACCTCTTCACATTTTAGTTGAGGACCCCTGATCTCGTACATTACTTTTAATATAGGCAGATGTAATGCCTACCCTATGGTGTCATTGATTTTAAGTGAAATACACATTTTGCTTATCCTGTCCGAATGCGCAGGGAGGTACTTTCTAAATTACACAAGGTTAATATTCTCCTCCTGTGCGAAATAAAGCTTAAGACAGTATTTGTGAGCTAACCTCTCTTATCACAGCACAGATTTAATGACCTTTCATCAGGGCAAGAGAAAAAAAAGCGGGCCTCATGCTGCGCCGTCTTTTTAATAATCTCATCTCTTTGCTAATTTAAATTTGATTGGTTATGAAACGAGCCGGCCTGCCGGGACTCAGGTTTCAGCATTCATCAGCATTTCCTGGTTGCAAATTGATGGGACAAATTGAGACATACAGTACTTCCACAACCGTATAAGGACATCAACACAAATTATGGAGTTTCACCTAGAAAGGTTATTTTATGTTTAATGCCATATGCATAAAACGCGTGAGGTAATGCCGGCTTTTGGAATAACTGACTGGATGTTAGCTCAGTAACAACCTGGAGCAGGAAGAACGTACCACTCATGACCCCCTTGAGGGTCCTTCTATATGGTGTAGGACCTTGAAAGGAGGAAAGCTCAAAGCTGGTTTTGAGATGACACAATAATCAGTTGTTTTCACAAATCAGCTCCTGCAACTGCGCATGTTTTCTTTTTATGAAGTAGGCTTTATTTCCCCCCTAAAATCCGCCACAAGGTCAACCATCAATTGGTCGAGGCTCCGTGACCTGTCCGAGCTTTTAAAGGCCAGCCTGAGTCAAACTGGGGGGGACAGTGAAATCTCATATGATGGCAGATTTGTGTGCCAGAGTTCAGGGAATGCCAGCTTATTGCTATCGAAAAGGTCACCGGGCTAGAGGCGGAATAAAGAAGCCTTCGGAAGTGTGTCTGCACGTTTGTGTGTCTTTGCGTATTTGCGTGCGTGTTCGGAGGGCTGGGGAAGGGGGGGGGCGAAGGCTGCACCCTGAGGTAACCACGCTCATATACGCGCTGCGCCCTCCAGCTGCATCTCTCTCCCTCCCCCCCTCTTTCATCAGGCTTTGGTGTCCGTTACCTTCAGCTCTCCAGGAAGCAGTGGCAGGCCATCAAAACACACCCGCGCAATCAATTACCAGAGGGATTAAATTCTCCAATAACGCGGCCTAATGATAATTGCCTTGAAATCTGCAATCTTTTTGACTTGCGATACGAACCACTATTGGCATTACTGCCAGAGTAGCTGGAATATCAATGATAATTGTTCTGATGTTGATTTGGAGCCATGTTACTGCCTGGGCTAAACAGAAAGGGTTTGCAGGGAATTCAATGGGCTCTGTGGCAGAGCGTCAGGGGTCGTATTTCACTCGTGCTCGTGTGATTACAGAACAGCAGGGAGAGAGGAAGCTGCTACGCGGGAGCAAACCACCACTGTTTAATTGACGCACTCGTATCACATTGAGTGGTGGAGGACACGAGGGCGACGGCGCGGCGCGATCTCCCTAATCTCGCTAATTCAATAAGCCTTTGAACCGTCTCATCAGACAGTTCAAAGACTGGCAATAATACAGTAATGATAAACTCCACAAATAGAACGTGTCCATTGATGCGTCGGCCTCCGCTCAGCCGGCCTTCATCCGCAGCACGGCCGCTTTCCCGGCAAACGGCAGACACCCTTCAGGTTCAAACCAGGATCAAACGGAGGTCACGGAGGACCGAGGGTGACCCCCCCACCCTACCCCACGTTTGGACGATACGCCGCCGCGCCCCCACCTCCTTCGCCTCGGACCAACCTTGTCCAACCGAGTCAGCGTTTTTTTTCTTTTTTTCTCCCAAAAGTGCCTGAGAGATGTCTGGCTGAGTAATGTGTCCTATGAATAAAACACATTAGCTACAAAACACGCTGAATTATTCACATTTCAGAGCCTCCATGCCGGCACGCGCAGGAGGTATCAGGGCTTCAGTCGCCGTATGCTTTGCACATGGTCCTCTGGGCCTCTGTCTCCCCCATGTTCGCCGCACGGCGCTTCTCCCTTGATCGCTCTCTCATCGTCTTTGTCATCCGTGTTTTGTTAATACCCTGTCTGCTCCTCTGTTTCTCCTCTTAGCCGACGGGAAGCCTCTATTTATACCGCTCACGTCACTACTTTTTCCTGGAACATCTTGCTATTTATCTAAAGGGCTCGTGAGGATGTCGAGAAGCGCATTTGTTCTGAGAGAATCTTTGATGACTTGGTAACACGCGGCGGCCCACAATGAATTCATCATTTAGCGTTAATCCGAGGCAGCTGTGACTTCCTGGTGCTTTGAGTTTCAAAAGCACCAGGAATAAGGAGGGAGGCGGTTTGCTAATTAAATACTTGACCTAATAAGCATCTTTTTGCTCATTTTACTTTAAGCTCCACCAGGAGTTTGTGATTTTCATGATTGCAATGTACTTTACAGAATCAACAGCGGCAAATGAACTTCAAAGGGTAAAGCAATCAGCCGATGCTTGCTTTTTACAGTGCTGTTTGGATACAAAATCCCTATCGTCCTACAGAATATCCCTTTCCAGCAATCCCGATTTAACCTAGCGTGCAGCACAGTGTGGAACCCTTCATCAACAAGTCGATGACAGCTGATCACAGCAGATTTGCCTGCTAACACAACGGCCCCTTTGGGAGCAGGCCCACGAGTCTACAGCCATGGTAACGCCTCTGTGAGGCTGAAAAACACCGCGGTGCTCGTAGCTAAACGCTAATGTCAGCATGCAAACATGCAGGTGCGATGATTACCAGTTCACTACCTTCCCCAAGAGAAGCTCTCGCCTCTTTTATCTGGAGGTTGATCGCGAGGAAATTTGACGCAGGCATATTCTCACAGGGAGAAAACCATCAAGAGAGCGATAGTCAAAATGCGGCACCGGATTCCCTGTGCAAACATTTTATAAGGAGACAATTGCCCATGTTAGTGAACGCTAAAAACTAGAACCTACCGGAGCTCAGAGACTCCACTTAACTCCTCACACTAGACGTGCTGTTGTATTTTAATTTTATTGTAGTGTGTGTTTATTTTATGTGTGCGCAATTTCACCCAGAGATACTTTGAATGTTTTGGCTCATCCAGTTTTGGTGAAAGGCTGAAGCCACAGAGATCCGGGTGAACGAGGTAACCGTCTTTTCATGTGACTGTGCGTGTAGGAAATGAGATGTGTGTTTCGTCCGTCGGTTGAGTCACTGGGTTTTCCGCAAGTGAACCACACATGAGACAGTGCTAGCGGTGCGCTCCCAGAATCAGCTTTCTAAACAGCCGAACGTGACGTCAATGGGCACGAGCCTCTCTTTCTTCAGCCACGGCAAACCGTCTGACGCACGCGGGCTTTGAAGCTCTCTGTCGCGGCTGTAGGGGTCCGAACGGGCCCAGATGATGCACCAGATACGCAGACACCGATAAGAAAGCTGCCACTGTGTTAAGCGCGTGTGTGCGTGTGGGGAAGGCGGGGTTCTTCCCTTTCTGCTTGTACTCACCAGGGCACAGTAGGTCTCCGGAGGGTCTCCACAGGTGATGTTGGGGGGATCCAGAGTAACCTTCAGGAATTGGGTCATGTCTGCTGCCTCCGGCTGGCAGGCCATGTAGTCCCAGGTTAAGCCCTCGTCCGAGTAAACCTGGGACTTGCACACGTCGTAGTGGCCCCACGCCGCCGGGTAGTGCTGCATGGCCGCCTGGCAAACACCGGTCCACAGCGCCTGCAGCGTCAGCGCCAAATGGAAACGCATGACTGGTCCTCTCTCCAGGGGGGCCTGTGTCTCCTTCTGAGGGGATTAATAACGAGGGATCCCTCTCTCTGCTTCCACTTATTCCAGCTCACTCAACTGGAGTGAGGAGGCATGCCAAACTCCCCCCAGGTGGAGTGAGAGTCAGTTTAGAAGTCTCTCGCTGGTTCTTTTCTTCTCCCCGTTACTATTTCTGTCCCTTTTTTTTAGGTTTGTGAAGTGGTGAGTGACTACTCAGGATGGCCAGGTTACCGGCCCGTTGAGGAGATAAGAGAATTGAGGGGGGGGGGGGAGGAGGAGGAGGCGAGAAGGAGATAGCCCTCTGACACGCTGATAGGACGATGAGTGACAGGTCTCCTCAGCTCGCCCGGCTGTCAATCATGGTCCTCTTCCTGCACGTCGATCTGGCACTGCGGAGAAACAGAACAAGGGTGGAGGGTGGGTGGGTTAATTTACCTCTCTTATGGGAGTACCATTCTGACAGTGAGAGAACGTTAGCTGGCGCCACGGCGAGAAGGGAAGGCGTACGCGTGAGCACGGAGCTGGATGGGTGCGACGCGTGGGTGTTTGTTGTCCGTCAAGACACGTCAGTGAGCGAGCGAGGCCATCGGGGGTAAAATTGGATCCTGCTGCTCCCTCAACAAACCCTCGTCTCACTACAGGGTTACATACCGCTCAGCTGCCTCCATCCTCTCACACACATTAAGAGACAACGTTGACATCTGAATCTGCAATCTGCTAGCTCCGTGACCTCCAGGTAAACTCTCAGTGTAGTATATTAATATAAAAAACTATCGTTTATAGCAAAGGGAGTTGTGAAAAAGAGTTCACAAAATGATAACGATGCAAAAGATCAGTTAGTGGACTACGGTCAGTCAACATAAATGTAACTGAGCAGCTAGTGTTGTCGCTCTTGTTTATAACAGCCATACGTTCACGTACATATCTAATGGTTAGCGCCACTTTTACGTTTCTTTTCATAAGAGGAAGTGCTATGTAAAGCCTGTGTGTGGGGCTACACAGCACCCATTTATATCTGCCACCCATTGCAGGCGGTCCCCTTTTTCTTTTGTCTGAGGCGAGGATAAGACTTTCCCCTGGTTTCCATTGGACACACCTGTGAGTATAATAATAAATATCCATGTTTTTTGTTTTTGAGTGCAGTTCCTTTGTACTTTTCGGTGCAGTAATGCTACCTGCACCGAAAAGTACAAAGGAACATTGGAATCAAGCAATTAGCATCGAAGTGGTAGTTGCTAATAATTATTTAAAAAATTGTCTTCTATTTACTCTGAAAACCAGAGCGAGAAGGCTCAATGTAAGAGATTCGAGAACATGCACAACAAGATGAATCTTACAAATCTGCTCTGGTAAAAACGGGTAACAAATGTATTTTCGTGCAAAATGGAGATCCATAGAAATTAGCAACAGAAGTGGCTGCAAAGCGGAATCCAATTTTTGCCCCGGATGATTAAGACAAACTATGTAAAATCAATAGAATTTTTTTTTTTTTTACAAGAGCAGGCTTACTAGTCAGAGGACGGAGGACAAAGTTAAGGGAGGAGAGAAATAAAACACCTTAAATGTAAAATGGAATAATGTCAATGGGGGGATGTCAGCAGGTGAGGAAGCAGCCAATTATCCAGAGGAACTCTTGGCACCGGGCTCCCTCTTCCCATTAAGAGACATAATATTACCATGTTACGGGAGGAGACTAAAGAGATGGCTGGAAAGTGTCTGCTGCCGGTGGGTCACTACGTGGGTAAGCGTGTTTGTGTGTGTGTGTGTGTGTGGTGTGTGTGTGTGTGTGCTTCCCGTGCAAAGGTTCATCTCATGGGTAATGAGACAACAAGCGGTGGCCAGGCTTGGATAACAAACAATAGAGATCACAAAAGCGGACGGTGGGGAGGGGGGGGGGGGTCATTATCACTGCACCGTCTTGGACTCGGCGGCCCCTTCCTTTTGATTACTCCCCCGCTAATACCCCTCCATCGCCCCCCCCCCCCCCCCCCCCCCCCTCCAGCCCCTGAAGAGAAGGGCGGAGGAGAGGGGAAAGGAGAGCAGATGGAAGAAGTGCCGACGTGCATTTTAAGTAAGGGAACGGGTTTTATTTTAGAGCGGGTCGCTCTAAAGGGCCTCTGGCCATCGATCAAGGACATCAGAGGCTCGCAGGAAGCTGGCATTCCCGCGTGTACAGGGTGCCACGCTGCACGGAGCGATACACACCTCCTGTAACACGGGGTGGGGTCGCTGGCTGTCACAGCCAGGCAAACTACTGTTGTTATGGATGCAAATGCATTGGTTATAATGATCAATGCACATCTATGGAGCACATTTCCCCAGTGTGTCAGGAGCCACTTGAAATAAGTGAAAGGGTCCCATAGGAAGCAGGGTGATGTATACAAAAAAAAGGTATACGCTCAAATATTGGGTTTAACAGAAAAGGACATAAGAATTCGGCTTTAGAATATATGTCATTGAAAATGTCATGTCATTGTCATTGAAGTTACATCTACACCTTCTCCCTCATTGCGATGCAGAATAAATTTACAACATGGTTTTCTCCACACGTCTTCAATGTTATGGACTGGACTGTGATTGGCTTACAAACCAGTTGTGATGTCACCAAAACCTGCTCGTGCCCACGCTTGTTGATCTGAGATAAAAGGACAGCGCGGAGAAACTTTCCCCCTCAAGCAGCTGAATGTAAAAAAAAAAATGCCGTCGCACACACACACACACACACACACACACACACACACCATCCTGCACCGGGAGGAACAATAATCAAAACACTTTAGAGTGCAGGCGGGCCAATGAATAAAATATGGAAAAGAAAGATATGAAAAATGTGATTATAAAATATAAACCAAACCACAAAAAAATGTTTCATTTTAAAGTGTAAAAAATAGGGAAGCAAAAACAGTTTTCCTCTTTTAAAGCTATTCACAAAAGGACGGTTTTAAGATTAAAGGAAGTTAATTACAAAATGTTAACCTACCATGTATGTCCGAATGACACTTTTAGTGATAAGCAGGTAAATTGTTTTTTTGCTTGAAGACCAGATTACTTATAACATCCAATTCAGCCAACGGATTGGCAGCTTCAGGTCACGTAAAAGGCCGACGGATCACTAAGCCCCCCCGCCAGGGCCGCAGCACCAGTCCTGGTGGGCCCGGGGACAGCCCTCGGTGTCCACGCCTTTTTTGTCCCCGGGGCCGGTGGAGAGTGACCGAATCGCAGGGGGGAAATGTTCCCCGCACGTCCCCCAGAGCCGCTCCCCACTGCTGCTTGCGTGTGATGAGTAAATCATGCATGTCATCAAATGAACAAAGGAAGGCTTCTCGTATCTGCCCCCCCCCAAAAAAACTACAGCTTTTTCTCACTTTACGCAAAATCCTCCTGAGCCTCTAAGATGACCTTCGGAACGCTTTCTATAAAAATCCTACCACGTTCAGATCGGAAAATAATATAGATCTCCTTTTATTCCTCTTCCTTCTTGCCAAAACCACTTATTCTCACATCTATCCACTTTTCAATGATTGTGCGCATTGATCCGTGTATTTCCTACTGACCGGCGGCTTGTGTGGGTTCAGCGTTTTCTCCTCCTGCTTATAGTCCTGCCAACATTGTGAAGTGCCTTTTAGTCCTTCTTTGATCAAATAGGCCCATTTCTTTCCTGGCTAAGGATTTGTCAGGGCATAACCTTGCACCGATCACCTACGGTGGCCCACAGGGGGCAGTCCTTACACACCTGCCTGTCTATTTAAAGAATATGAGCACATTATGTCATTAGAAATGTCCCGAATGCGAAGGAAAGTAGTCCACTTTAGCTGTAAACGATGTGATCAGCACAGTGTGAGCTGGAATAATCCAAGGTTTGCCACTCTCTTTTTCAACTACTTTTCCCCCCCTTTCATTTTTAATTTCCCGCATGTTATGCACTTGCGCTTCTGTCCCGTCTCCAGCTGCCTTTCATTTTTTTTTTGCCTCCACCTGTTTCATGCTCCCCAAAAGAGTGCAGGAGAGAAAAGGGCAGATAGACAGAAACCAATGAAAGATGGAAAAAAAACAACAACACAAAAAATAAAAATGATCCTGTCTCCTCTCTGAGCCTGTGCTCAACAGATTCCTCTGCCTGCCTTTCCAGAATCCCCAATCTTGGCTGTTAACAACCTGCCAATAGGGATGGCGCCCTCATGAATAAATACACGGCGAGCGGAGTGTGGCACCACAAACATGGCAGCCGACCTCGGCGAGCCAACAAGTCGGCCCGTCACATATAGTGCTCCTCCTTCGCCGCGCTTCGGGGGTGGGTGGGCCGTGCTCGGTGAAGGAATCCGTGACACAAACAGCAAAGGCTGTCTGTGTGGAGGCTTCTTTTCCCACGTGTGATGTGATAAATTGCGCCATGTGTGTCTGCACGATACATCTGCGAGCGATACAAACGTGAGCCATGAGAAAGTGCCTCGCCTCTCAAAGAATTTCATTAAGTTTCAAATTGTGTTAAAAGTGTTTTTTTGTCTTCTCGCTCTCTCTCTCTCCCCCTGAGAAGGCCGCGTTAGTGGTGGCCATCAAACAGCCGTGTGCTTGATCTGTGCCGAGGTGACGGGTTCCTTTAACGGGACGCGGCTGCAGCCTCCGGTCGAACCGCGGCGTCTGCTGCAGCCAGATGGGTCAACCCGGGTGGGGTCGGTTGGGACGAGCGGGGGCCCTGACCGCTGAAGACATGCTCCTCTCGCCTCCACCAGCTGCATCTGCCACTCCCACTTGTCCCTTCTAACTGCACCCAGCCACACCAACTCCCGCTTCCCTCCGCCCCGAAGCTGCAGAGGCCACCAAATGCACTCTGTGCGTGTGCCAGAGCAGAGCTTCTGACAGGGTGACTGTGCCGATGCTGACCCTGGTCCAGCTGAACAGCCCCCGTCCTCCCCCCTTCCCCTCGGGCGTCGGTTACTCCAGCACAACGCGCACAGCAGTGTGCCGGGGTGGGGGAGGAGACGAGATCACGATTGCCCCCATCAAACCTCCACTCCCTTTCGCTTCCTCTTACGCTCCGTGCCACCAAGCGTGCCTCTCGTTGCGACACGGGAGCACCAATCTGCATTATTAAAGGCACTCCAACCTAAAAGGCCGCGAGCGCATTACTCCACCGAACCACGGCGACGAGTCCAGACACCCGCGCGCCGGCCCACCGTAACGCACGCAGGAGCAGGAGGGAGCCACCCCGGCCCTCAAAGCGGCTGCTGCTCACGAACACGCGGAGAGGATCACTCGTTATTACCGGTCAGCATTTCACACTGGGAGGGAGGAAGTCACATCAACTCCAGAGGCCATAAACATGCTGACTGGGACTGGAAGGTGCAACTTGGAGATCAAATCATGAGCACAACTGGTCAGGTGCAGAATATGACAACTTTGAAATCTATCCCGGCCTCAGACTTCAGGGTAATACTACCTGCACCGAAAAAGTACAAAGGAACATTGGAATCAAGCAATTAGCATCGAAGCGGTAAAGCATGAGTAATGTTGAGAGCATGTAGCAAATCCAATCTGTAGCAGGCCGCTTGTATCATTAAGGCCGACTGGCTGCACCTTGACACAAATGGAATCATGCGTGATGGATAGGCAAACGATGAGGTCATAAGTTCCACAAGGGGGCGCCTTTTAAAATGACCCGGAGGCATGCTGTCAAGTTGCGGATGCATTCAGGGTCTCCTCTTATCCACATATGAATCGGTTCTTGCGGTTCTGAGACTCGGATGTTGCTGCTGGGATGGAAGAGGAAACGCAACTCCATCGCTATCCGTAAATTACAGGAGAGCAATGCAGCAGGAGTCACTTCCAGAACCGGACGCTTTGACGCAGGGAGTGGAGAGCAAAATGATCCAACACACACACACAAAAAGTTCACACGCAGTGAGGAAAACACCAAATAAAACTTACATTTCTCGGACGAGGTACTTCCCTCTTGCCCTCGCTCTTTAACGCCGCTCAACAAGTTCAGAGCAGCAGAATGAACGTGAATGGAGAAAGAAGCTCTTTAAGACGCGCTCCTTAACAGGAATGTGATGAGTGCGCACGTCGGTCTCTGAGGAATCGCTTTGCGCACCATCTCTCGCTCCTGGCTGGCGACCGAAGTGGGAGTACGAGAAGAAGAAAAAAACGATCAAGAGGAGGATTTTCCTGCCACTCCAAAACAAATGACTGATGGCCGTCCAGAGGGCTCGGTCAGCACCGCGCCGGGCGTAAACGGGGGGGATTTCTGAGCAGGGGCTGCGGTGCCAAAGTGTCCATCATCCTCTCTCTCTTTCTCTCTCTCTCTCTCCCCCCCCCCAACTGTCATTCCATCACGGAGTCAATCTCACGCACAGTGATGTCCGCAGAAAACAATGAAAAAGAGACCCACTTTTCCCCCCTAACGCAACTTTGACGCGCGTCCTCGCTGTTCCTTGTTATATTTCCTTCATCTCCAAACAGTCCTGCTCGCGGATCTCTGCGCCGATCTCGCCCCCCACTCTCCCCACCTCGCGCGCTACAGTCGCCGGCCACTCAACAGGGAGACGGATCGCGCCGATTAGACTCGGCGGTTGAACATATCCGCGTGCGCGCTTTCTCCTTCCTGGTCGTTTTCTTTTTCTTTTTCTCTTTTTTTTTGCCCCCGGCACGGCGCAGACACCGACCGCCCTGACGGGAGATGACGGCGATGATAATGTGCTGCGAGGCTCTATTAGCTCAGACTAGCCCACCCTCAGCTTGCGTTACCCCCCCAACCCCCCACCCCACCCACTCGCGCACACCTATGCCCCCCTCCCCACCCTACCCTTCCAGCCCGTCTCCACGTCGCGTTCAACCTCTCACGCGCACGCACATCCACGCACCCGTCATTCTGTCGGGACCCGTTGGGAACTCGGGAGGGAGGAGGAGGCTCGCCGGGAGTTGAACCTCGTCATTCGCTCGCGTGAAATTATCCAAGAAAGGCGCGCGTTAATAGTCACGGAGAAATGAAACGGACAGGGGGAAGCAGGCGGACGTGAGCTTTTAACCAGTGATTAAAAAATCTGTCCCGTCAGATAATCGGTTCTGTAAATACGTTTAATATTAATCTTTGTAACTATCCTGTACAAACACTGTCATACGTGTACATGTGCGTAATTGTTGCCAATTGTAAATATGGCGTATGTAGTTTAACTACTACACTTCAAAGGGGAGGAAGTCGTTTTATTAGAATATCTGTAAATGGGGGGGGGGGGGGGGGGGGGTCATTAAAGAGGTCTTTCAGTTCAACAGGGCCTGACGTGATCACAAGCCTGCTCAGCAAAAAATGAAATCCACAACGAGTTTAATTAGAGGGGGAGCGCCGTCTTCTTGAGAGACCACGTGGAGGGAGCGCGCACAAGTCAGGTCACGGATAGACCCCCGCAGCAGGGCGCAAGGGGGGTCGGAGGGGGAGCCCCCTCCCCACACACACAACTCCAAGCACCGCCAGAAACATTTTGGGAACGTGATTCAAAGTCTCTTTGTGAACAAGGAAGAAGAAAAGAAAACCTGTTTTTTTCCCCACAAATGACAAAGACTCGCGTGTCATTATCGGCACGCAGCATGACTAATTCATTTTCATTGCCTTTAGGTTGTGCGCGCTCGCTGCGCGTTCACGAGTCCTTAATAGCCTCGTATACACATTTAGGTGAGTTATGCAAACGTGTCAGAAATAATAAAGCTCTTTTCTTTACAGTCTGAAGACCAGAACATTAAACTACACCGGGTTTTAGTTTATTTTCCCTATTTCTGCTGTTTATGGATGGAAAAGTGTCAAATGAAAGCACACAAAGATCACCAGAAAAAAAGAAGAAAAAAAAAACATCTGTTCCCAAAATTGACGGCTTTACTTTCTCACATCACGACGCCACATCTGGCCACCCACCCGGCGCGCGCCACGGCGAAGCTTCAAAAAGTTTACGCGCTCCGGGGTTCGGGTGGAGCGGAACGGAAAGCAAAAAGGAAAGCGGCTGCCGGAGCGTCTCACCTTGGTCCCTCAGTGCTCCATACCGCCGAGCAGCAGCCACCCGCGTCGCCCTGTTGAGCCGAATAAATCCGCTCGGAGACGGGACATGTTCGCGCGCCGCAGGAAGAAGGGAGGGAGGAAGGGGAGGGGAGGGGAGGAGGGGGGACTTGCCGTGGAAGCGTCTCTAGCTGGTCTCCGCCGCTGCCGGGGAATGGAGGGACAGCTCCCGCTATACGTCACCACGAGCCTGGACACCACACGTGGAGACGACACGAGACAATCTTTTTTTCAAGGTTATTTAAAATGAAGCGCAAGATTCCAAGTGGCTCTCGAGAAAGACAGAAGAGAGTGCGGCTCACGGCTCTCAGACACATTGAGGCGCTGAGTCTTTGACGACCGACTTTCACCTCAAGTTTGTTTCTCTGCTGAAGCCTTCGAGCCGCGGCTCAGTTATGATGGTGGCACTTTACCCCCGCTGAGTCACTGGGATCACTGGGACCGGTGGACGGAATCTGTGAGAAAACGATTTGCGTGAATATCAATTCAGGAATAAAGTTGAAATAAAATAGGAAAGATGTAGAATAATTTCCTAATGATGCCAAAGAATAACACGGTTAAGATAACATGATTAAAATGTACGTGTTCAGCCCCCCGCTGATCATCCTTTTGTCCTTTAAGACTCATCACTCGGAGGTATAACAATTTATTGGATTCAATAAAGAAAAATTGGTATGACCCAAAATCAGAAAAATTACAAATTTGCTTCAGAGGGTCTGTACACATGGGGACATCCCCTGTGTACAGACCCTCACATTGCACATGCTTTCTTTAAAAGTCACATGGGGGATTTTATCAACATCTGTGGAAATGGTACTTTGGTACAAAGAGATCCTTGGTGCAAGAGGAGACCTCACCACAAAGGAGGATTTATGCCACAACATTACAGATAGAAGCCAACCCAGCACATCCAGCCCGGAGGGCGGCAAATTGTGACCCGGGGGAGTGGGTTTGGAAAAAGCTGGAAATCTGAACAACAAGCCCAACTTAATTGATATCAAGAAAAGCCTGCAGACGTGAGGTGCAGGAACGCGGCCGTCTTGGTTTAGGGGGCAGCTGACTTCGTCGGCGAAGCGGAGGACGGGTTAAGGATACAGCCGAGGAGACAGCTCTTCACGCAGCTGCCTCTCGCCTGCTGAGAGGCCCAAGGGCAACCTGCCTCCACATGGACTCCCCCCCCCCCCCCCCCCCCCCACCCCCCCCCCCCCCACCCCCCCCCCCCCCCCCGCTCCCTCCCCCCAGCCCCACAATTCACTCGGCGACAGGAGAGGAGTGCACAGCGGCAAGCTACCAAAGAGCACATTCATTCCCCTCTTATTGACTCCACACGGTGACACAGTATTGGGTTGACCGCCCAGCAGTTTCCCGCTCTCTGCTTAGCATCCTTAGCATCCTTAGCATCCTTGATCCGAGATGTAAGTGAGCTGTAAGTGTGAGAAAAGATGCAAAGCGGTCAGAACCAACGGACGGGGTGATTGAAGGTGGAGGATTAGTCACACACAGACACACACACGCGCATGCAACAAGACACTTGTGTCCTCGAATCAATCATCAGGTTCAATTGGTGGCTCTTTTGAGGCCAATTATTACATGACCCCGAGCTCTCACCCGTCCCTTGTGTGTTCTTAAGTGTCTCTGCTTTGTCCATTGATGTCATCATTCGTAATGGTTATTATAAAACTGCCGGGTGAAGCTTTTTTTTTTCTTCTCACATCTCTGTCTGGCAGACGCCTGGATTTTTTTCTTTTTTTTGTCACTCCTATTCAACGAAGGGTAATGTTGCCTTCATCCGTGAGGTGTGTGAGTGTGTGTGCGTTAGTAGACGGGTGAAGGGAGGGCAGGTTATTCATAAAGGAATATTGTGTTGTAGGCCGCTGTGTCATCAGGCTGAGTGGGAGGGCGCATGGAGCTGCGACGCACCGACGAAAGTTCAGGCAGATGTGCAGCGTAGACAGCCGTGACCTCTAGCAGTCAAAGCACCCCCTCCCCCCCTCCCATCACTACAACGATGGCATGTACTCTGAAAAGTTCGGCACTACAAATTGTACTTCAAAAAAGTGAAACAATAATAGCTTAATGTACAAATGCAGTTCATACATCGATTTGTAATCTACATAATGAACTATTCATTTTCTTTTGGGAGGCCTTGGTAGGTCTCAGCACCTCCGTGGACCTGCTCCGTTTGGACTCCGTGTCAGAGGTTTATCGCGCTTCATTTCAGCCCCCCTCCCCCCCCCCCCCCCCCCCCCCACACTCCTACCCGCCCCCCTCACGCTCTAATCTGCTGCCTGCAGACCTCTGCCGCATTATCCAATCCTGCACCGTGTCCTAAACCACAAAACCCAACGTGCCCGCATTGAAATATCATATTAGGTTATAAAACAATACCTGAGAAGAATTACATGGTGGCATAATCCCAAAAGTGCATGATTGAAAAAGGATTAGCGGGGGTAGGAGTTGCTGGGGACGTGGACCCACGGTTTGGCGGATTTGTACTTTTGCTTCCAGGCTGCGACGCTGCCTGCGTCGGGCTGATTGTGAATCGGGGCCATCCCGTTCAGATTTACGTGCCCCTGCGAGCGATTCGGGGCTTAACGCGCGACGTCCAGATCGGGCCTCGCTGTAGCGGTGTGTGTCCGTCCATGAAGTTGCGCCTGGGCGCTTTCGGCTGGGCGCGTTTGTCATCGGCAGCGGCTTTTTCTCAGGGCCGAGACTCGCAGCTCGGCGCCAAGATAAATGCTGTTTGTCATTTGAATAAGAGCACCGTTTGATAACTGTTGAGCGAATACACCAGGACGCGCTGTGGGACTGGGTTATTTTTGGGGTTTTAACAGAGGCGTCAGCTAATGTTGCTAACGATAATGATGATGGATGGTCAGGCCTACCGGTCCACAGGAAAAAGACCCGGCTCTCATGGGTGGGGGGGGGGCTTGGTCACAGAATTAGCTTTAGTCAATACCCTGCTTCAGAATTGTCCTCAGGATATGCTGACAGAAGTATTGGTAACTGTAAGCGAGTGTAGAAATTGAATCCCTGTGGCTTAATCATGGCGTCATTAGCATTGAGGATGAATGAGCGGCCATAGTTAGATACCGCGCCCCCGCTGAAGTCAGTCTTCAGCAGTGATCATAAAACGAGCATGCAGAATCGTCTTCGATGATACCCGTGAAGAGGATTCAAACTGTACGACCCGTACAGAGACCCACATGAGAGTTAGCGTACAAATGTTAAAAGGAAAGAAATGCAGTTAAAACTACATTCCCCAATCAAATTAAAATGTCCTTCCAACACTGCCGACTCAAATCCAATTACACTCCGTGTTAGAGATATACATTTTTGCTATTTTAGTTCGAGATGACAGCCAGCGAGCTACATGGAGGCGAAAGCCCAACGTTGTGCTTTTGTTCCCAAAGTCAGGCAGTCAGTGTTACTTTTCAGATTACATTGAAACAAACTCTTGCGCGTTGCCGGGGCGATGCACCGGGGCGGGGGGGGGGGGGGGCGGTACGACGAGTGGTCGGCTCCGACGTGACGAGATCAGCACCGCGTTCCCTTCAAAAACATTGATGCGAAAAGGTTCACGTGGCAGCTTACGTCTTTATTGGGGCGCTTGAGCTGTTTGGTCTACCACCAGCCTTTCAGCAATCCGCCATCGCTAGGGATAAGTGTTTGTGTGTGCTCTCACCCGCGCTGTAAACGCAAGTCAGAAGCTGTGTACCACTACTACCTTGTAAATGAATTTTGCATATGCTTTTTGTCGAGTGTGACCAGTGTTTTAGTCTGTGTTATTTGATGTCAGAACAATATTGGAACGCTGCCTTTGTGGACGGACAGGTGTTATCCTAACACAATTTAACTCGGAATCTAAAGATGTGTAAAAATAGATGATGATGTCATCTACATTTGCATCAATTACAGCATCAATGTTTAAACAATGTAATTGTGAGATGTGGGTTTCTGCTTGTTTGTTCTTATATTCTTTTGACTTGTAGAATATATGGTGTGACCGGAGGAGACCATATAAGGCAGACAATGTGAACTGGGAAAGCACATGAAGAATGAAGATAAACTATTATCTGAGATAACGCACCTGTGGCCGAAGGGAGAGCCAGTTTGAACCCATTTTCAGGGCAAGACGGAATGCTACGTGAGGGAGAACTGGTTCGAACTGGCTTTCAAGGACAAGAGAGGTTATAAAAAGAGCAGAGTCAGACAGCAGACAGACTCTGAGAGGGACAGCTTGCGAAGCGTGTTTCATGTCTCCAGGTACTTGCGGAGGATTGCTCATGTAACACTTTATCTCTTCTAAATAAAATGTTAACTTTTTAACTTTAATTGAGTGCCGTATTGGTTTCTTCTCATCAACCCACTCGGGGGGAAAGGAAATCCCAACGTAATTTATATAATCAGGCAAGTATTAAAAAACGAGAGTACATTTTGAAAAAAGGCTGCATCCATGTAACCAAATGCACAAAACATGAGTAACTTTTATTAAAATATCATTGAAAGCATTGTGTAAGGGTACGTTCAAAAAGTGCTCAGCGTCCAAGTAACACGAAACAAGGAAGTAAAGCATAACCGCCGGCGTAGTCGTCGCTGCAAATGCTGCTCAACGGAAAAATGGAAAAGGGTTGTTGAGGTCTTAGAACAAAAATTCGTAGTAGTTAAAGAAATCTGAACAAATTCAAAAGGAGAAACTTTACTAGTGTTAACATTGATAATCTAACCAGAATATGAAACCTTGCATGTAATTAAACATATTCCTCCTTACTAATCACGACTTTCCTCCAGCAGTTAGTACACAGCTTGCAAACACATGTGCACACTGACCCCAGGTCAGCGAGACGTCTTCCCGCCTTGTGCCTCAGTCTCGTTCAACCGTCTCGCATTGAACAACCCGTCTTGAAATCAGTCGGATTAAGCACAACGTCCATCGATCGCCTGCCGCGCGAGGCGAGACAAATAATCCCATTTCAAGTCGCAGCACTTGTTTCAAATGGCTTCCGAAGCGTCGGAGGCGGGAATGGATCACAATTAGTTTAGGGGGTTTAGAAGCCAGAGAGTGGCTCTGCATGCATGAGCGTGATTCCGGGGTTTAGCAGCGGCGGTCGGGGCTGCGATTGACATTTCCATTCTTCGGACACCTTCCTGCGAGCTGTCTGCGGCGCTTGTCTAACTTCTTTTTAAGTGACCTGTACAGGTACTCCGACAGTGTGAGAGCACTTTAAGCCGGCTGCCAGTGTGGAGTTCCATTTGAACAAAAGCGGAGGACTTTTCTTCTGCTTCTTTGGGCAACAAAGAGACTCAAACAGAGCCATGGCGCGTGCACCGGGGGGGAAGAATTAAAAAATCAATTTGACAACAAGGAGCTGACCTTGTGAAGTCGTGGTTGCGTACAAGTCGCTCTGTGGAACAATTTCGAGAATGTAGATAACGTTAAGAGTTGAATTCTACGCGCATGTAGAACGACTTAATATATTCACACAAACACTTCATCAGCGCTTCGGTTCGACAAGAGAGTAACACAATATTACGCTCAATATTATAATACACCTACCAAAATAGTTTGTTCTGAAATATCCCATGTTTGAAATTGTCATTTAGGAGTGATTTCATTTTTGGTACCATATTTAACGTGTCAAATACACAGACTCAATGCAAATACTGACATGCTTAAGTAACATTAAAAAAAAAAAATCAGTTTAAATAGAATTAGGAATTATTTTTGTGTAGACCAAGCACACTTTATCAGTTAATAAATAGTCTAACTCTTGTGTCAATGAAACCCAGCATACTTTCTCCAATCCCTAGGAGTAAAACCGGTGCATGTTGTGCGTGACCTTTTTCAGGGCTGTAGAGGCTGACACCTGTGTGTATAATTGGAGTGATTAAAAGTGCAGTTTAAAAATAACTATAGCGGTTGTGACAAGCTCAAGATTCTTGTTGGCGTTATTAAATACTATCGATTGTTATTAGTTATAGAAACTTTATTTCCCTAAAGAACACAGTCAGTGAACGCTTTCTAATCAGACCTCTTGCAATAAGGTTGAATATTAGCACTAAAATACTATTAATAGAGAATCAATGATCAGTCCCCAGGTAGGATGTCTGTGTTCAATGAATGATAAGTGACAGATTAGTCGATGCGGCAATGAAACAAGTAACTTCTATTAGGAAGTATAAAAATATCAAGGGTGAATATTATCAATGATTGTTGCTACTTTTAAAAACTTGAGAAAGCAATGTCCTTAGGAATGAAATACTTCTGTGCATTAGTCTCCACATTAGAATCACAACTTGGGATGAAGTCCATCGTTTGTCGTGACGGATGAGATTTAGTCCTGGTGGTAAATAATGAGCCAATTTAGTGCAACAAAAATGAAAACCATCCAACATAAAGACACCTCCTGCCTGAGTGCAGCCAGTCCAAGTCAACAGGTCCGATCCTCATTTGAATGCAGCCCTTTTCTCAGATTCTACCCGATATACATGATTACATGGATTAGGAGAGAAGTCTTCAGTATGGCATTGGATTTATTCAACAACTGGTTGAAGCACAGATGAAACCTGCCTCACTCTGCCTTACACACACATCTGAAAGTGTTCATTACTCATGTGGGAGGACTTTGAGCTTCTTGCTATGGCGAATATTGTTTAACTATGTTAGTTCATTGGCTACAATCCAAACACTAAATTAGCAGCTGCTTTGGAGAGTAGTATTCTTATTAATAGTATTAGGAACCATATTAGTAGCAGTAAATCTACATCCTTTGTGTGCTGGATTTTTCTTTTCCTATAGACCACACTATTGAGAAATGGGGTCAAAGGCCAACTCTGCATGTGTATGTACAGGTGTCCGCCCAGCCTTCCTCCTCTAGTGGGACCGAACATGTCCCCTCCACAGGTTTCATGTCCTTGCGAGGCCTTTTGAGGGGGTGTGACTGGACTGTAACACTACTACGACTGGGCCTCCCCGCTCCAGTCGGGGATGGAGAAGGTCTTGGACTGTCTCTTGTGCTCGCCTATGGCGTAGTCCACGTGGATGCATATGTGCCGGGCGCTCTCCTCCGAGGGGAACATGCTGATCTCCCCGCGCACCGCCGTGTCCTGCACCACGTCCACCGGGGCGTCGAGGTACAGCACCGCCTGCTTCCAGTGCGTCTCCGGCTTGAACGGCGACGTGGAGAGCAGGAGCGCGTGCGGCGGGTCCGGGCACGGGAAGGTCACCGTGAAGAAGACGCAGAGGGCGTTCACCGCCGCCGAGCCGAACGACTCGCACCGGAACTCGCCACGCACCGAGCGCAGCTCCTCCGCGGTGACCGAGTACAGGTCGAGCTCGGCGAAGCGGGCCGGGTGGGAGAGCACGTCCTCGACGGTCACCGAGTTGACGGTGATGTCGGAGTTCATGAGACACCTCCTGGCGAAGTCGGACATGCACGACATGTCGACGCCGTACTGGTCTTTAACGGTGTACCAAAAGTTCAGGCGCTCCTCCACCACCGGGTCGCCGATGGGCGCGACGTAGAGCTCGGCTTTGCTGGGCAGGATGAGGCCGCCCGGCTTCAGCCACTTGTCGCGAGCATAGAGGACCGAGTTGAGCATGGACTCGTGCAGGAGCGCGTAGCCCATCCACTCGCTCACGATCACCTCCACCTTCTCCGGTAGGTCCACCGTCTCCACCGTGCCGCGAATGACTTCGATGCGGTCCGCCATGTTGTTCTGCTGAACTATCCTCACCGCCTGCTCGGCGATGGAGCAGGCTTCCACGGCGTAGACCTTCTTCGCGCCGGCTTGAACGCAGAACACGCTCAACACGCCGGTGCCCGCCCCGACGTCCAGGACGACTTTGCCCCGTATGGACTCGCTGTTCCGCAGTATGGCCGTCCGGTACGTGTTGGTCCGGACGTGGTCCGCTATCATTTCCTCGTGGATGGTCACATCGGTGTAGCTGTCGAAGTAGAGGCGCTCCTGCCGGGTTTTGTCCAATTTTCTTTTCTTAACGACATGAGACATCTTCTCCGGTGTACGGGCACGCGACTTCTCGGTGTTTTTGTTGCGCCACTTCCGCATTCATGTATCTGGAACTTGTAGTTTCCGGCTGCTCCCTTTGCGAGGGACACGTGTTTAAACAAACTACAATTCCCACGACCAAATTGTAGTGACGCGGAGAATTCAGAATGCATTTATGCTGCATTCGCGGACCGGGGAGAGACGGAACAACGGACACCGAACTCAGTTGAGCCGAGATTTAGTTAAATATGTGGACTTTGCTTTATTTGCCACTGGACAAGCCTCACCTTTAATGCCTCATAAAATAACAATGAATTGGTCTACTTTATCAATTTCAAATTAGTGTTACTCAATTCATTTTTTTGTATTGCCCAAAATCGCAAATGACAAATTTGCACTTGATAGCTTTACAGTCTCTGTCCGACGTCCTCCGTCCCAAAACCCTCACATGGGGATGGCCAGACTACAGTACAGAATTAACTATTTGAATGTAAAATATGTAAAATATGGTTTATAATGACAATAATAGCAATGTGATTAACATTTTAAAAAATGATGGTGATGATGAAAGCAGCAGTTGTCAGTAGGGCCATGTCAGAGTCAGGACCAAGGTCCAGAGGGATCCACGCTTTACTGAGATCTTCAAGGCGAGAAAGTACAAAAAACTAAATTAGTGACATGCATTAATAATGTTATAAATAAAGTTATGGAATTTCAAACTACCATCATTGTTATTATTATTTTTTTCATCTGAAGAAGATGTATGGATTAGCAATCTAACCTTAATCTAACCTTAATCTTAATTTTTGTGCATTTTGTTTACATATGTAGAGTATGCTATGGTACTTTATATTTGATATGAATAATGACATTATTATTATTTTCCAGGCCCAACTTTGCACTGCGCACCATATTCTTGAAGCAGCCTCTTTTTATCATATTGCAGGTTTCACGTTGCAGATTGGGAAACCATGTATGCTCTGATGAAGGTCTTTTTTTAAAATCAAAGCTAAAAAGTATTCTCTGCATGTACTTGCGTGTGTGGATACGTTCTACCACATTTCAACCAACAGAGCCCATACCACAGTTTGTATCTGATAACAAGCTGCACAACTCGGCACGGCCATCACTAGTTCTGAGCCTTCCCCAACGTTTTAGCAGCTGCCTGTGTCTCAGCTCTCCTCTCCTCAGACAGCCCTAAGGGACCCTTTGAACTTTGTTTCAGAGATCTTTGGCAAAAGATACTGGACAAAGGAGCAGGAGCTGCATCCCCATTTCATGAAGATGAGGGGGAAAAGGAAAGAAGGAGGAAAGAGTTTGGGATGAGAAGAAAAGAAAGATGCTTTATTCTGTTGTTTTCTAGACAGCTCAGTGAAATGCCGGAAATGGGGAAAAAATGGCACTGCGGACTGACTAGAACATACTGCTGGTAAATGTGTGTGTTTTGTTGCTCAGTGGGTGTTTGTGCGTGCATACACATTTACACCCTTTTTCTAAATGTGGATCCTGTACTGCTTTTCAAGCACAAATTCTAACGGGAAAATGTGTGCATTTAATAATTGAGTCTTTATAAATGATATCGAGGATAAAGCTGACATCACTCTGCACAAACTGATATGTTTTCAGCTTGAGTTAATGGAAACGGCAACCATCAAGGGGAAATGAGCCATATACCTTTTTTGTGGTAAACTCTGACTTGATATTCAAAGCTCCAGTTTTCCCTCTTGGATATATGTGATTTAGGTTGGACCAGAAGCACAATGACGGCACACATAATTCAAAGATGCAGTTTAATCCTGTGTGAGCCGAGAATCAAAGCCGAACGCCTGCGACCCACTGGTCAGGCGTCCAATCGAACCCAGTGCAAAGGAGGAATGGAAACATACAATGGAAATGTACAATAGTTTACTGAACCGTAAAATCCACACAGTGGAATTCAAATTGTGAGTCACTGGGCAACAGGCGATGCAGCCAGTAGACACGTCAGACAGAAAAGCGGCTGTTGCCGATGTCCCCCACTCCTCCTCCTCAAGCTTCAGGTGGAAGTGCTGCCAGGGCCAGACGCAGCCAACGCCGGCCTCCCACTGGGGCGCCTCGCACGGTTCTTAAATCCTTAAAGGTAAGTGAATGACAACGCTGCTTTCAGAGCATAGACGAGGAACAACAAACGTCTACCCGCGACCAAATCACGCAGTAGCTCCTAACAGCTACGCTGGAATTGCGTCACCGCTAAGGGGTTGCTCCTTTTTAGCACACATGTATTTATGAGACTGCGTGATTGGTGTTTTTCCGGCCTCCTTGTAATCTTTTGGATTTCTTAAAAATAGCTTTATGGGGGTTTCTGTTTACTGAGTTTTCATGGATGCGGATGTTAAAATTACCAATTTTATTCAGGGAGGATTTTATGAGTCTAATCCACGTTAGGTATTTCTTCTTTTCTATTATTTTCTTCTGTTTACTGGGCTGTAAAACTGTAAAAAACTATTGAGGGCTCATGAAAAAAGCAATTATCTGAATTGATGACAGCATCCGGATATGGAAAAGTCTCTTAAGGACACCGCAGCTAATGCTAAGTTACAGAAGGCAGAACAATAAAACAATTCCTTTATAAACATGGAGACTACTTGTTTTGTGCAACATTACCCCTCCCATTTAATTTTCCATTGACCCTAATTTGAATGTAAATTAAGAAAAACGGTCACGGCAACAATCCTCTTTCATGAACACTGCAAGTGCAATGATGTGATAGTATCACGTGTGCTTGCACAATTTTTAAGAGGATGAGCCAAGTTCAACAGAGCGAATGCAGGATAAAAATCAAGATTTCTTAATTGACTGTATCCACAATATCTGCATATGGCAAATACGTTATGATGATGCGAATGATTCTGCAAGTGTGTCCTCCGTTTTGTATGTGAACAGAGACATGGGCCCCCATGCGTTAAACACACAAGGACCAATTTCCTCACTACCATCAAGTCCCAAAAATGTCATCTAAAATCAGAATACCTCCCCCTTTCCAAAGGAATGGAAGATCATTTTTTTTTTCTCAAAGCCACATATTTACACAGCTCCTCTACTTTAACAGCGCATCCGAATCATGGCCCCACGCATCCAGCTGATGGGACCAAGGAAGAAGCGCCTGTTACATGTGTCTCAGTGCTTTATTACTGCTCAAAAGCCCCGTGCAGATCCACAGGTAATCCCGGTGGTGGAGGAAGCAACGCGGGCCAGGGTGGCTCGAGCATGGCGGAACTACTGGGAGTCCAATAACTGTGGAAAATGAGGGGTGTCATGGCAAATCAATAACCTGCTTTCTTCTTTTTTCCATCTTCCGCCTCCGTCAAGCTGTACAGCATGAGTGATGAATTCACGCTGCGTGTGTTGGTCTTGAATAGAGAGAAGACATGTCTGGTAGCTAGGTATTGTCAAGAGCGGGAGAGAGCGGGAGACAAAGTGGGAGGACATACTGTATGAGTAGTGAAACAAAGGCCGAGAAATAAACACATTTATTATTGTCCGAAGAGGAGAGAGATAAAGGGGAAGCGCAGTGCGGGCTGTTAGAAGCCCATCAGCAGCTGCTCTTCTTCTTTGGCCAGCTGCTGTCAACATGCACAGCCTCATGGGAACGGCCTGCGTCCTGTCAGTATTACTGGACCTGTCAGCTGCTGTGGCGCACACACACACACACACACACACACACAAACCCAACCTTGCATATTTAGATATGCACTGTACACAAGCATGCAACCGCCACGGACGGCATGCAGAGGCCATTTCAAGACACTTCCACTCACAGTGGCAGGCACATGCACATACTGTACGTTCTCTATATGTGCACACATACAGCCACCGCTTTTGGTGTCACGATGGCCCATCTGAGACAAAAGTGGACTGCGGAGCAACGGAGCCAAAAGGTGCGATGGCTTCACATTGATCATTCCCGGGGAGGGACAGCAGGCTACTCTGAAAGCTCACGCACGGAGAAGAAGAGCCCACATCTGTGAATGCTGGGGTGTCGCCCACAGTCTTCCTATCTCTTATGAGCTCGCTTATTCGCCTGCAAACATAAATTCATCTCACCCAGAAGAGTGTTTCACGCATGGCTCCGTCCGGTTGGTTTCTCCAAGTGCGTGCTATCTGTTTTCATGCTTTGACATCTCGCCATACGGACACCGTGTGTGCCAGTACTTATCAGCGGAAAAGTTGGAACGACGGCCAGAGGAAGCACGTCCTGCCCCAGGCATTTTTAATCCCGTTGTGTGTACAGTCCACGAAGCACACCCATGGACACACACCCACACACCCACACACAACATCCCCGCACCCATTCTGCATCCTATTGCCCCAACCAATCACTTTACAGAATCTCGGCCTGTCAATCCAGGTCCAGGTAATCAATTCATTAATTACATCTCTTTCCCTTCAGACTCACTTCCCTCGTGCCACCACAGTATCGGTTACATTACACTGCAATTAGATTAAATTACTAAGAACAACGTGCATGTGACAGCCGTTATGGCAGCGTCAGGGGGGTATTATGCTGACTAGGAGACAAACCCACTGCGCAATTTGTAAAATGGAAATAACGTCTGCTCGTTAATGGGCGTTATTTGATAAGTAGAGAAATGAGGAGATGCTGTTATGGTCCCACCAGGACTGGGCAAATAACCAGTCCACAGTCTGACGTTTATATGCTGCTCGGAAATCATATTTTACAATGTCATAGAGTTATAATTTAAGGTGTATTATCAACCACTGTTCTATAAAAAGAGTTGTTTAACCATCACCAACAAAAGCTCTTACATGTAAACACGTCTTTAGACGATTGGTTTGGCATTTGGGAAAAATAAATTGATTTGCTTTCTTTCAGATGGTCAGGTGATAAATCATACTCACTGTCCCTGAATATGAAGCTGGAGTCAGCAGGTGATTAGCTGAGCTTAGCATTGTGACCTGAAACAAGGGGAAACAATGTGTTCAGCACGGGCTTACATGTCTCTATGTATATTATAGAGAAACTAAAGAACTTGTTTGACGTTAGTGAGCTACAGAGTAAACGAGACAAGGATATTGGTCCCTAGAAATATACTTTACATGGATAGGAAAGCATTGTAGAAATTATATTGCATCTTGTACGGGTATGGCAAGGCACTTCATTGGAATTGGATGAATCAGAGGTCAAAATACTGTGAGTGGATCTATACACAGGCTTGTCGCTGTGCTGGTGGGCTGTAGTTGGTCTAAACTAAAGACAACGGCATGTTAGCTATTTGCTCTCATGCTAAGCTAGAGCTTCACAGTTGGTCATTCACTGTCTGTGAATTTAGTAGAATGTGCTTGTGTCAAACAGAAATGAAGCCTTTTTACTCACACTTGGTTCTGCACAATTCAAACCATTGCACCAACCTGCCGCATCAGAGTAATCACTTCTGATTTTGTTGGAGAGGATTCTTCACTTTTTATTAGTTTGCGATGAATCATAATTGCACAGCAGAGCCAGCCTCCTACCGTAATTTCAGAATAATGGATGAGTCAAATCCTGTATGGAGTAATATATGCAGACACAGGATTGCAGTTAGGCGTCTTGGATTTTCTGGGATTTTCTGCTCAGAGCAAACGTGTTCCGTACGAAGCAGGGTTGCCTGATAGTCTTTTTTTTTTTGCCTGAGACTTCCTTTCTACTACCTCTGCAATAACAGGACGAGCCACGGCGTCTGCAGACCACTAGGAAATCAATTCTGCCTCCGCTCCTTTTCTACGAGGAGCAGGTAATTCACTCGCGGCGCAAAGCAAGCACGCAGCGAGAGGCACGGGGCGAGAGAAGAGCCGAGGATTCAGTCAACTCCATGCAAATGCTGCCGGTGTTTGCCATGAGGGGATCAATCCATTTGGCCAAGGAGGATGATATTTCACGTAAAGCTTCTTGTGGCTTTTGCACAACTTCTCATGATGAGGAAGTAGAGCAAGAGCCTATTCTCCGGAGCTGTGGGGAAAGCGTTGCCAGTCGATCGACACAAGATTGTTAAATATACATATTTAATATTGTACCCATGACTTGCATTATAATAATTTATGGAATTCCTGAACATGTTATCCATGTGTTACCTTTAGCACAAGTGGCGTTCAAACTGTGATTTATTACACAGTGCCACTGTACGTGTCAGGAGAATTTCCATAATACCAACAAAAACCATCATGCAAGGAGTAATATTTGTGTTCGGTAAATGTGCAGCGCCTTCATTGCCTTTGATGCAACGTTTCCTCCTGTGTTCCGCTGTCAGCTTGAATTCTACTCAAGTACTTTAGGGCGAAGTTAAAGTCATTCAACGGAAGGGATTTCATTTGGAAATGCTGTCACCTGCCATGATTAGGCCCATTACTTGTTTACAGCCTTTGAGGTGTTTTGCCTTTTGTCACCTACGAAACACAAACATCCAAAGGAAAGTCTGAGGTTAGGCTGTAGATGTCCAAAGAGTGGATAAACAGGCACAGAGAAAGAATTAAAAAAATGTAGTTTACAACAGAGGCTATAAATTGTCTATTTATTTTTTCAGAGAGGCAAGCCTGTACTCTGGAGGTGATAAGATCCTCCCGGCATGTTCTTCGTGCTGACCTTGGGTGCTGCGACGTAAAAATCGATGCTCTTTCAGGGAGGACAGAAGGCAGTGTTCACTTTCTGCTAAGGCACCTTGCATTTCCACCGACGTCAACGCAGGGGAAGTGAAAACCAGCGGTGTTAGTCGGTGCGTGTCAGCGGAGGGTTTATCTGAACAGATAGTCAGAGACACGTACGCACGGAGACACTGGCTGGAGGACACCTCACCAATTGTTGAGCGGAGTCTTAAAAGTTGGTCAAAGCCAAAATGAAAGAGTTGAGTTGTCCTTGTGTCCTTTGGCACGTGAGCAGATTGAACACCAATAGTGGCACGTTGTTTAAGAGGGAGGCAGAAGGCAGTTACCTTCATCTATCAGCAACTTCATAGTCCTCAAAGTTGAAGGTTTATAAAGACTTTTGTCGTCCCACAATAAACCCATCTATACAGTATATGTATGCATACACACAAATACAGTAAATACAGTATACAACCGTATACATACATCTATGTATATAGAGGGTAATTGGTAGCAGTAGAATGTTTGTTTCTAAGAGGTATAAGGCTGTAGGGAGGCGGGGTGCGGGGCTCCCGACTTCTCTGACTCCGCTGTCATGGAGACGCTGACCGAGGACAGGTGGCGAAAGATTTAGAGCTGCAGTATTGCTTTCCCCCCAACCAAATCAGAAAATCCATTCAGGCGCATTAGCACAACTGCTAATTGCGATGCTCTGTGTGTCTTATTGCACACATTGATCCGTCCACAACCTCCTCCAGTTGAATTGGAATTGTGAAATTAAAGCCCCTAAGTGGAGAAGATAGAAGATCCTGTGGAAAGCTTAGTCCCATGACTCAGATATGAATAGAGAAAGTCGCAAAAAAAAAAAAAAAAAAAACCTGAGGGCAAAGCCCAGCGGAGGATTTGTTTATCTTTAATTCGGCTCAAATAGTTCATGTCCAAAGGTATGAATGTGCAAATCCACCAAGAATAATAAACAACACGTGTTGCTTAAAAGATCCTGTTCTCTAATGTTGGAGAAAACAAAAAAGTCAAATACAGGATTCACATGCAGCCAGCAGCTCTCTGAAACCAACTCCTTACTGCAGCCAACTAGTTAATCTCATTTTCATTTTAGATCCTGTATAAAGGGCTTTGAAAGACGCGGTCCAATAAGGCCGCACCGCTGTTCCATCAACAGAGTGCAGAGATGGCTTGACAGGCAGCTGGTCCGGTGCTGTGGTGTTCGAAGTCTGAGTGGCTTGTGCGTCTTCTCAAACTAGAACATTACATAAAACCTGAGATAAGCTGAAAGAAAACATGGTTTGAAGTATGTCGTCGACGAGTCCCATTAATCAAGCCCCTTCCTTTTCTTCTGCAATGTGATGTATGCTTTTGTGTTGTTAACACCAAACGCACAAAGCCGACCCAAAGTGAAATGTACAGTCTTGCCTTGGGTGGTTTGGATGTCCTCATTTAAACCTGTCATGGTGACTATGTGAGGGCCCCGGGCAGGAAAGCCAGTGTCCTCCAGTGCACTAAACAGAGTGCTACTGCGCACCCCCCAAAAAACACTTGTTTTCGCATATAAAGAAGGCCCAAAGCAGCTGTCCACTTGGTTTAAAGTGCCATATGAAACGTAAAGTTTCTTATTTATGTGGCATGTGAATATGACGTTCTGCGTTTCTCCTCGCCTGCCCCTTCCTAGTAACAACACTCGCCGCGTGACGCAACGGTTTCCAAAAGTTAACATTTAAGAAAAGCATTTGCTTTCTAAAAAGCCTCTGGGGCGATCCAGTGAGCCGCTGCTCCTAAATGACCAGGTCCATCTAAAGCGAGGCTCTCTGCACAAGCACCTCCATTCTGACCTCTAATTGGCAAGGCAGCGCGTGCCACAGGCCTTCCGGAATGGCGACTCTCGGCCGCGGCGCGGGGCGCTTAGTTAAAGTTGGTCATGCTCCGTCCCCGGAGAGCACGCTAAAGAGTCTGCCCCGTCCGCCAGGAACAAAGTGCAGAGACATAGACTAAGACAATGTGCAGCGGCTGACAGGAGTCCGCTGCGAGGTCCCCAGATGTCGGCGAGATGGCGTGCGGGCACTGCACGGAGCCAAGTAATGCCCCACTGCATCTTGCTAATAAGCTGTAAGTAATCGCCGCCTTCTTCGGTGTTCTTTCCAGCGTAATAAGAGAACATTCGGTTGGAACATCAGCGTTTTTTTTGTGGGGGTTTACGGCTTTGGGAACGAGTCCCTCCTGGACCATACCTTGTTTTTTTTCTATTACCTTACCGCAACGCTGTCTTAAATTACGCACAACAGGACTTCTGCACACTCTCAGTGAACCTTTGCTTTTGCAACAAATCAATTTCATCTCATGCTGTTTTTTTTCCAAAATATTCTTCGAGATTTAAACCAGAATACTGACTACAAACCTGAATACCATCTGAATACATATATTGAAGGCTATGCAAGTGATTTACGCCCAGGTTTCTGCAGAAAAATAACATTGGCTACATTGTTATTTTTCACTCTTATCACAATCCGAACCGTAATTTTTCAAAAGCAGATTTACACATATCTGTTTCTGATTTAGACAAATATGCCACAAATGCATTTGTAAATCTTCCAAAATAACCTACTTGTGTAAACAGATGCGACAATCAACTATTTTCCATCAATGACAGAAGTTGACTGCAGTCACTAACCTTGATTTTCATCCGACTGCAAAATGTAAAATGTCCTTCATCTCATAGTTTAGGTGTTTTTGCAGTGATTGTACAGCATGGTCCGCTCTCCATGGTTCTGAAAAATACACTACTGAACACCTCACACTACAGTACACAACACATTACCATCACCAAACAGGCGACACCCCTGGGTTAGCGAATAGCTGGTGTCACACAAACAACAAATAATGGCTTAAGTTCTCTGCTGGGAGACGCCGTGGAAATTGTTTGCCCAAACATTTGCATGAGATATTTATGACGTGGTGATATATGGCACTGAGTCCACTGCTCGTTCCACTGCCGTCAAGCAGCCAAATGAAATCAATGAATACGGCTTCAATAATAGTTTACCAATTCAAGCAATTAGCGTCAATTAAAGGAAAGCTGGCTGTCTTCGACCACGAATGCTCAATCTTGTCACAAGTTCGACAACAGGAATGGACCCAAACGCAGACACAGTTGCGTGAATAACCGAGGATTTATTTATTGGGCGAGGGGAATAACGAGTCTAACAACCCAGCCGGAAAATGCCTTCATACCTCCCCTGATTGGGAAGGCAGCGCCAGGTGGGAGATGCTGATGGAAGACAGCTGGCTCTCACCTCAGTGCTGATGTCACGCGCCCTCGAAGCTGGCTGATAAACACACAAAAACGAAATACTGTTAAATGGCGAAAAACAAAGAAACTTTTTTCGCCGTTAGGGTTACCCTCTTTTGACAGGAGACGATTGGAATGTGCTCCCAGTCTCTCAGACACCAAATGGTGCTTTCACCAATTTCCTTTTATCTCACACTGTGGGTCACATGCAGCTGTCGGCACAGTCATTCATAAAATATCTGTAATTATATACACTTGGTTTAGCTTTTGGAGGTCCTTTGTTTCCAGAGAACAGCTCATGGATTCTCTCCATTCCAGTACATAGAAGAGATGTGAGGAAGGGGAACTCCAATGGGACGCCATTAGGTCGAAACTAATCCTGGACACTGAACCAGGAAATTATGCCACCACATTGTCAGCGACTGGAGAAGAATGTCACATTCACTACTGTAAGCTAATTAGCTCACATGAGCGAATGGGTTTCATCTTTGGAGCGTTGAACTAAATAAGCATTAAAGACGTTAATTGCCAAACTTCAACTTTTTGCACTTGTATTTAATTATATTGAAATTGTTTTGAAAGCCCCCATTTCAGAGAACCCAAACGTAAAGCCAATCCTGATGCATGATGCAATTCTCCAGTGCTTCAGTGCCTCCATGTCTCCTGCAGAGACCAATGTAAATGTTTTCAACCTTTTCTGATGAGCGTGAACGAGACTGTGAACGAGCCAGCGGAACTTTTCTGGATAATGAAGCTTTTCTGTAAATTAAATGCTACTGCTACAGAATTTTTTTATTTTGCATCACCCGGTACGAATTTGCTGAGGTCAGAGCACTTATTGGAAAAAAATGGCCATAGAAAATTCCTGCAGTGGAAAATTGGTCATGTGTGCAACAAACGTGTGCTGTCTTTTCATCTCCATCCAAATGCAACCTCTCCACCGTATTTTATCCTTTCAATCCCTTCAATTTGTCAGGTTAATTAGTAAGTGATGATGGCCGAATTACACACCTTGATTATCAAGCAAACACACACACGCACACACACACACACGCGCAGACGCAATTGGCCGGCGGGACAAATCCGTTGAGTCTTTTTCCACCTCCTCTCCAGGCCTCCACATCTGTCGCAGGGTCTCTGCTTTTCTTCAAGGTGGCTGATTTAATTTCCCTGATTCGACTGACCTTTGCCAGCGTTGTTTTGATGGCAATGATTTCCTGTCCCTTTGCCTCAGTGCTGGCAGCGAACGGACAAACATGTAGCGGTCTGGTTTGTGTTCCCCGGCTCTCTGGGATGAAACGTGAAACGGGCTGTAAGGAGATCCTAGCGTGGGACACGAGGACACCGTGCGGTAATACGTCGCAAGACGGTACGTCCAAGCGCTTTTAAAAGGCCCCGAACCATTCACAGTGGACGTTGTCCACTATGGTAAGAGGCTTGTTTGCATTTCTTCATTGTATGATTGGCAAATATGTCAGTCCTGTTTACAGTATCTGCACAAGTGACCATGAGAAGATGTGTCTGAGCTCAACGCACGCTCAAGAGAAAATGTTGACACTAATGTGCTGTATCGTGCCGTAGGACTTAATCTCATCTGATCCAAAGGGTACCTTTAAGACTTGATGCATGCGGCTCCAATAACTGACACAGATTACCTGTAGATTAAGATCCACCGTTGTAGATCATCCTTCTCCTTTCTCAGTAAAGTTCAATTAACATTTTTAAACCAACGATACCAAATATTTATTATTAAAGATGTGGCCTGGCCAACCCGCATGCCAATGTGTCTTTGAGCAAGACGCTCCTGGAGCTGCGACTGTAGTGTGTGGCCAGGTGGCACTCTGTATGGTAGCTCGTGTCATCAGTGTATGAATGGGTAAATGATGGCATGTAGTGTCAAAGTGCTTTGAGTGATTGGAAGACTAGAAAAGTGATATAAAAGTCAGAAATCTGAGAGTTTAACTCAGCAATTTCAGATAGCTTGTTTTCCTTGCAATTAGTTGCTTTGTGAGAAGACTGACGTGTTGTCATCAAGTGAAAGTGACCACTTTCACTTTTTTGTGACGCATCACACACAGGAGGCAGGAGTAGACCCAAGCGGCAGAGCGCAGCTTTATTCAGCAGAGGTACACAGGGGTTAGACTTAGTCGTTTCCAGTACACAGGCAGGTGGTCAAAATCCAGGAGAGCGTAGGAAGGCAAAAGTACCGACAGGAATCAGGTAGGAGGCAACGAGTTCTGGGACAAACAAGGAGTCTTCAACGAGCGGCAACCACAGGGGATCAGGAAACCGCTCAGAATGTGATGGCAACATGCACAAGACTTTGCAATGAGCTCTAAGGAGTCAGGAGCCTACGTACAGGCCCTCTTGATGGGTGACGAGACGCAGGTGCGTAGGGAGGAGTGGCATTTCCCACTCAACGAGCCGATCCCGAATGGCACAAACCAACGCACCAGCAAACAGGGGGAGGATTTCAGATTCAGGTTTGCAGGCCTCAATACTCTGGGGAAGAGGAGCGTTGGTTTGTGACATATACTATGGGGTTCCACATATTAGACCGTGGCCTTTTATATGGGAGCCTTATTCTGTATTGTCAACTTAACTCTTGCAGTCTGCAAATTCTCTGCACAGATAATTCAGTAGTTCCACGTCAAAGTCCTACTTTATGATTAGGTGGGGTGTCGTAGATAAATGGTCATTTATTTTGACACTATGCAGCCTATTTGGATAATTATCTGGAGCCGATGTTTCTACAGGATTTGTGCAAACAGCAACGCTAGAGTGCGGTTTGTGTGAGATGCGTCAGTGGGGTGTTTAAATTTGTTCACAATTTGTTTACAGTCATCCGCAACCAGTATGGCTGAGCTGGCAAGCTATTTAATTGGGTGAGCGCCATTTTTCACCATCGGGAGTCTGACTTGAGCTAAACACACGAAGGGAGGCACTTATGTCTAGTTTGACTCATGTGATGTCTTCATTATTGTATTAATTAATGTACGGTTTCCGAGTTACTTATTCTGTTCTTTAAAGTGTCATATGAGCATCCCCTTATAAACTTTAAACCGTAACTGGAAGAGTGACCCAGCTGACAATGAATTCAAGCTGACCACAGTTTCTGTGATGAAAAAGGAAATGCCGACTTTCTGCTGCCACCTTTTGAGCCCACAGGGCGTATTTGATGTTCAACAATAGACTTTAACATCCAACAGAAAGGTGTTCCCGTTTCTCTACCTGACAGATAAAAGGAGAGGACACACATGGAGTTATTGCTTACTGCCTGAAGAGAATGCTACCTACAGTTTGTAGCCAACATTAAACATCCAGAGAATGATTACCTATGCGTTTGAGTCTTTTGAAGCACCAATATTACGCCAGCATTATATTGGGGCAAAACGACAGGTATATAATTGGTATATCTACAAGTCAAAATGCAAAAGGTGCATTTGACAATCAGACGGGTCAGGCATCTTATTTAAAATAATTGCTTAGCATTATTCGATACAAGTATATGCTAAAGACGGGAGGGCACGCTTCAATCCGGCGGTGTGGTGAATCTGTATATCTCTTTTTCTTAAGCGCCGGAGAACTACGGTGGCCTTTAGGCAGCATTAAAAATGCAAAAGGCTTTCGCCGGAGAGACTGCGTTGCGTCCGTCCGTTCCAAGCTACTGTAGACACGTCAACACGGCGGCCTCCTAAAAGAGGACCTCTGCAGGAATGAAGGGCTCTTTCAAACCTCAGGATTACCCAGCAACTCTCAAATATTTCCACCACCTGCCGCTGAAAGGAGCCACGCCTGCAATATTACAGCTTGCTTATCTTTCCTGCCATAAATGTTCCACCGGCAGGATATGACCCGGGAGTGACAGCGAGGCATATTACGTTTTATTAACCTGCGATCGAAAGGCGGCGCGATCCGACTGCTAATCGGGGAGAAGCAGTTGCATTCTTTTACGCGGCGAGAAGCAAAGATGGCCGATAGAATGAGAATGGGTGATAATCTTTAAAACGGGGGGTCATTAATTCCCGAGCTCTACGGGCCACTGCTGCAACAGTTGTTCATCTGGAGGGGAGGGGGCGGGGGGATAAAGAGGCGGCAGCAACGGGAAGTGAATCAATTCCATACTAGAGTGTCGCATGTGTGCCAATTTTTAGACGCGGAGGAGAGGGAATGCGAGCCGGAGACAATATCTGCGCTCCAGTTACAGATCAACAGACCGTTTAGGTGGGACAGGAAGTCTCAGGACGGACCCAACAGATCAGACTGCTTACCAGCATATTTTAGAAGTTGATGTGGGAGAGGCTATTAAATATGTCCTGCTCGTGAGGCGCATAGCCAGGTAATTCCCCTGCAGGATTGACGGTGCTTGCAGACTCAATGCACGCAATCAGCAAATGCCTCGGCTCGATTTGTCCCATCTCTCTTCATGGCCGTAATAGTTTTTCTGCATGCCCCGACTCGAGTAATAAAGGGATTTTTGAAACTTTCAGGTGATTTGAATTTAGACCTACTATTTTATTTATCTCTCCATCGTGGGATTAGTTTTGCTTGAGGCAATAATCACTGGGTACGACATGACATTGTAAAATGGGGAATCCCTACTCCGCTGAAGGAAAGCAGTTCAGGCTTCATCTCACAGCTCTATCACTCGGATCGTAGGACGATTGTTATTCTGGAGTCTGCAGCGATGGCATGTAACTATGCCACGTCCAACGCCGTCATTCCACAGACCTTGGATTCATTGCAAAATGTAAAGTCCTCTGATTCTCACCAGCCAGGCTTTTTTTTGCATCACACTGCCTCGTCATCGGAGAGCGAGAGGAGAGCTGGAGCTCTTCCGTCTCAGTCCAAGAGTCTTAATAAAGCCCCGCCAGGCTGCAAGTTCCAGCCGGAGGGACCATGCCATTATGCGTTACCCCCGTGGCCTTGTGAGCGACTGCAACCACCGGCTATACAGCTGATTGAATTTGGCCCTGAAGATGCTCCTGTTCCCTATTCACTGGGCCTGTATGGCCCAGGGAGGCCTGTTGAGACCAGTGGTGTGAGTGAGTGTCTTTAGCGTGATGGTGGGAGGTCGCAGGAGGTCATTTGTGACGCTTGAAAAGTAAGAATGCTCTTTTGAAGAGTACCGGTGTGGAAGTCGGTTGGCTGATGTCGACTCTTGGCCATAGAAGACGGACGCAGGTCACATACTGTGCATCAGCAGCTGACTGGAGAGAACAACAGCGTTAAAGAGATGACAGCTTGGACATTCTGGGTTTGGGAAAAGTAGCCATACACACCTTGAACCGGTTTGGGTCAGCGAACAGCTGTGAGTGAGTTTTTCTACTCTATGAAAAAAATGTTCCAGGCTCACCAACGAGCACTTATACATGTAGTTGAGAACAGCAATCGCTTCTCTTGTTTTTTAAATTATTTTTTATGATTTTATCATTTGAATAAATATTTTATAATTAGATTTTTTTTAATAAAAAGATAAATTCATTTTTTTATTTAGGTATATATGTGTAGAACTCTTGTTGTGCTGGGACTGTTTCTTTCTTTGGGAATATTGCTACTTGTTTTATATCCACAGTTGAGTTCAATATGTCCATTTATGTTAAGTGATAATAAATATTTTTAAAATGATTTGTATATTGCCGTTTTCTTATTTTATGGACTTTTGAGTCTATGTTATGGGACACAATTTCAACATTATTATGTTAAGACCTCTCAGGGAAGACATGTTGGTGCCTGTAACTGTAAATGAACACCTATCCTGGCGCATCTCCTTGGTGATGCGTGATCCACGCCAAGAGGTGAGGTGTCACATGGAGAGCATAGATCTGTCTGATGCTGCTCTGATGCTCTTCTGTGAGGCAAAGACCATCGTCCATCCTCAGGAAGTAATGTGTGGGATTTGATTTATGTGTCATGCAGTGTTGTTTTTTCTATTTAATTTAAAGCATTTCAATGGCACTCCCCTTTTTATAAACAACCTTTATTTCTATATAATAGAAAACTCTAAAAATCCCTATCTTCTCCTTCTCTAACTTCTATATCATGGGTTGAGATTCATTTAGATGAAACACTAAAATGTATTCACACACGTAAAAAGTACTAATTTAACTTCATTTGAGATGCTAACATGTCAAATTAGTGTCCGAGTCACCCAAAGCTGCTATTGTGACCAGGATCCTGGAGACTGCATTTCTGTCCTAAGGAAGTTAGAGTTTGGGCCTGTGATTGCAGCGCTCCCTGAAGGGGCAGAGCAAGATAGATTTTAGTACTGACAATGAACAAAATTGCCTTGAAGAGCATCCAAAGTCAAACTTAATTAGTTTCAATGGAGGGTTTTTTGAATATTCAATCTTAGTCTCTCACAGGCTTTTTCACACTAACGAGAACAGATGTGCAAAGATAATTATTGGAATTATTTTTCTGTTGTTTTGTTTTGTTTTCCATTTAATTTATTCCTATTTAAATGCAACAAGTTAACATCCATTGAGGGCTTCGAATCCGTATTCTCACTCGTGACCCAAGCCGGTAGCTTGCGACTGTTTTTGTGCAAGATTTCCTGAACCGCCAGTGCTTCCCTTACTGTAATTACTGCTTCTCGTACTGTCGGGTTTAAAGGAAGAAAAGGTGGATGTGAGTAAACAAGCGAGTGTAACAAACTCCTTGTTAGAGCTTCCTACACTCAAACTCCCTGTGAGCCTCCAGACGTTCCTGCTGTTGTTCTTGTGTCAAACATGCTAAAAATAAAATGCGACTCAACTAATGTGTTTGGATATATTTGGATTATGCGTCCCACTGGGGGAATGTGAACGTTGCGGTGATTCCGATCAAAAGGTTGACGCCGCCGAGCCCTTTCTGAGCGGACTTCTGGAGGAGCCTTTGGGCCCTGAGTGTGAGGGTGAATACAAACCACCTACATGCTTACGCGGAGTTGGTATCACACTGCTGAATTAAAGTGGGCTTTTTCATTAGATTGACGTGGCGCGTGGAAGGGGGCAGGGACGGCGCTGTATAAATAAAGAGGAGAAGTCATTCAGAGGCAAAAATGGGTCTCAGGAACATGACTTTGCATCGCATTAGATTCTTTGGTTAGGAATCTACATCGTAGAATAGATAGAAGCAGCAGGGGGGGGTGCAAGTAGGCCGCAAAGGCATCGGGACTCCAGACAGGGCACACGAGAGCAGGACCTTGAAATATCGATGCACATGTCATGTCAGAGGGATTGTTTTCATACTGGTTTGGTTATTTTCATTTCTATAACTTCAACCAAGTTGTAATTACCTGATTTACAGGGAGTGCATAGACAGACGTTCTACAGAAATAACCCGATAAGGCTTCTATTAATATATGCAGACTTTATATCGTGAAAATAATCAAACAAACCTGGATGTAAAAAAAAAAAAAAGTTGCTTCTTCGCAGTGTTCATTATAAAAACAACCATTCAACGAAATCCGTCATGCTAATGAGTCACATGAAAGAAGCCCCCCCAACCCCGCTGTGACACCGACAAGAATAGGGAGAAAAGTGACAGACGTTCACTAAACTGAGTGAGGAATCTAAAACACAAGGTTTCTTATATCCTTCATCAACAATGCACAAACTAAAATGCCAAGCCTTTGTTTTGTGAAAGTATGTCGTCATCTGAAAGGGAGTCAAGTCACACTCCTCTGCAGGACTGGCCAATGGTCGCACACGTTCCACCCATGAATTAAAGATAAGCACGTTGTTGTTTGAGGAAATGCGCTTCCTGTCATATTATTGGGTTCTTTACGTGGCCTTTATTTGACAGCTGTGACAGAGCTGTCACATCTACAGCTGCATACGGTCCAGCCCATCCGACGCAATTCATAGGCAACGGGTGATAAGGACGGGCGAAGAGGTTCTTCTTCACACCTTCCTCCTAAAAACGTTCTCGAGGAGGAGGACTCTTTAATCTGCGCTAACAAGCAGTCACGCACGTTCAAGTGGAATCGTCTCCGGGTGTACTGTACAGCAGATTCACGCAGACGCTGAGGGAAATTAAAGCAGTGTAATGTGACAACGACAAGTGAATTAACGGACGATTTGGATGTGGTAAGAGGGGACGCTTCAGTTGGGCGGTCTCTCATCCTGAACCACACACACACACACACACACACACACACAGGTCGAGGGGAAAATACATCTGGGAATGCCTCTCAGACGCAGCACAGTAATCCGAAGCTTGTCAGGTGACGAGTTCCACATGCTTTGTAGTGGGCGGCATGTCGGATTGAAAAACCCCAAAATCAATGAAGGGTCCTGTTTGTGGCCGTGACACGGTGACCTCACATGTGCAAGGTTTCAACCACAACAATTGACTGCAACATTTCCAAAGCACCCACCTTGTTTGGACACGGGTTCGAGCCATGGCTTTTTTGGATTGAATAATAAACAGGAGGCGAAAAGCAAAGGGAGGAGACTGCAAAACGCAATAGTTTAGTAGCACACGCTCATAGATAGACTCACAGGTAGATTAGGAAATGTCATTCAAGACACTGCAAGTACGAGATCCGTCCAATCTGTTCTGTTCCCAACACGTCGCCTCGCTGATCGGCCTTACGCAGCTTTAGCCATGAAGAAACTGCGTATTTTCTTGTAGCTTTGATATTTATCTTGAATGGATTTTGCCGCTTCCCTTAGTGTAGATTGCCTCACATTGTTCGCAGCAGAGGATTAGAGCAGTAAGAGTGAGACTTCTCATGAGTTGCTGTTCCTTCAATCAGTAGCAAAACAAGGACCAAACACCACTTTAAATTCAAGAGATGAAACCCAAGATCGGTGCTATGAAATAGAAGCTACGATTGAATTGTTACAGTAATCTCGGACGTCTCATGGTGGCATTTCGAATATCAAGTGCTCCGGAACATGTTTGCGAGGCCAGCTTTGGTTTTCAATGCAAGGTTGTCTCGACCCCCCACGCCTCCCTCCGACCCTCCATGTGTAAGGCACATACATCATGTATGCACACCCCCGGTTGCCATGACGCGTCCCTTCCCTCTCTGTGGTGAGCCCCCAGATAAACATGGGCACCCCACGGATTCCCCAGGGTACATGACACGATGACGCCTACGATGAATATGCAGGAAGAAGGTGGCCGGCGAAGTGTGACAGGAAGCTAATGGTCGAGCGAATGGTCGAGCTAATGGTGGCGTCGTGGCGACGCTCGATGCGCAGGACCATTGAGTGACTGCGACTGGCTAGCATTAAGCTCACAAGGAGGGAAGGAGAGCGTGTAATATTGCTCGGGGCGAGAGACGGGGGAAAAAAGAGAAACAGCCCGGGGGGGTGAGGGGGTTAGAGGATAGGAGACGACAGCAAAAAGAATGGAATCATTACCGGGGTATCAAGGAGTCTTTTAACTACTCCTCGTCTTTTTAAAAGTCTCAGAAGAGGAAGGGCGATGGGGATTGATGGGGTTAGTCTACAGAAACGAGTGCAGTGACGCCTGAGAACAGCGGGCCCAGTCCATGTAGCGCCAAAGCATTGATCAACCTCGAGACTGAATGAACTGCAGGGAAGGCGACAGAGGTATCGTCTTTCTGCTCTACTTCTCCACAGACTCCAGGCTCGCCCTCTCATCGCTCTCACCGGCATGTTACATTAAGTAAAAACCAGATTGACTTACGTAAACTGAAAAAGAAAAGAAAATCATGTTTTATGCAATTTAGACTATATCTCCAGAGCTATCCGACACAGCGCGGCGTCTTCGCGATATAATATTGAAAGGATCTCTTTTGCACAACATTCCGGACAAAAAAATTGAAAGATCTGTTAAAAAAAAAATATTTGGTGATACCCGCAGAGACTAAGGGAGCAGTCAGAACTCCTGCCGAGTTGCTACTTTGTGAGAGAAAGGCTGTATTTGTTTCCAGGCCAGCCCAACAAACTAAAGGATCTGCATTAACAACAAGTAGTCACAATTCCATGAACATCTGAATACACATTCAGCCTTGGCCAGTGTGTATGTATGTCTCGGTGAAATGAATGAGGACATATAAATACGTTATTATCGGAATTGAATCTTAAAACCCAGCAATTATTTATTCGACTGCATTTTGATAAAAGGATTTTTTTTTCTAACTTCTAACCTGTTTCAGTCCGGCACAACACTGGATGGCGCCTCTGTTTCCTCCGCAACCATGGAAGGCTACCAGATCCATGTTGGTGTGTCTGGTAGCCTTCATCATGTGCGATGTCATCGGCAGCTTGTGGGACTTTGCGTGTCAACGTGCGTCCGCCTGGTAATTAAACATACTTGACCTGTCGCTAAAATAGATTTCCTCCATGATTAATCCATGCCTCTTGTCTTCTGGATTAACAATTCAGAGACCCAAGTGGTAACCATTATCCCCAGGCTGTGATCTAATATTGGAGATTGGAGCAATGTCTGTCACGAATCTTGGATCTGTCTCGCTCTGTCTCTCTCACACACAAACACACACACACACACACGCACACACACACTCGCATTTTCCAGATCTGTGTCAGTATATTGCTCCATTATGATGTCTCTGGACTCAATCGATCATAAGGTATTTTTTTGTGGTTAATATGTTGGAGGATTTGTTCAGAGAAGCTGGGAACCCTGTCAGGCACCCTCCCGATGAAATTGACGTCCTTCATTTAAAAAAAAGTTCAACGTCAAGACAATCAATTTAAATTCTTTACAATGAACCCAGTAATAAGACACGGTGATGGAAGATAGCGATGAAAAAAGAAAATGTGCCCTTTAGTCACGGATAACAGATCTAATCTGTCATCAGGGGTTTAATCAAGGAGATTTCACCACATTTAGCTCAGAGATGCTTCAGATAAGACCTTGATAAATATTCATTTTGCTGTGTAATTGGCACCAATTCAAGGCTACGTGAAATGGCTCCAGCTTTATTTGTGGGTTGTAGCATGGAAAGCCGGGCCAACAGGTGGCTCTGCCATTTTTTATGCTTCCTTTTGGGGGCATTTATTACAAATGATGAATTTGCATTTGTGGTCTGCTGTGTTACCCTTTTGTTTGATGTCACGCAGTTGTGCGGTTTTTTTGGTGCCAATGTTGCCGAAAGCGAATTCCCTCTTAAATAAGACTAGAAACTAATGCAGGAACGACCAAACCTTTTGGATTGTAGGCCATATAGTGTATTTATGTAAAAAACAATCAGGTAATTCTCATATGACCTATATGTTCTATCCATATTCCTCTGCAACCCTACCAAATAGTCTGTGAATTAGTGTGCCCACATATTTATTTAAGAAATGTAGAGAAACTTTTATTGCTCTTAAACTTAGATCTATTTAATCCTTTTAAACTCTAACATTGCGTGTGGTGTGTGTGTAAATCTTTAATAAATAATTTCCAAATCTATGGCCTAAAAAATATAACAGGAAGGAACGCTAGAAAGAAATGTCTATACCAAGACGTAGGGATGGAAAATATTTCACAAACTATAATACAAAGGATGTGCAATGTACCTTGTTGTTTATTGTAAATATGCTCAAGATAGACACCATCCTCTTGGAATCATGAAGTCTGAACTCAATCCATCCAACAGTTGCTATGATACCCACAGACCGACATTGTCATCAATAGAGTCACGCCGTGTGGCTCCTACCCTGGTAGGAGTAGAATTGTTTTTATTTTAAAATCCTTTTTTAGCATTTCAGTCATTATATAAATTACTTATTACACCCGTAGTCCACGTTTTCACTTCAATCACTTGCTTTGTAGGTCGGGGACTGAATGGGTTTCACTTCAAATTATTACACACCAACTTCTTCACACCTCTATCAACACTTCAGATTGAACCAATAAAAAGGTTCCCAAAGGTGCTCTGAGGTTGCTGTTTCATAACGTGTATTCCAACTACCTTTATTTTAGCTTTGACAATAAGAACTGAGAAGACGGCATCTGCTCATTCATTTTTCTCCTCTATGACTGAACACGGATCCACCGCCTCCCTATATTCTCTCTGATAATTAATGGTTGTGGCTGTTTGTTTAGCCTTTTGTCTGGACTGAAAAGGGTAGACGAGAGAGAACGATAGCCAGACAGAGAAAGAAAGAGCGAACAGGCTTCTACCAGTTGTTCCCCAGGGTCCTACACAACCCTGCATTGGCATTTTATTGAAATATTAAAGGTGAAGCAGATCTGCAGCGACATATTGTAAAGCCTGTCACTCCGATCACAAAGGCACTGAAGTGAAGAGAGGATGGTGAGACGGAGCAAGAGGAAGCAGAGAATTGGGGGACGGGGGGTAGATGGAGAGGGCAAACGAGGCTAGGGACCTGAGGCTACAATGGAGGAAGTAAACTGTGTGTGTCGGTGGCTGAGAGGCAGTGGCTGGGAAAGTCACAGTACAATAAGCAATCATACATTTTAAGCCACCGCTGAGAGAAGTAGGAAAGCAGGGGAAGCGGAAGGGAATCGTATTGACAGGGAAGAGGCGAAGGATGTCGGGAACCCATGTGTCGAGAGAGGCCGGCAAACCAACAGGGGATGTTAAAACACCGGCACATTCTACTGAGGGCTGGCCATTGATTTTTAAATGTATTTCTTTTCTTTTTGTGGCAGTTTGAGGGGCGAGTGTGCACAGCGGAGCACGTTGGCTATCCGTCTGCCTATCATGTCGGCCCTGGGGTGTAAAAGACGATTGGCCCTCATCCCACTGCAGGTGATGTTGGCGTTGCTTTTCAGCCCACTTTCCCCTTCCATGCCCAATCCACAGCTCAGACAAGTGGAATGTGACAACAGAAAGCCAGTTAAATTTATTTCTAAAAATCAAATATGAACTACCATTAATCTCCTTAGAGAATGGGTAAGCAGAATCTGACTGCTTGATAACAAAATGTTTCGGTCAAAGCTTGTAATCGTCAAACTTCAGATATCAAATTAATTTGATATGGAAGGAAAATGTCAAATGTTTTTAAATGATTTCTCATCGGTCATGATCTTTTGAATTCACATAAATTGCAAACAACGCATATGTAATGGACCGAGTGTGACCTGCCTTTCCATAGAGAATATGAGACACTGTTACTAGTACACATGTCACCATATCGCTCTTACTTACTACACTTACTAATACATAGGGTCAGGGCATGAAATTGGCACCCGCCCACACGCCAAATGCAGGTAACTTTTGTGTTTGGCGGGTGAAACTGTCAATCTACCTGCCACGTTGGCGGGTAGCCAATAAGGCCTGAAGGCCGGCGCATGCTTCTGCGCCTGCGTGTTGCGTCGACGGACTCGTTTCAATTCATGGCTCTAAAGTCTTGCGCGTGTTGCAAAGCAAACCAGAACACCAGGCGGAGTAACGCTTATTGTCGAAGACGACCAGGAGAGACATCTTTGCGAGTGGAAGTCCTTGGTTTGTTTATTTATTTATCTGAGACATTTCTTTGCCCCGTGCTTCGCCACTGCTGCTTTTCTTTTGTCTCTTTTCGCGGACGTATTCGTCCCGTATTTTCCTTTACAACTTTGTCGCCCCCTCGACCGGAAAAAACGACGTTCGCGGAGATCTACGTCCATGAATTGGAGCCCATCCGCGCGTCCTTATAGTCCGCCAATGACACGTTGAATGAGTGGTCTTATTTACGTATTTCTTCTGACAAAAGCTCTTCAATCTGATTCATTCTCTCGTAAAATATCTTTCTTTTAATTACGCTATGAAACCGGAAATGTGAGACTCCGGCAAGGATGTTAGCAGACCAATCACAGCCTTGCGACAAACTTAAAAATACCATTTTGATGTAATGTAAAAATCAAAAACAAAATGTTGAACCTGGATACATTACAGTCACAAAGAAACAGTGATGAATTGCAGTTGGGTGTTAACTAAATAAATAAGACCATCAGTGAGATGATTGGCTGTTTGTATTTCTGTTATTTTCTATTCTACAAGTAAATGCCTGTCACACCAGGTCAGATACAGCTGTAAGTCATTATGTAGGTCTAGTCATAAATAAGATTAAGTTGGTTGATAATTCAACAGGAGTTTAGTTTGTATTCTGTACAAGTTCAAGAACCATTATTTTGCATTTTCTTATGAGTCGTTCTTTTTTTGGCCAGTAAAAAACCTCTGTGGCAGGTGGAATTCAAAATCCACCTGCCAAAGTGGCTGGTGGCCAAAAACGTTACCTTCAGGCCCTGCATAGGGTACAACCCACAAGTCAGTTAACAAGGCGTCCAGCGAACCAGGAGGCCATATAATCTGTGTACTCCACTCATTGATGATGTACTGCACATATGGACGTAGTCACCGGGACGTCACACACTGGTTTGTTGACTGCTGCTTTCAGCAGTCAAATTCAAATGTTCTGCTTATACACAGCCATGCTCATCCTCATCTGCTTGTCTCGCTACCAGCATCCGCAGTGAGATAAATATATACCCTTGTTGTCTTACACCAAGAGCCACATTACCCTTTGGGAGAGGACTGTTAATATTATAACCAATACTGCGACGTTCTCACATTCTCACAACGGAGACAGATATCCAGCTGGCATCCTGTTACATTAATAGAATGAGGGATTTGTGATAAGAGAGCTTTGAAGATACGGGAAACACTGATCTGAGTAACAGACACAAAGAGCTCTCTGAGGAGGAGTTGGAACCGTCTCTCCAGGCTCTTGTGCTTGATAGAGGTTCGCCGTCTGGCGTCTTCAATCAAGACTTCAGTCCTGGCCATTGATGTAAAATAGCAGATATTCCCTGATTGAATGATCTTGCGAGCGGTTTCGATCAGCCAGAGGGGGAACAGATAAGTCGAGGGTAGGAAACAGAGAACTGGCACTGGGTGAGCCGCGGGTGTTCCGATTCTACCATCTCACCCCACTGTATTCATGCCAAGTGTACGGGAGGATCGAATAGCCGATGGTACCTTTCAGTTGGTACCTTCCTGGACCTTGCTGCAGGTTCGAGTTGTGCTGACACGCAACCTGGAGCTGAGGAGTCTGCACACCGGCTGAGGTGGATCATGTGTGCAGCAGTTCATAAAGAATGTGATGTGTGTGTGTGTGTGTGTGAGTGTGTTTTGGATGAGACTGTTTCTTCTGACGAGGCTCATTTCTTGATTCTTTCAGTCTTTGAATCTCTCAAAGAAGACGATGTGTTTGGACATCTTTATAGCAACGACAATAGATAACGATGGAGCGTTTAAGAAGTTAAGTACTAAAATGTCGGTAGTAATAGTTGGATCTCCTGAAATGTGTTTTATTTGATCAGAAAAGCATTGACAATCCAAACACAGGTCATTCACAATTTATCAAGTGCAAATGAGCTTTTATTGATTGTGCTTGTATACATCTTGGACACGTTAGTAAATCAATATTTCGATACTGTGAATAGTAGTTTGGAATGCGCCTAATGAGGCTCATTAAGTGTGAGTGGTTAATTAGCGCTCAGTGAGAAATTCATGTTGTTTTTGAAAGAAAAATCTGCTGCCTCTGGTTGCATTATAATTGCTTTCTTGAAACCATGGCAGTTATCAACATTCATCCTTTTTTTTATCCAGGTGGAAGGAGAAGGATGCAGAGTGATTACCTTTCATATTGAAGGTGATTTTTGAAGTTACGTTAAGTTAAACTCCCAATTCATTCTTTGATGGCTGCCTCCTAATTAAGGCTGGCACACGCCACAGTGCGAGGCGTGACAGTTCTAGGATAGCTAAGGTAAACTGACTTGGAGACATCTGCTTGTATGTCTCGAGGTGCAACACGTGGTTTGGTTTACTTTAAATCCCGTCACGGTAAAGCATGCAGCTAAGATGGCTCACGTGGGAACTAGAAAGCTGAAACAACCACATGTCGTACCGTTCTTTGCGCCTCACAACAGCCGCAATATCAACACGGCTGTACCTCTGCAGCCTAAATAACACAGGCCACACGATCGCGGCTCGGATGGATTGTAAATAGTTGAGGCAGCGATAAATTTGTCACCGCTTGGACAGAGATAGGGCACATTACCTTCAGACGAAGCATATTTCACCCTTCCCTGGGGCTGATGAAATGCGGAGCACAGGGGCCACACAGCATCTGTAAGTGAGGCATTCTTTATGGCCTGATTAAGACATCCGATGGTGGCTGTAGAGCCAGCCGGGCAGCTTTTTTTCACCCCCCCTCCCACTGTGCCTCTGTTGTAATCATCCAGGAGGACTGCAAAGGTAAAACAGCATCGGAATAGCCCCTGTAATGTGACGGCGAGGTCATTTCCCCCTCTCATTTTATGTGGGCCATTACAACTTCTAACTAATACTGCGGCGTATGAGCCTTTTTTCTTAGACAGCGGTCGCCTCATTATGTAGATCCCTTTTTTGTTGATCTGCAGTGCTGCTTGGAACACAATTTTCAACTATCGTCTCAGTTATTTTTGGAAAATGTGAAAGTGTGAAAAAGTTTAACTGAGAAATCATGGATTTAAATCTGCGTATCCGTTGTACTTTTTTTCATCTGTGGTTTTAGATTTTTAGGAAACATGGGAAATAAAAAAGGTACCGATGGACACTCCGAAACAGTTTAAACTATCAATACTGAGTAAAAACCAACCAGACACCACTTATACACACAGACGTGCCGCCCACTTTTGATGACGCTTTTAAAAATAATGAAATTGTCTACAATCTCACCTGTATGCATGGTGTTTATTGTGTGAGGCCACAAATGTAGTGAGTACATTTGCTTCCTAATCAAATATTTGTTGAATTACTTTGAATGACCGTGAATTACCTTTACCACCCGTATCTGTTTAAGTCACAAAAATATCTAAATAAGTGGATGGGGCTGGATCTAGAAGCAAAGCTTTACACAAAATATTACACCATGCACCTGAATCAATCATATAATTAACCATGATTTTTCTCCAAACAGGGTCTATATAAAAGCTTTGTAATTGTTCTTTCAAAAGAGAGAAAGTGAAGCGATGAACACCACATCTAAATAGACCTGTTTTGCTCTCCCACAAAAAACGTACAAACTTACAAAAACGGCCCCTTACTTCAAGCGGCCAGGTTTTTGAACATAAAGGGAAATAACCAGCCTGGATCTCTCGCTTTTGTTTGCACCTCTGCCAGATAATCTGATGCCTTGTTTTTGCGTGGTAAAGCTGTTTTCCTCTAAAGTGAGTGATGACGCTCACTGCCTTGTTTTTAAAACTGATAAATTTTGCTCACTATGCTAATAATTCATCTGCTTTAGAATGCTGCACATGGGTCCTTAAATAAACACGTTTTCGGATCATTACCTCCGAAACGGTGCGCATTAAGAGTAGGCAGGTTATCCGCAGCCATTCATCATACTGCAGCGATGAGGAGGCATCATGTTGCTGGAATGCACCTTACCTCTCATGAAAAGTAAAAAAAAAAAAAAAATCAATTGTTTTTAAATGATACTGTGAGTCAATATCACGTTCTCTGGTGCTGCTTACCGTAGTTGTGATTAAACCAAGTGCACTTGACGTGCCATGGTTTTGAACAAAATAAAAAAAAAATCTCTTTTAGTTTGTGTGTGCGTGCGTGCATGCAGATTTTGTTTAAGTGTGTGCGTGTTAGTGTGTCCATGAAGCATTAGCCAGCTAGGAACACTTTGGCCCTTAGTCTGTGTGTCCAGACTCACAGGCTCCGGACAGGAAGGGGCCATGGAGCAAAAATACCAGATGATATTTACAGCATCTTCACAGTTAACCCTTTACTCAACGCGGGATTTTGCAGCCCTGCATCCTGCAGGTTACACTCTATACTGTGTAAGAAAAAATAAATAAAAGGCCAACAAATGTTACCCTAAATTTACTCTAAATGCATATCTACTATTCCTTAGTGTGTTTGCATGAATGCAAAGATGACCAAGCTTTCTGAGGCCAAACTATTCAGTCAATATTGCTCAGGGTGAAGTGTCACAAAATCTCTCCCCGCCGTACATTTTGGCAGCAGAGAACAGATGGTGACGGACCTGTTTGGGTTGTTTCAAATCATGAAATTCTATGTAGCATGGCCCTTAATCATTTTATAACCACCCCCTCTCTGTTTTCATCCCCCTCTTTTCCCCCTCGCATTGCTGCCTCGCTTATTATGGTGTCTGCATGAGCCAGACTTTATCTAATCCTCGTGCAGCTCTTCCCTTCTTGTCTTAGCCCTCAATGAGCAGCGCCGCTTTCCCAAGATACTTGATATAAGGAAAAGCGGAATTTCTTTTTTACATGCAATAACTCAGCTCGAGCCACTGGTGATCTTGACGACGCGGAGAGGAAATTTTAACAGCACGGTGGCAGCGAGACAAAGAGGCTTGAGAAATGTGCTTCTGCAAAGACGCACCGTGTTTTAACATCATTCAACGATAGGCGCTTACGAGGTGAAAGACTGTAATACGTGGTCTTGGTATGAATGAACGTGTAATTGTAAAAGAACTGTCCAGAGTTCTCTTCTGTGGTGTATCATAGAGGCAGCAGTTGTCTGTTCAGCGGGGGGGGGGGCTACTCCTGCCGACTGACTCTGTTTGAATTCATTTCTGTCCAAAAGGTCCTGATTAGATCATATTACCCCATCAAACATGTGAGTGAAGTTGCCATGTTCAGCGTATCGTATGCTGCGTGTGCCGTTTATAAGAAATTCCATCAAGGCCTTCCCCAGGATGTGACAGACATGAGGTCACAGTGCCATTGAACCACCTAAAACTATTAAGGTCACTTTGGATTATAGGATTATAGGAGTTTTGTGGACGATTTAAAGAGATTTGTCTGCTTCTCTGTAAAAGCGTCAAACACATCTTTGTAAAAGTGCTCTCTGAATTATGGTTTGTGATGTTTAAAGTGTCAACAAATTGTTTTTGAAGAACCCTGGAAAAATCAAGGTGCTGCGGTTCAATCATAAACAGACCGTATTGTTTCAATGTAAATCAAATGATATCCAGCTATCAAGGAACTATGTAAGTTTTTAAACAGGATTATTTTGGGGGTGAACTGACCCTTTCAAGGTGGAAAGCACCAGCAGACACCTTTAGGATTTGTACGCTCAGCCGTGCTTATTTCTTGCAGATGCAAAGCCATATTAATGTACCTGGCTTGTGTTGCCATATCACGCTCAGCGGGAAATCTTTCCCCTCTTCCTCTTCCCCTGATGGCCTGCTCGGCGGTTTAATTTTGTCCAAGTGTTGCCAGATTACCCCCACCTCTGTGGCGCTGGTCGTGGAGCAGACAGCGAGCGGCTGCAAGGCCGGCACGTTGATAAGGACAGCTGCTCTGGGGAGATTTCCCAGGAGACAGCGGGGAGACAGGGCCGGGCGAACGCGCGTACGGACGTCGGGTGAAAAACACCGGGGCCATCGCCATCGCTGCACACCCGCTGGTTATTCAAGGCCCCCTTATTATCTGATAGGCAGCTTACAAGCTGGTACACCATCAGCTTCTGTTGGTGGAATCAAAGGGGTTTAAAGGGCTGAAGTCTGATTGGATTCATTGGCCCACGCACTAAAAAGATCAGCAAGCAGATTGATAAAAGAAAAATAAGTCTCCCCCTGAACCCCCCCTCCCTCTGGATTTATTAGAGGAAAGGCAGTTAGAAAAAAATGGTTCCCATTTCGTGGCAGAGTTTTTGAACTTCAAAAGGAAGACAGATATGTCGAGACAAAAAGGCAGTGAAAACAATGAGCCTTTGTACTTCACACGAGGAAAGAGGCCCAAAAAAGTCCATACCTTAATAGGCTTATCGGGGAACAGTTTGTTGTACAATAAAATCAGTGAAAATGGCATTTATTTCAATGGGTTCACATATCAACACACTCCCTAAAGCTTAGCAATCAATTTATCCTAAACTCAAATTTCCATCTATAGTTTTTGTTTGTCCAAAACAAGATACGTAAAACACAAACAGCGGTTTTATAAGACTCCTTTCAGAAACTACGACGTCTTATCTTTCGTCTGTGAAAGCCAGGCTGCAGCATGGGACAGCCATTGCTCTTTCCCGGGATCCCACCGGGTTTCCTTCACACATTTAGCGAGATAAGTGACTTTGATGAGGAAATGTTTCCCGCCTCTTTTCACAGGCACCTGGTACCCGACAGAATGTGTATGTGCGTGCGTTCACTGTAAGCCAACCTGAACGTGAGGACGCACGCTTTCAAAAAGCCGTCTTGCCGAAAATGTGTGCACGGTCATGAATTCTAACCATCTGTTTATCTGAAGCAGTACTGGGAAAAACACTGATACGAACCTCTTTATTTACTACACGAAGACTGACTGACTTTTATAAACAGTGATGATGACAGATTTGTGTTGATAAGCCGCTGTGAAACGAACTGGGACTAGCAAAGTGCACTCAGTAGATTACAGATCTCCAGCGAAGGTGTGCGTGCAAAGGCTACTACCATCCGGTGCTGTGGAACAAATTCGAGTCACATTGACCCTTTGCTAAACATGTTTCTAAAGCTACTGTGGTGCACCCAAACATGTGCAACCACATATTGGTATTATTTTAATGAGAGACTTTATAAGTACGTAATGTGCTTAAGTATACTTAAATAAATAGGACAATCCTTATTTCACGTGTATTAGATGTAGTCCTGTGTGGACTAAGGTAAGTAAAGGAGAGATATTGATAAGCGGAACATTTGACACCATAGTCGGCCGTTCCCAGTCGCCTATTGCGGATGGACTTCTTGTGCCCCTTCAGACGCAATCAAGAGAAAGAGACTGGTGTTGCTGTGGTTCTTGCTCTTCAGACTCTACCTTTATTTTACAGGAATAAATCTTTTTGTTATTGTGGTCATCGTTCCCGAGACCCGTAATACTACCATGAAGCCCAAACTGTCACTAACTGCTACCGTTACCAGCGCAGCTGAAGCGTGCTAATGCTAGTAACAACGTGCTAACAAATTCTGCTAATACTAGGGATTTCTTCGGGCGCTCCCCCCAATTCCTACACTTACAGCAAAAAAAAAAACATAACCTAAAGCCTAAAAATAGCATCCTGAAATGAAACACTAAATCAATGGGCCTCGAGATTGATAAACAGTCATGAGCCCATAATGCCACCGGAGAGTCATCCATACCTCACGCTGACGACCGGAGATTCAGCAGCGGTACAGAAACTTTCAGGAATAATCTCCCTGCTGGTTGTATTTCAGCGATGGATGAGTGCTCATTAGTGTCAGCCACCCTCAGAAGGGATGGACCTAAGCCCTTTTCTTCCCCCACCCCCGGAAAGGCTCAGGTACAGCAGGCTGATGAACGTTACCTTTGAGGCGTTCAGTTGACGCTCTTATCTTTCAGCAGTCGGGTGGAACGTGTTCCTCTTAACGATACAAAACACAGGGCGGAGGCGCTTGTTTTACATCCACCGTCATGTTTCACATGTCTGCATTGCAGACCGGTCCGGTGCTGTAGCCTTTTTCCAGGAGGTTGTATGCAAAGACTAACAAGTGTGGAAGCGTACCGTGCATGCATGTAGATCAGGGTGTCCTGTATACGTCTCGCTCATTCTTATGTTTAATAATCTCTGATCGGTGGAATTCTGGAGGTTATTAGAGTGTGTGGGCTGATATTTCCTCTCCCTGTGGTGTGTTTTTCATCTCTGCACTCTAAGATCATTCGGCTTGATTGGTATTCGTGTAGGCCCGCTGTCCTAATGCACATGGGCTTCTGTGGACAATATATTAAGCGAGCTGATTGTTTCACACACCGCACTGTCAAGAGAAAATAATATACCTGCTATGTTTAAAAGCTTTCAATTTACCAGTGATTTACGGTCCATTAGGGTTTCTCTTCACAATTTCAATGTCAGTCTAATCTCTCTCGAGGATGAGGTAAAAAAAAAATCAAGAAGTCTACGACAGCGTTTGTAGAAATCCCCTCAGCGGAAGACACATCAGCCTCCACTGTTAGCTAGATGGATCCTAACCACAGATCCTGTCTACCGGTGCAAGTTTGACATAACGCCAGAGGGGCCCGGTCCTGTTTATATCTCCTGTGCAGGATCGGTGCGATGCATCACCGTCACAGACTCCACTTCTTTAGGCCAGCGTCCTGCCGGTTAGTTGTTGCACACACACGGCAACGGGATGATTAGTAATGTTTTCTGCCATCACACCTTAGCGTGTCCCATCATCTGTGGAAAGCATCCTTTGATACATTTGCTACATTTTCTTTATGTAATGGTGCCTCTGAAGGTTGTGTACTGTGTCTCACACAAATGAGGCACAGTAAAGGCAAGAGAAAAAAAGATCCTAAGACCTATATACCTTGAAGGATAAAGACTCAAAAGGGCCCTTCGAATAGAAACTTGTTATTGTGATGCATTATGAAATATTACATCCTCGTTGTGATTGATGGTTTTCTCTTGAATAATATATTGAATCTTGGTTTAAGTGCAGCAAACCTTGTCCTGGGTGAAACTAAAAAAGACTTTTAAAACAATAATCAACGCTTTCCAACATTTTTAAATAAATATTGAATCATCCTTCCAAGCCGGTGTATTACATCCATGTCACAGGGAGACTATTTTAGTCCCCCCCTCCCTCCCCGCCCATTTGACACTGATCTGGGGCATTTTGTCTAGGACAACGGAGGGAAGAGAGGCATTAACGGTTGCTGTAATTGCATGGCATGGCTGAAATAGAAATATGAGTGAAAAAATAGATAAAATCAGACGAAAAAAAAATGCTAAAGTGCTGCTGCTCAGATACCTGAGAAGAATCGAGTATATCTCAGCACAAATGTTTGACAAAGTGCAGACAGGACAAAAGCCAATATTTTGGGATTAACCGAATATCGGGTTCGGACACGCTGTTGTTTACACTTCTTTGATGTCATATTTTTGTCAGTCAAAATGTGTAAATGTTGAATTTTATCTCACAGATGTACCAAGTAGAATATGCTCTGTATGATCTTGTGATTAACTTTAATTTGTATCAGTATTGACTGGTTTCAGGAATGTTGTATACTGCTGTAAGTACAATAAAGAAAAAAAAATGTCTGAGTTGACTAGTTTTTCCTCCAGATACTGACAGTTCAGATAAATCGTATTTTTATTCATGTCTTTCTTTTTTTGTTATCTCAATTTATTAGAACACTTGTCGGATTTGAAAATGTTTACCGTTCTTTCGCCTTCAAACATGATTTCATTTCATAATGTTCATGAAACATGCAGATGGTTGCTCTGAGCACAACAAATAACAGATGAAGAGAGTCCTACCGTTTTGATCCACTTTTAACTTTAATATTTGGTACATTATGTCCACCATTTGCAGCAATTACAGCAGGACATCTGGCACAGTGTCAATATATTTCCTGAGAACTTCCACACTAATGTTATCAAGCCAAAAGGCTTTCCTTTGAATGTACAATAGATCTGTCCAGTTTATTTTCCAACTCGCCCCAAATTGCCTGGGGCAATTGGAAATGGGGTTGAGGTCCGGACATTGAGGGGGCCATTCCATCATTTGTGTCCCAGGTAGTTCCGGCAATATTTAGAAGAATGTTTAGGGTCATTGGGCCTGGATTTAATTTCCAAGAGGACAATCAGATGAGACCCAGGTGGTGCTCATCAGAATGTTGTGGTATACTTTCTTATCCACGATGCTGTCAATTTTTAAAATAATAAAACGTGGCATGCTCTGTCCAAAAACGTAAGCTGCGCACAAAGTAGGTAATCCCAATGGTTCCAGACAGTGATGCAACCTGACAAGCCTGTTTTACAGCAATATACAGTACATGGCAAGCATAGGCAGTCTGGAGCGCCAGAGCAGTTACGCAGAGAACCACGAAATATTTCATTTTATTTTATTCTCTAAAAACAATGAGAGTGTAAAGTTTGTCTTGGTTGGAGGAGTATTAAAAGAACAACACATATTACCAGTTCCTTACCAGGATTTTCCATAATAACTTTGACTGGTTACTGGTTACTTTGGGAAAGGCGTCCAGGCGGAATTTTACAATTAAGAGCCCGTAAATACTTTGTGAGGAGTGGTTCAGTGAAAGCAAAGCGAAGACCTTCTATCAAATCCCAGCTAATCCCACCTGCTGATTGGCCCTGTAAAGATAATGTTCCGATTGGTCCTCACAAAGACATGGTTTAAGTTAGCTGAAAGGGCGCCAAGGACGACCTCCTGTGGTACGACTTAAAACACAATCCCTCAATCAACCGTTTTGATGCAGGACACACGTCGTCATTGCTTGGAGTTTCTGTTAACAGAATATTCTACAATTTTATGGAAAACGTGAATTCAGGGGCACAGCGAAGCGTTTGCTGGTGAAGTGCATTTTTAGATCAGCACAATGGCTGAAATCAAATGAAATTCCATCTACGGAGTTTGTCCGCTGAGAAAACATCTGCTTTTGCCATTGACGCGCAACAAGGGCCACAAGCGCATCACGCTCAAACCCGCGACACAGCGCCCCCTCGCTGCCCCGCGACCCACCCTGTTTCAACATGTCCCCCTGAATTAGATTTCACTCTCGACTTAATCTCTTCATTCGTGTGGCGAGGCTTTTTCTTTTTTTTCCCGTTGTCGAGGAGGGTGTGCATGGTGTGGTTTAATCCCTGCGCCTGCATGGGCACAGGCAGACCTTTGATCAGCTCCTGTTTGATGAGAGACATCGACAGACCTCATCTGATGCAGCGCTCGCCCCCGCCTCCCCCCCTCCCTCTAACCCCGCCGCACTTGTTGTGGTTGATGAGATTAAAAGAGGAGAAGATGGAAGCGTCAAATGTCGGGAAACACGGAGGGGATAAAAAATTGCAGCGGCAGCAGCAACAGGCTGGAGCTCGGCTTGATTTATGATCACACTCCTCTGTCTGGGCGTCCCCCTCTATCTCTCCCACACACTCTGCAGAGGGTTAACACCGATCTACGGAATGGTCCAATGTGGACTCTTACACAAAATGAGAGCCGGATCCCGACGGTTCACTCCCACCACCCCCTGCGTGACATTTGGCCAACTGATAATGTGCTAATGATGCAGTATTTTTACTCAGCCGCCCCCAAAGGCAGGCGCCAGGGCTTTCTCTTGTTTGCCCTCTGGAACAAGTCAAACCATTAATGTCCAAGTTGACCCGGGGCCAAGAGGTGGCGGATAAAGGGCTCATATGATTTGACATACGGACGGTTTTACCTGTCACAAAGATGCCAACGGGCTGTCTACAGAAGAGGGTGACATGCATTAATCATCCGAGTCCAGGTTCAGCTGCATCCAATGTGTGACTGTGAAGGTTGCTTGCTTTGGAATTAGTTCACATCTGGAGGCACTAGAATCAGGAGCCAGATAGAGAACGCACACAGCGAAAGGGTTTTAGTGGGATCTAATTGGAAACCCTTTTTTGAACCCTAAAAATAAAATAGTGGATTACGACATCTGGCAAAATCTTCCAGCTAATTATTGTCTTAAGTGTCAGTTGACACGTGTTAACAGCCATGACACAAAACTTACAAACTAATGAACTAGGTGCTATGTAGTGAAGCCACAGCGGCAGAAGCAACATCCGTTGTGACAGAAAGGAGCGCCACTTTCACTAAGTCCGACTTGTTCGATGTCGGGATGCATCCAAATGGAGATGCTTACTTCTTTGAAGGACGCACAGAGAGACACAGGCGGACACTGTGGACAGAGCCAGAGTTTCCGACTTCTTGTCAGAGCAGAAAGGCCCTTTGCTGAGGAAATAACCCCGTGTAAACCTCTCCCGCACACAGGAGTCCACGGGTTTTTGAAAGCTATTTTTTCCCCAATTTGCTTCAATTTAAGCAGCTTGTCAACTACTGAATACCAAAGCCTGGCTGCCCCCTGACATTATTCATGGCGCAGCAGAACCGGCTCACAGAGTGGAGGAATTAGAAATGACTGAAAGAAGTGCAAAACAAAGAGCACTTGAGCCACAATCTGCGAACGGCTGGAGGCCCAAGCTCTGGGGTTTTTTGTTTGTTTTTTCTACATCCTCTTTTTCTCTTTAAGCCAGGAGTTATGGGTGCAATTTAATATCTGAGAGGAGGGAGCGATCTGGATTTTCATAATCTTATGATAAGGAAAGGGATTAAGAATAAAGAAGGGATTAATTTGCTTGATCTGCCAATATGGTGGACCAACAATTTTCCCCCGGGAAAGTAAAATGTTCTCCTCCTTGTAACCCAAGTATAACCCAATTACTGTTCTCTGAATAAGAACTTCATTTGGCTACGTCATGGCGTAATGGTTGGGCCTGACCTTGTGCTACTCCGCTGCGTCCTCCAGCAATCCGTCACCTGTTGCAAAGCCCCGCTCCCACTCTGTGTGACGGCTACACTGTGGAGATAATAGTGGCTCTGCAGAACAGGAAGTCAAGATCAATTATTCATTGTCTGGTCAAACTAAATGACCCATTATAGGTAGTTACGGCATTGCACATGTAATTATGTAAAGTGAGGCAGCGGCTATGCTATAGGTACATCTGGGCAGACAGTGGCTGGCACGCGTTCATTGCTGCGAGGCGAAGGGGAATGACATGATGATGGTCGCAGACGGTTGATGAATAAGTGGAAGTAAAAACGTCAATGCAAAGGCTTTTAAATGGAGGAAAGTGGAGGGAAAAGCAAAAATAAAGATTCAACAGTTGGTTTCAAATAGAGTAGACCGCAAACTCAAAAATTGAATGCATACGAAAATCCGGTTTGCAGGCCAGTGGGATTTTATTAAATGCACTTTGTTTAGCATCGTATTGTCAGCATATTATTATGAAATCCGCTTTGAAAGATGTGTGTTGTTCTACGTGAAGAAACACTCAGGAAACTATACTAGACGCAGTGACATCTTCTAACTGTTCATGACAGAAGCAGCAATCGATTGGTTGAAAGAATAGTGGAGTCTTGTCCAAAGCATCTCTGTCACCCACATCCTTCAGGGGCGGCAATGTGAAGACAGATCATTGGGTTCGGAGCTGAGCCACTTTTTATTTATTTTTATTTGGAGAATCGAGATGTACGCTCAACCCTAGATTTGGATCCAGGAAGATGTGGCAGGTCACACCAATCCCCGGGACAACGGCCCAAACATATGCCGCTTGACCGCCTTGATACGTTTTTAATGGAATTGTAGATTTTCTTCAAGGTGGACATTAGTGTCACACACATCAGATATCATTATCAATGGTCCTGGCTAAAGTGGTTTTAATCACCAAATGGTTTCTAACTTCCCGTGGTTGGGTAGATAGGCCAATGAGACGTTGTTGTGAGTGGACAATACCTTTCGGAAAGATCCAGGACTTTCTTTCAACTGGCCAAGTTTAAAATCATAATGCTTCATGTTGTCTGGGATTATCCAAGAAGATTCTGATGGCAGAAACAACTGATCTGTCATGTGAGTTAAATATTTGCAAAAATCATCCACTTAGCACAACAACCCAACCACAAATATAAAGAAAAAATATATTTCTTTGCAATCAAAGATGTTTGGAAAGGCCTGTTGTTCTTCAACACCTTCAATGATCAATGAAGTCTCTGAAAACCAAGGGTGTGGAAAACATTAATAAAACCCAGCAAGCTACAAAGCAGGGATCCTTCCGGTGTGTATAAGCCATTCAGCACGGGGACAGAGAGAGATTCATCTTAAAGCCTGCTGCTTTATGAGCTTTATAATGCTCAATGATCTCTATCTGCAGTGGGGAGGGAAGATAGAGGTGATTAGAAGTTGATGCTCCCTTAGGCTCCAGATTATGGTAAATATATTGGTTTGTCTCTGGGGATCATTAAAAACAGCTTCCTCATCCCCTCCAAGTGACTGCTTATGCTACTGGACCCTCAGAGCCTCCGAGGGGAATAGAGTGTGTGCGATGTCATACACATTTCCATGTGGGCTTTTGAAGGATGCCTTTTTGTCGTATGTTGAGTACGGCCCTTAAAAGGCGTCAAGTATAAGTGTGAAAGGTTTTACGGCCAGTGGTGAACTGAATAATTGTCAAAGTCTATGCATGTGGTGCTAATGTTTCCCTCACTACCTACGAGAACCCTTTACATTGTAATAATTCATCCCTGCAGCTTAATATAGCTCTTCATCAATTGATCCACCGTAGACCATTTCTGATGGGCCAATGGACAGGCTTCGTGTTTACGCAGCGCGCCTGCAGCTGAGAGTCCATAAGCCACACCATTCAAAACCAACACGTTAAAGCCCACTGAGCTACTCTGGGTCAATATGCCGAGGCTCCCACGCTCGCTGTGATGTCACCAAAGCCATTGCTCCCGGCGCCGGGTGGACCGGGGGAGGGGCGGGGGTCATTCGGGCTGACAGCTTTTCTCCACACTTCTCACCCTGAACCGTTGAGATGGAGAACTGTTACTTCTGAGCTTTCTTGATTTATACTTGTAGGCAGGGCCGGAGTGGGGCCACTCGGCCCGGGAATTCCAGGTCCAAGACCAGGACACTTTTTCCATGGATGTTTGAAATTGGATAAATGAAGTAACATTTCAGCTCTTTCAGCTCTTACTATCCTGTAATTAATACAATGGTTCAACAAATAAAAAAAGGTTAAATAATAATCCAAAGAATAAAGAATATTCCTCAAGGATAGGTTTTTTTTTTGTCCTTTAGAAAGTGGTAGTTTTGGAAGAAGTGAGTATGAGTTGGTCAAAGATAGCAATGACTGGGTGTAAACTCAACAGAGAACAGAGCGGCTAACATTAGTCAAGGGTGGGAAATACTAACACAGTGGATGTTCTACTAGACGCCAGAAACAGGGTGGGCGGAGCTTCAGTCTTGGAGTAGATCTGCGGCATGCGCCTTCAGCTCCAAGACCACGCTTTATTGAGCTCATGTAAATTACAGATTAGACCAAGGTTGGCTCAAGGTTGACCTCCCACAGAGGAGAAGTTATGATGTATCTCATGCATCATTCAGGTATTCACACGAGAGCCGCTGACGTGCACAAGTTATTCAGTCAACTGTTTTCGGCACTTCTCCACCCATCATATTTCTTTGCACAAGATATAACAGTGAACGAATGGAAAGATCACTGTAAATCTGTAAAAACAGGTTAGGGTCACACTCCAACACACAACATGTTGGCAGAGGTTGAGAGAGAAAGACGAGGGATCCATCTATCCTTTGTTGTTGTGGATATCAGCTCCTTCCTTGATACATCACTGCAGACAACTTGTCATCTTTGTTTTTCCGCTTGTTATTCTCAGGGAGAACCCACAGATTTTCCTCTCAGGTGCATCTTCCTTTCTCGGTTTCACCATTTTCTCAGATTAATACGAGCGACGGTATCAGCGGCGCCGTGGTCGGCTAAGCTGTGTCTAATAGGTTGGAGTCTAGACATACCCATTCCAATTATCCACTGTAAATAGAATCCTCGCTCTGGCTCAAGGCTTTGTTTATTCAATTCTATTCACTTGATTATAATTAAAGAAAATAAACACCTGCGCAGGAGGTGAAGGCTCGGGAAGATTTTCGGTGAGCCGCATCATGTGATCCCAGCAACACGGAGGTGTGCAGCTTGAACCCATCAGGGATGAATCCAATGATGCGTGCATGGAAACGTTGAAAATGATACGACAGGAAAACATGACGGCCAAGTTTACGCCCATCCAGAGGCTTTACGCTCAGATGCTGACAAATGCGACCGATTATTGTATCCCATTGGGGAAAATGGAATAGGGCTTGCGGAATTATGAATGGTCGTTTTATTTGACACAATACGTGTATGGAGTTTCACTTTAAACATGACTGCCACCTCAACAGTGAGTATTTCGTAAACTACGAGCAGGAATATTTCAAAGTAAAACTATTCCATCAACCTTGACTTGATGTTCTCCTTTCAACTGGGAGCACCTCCATCTCTATTGTTGACTAAACCCCTGTTAACTGTTTGATCCGCCGCCAACAGATTGATAGCAGTTCTCCATCAGTTACAACTGGATTTACTGAAAATGTCAGCTATCAGACGGTTGCCTGGTCTTGGTGTTTGGGCCATCAAGGGAAGGGCTTACTTCCATAGTGAGAGTGCGGCGGGGAGTCGGACACCGCTTCAGCTTGTCCCGCTCGCCGGCTGACGCACTGCGACACATGCTTACGGCGCAAAAAGAAGTCCAAAGCTGCCCGGCCACCAAAACTGAAGTCATCACTGAGGCCACGGCACATCGCAAGTGACACAAAGTCAGAGACTAAAATCTCAGTACGGACTGGACTTAATCTTTTATGAATTTATCATTTCTTATTCATAACAACTCTCCGTCGACAATTCCCCTCCCCCGGACAGCTCTGCGACTGAAAAAAAAAAAGAAGAAGTAAAAAGGTCATCCGTGTGTGACCTTGTGGCTACAGTTAAAGTTAGAAAGTGCCGAGCTCATTCAAACCGCCACCAAAGGAAGCGCTTGTGACGGGGCCGTCCTGCGGCGAGCCGTGCTCCACTCAACGGCAGCCGGGCCGTGCATAGACAAATATACGAATTAGATAAGTGACTGCCACTTGAATGATTTGCCTGTGGGCTCCTGCATATGCAGGTGGGTGGGTGGGTGGGGGGGGGGGGGGGGCACATTAAATTCTCCTAACACCAATTCCATCATAAGCGGGCCGAAACATCTGTCAGTGGTTGTACACCCTCTCAGATTCATTTCCTTCACAGCGGGTTCACAACACTTTGAAAGTTTCCTGATGATTACACTGCCAATCTTTGTTTCTCGTCTTTATGTTTAGTCCCCGCGCTCTCCGTTGTATGCACAGCTCCCTCTCTCTCTGAATCGACGTCAGTCCAGTTGTTTCAGTGCTTGCGCGTGATGCCCCCCGAGTAAAGCCTTTGGCAGCAGACCTTCGGTGCCAGAGATCTCCACCCTCACCACGTGTTGCCGGGGAGCGCGATGTGTTTACACACTGTGGTTCACTGAGCTCTTTTGTGACGCAGAGAAATGCTATACGTTGCTGCTTTTCAGAGGTTTTATTGAGGCGCCGCTCCCTTCACGGCGTCCGCCCTTGAACTGCATGCGCGGCTTACTTCTATCCATCGCGTTGGTGCCTCGCTCTCTCTCTCTCTCTCTCTCTCTCTCTGTGTCAACATTGAACTGAGCTCTGTAAGACCACAAAAAAATGATGCTCAACATAGTATACGGTATGTGGCCGGTGTAACAGGTAAAAATATAAAAAAAGAATGGTTTAATGGTGTCCTTTTGCTCCACTGTTGTGTGCAGGTAGTCCCACTTCCGCTGGTGGGACGTGTGGGGCAAGCAGGGGGGAAGTGGAGCCTCGGATTTGGATTGGAGAGAAGTTAGTTTGTGACTACAAAAGGCACCAAAGAGCACATAAATCCACCTTAAATCTCCTCAACAGAGCCTGGAGACAGAATGAGACATGGACCGCTAAACCGAGGACTCTGCAAAGTTTTCCAAACTTTTGTCTTTAAAGGGCTTTTATTCTGTTTTGTCAGTCGACCTGCCTTTCCTGAGAAGAAGGTTAAATGGTCCTCATCATTGAAGCTTTAGAGCGCTCCCTCGCCAACATGAACACGACAATCACACAATGGAGATTACTGACGAAATGACGCGCATCTGCCAGTCGAGTTATCTCTCACACATTGTATTTCCAGACTGTTAAGGGATGTGCAAACCTCTCCTAACATCTGGCGTAGATGACTGTGGGTTCAAGAGCCAAAGTGTGTTGCGAACAGTGGGTAAACCACAAATTTTGTGATCATACAGACAGCGATGCAACGCTATGCTAGATAAAAGAGGAGCGAGTATATTCCATCCAAAGTCAATGCACAGGCGCGTTTGGGCGCGAATGAGGCGAGTTTTAAGCGGCGCAACGCGTTGGACAATAACAAGCGAAAGGAGCGAAAAGAATAAATCGCTTTTTTCGCCCGCCGCTGTCTCGCAAAAGCCAATCAGCGTTGAGATGCTCCGCTCGTCATCTGCTTTCAAGGCGTGTATACACTTTATCAAACAGACGGAGACACCCAGGCGGCTGCGACTGAACGCCTGTAAGTTAGGCGAGAGACGCCGGCACCAAGCCGACATAACAGGCCATGGGACCCAAACGTCGGACCGGTTGTGTAATTCACCCAACAGATAAAGAGCAGAAATATTGGCTATTTACTGTATCTCCATGGTGGATAGCGGAAACCATAACTGCCTTTACAGAAAAAAAGCCATAGATAAGCCACGCCCCCTTTAGCTGCAAATGAAGCGAAATAACTACAACTAGTCGGGCGATTAAAGCATTGCGAATTTTTTTTTCACTTTTGGTCTGAACGCAGCATTTGGTGTTTCAAAATTGTGTTTTTTTGCTGAATTTTGTTTGATGGTGAAGAGGAAAAAGATGATTAGGATCACTTAGCAAAAACCTTAAACATTTTGTTAAACATGCGTGACACATGTTAAAGATGAAGTTTTAGTCTCCTCACTGGAAAAACCCCAGTGGAAAATGGCCCATCACGCTCAGCCCAGATGCCTGGTTAAAGAGAATAAATTGCTATATTTTCAACATCATTATCATGTTGTTCATATCCGCGGACGGAGGCTTTGTAGATAAAAGTGTTCTCATCTTGCAGGACATTGCAATTAGTAAAGAAATGTATCATGGAAAGAAAGTGGTGGCTAAGAAACATTGTGAGATAATGATGATTACAATTTAGAGCAGGGGTTTAGAGCAGGCACACTCCGTGCGGCCCGCCGGTACACTTTATGCGCGATCATATGGACACGCACGAGTATATGCGGAGGTCCGCTCAAACAATCTGCCACAATAAAGCTGAACATTTTAGACTGAGAACTACAGGTCCTGACTGACAAGGTGCAGACACGCTCCTCGAAATGTGACAAACTCTATTTGGCTCACCTGTAAAAGACAATATCATGATTGGAGGACGCTGGTTTTCAACTGATTTTAGCTATCTAAACTTTAAGTGAGTTATTTGTGACTTACAGGTACTTAATCACTGGAAAAGTTACTTTTAAACCTCGGATTCACAGTACTCAAGGGGGTTTATCGGCAAACTAGGAAGTCCTCAAACTAAGTTTACCAATAACGGTTCAGCTTGTGACATGGTGATCACATTTGCATCCTGCTGGGTGAAATATGATGTGTGAGCATTGGCTTTCCAAACGAGTTTACGCCAGAGTCAGGGCCCGACATCTCTTGGAAAAAGGTAATCATTCCTTGTCGGGTCTTTCAAGGCGCAAAGATGGAAGGAGATGCAGCTGAGGTGGGAGAGACGCTAGATGGATATTATGCTGACTTGTGAGCAATGAAAGGCAAACCAAAGGGTAACAGGGGAAGAAGGCCAGCTCAATCTACTATTCCAGAGACCCACACTTTTAAATCCGTCATGGCTTTTCATGTGCACTGTCCAAATGACAGCAGGGTCGTAAACAGAGAGGTGAGGAACAGACTCTCCGACAACGTTTTTCTTCCCCGACGTGTCATCGATGTACAAGCTGAGCGACGGATGCACGGAGGGAGAGGAGAAGGGCGACGTCTGTGGCCACATGCCTCCATATTAAACTTTCATTTTCCATTGATGGCCTGGCCATTGTCAATGTATATTATCATTGTGATATGTGGTAGATATGGGGAAGGGGAAGGATATGTTGCTCACGCATTTTAGAAGCCACAGAAAGCCACATCTTTGCGAAAACGTTCTGTGTGACGTTTCAGTAAGACTTTCAAAAGTTGGCTCTTTGTAACCAGTCAACAAGGGCCTTTGTCAGAGAGGTGACCAACAACTGTGTTTCTCACAGGACCCGAGTTAACCTTCTACAAAGACAAGAATCACTGCAGCGATCCATCAATCTGGCCTTTATTTCCAGCCTTGACAAACAAAAACAAAAAAAAGCCCCCAAAAACGGATCCATGAGGTATTCTCTCTGAAGATTGTGGTGAAAGGGTTCTGTGGTTAGAGGAGAGAGGAAGTGAACTTGATGTGTGTGTTTGTGTCAAGCAAATCTGTAGGCCAAGCTGGCAGCCTTTAGGCCAAGCTGTGGCGTGTTGGCATAATTTAGAGGAAATGAATAACAGTCGATTGATGTAAAGTTCTCAAAGACAACTTGTTACGAAACCAAACGCAATCTGATGCCAGGACGACTCAAAGCTGGTGCTCATTTGTCAGCAAAATGTTTAACTAAAAGGATTCGTACTAGTTTGTTTTCATATGAATAATAATTAACGTGTATTTATGTATGTATATATACATGTGGACCGCGTATATGGACCGGATGGATTGTAAATCAACCGTGCCGTTGCAGTTCTGATTATTTGAGGTGATCTAAAATGTAAGGGATCCATCCGGCGATGCTGTCACAGCCACCAAAAAGAGGCTGCCACTGCCTCGTGCACTGCCAATATTTTATTGATGTTGTGGCGCTCCACTTTGCAGCGAATACCCTGCGTGAGTTCTGTTGTACACTCAAAAGGCATTGGTCTTCAGCTGACTGTTAAATATTCCCCTCATCCGCCGCGGTCCACTGAGGTACGGAGCCTCGCTTGTGGTTAACTTGCGATTTAATCTATTCTGCTGCCTTCAGGCTTGAATGGAGAGAAAAGGAGCCGCGTGTGAAGTGGACTTACTACCTATTCTGTCTTTTACTGCTGTAACAACAGGATAGAAGTCCAAAAGCATATCAATAAATTCATCATGCGATGCGCTTTTTAAAACACTCTTCATTGGAGTTTTTGACAGTTGACTGAATGTTGAAGTGACTAAACACTTGGAAAATATGCTTATTTGCTTGCAGATCAAGAGAAGTGTCTGTTGGTTGCCTGGCAACCTCACTGAAAAGACTTCAGGAAGTCCCTGCTGCTGGCCATAATAGAAAAAAACAGCACATATCCCCCTTGTTAAACTCCAACCTGACATTCTAGCACTTAGTTTAAGGAGTAACATAATAAATGTTTTGTTTTTTTTTTACTACCACTCACCTGTCAGAGGTAGTCTTATTATAGTAAACCGCTAATAAGGTAAATGTTACCATGGTATTGTAGAAGAGAGAGAAAAAAGAAGTGCCCGGTCGTTCACTGATAAAATGGGGTTTGGCTGAGGTAAGTTATGGTCGGAATCTTCTCTGCCAAGTTAATCCCTTCCCCATACACGGGGATGAAAGGATAGTCGGAGCGGTAACATTTTAATTTAGAGATGGTACAGTAGCATCGTTGTTTTAGTGTTTGTCGGGGCTTTACGGTAAAATCTTTCTCTAAGCTTCGGCCCAATACAACAAAGCTTTTCCTTTGATTTTGAATTACAGTAAAAGCCTGTATCCGTCATTGAAGACGATTAAATTCTGCCACGCTGACCCGACATGTGACCACACGCACTTTATTTAAGGAACCTGCGCAGCTCTTGAGGTCCGTCAAGGCCACAGTTCAATTATACTATGTATTTGAGCGTTTTAGGAATTTCACTAATGCCCTCCTCATCCTGACACGCCAACGCGGCTTCTTGAAAAGGTTGTGGTAGATCACCCGTCTCATGGCCTCTTCCCATATCCGTATTAAAGCCGCCTGCAACTTTCTCTAATGGCTCTCTCCTCACCTGACCTTCTGCATCTAGGTCGGTGCCTCACTGCGAAACACAGGTCCATCGAGGCCCACACCTCGCCTCTACCCATCAGCCCCGAGTGTCCTCCATAATCCCCCCCACACCTTTGATCGTGATTTCCTCCTAATCCGGTTGAAACTGTTCGGTGAAGACTGCCAGAGGCAATATGTCTGTTCACGGTAGGATACCGGTTTCCTCTTATGGAGAGGCAGCCTTAATTACCTCTATTCGTACACTGAAAATAACCCGAGTGACCAAAGGGAAAGTTAAGTCTCTGATTGGATGATTCAGCAGCACGGACTCGCTGGGTTCTCATTGATGTGAGCCGCAAGACACAGCTGGAGAGGCGGCGGAGGCTCGGGCTGCATCCTTTCTATTCAAGCGTCATTAGAACTGATTAAAAGGACTTTGCCACGCCACATCATCTGGTCACATCAGATGAGTGGATTAGCAGAAGGGACGTTGGTTTTGGTTGTTGTTTTTTCGTGGTTTTTTTTTTTTTTTACTCCTCAGTCTTACATGGGCTGTTCTTTTAATCCTCACATCATACATTTTGACACACACACGCACATCTCATCACATTCACCTGCCGCCACCCATGAAGATCTGACCCTTTGCTCTCTGCTGGTTAAGTTGATGAAAGACAGTTTGAAAGACGTTTGAAAGAAACTATGGGTCGCTGTTCTGTGAAGCTGCAATCTTAGTTGTCACTGAACTATACGTGACAGGATGAGAATAGTTAAGGGGTCAGAGTGAATTCCATTCCCCGATTACCTACACAGTCACCTGCACATGTACAGGTTTTAAAAATGTTCTAACTTTTCTCGCTTAAAATGGAATCGCCAGTAAAAAGACAGTTGATTTCTGAATTGTGCTGAACTTGGACATCAATCCTGGAAATGAGTCTTCCCCTGAAACTATGGCGTTATTGTTACATCTCATTAAGGGCGCACGCTGCTCCTCTGGTAGTTTCTCTGCCAATGGTTCGGATCACATCAGATCAATGGAACTGGCTCGATGTTCAGAGATGCCGGCCTGGAGGCTCCCTGTTGCTGAATGTCCAATCCGTGTTGGGGTAAAGGAATAAGAAACTGTACCTGAACAATTCGATTTAGAGCATTTCACTTTATCAAAAAGGATGGAACGGTTTTGTTTTATGACTATGTTGCATCCCTTTCTGTGATTAAAAATTAAAACAATCTTTGCAATATTGTGTCCGGCCAACTTTATTGATAGATTAGACCGATCAACCTTGAATATTTCCCTGTGAATTGTTGAAATTCTATTCACTGAAGATGTATGTATTAGCTTAAATCTTACATTTTGAGAACATGGGGGAGAACATTTTGACAATTACGCTGTTCATCAAAGCTAGAAAACTCACTTGCACATATTGATTATCAGTTATTTTTTTCATATCACGCAGATACGTAATGATCCTTTATCCTTCATAATGTGAATTAATATCCACCAGCTCTTACTGCTCCTCAAAAGTCTCACGAGTGACTTACCAGAAATCAACGCATAATTGTCAGCTGATCTCACAATGAACAACAATTCAACACTAATGATAATCATATAAAACTATTTTTTTAACTTGGAATAAGATGACATATTTCTACTGCAACACCAGTCACGCTGCCTGGAGAGTCCACACAGACCAGTGAGTGAGATGACCTCCCACTGACCCGTGTTAGGGGGGGACATGAATCCGTCTGAGTCCCTTGAACGAAGCTGTGTGCAGCCGCTGTTGTTGCTTCATGTTATGCATGTTGTGTTTAGATCGGACTGCAATCCGTGTCTTCTTTAGCCTTGAGGATGAGCCAAACAAATGAAAAGGAGTAGCATCCAGAGGAAAAGCAGCCCTTAGGCAGCAACTGGAACATCCAGAAACACTAACATCTAAGTGCCTTTGGCATTTATTATAACAATATGAATGTTGATTCAATACAAACATTGAAAGAATAGCAATAAGTCTATTTAAAATAGTGTAATTATTTGTTTAATTTAATCCATTTCAAATAGCTTTTTATATTCATAAATCAATCAATCAATTCAATACAATTCATTTTATTTTGTATAGCCCAAAATCGCAAATTACAAATTTGCCTCGGAGGGCTTTACAGTCTGTACACATGCAACATCCTGTCCCAAGATCCTCACATCGGCACAGGAAAATCTCCCCAAAAAATGGAAAAACCTCACTTAATCATGTGATAATTATTCATAAACATTCTAAATCTCTGTATTCCTCTGGCTCACTTCTGGTTCCATTGTATTCCACTCTTAAATACATATATTTTAATGGAAAAATACGTTATGACATAACTTGTGCTAAAAGAGTGATAGTGGTCCGTATTGAAGTTTAACATGTAAAAAGCAGAATGAGCCCAAGTTTCTGTTTGAAGAAAGGAGGGAGAGTCAACATGCTCTCGCACACAAACGCTCAGAAAACGCAACTGCCTGCTACCACAAATTCAACTTTAACCCTTTAACCCTTGCTTGCTTTGCAGGTTTGGAAGTTTCATAACCTAGTTTCCGTGTTTTGACTACTCGGAGACGCCATCTCCACAGAGAACTGTGATGCGTGCTTGTGTAATTGACCTCCAGCTTGTAAACAGTAAATTGACTTTTATACCTTTTGATCATTCATCAAGACCCTGTTTTTATTACATAAACATTGAAACAAATCATCCTTTTCTCCCGAACTAGTAACAAATATGCCACAATAATATATTTATACGTACATACGACTATATTCTCCTAGACTGCCAACTCCGTCCATGTTTGCATGGCCCCCTGAACGCTGAGACCCTTCTAGAACTGCTTGCAGGTCTGGCTGTTGGTCTGGTGTTTGTTGGAATAAAGATAAAGAGTTTCCCATTCATGAATCAACATAAAAGTTGACTGATTCAACTGGTGGGTTTTAAAAGGAAAGTAAAGACAGGCTGCCTGGCAATCTCCATGTACGTGCTAAAATCACACAGCTCAATATAGGTGTAATATCTTCATGTTGTCTCAAAGACAGTTCTCAAAATTGTTATGCCCAGACTGCATGCAGGTGGACGTTTTTAGCTGAATGACTTTTATCAAAGCAAACACAACCTCATGTCATTTAGATATTGCTTAATATATTCTGCAGCTCAAACAGCAGCAGACAGATGAAAATATTAAAAGCACTTTCCACTGCAGATTTAGCCTGGCTAACGTCAAATGAGACTAGGTCTGGAAACCACATGTTAATTTCCTCGTATTAGAGGCGTAGTTTACAAATGCCCAGAGCCGTTTATTGGGCGCTACGAATGTCTGTCAAATGCGCCTGTTCCTAGCGGCATAAGTTCTACGTGGAAGAAGGCGATCGGTCAGAGAGTTATGTGTACAAGATGTTGCTCAGCGACTATTGCCGTTTGTGCAAAGCAAACATGAGAGTAGAAGGTATATATCAGTGGTCCCCAAAGTTGTTCTTGTGAAGGCCGCATAACCTCTGTCCTCCTCTGTCGGCGGCCGGGCTGACGGGGGGGGGGGGGGGGGGGGTGGAGGGGGTGCCGGCGGTCGGATACAGGCGCATAAAGTCCGCGGAAGTTTGCCGGCGGGCCGTAGTTTGGGGACCCCTGGTATATACGGCCGCTCTACAGACATGGTTATCCGAGAGGTTAGTGTTGTTAGGGGTGACAGTCGGACAGGAGTCAGAGCAACAAGATCCTGCCAGCGCATATTCAACGTCATTGTCTTGCTGCACCCTCCCCGCTCTGTCATTGGTTTCCTATCTCAGGGGCAAATTTGCTCCATGGTTTGCAGGCTGCCTTACAGCGCAAAATAAATCGTGCGCACAAGGCATCATGGGAAAACCAAGGCTACTGCAGGTTATTGCATCAACGGGCAATGTTGACAGAAAATATGTAATATTAATAGCTTTAATAACTCCCTAAATCATCCCTGTGTGTCGGAGTCTCTGTTGAGCGAACGCATCTCACCCACAACTGTCAGGACGCACAGGGCTTCCTTTTATCCTTCCCTAGTCTCCTTCCCCCCACCGAGGTGCAATTACAATGCAAAAGCGACTGATGTAATATTACTAGAATCCTGCTTAGGACCCCCCCCCTCCCTCCATGCTGCAGCCCTCACGGATGCACGGTGACTTACATTGGACTCTCCTGCGTGATTCCTCAACGCAACTCGGTGCCGAAGGGCGGAAGCATAAAAAGCCCCACTTGGCTAGTCTCAATATTCAGAGCCCTCCCCGTCACGTTTGCTCCAGCTCCACTGGTGTGACGGGTCAACCTCTTTTACCCAACGCGCCAGCCTGTGACATTCCCCTGTGTTACTAATGAGACAAGCTTGGCGAGCGAGGCCCGCGCTGAGACCAGCAACCTGGCAGAGTTTGGCCCCAGGGGCCTCTCAATGGGCCCTGATTCCAATTTACCCCTGTGAAATGCTCTGCTGCTGTTTCACTGCATGAAGCTAAAAGTCTGCGCCGCAGGTCACCGCCGCCGCGGTTCAAAATTAAAAACGGGAAAGAACAAGATTGTGAAGGAGTGTGATTGCTGATATCAAAAGATTAAGTTGGTGCTACTGTGTCCTCCTCAACAAGCAGTGACTGCTCATCTAGACATGCTCCACATTTAGAGCATTTTGAAAATGAACACGCTTTCATTTTTTGCATATCTCTGAGTACGGGTGGTGGAGCCAAGGGGGAAAAGACAGTACACCAGCTAAACGCGACCCAACCTGCGACCTCTGCGGCACAAATCGCCATAGTGCTGAAACACGCATTGAGTTTGAACAGAGTGTGGTCGTCTGTGTGTGTGTGTGGGATTAGAACCCAGCAGCACATACACGCCGAATGCAAGCAGCATCGGTTCTACCGACACATCCAAAGGCTCCACTTCAGGCAAGTGCGTAATGTGAGCCGTTGGTTGGTGTTGGAAATGTGCCCCCGTGGTCAGTGGAGGGTTTAAATGTGAACCTTTATGATCTTGAGGATGACTCAAATCATTTCTACGGCCGCAAACAGACATTGACAGTGCGAAAAAAGCCAGTGCCCCGTTACCAGGTCTGACATTTCCTCACCCTGGTGGGCCTGGCGTGGCGCCCTCTGGCCAACATGTTTTTTCCCCCTGGACACAGAGCGACCACGGGGGAGCCATTCAGACGCCCCTGGTGCATCCCCTCCGCCTCCACGTGTGCTTACAAGCGACGGCTTTCAACCCCTGCGTTCCCTCTCTGACCAGCGAGAGCTGCCGGAGCCGCTGCGACTCCGGCGGGAATCCAGGTGGAGAGGTAGTGACCTCTGGCATGCACTCAGACTATTCTGCCACCTCGGAGGGGGCATGTTCGCGGGAAGAAAAGAGAACAGCCCGTGGCACTAAAGCAGCAGGGGGGGGTGGAGTCGGAGCTGTGGATATAAAAGGCCATGATTGATTTCCCTTCTGGAAGTCTTTACATTTCATCTCACGTCACAGTCTTGTTGTGGAGAGGTTTAAAGTGCAGCAGCTTTTTGCCCTGACAATGGTTCATATTTTCTCTTTTTGCAAAGAGGATGAATGTGTGCGGTCTGTGGTTGCAGGTGGTGTCACGGGTGGGAGGTTGCTGGAAGAAGGGTTTTACTTGGAGCAAAAGATGCTGCAGATTCTGGCAATGGTGAGCAGCAACTTAATCAGCATTGCTCCGTGGAATATTAAACCTCAATTAATATTTGCTAATGATAGCAACGAGAAGTGTGTCATTCAGGCGTCAGCAATGTTTTTTCTTATGTATTTTTTTATGTTTATATGTTCTATTTTTGTTATTTACTCCTCCAATGATTTTAACACCTTAATCTGCATTAACCAAGTATATGTATAAAAATCCCAAACAACGATGGGTAGAAGAACACTGCGAGCAAACAAGTCAACGATAGGGAATTTCAAAAAGTTTGGCTGGCAACACTGAATATGTATCAATATGTATGAATAGTTGCACCTAAAAAACTGTCACAATCTGCTGTGTAGGGAGCTGTCATTGTGTTTTCCATGTGACATGATCGTAACATCCACCCAAGGAAGACTCCAGTGAAAATGTAATATGTTCCAATGGAGAAAGTGAGACAAGTATAGATGTTTGGCATGGGATACTTTTTGGAGAAAGAAACTTGTGTTTAACGGTTTAAAAACAGAAACAATAGTAACCCGACACCTGATCAACTACAAACCATGATATCAGCCTCATATAAACTGGATTATACCATTTATTTGGGAAAGCACAGGGGATAACACAGCCTGCAGAGACTACACATTAATTATTATAAATTACAAAGTACTACTGACGCCATAAGTCATTTATGAGCATGCTTCAAGCGCATACATTTCACAAAGGGCCACGTTATTAACTGCAGAAGATCCGATCTCCCCCCTAAACCCTGAACCCCCAGGGACTTAAATGAAGTCACATGGCGGTTGAGTGCGAGGGCTTTGAATTGTGTAAATATGAATGGGACAGCTGCCCCATGTCACATCACCATGGACGTCTTCAAAAATATGATTTTCAACAGAGTGTATTCTGAATTTTCTACTCGATGATATTAACGTCCTTTAGGCTCTTTCCACATATATTGAAATGTCATTTAAAAACGTTTTATGTTTGTCAAAACTGCTGGAGAAATGCAGAACTATAGTCAGAGTTCATGCGTTTTTTAAATCTATCTTTGATCCTAGTTTCCATTTTATGGCAACCTGAATTCACACGCGTCATCCTCACGTCACATTGCAATGACTTGTGGGTAATTTTTCGAACAGCCTCCGCCTTCTCATCTGCACCGCCACATGATGGAGCGATTGTTTAGAAGGCGGATGGTTTGTCCCTTTGAGAGCCGGGTCGTCCCGACGCCTATGTCCTTGCCAACATTGTAACATTCATGGCTTCTTTCTAACAAACAACGAAGCTAACAATTTAACCATGTTCTGTCAACCTAGTTTCTGGCATTGTATCTGGCTTCCAACTTTATTTATATGTATATGAGAGAGAGAGCGATCCCCTACATTTTGCAAATAAATGTATGTAATAAATGTAATATTTAAAAGTCCAACTGTTTATGTAAAGTACTGTTTTTTAACAGTGCTTTTATGTAAAAAGTTTTTCATGTCAAGCCACTTCATACTTCCCACTGCAGCATTCTTTAAATAGGCAGTTGGTCATCATTTGTCACCACAGCGGCCTTACTAATCAAACTTAATTCACAGACCACATTGTCATCTATTTCCATAAGCTATTAAATAATTGAATATCTAGCGTATGCAAACATGGAGATGATTAACGATGGTTAAATAAAAGAGAATCTAAACTCAATGAGTCTCATTCTGCTCTTCTTTCTACAATTTTAGAATTTGTGAATAAAAGATGTTATTGCCTTCAAAACCTTGTTTTACAACATGTTTTCCCCTCTTTATTAAACTACTAGTAGACAAATATCCTCTCATCCAATAAGGTTGTTTGATAGTTATTCATCTCGGTAAAGCACTTTCCTTCTAAGAAGTACTGGTTGGATTTCCTTTCACTTGAAACGATCCCATTTACAATAACTCTATATGGGTTTTACTTCAAGTTAGCTCTGCTTCTGTAGTCCACCCTCTGATAAACGGCAGCCTAAAGGGGAAAAATGCACTTCTTTTTGAGATCTCGTCCTCGACGATTTAACTGTCACCTAACCACCGGAGAACGCACATCCCCGCAGCCGCTGGGACCCGATAAAAACAACTCATGGAGTAGCCCAGCCCGTTTGGATTACAGTGACCTCGAGGGCCAAATAATTACCCACCAGGAGACCCTGTGTTTTTACCTGCATGACAAATACCTCACAAAAGTAAATCACGGGAACTCTTCTCCCTCAGACAGACAATGAGAGGCGGGCCCTTTTTACCCGGCATAAAAGCTCCAATCAGCTGCGGCATAATTGCTTTTCACACGGCAAATTTGCTTTTACTTTCCCTCAGTTAATGAAGATAAACCAGAACATTCTTTTCACAATCGGCCGAGCGGTCGACCAAAATGTCAGTGGCTCCTGGATTTCTTCATTCAATTTGTGCAAACACCCAGGAGAGTGAGGCTGTATGGCATGAATTGATTGACAGAGTTCAATTACAGGGGCTTATCAGACCTCTGTCTGCAATTATCCAGGTTCAATATGGCAGCGGTGGGATTTGATTTGTGCCACCAAGATATATGTGCGCAAGAAGGGGCACAGCTCCACACGATGACCCATCCATTAGCATGTTCTTCACAGCTAACAGACGGACAGCACTCACTGGAGCATATTTTTGGCAGGGTTTTTGTTGCTGGGTTTTCCTTTCCTACTTTTCAAGTTGATTTTGATATTTATATTTGACATTTGGCTCGTGGTTTGTTATCGTTATGCAACCTTTGGCTGTGAAAGTCAAACGTTTGCTGCCTGGGTGGTTAGCAAACAACAGAGGCTTGCAGTCAACACGGGCACAGAGGCCAACTAAAACATCCCAGTTCAAATTGTTAGCAGAGACACTGCAAACAAAACAGCCCATTTCTGTAGCTCACCTATTCTGGGTTATACATTTTCAAAGTTCTCCCACTCCATAATGAAATCGGGAATAATAGTGAGAATTGGTGCCACTTAAAAGTCAGAAATATTTACATTTTTATAAGGTACCACAGGGTTTTGCTGGATGAATTTGACATGATACTGCTCTTGGCGTGTTACGAGTGTCCGGTTTAGAATATTAGCACGATGTGAGCAAATTAACACAAAAATAGTTGAAGCTGATGGGTTTGCAGGTTTTTGATGACTTAAGTATTTAACTGTATAGGGGATATAAGGCAGACTAAATGGACCACATGGAACACTTTAGTGAATATATTTCTTAATACAAGCCCCTTGAGCCAAAGGTCTGAAAACGTTCCGTGTAGATATACATTGTTTTTTTCAAATGGGGGAGTACATAAAAAACAAACAACTTGCCCTATTTTGTGCTTGTTTCCAGATATTTCCACCCTAGGCCGCAACTGTTTTTTCTAAAATGAAGCATGATGAAGGAACGAGTTCCAGCTGTGCCAGTTGAGCTCATCGCCTCTCTCCCCTGCAGCAGAGAAAACCACGCCCACTGTCACAGAGCCTTATAAGGGACTTTCCACCAGGGGTCCCTGTGGAAATGGTTAGCACACACCTCTGGACACATCATATTTTTATATTATTATTATAAAAATATTATATTATATATCCATTTTGTGCTACAGGCTAGAACAATTCACTTTCTGCACCTTTTAAATTTGTATTATATGCATTTTGCGTGAAATCCCAAAAAAATATTTTTCTTACATTGGTTTCGTTAGCCCTGTGTATCCGGTTACCAGACTTTTCAGAAAAAAATAAAATAAAAACTATATATAGTTGACTTCAGTTCTTTCCCCCCCTTCTACCTCCTTGCAGCGAGTGCACCTTTTCGGCGACATGTCCTGTGGTCAGCACAATAACAACCGGCCGGTGGCGGCTTGATTGGCTTGGGGAAATAAATGCTTCCTGTCGCAGACGGAACCGGTAGTTGAAGGACGGTGGCGCCTCTCAAATCCCTCAGCGGGGTAGCGCCGGACCATAGTGCGCCACCGAGAATACTGGAGGAAACGATTGGGTTGAGTCAAACCGCTGCGATACTGCTGCTATAATCTCATACTGTACATGCAGAAACGCACACACACACACACACACACACAAACTGCACTGCTGTGTTTTTATGCCAACAGGATGATCCAATAGCAGCGCACTCACATGTCACACACGTGTGGCACAAATATCTCCCCCTGGAGGCCTGTAAACAGAGAGGAATCCGGGGAATACAACATTTTAATTATTTTCGTCTTCTTTTGTCTGAGAATGCAGCAGGCAGAGGCCTTGTGCATTTCCATCATGAGTGTGGCTCGGTGCGCATGTGAAATGAACCACCTCTTTTGTGCTGGCCCTGACATTGAACGCAACCCACCTCCGAGCCGGACAGCTGGGCCACTTTACTTTACTTTCCTTTCCGAATTTTATGGACGACGCGGCATGCTGCTATCGCTCGCCGATGAGTGCATTGTATTCAAACTGTTATACACAAACGAAAGTCACTCTGTTCTTTAGTTTTTAAATTTTAAATTTGGGTCTCTCTCCTTTGTTTGCGTTCCCTAATCCACACAGACTCTCCTGCATTCCCGAGGCATGGCAGTGGATCCGATTTCCGACAAGCAGCTGTCACTTACAAATGAATATGAATATATTATGAAAAACTATGATCACGCCGTGCTGTCTTTCACTTTTTATCCTGCCTATACACAGCTGACTGAGATCGAGGTTGTCTCGCTTAATTTGATGGTTAATTGAGCTGATATATTAAAACCGGAGGTAAGTTGACACGAGCTGGATCTCAAGTCTGCAGCAGATATGCTGCTTTATCATTTCTGCTTTACTGGAAGAGTCAATAGTTTTACGGTTCCCATCAATAAAGCCCCTCCGCCAGGCCGGCAGCTTTCTGTACACAGACTGGGAACTAATTATCTGAGGCTGATAATATTAACAACCCAGTTGTGCAGCAGATTACACGGACATATGAACAAAGTGAAATAAGATATTTCTCAATAACACAATGTGATCATTTGACCGTATTTATCTAAATAGTTCTCCTGAACTTTATTACAGTCATTCACACTTATATTTGAGCGGCAGCTGCCAAGATGACAACATTTTCATTTCACCTCCTCTTTTATACATCCTTTTTTCATTTTGAATTGTTCCTAATTTATTCTCTGTGCTGAATTTGAATATGTTATGAATCATTCTTGGTGTTCTCCCTTTCCTGTACAACACATAGTACATAAACGGATCGGTATAGTTTCGCTCAGAGGTGCAGAAATTGTCTGTTACGCTGGGGGGAAAAAGAAGATGGAGAGAAAAGGGTTTTTATCATATAAACCCCGCTAATGAGATTTACATAGCTTGATGACAAAAGGATCCTAGTTAATTAGCCGCCTGCACTCCAAGAAAGCTGACGCTTTTATCCAAAGCGACCTACAATGAGCACATAGTCAGAATAAGTGGTGTTTAGAGGAGGTGCAGAAACACCAAATAATCCATATTCAAAAGCTAAACGTGTTAGAAGTCAGTTCTGTGAAAACAAGCGTTTCATCACAGACTATTTGTTGATCTGAGTACTTAAAAAAACTTTCAAAAGTATAACCTGCGTCTTTCCGAAGCCCCTCCCACCAGATCAACATGGGCACGTGTCAACTTCAAGTAGGTAAACATTGCTACACTGCAAAGACTCCTGTTCTAACCCAGAAGTCTAATTGAAAAAAGTCTTATTGATCTTATTTTGAGAATAATATACCAGGCAAGAGCAGACTGGGTAAGACAATTTAGATTATTTTAGGAATATTTTTCTATTCTTTTCTTACTTAGTATATCTTAAAGTTAGTTATTTTGTATGTACATCAAGCAGAATTACTGTTAGAGAAAGCTAGCGGTGGGCGTCGGACCTCGTCCGAGCGAATATTCACATTGGAACTTGCTGAAGCGACGCCACACAGACTGACAGAGACTGACTAACCAGGACCCAATCTAGCTACACTAGTCCGCTTACACCACACCGTACATACCCCAATCACTGACCACAGGAAGGTAGCGTGCACCCACTTGTTACGTTCTAGCTCCATAGAAGGGAGGGGACCGCTGACACACCGCTGCTCAAGAATCAACCGTATCTCATGAAATAGGGTATGGGCACGTGGTGCAAGTAGGACACAACAAGTTGTTACCGTGTATAGATATTTTTATTTAAATCACATGGATTGTAGGGAGAAGGGCTGGGCAGAACCAAAGCAAAGAAATAAAAATAAACAGGCTAGTCCCCATCTAGTGCCGTAGCCTTGGCAGGTTAACCAAAAATACAAGTGGTGGTCTGCCCAGGTCTAACCTAGACCCTCTGATATGAATGTATGCTCTATTATTGTTATTATTATGAGGCCTGATAGCAGGCATTTCATCTGCATTTTTTTTACAGAAGCTTGCAGGTAGGCGATGTTAACGCAAAGATCCTCCACTCTTGCAATGTCATATAAACATGTTAGCTCCGCAGACGACGGGCCTGTAAAGCTCTTTGAAGCGAGACACCTTTTAAACTCTAAGCAACATCTCCTACACGATATTCCTCCGTTGAGTCGAGTATATATATATATATATATATATATATATATATATATAAGGAGACATGCTACTTCCTCAATCCTCACAACTCCCGTAGGAAAACCTGTAACGGCAAAGATGGCGGTTGTAAGCGCATGTCCCTTCCCCTCCCTGCTAGAAGCCAATCATCTTCTTTTTAACAGTGAAGCCGGGAAACATTTAAGCCTATCGTCTGGTTCCACTGACGCATGCGAACAGTTGAGGTTTTGCGACAGCGGAGACGATGGCAGAACACCGGCATTCTGGATAGAGGCGTAAATTAAGGTTGGTGTCGTGAAGCCTTGCGCATGCGTAGTAACAGTAACCGGTGGGGGAAAAAGGCGTTTTAAACCTTATTTTGGGGCAAAGTCATCAAACTTTTCCAGTGATTTTTATCATATTCTGCTGCTGTTTCTACACATGTAGTTTTTATGTCCCGATGACCCGTGAAAATGCAGTTCTGACTATCTGCCCATTGATTGAGATAGGAGGCTGGTCTTGTTAGAGCGAAAATAGCTGCCCGAAGGCGTTGCCAAGATGGCGGCGAGTGGCATGACTTGCCTAAAAGCAGTTTATTTTTCTCCTCCACAAAACTGCTTCTCTCTGCTTTAAAATGTAGTTTCAACAAAGGTTGAAAGATAACTTGGAATCAACAACTTGTGAACGAGGTCATGTTTCCTAAAAGCCGGATTTCGCTTCAGAGGCTCAACACGCGGGAGACTTTCAAACCAGTGCACTATCCTGTGACATTACTTAAGCCATTCAAGGACTTCCCTTCATTCCAAGTGAAAGCATGTCACATTTGATTGATTGGAATGATATAATGCTTGCCCTGGGAACTACACAACTGTCATGGAAATAGGTTGACAGCTGGGGCGGATACTTTATCAGACTTGTACAAACAGATTTATCGTTGGTGCCTAGCTCGTGATTGTATTAAAAATATGTGTCACAGCTTTCAAATAGCAGAGTGTTCCAGTGGAGAGATTCATATTTTCTCATGGTGTGACGTTGGTGGCTGACACACAAAAACAAATTAATAATGAAATCCAGAATGAGAAAGTATAGCGTTTCTCGGAAAAAGACCTCCGTATCAATTACAACAACACTGACGTGTTTCCGACAAGAAGCTTTGATGCACATCAGCGAGGGGTTGGAAGGTTAACAAGCGACTGCTCCCTCTCAATTAAGGTTTAATGGTGCCTTCCCTCAGCAGGCTGCTGCTGTTTAGCCCGACCGAACCGCTCTCGCTGTGTTCTTTTCACCTGACCGGTTTCAATATGGATTTCGGAAGAAAAGAAATTTGTTTAGAGGTTGCTTACATAAGTGGCACACTATTATTTAAGCTTGGTTAAAAGGGACATGGATTCGCGGGCTGAGGGGACAGGCAACCATTTGGCGGTCACCATGCACTCCTCCTGTTCTTGGGAGGAGAAGACCATGGAAAAAGGCCTGGTGGCGCCCCCTGTGCACCTGGTGGCTGCGTGAACTCTTCCTCACAGGGGCTCATAGAGAGAAACCACACGCGATTACAATTTTACTGGGGAACGCCGCCAACAATTCATAGCTACGCTTCCGTAAAAACCCTTGGTGATCTTCACAGTCAGTCGGTCACCCTCCCTCCCTCCCCCACTCGTGCATGTCTACTGCACCACATGCAGCTGTTCTCTGACCTCTGCTGTGAGTCTCCATGCCCAATACTGACACCAGGCGGTGCAAGCAGGTCACCTGCTGGTGAGAGAGAAGTAAAAGAGCAGATTTTATGGCTCTGGAGGATGCAGCCGTCAGGCTTCGTAAGTGCCATTTACTGACCACTGGCCTCCCACTCCATTAGTAGCACTACATAAAAGGTAATTAATCCAATGTGCCTTTACACAGGCCATCCTGAGATCATACAAGCCCAACACACTGACTCCAGCACACGTGGGAGGAAATACCTGCTGTATCACGTAAATTCTAACATTGAAACTGCCAATAACAAGTAATAGTTATTGTAACCATGGCTCCAAATGGAGGTAACTGTTGACTTGGCTCTTATTTACCTAGCTTTGGCCAGATTCTTATATAGAGATAATTCAATTCCAATTGAAAGCCAACTTTCACATATCATTTGTGGGTTTTTTTCTCTAAGAAGGAAGAAGGAAAAGAACTGTTTAATGCTTTGTTGGCCTCACTGCGACGGAGGGCCACTGTGGGAGGCCCAACGAGGAACACGAGGCTTGGCAGAAGCCCAGACAAGGCGCGACCCGTAGGGCCCGTGAGCCAGACTGGATGGAGTCGTGGTTATATAGTGCATGACAGTCAAAGACTCGGAAGGACCAGAAGGCCAATAACTCATCTATCAAGGCGACAAATGGCGTCTTCAAGAATGGATGGCTGCCGCAACCTTGGTGTGAAAGCCTGACAAACACATGCATGATGAATTGGGACCAAATGTAGTGTGGGTGACGCTGGTCAACGGGTGGATTGGTAGATTAATTAAATCTGTGTAGTTCCCCGTCTTTTCAGTCCCCGTAATTCTGTGAAATACATAAAGTTATATGTTTTGTGGACTGTGTACTTCACCGTGTGTTCACTGTGCTGTGTTGTCTGGTTTTGCAGACTGCAGAAACATGACTGATCAGCCGGTCACCATTAATGGCCGATGGTCAATCGTTTTTTGCATCTCCATTGATTTGTTAGGTTTTTTTCTGCAAGTCAGATGTCTCATGCCATAGAAGGTTCTTAATGAATTGAGGGGTTTATGGGTACTAAACGACTTTGCAGGAACCTGGAGTCAAATAACGGCCTGTGAGGAACTACTTCGATTTTTTTTCATGAGGGTCCAAATAGGATCACAGAGTGTCTCGCTCAATGGGACACTGGGATCGAACCCTCCATTCCTCATGAGCGACCCCCGCTCTCCAATGAGCCACAGTGTTAACGTAGGAACAAGCAAAGTGAAACCCGAGCCAGGGCAACGGTGACGTTATTATCATGTGTCAGTGCTGAAGGGTCATGATGGGATTTTCAGGAAGTGGACAATATTCTCGACTCAGCAGAGTTGAGCCTGTTGTCCTTGACAAGTCTAATTAAAGCGGCAATCAGCCTCTGTCTGCTTCCTTTCCCTCACCAATGGAGTAAAATTGAATCTGGATGCTGCAGCACCGCCCCCCTCATGGTAACTTATCTCCTCTGATCTTTATTGTAGGCTCATTTAAAAAAACAAAAACAAAGCCTTGTTGACTGAATGACTACCTTGGCACTGCCACGTAATGGCACTGCCTCCAACTGCCACAAACGGCTGGGTCGAGGTGCGTGCAGGGAGAGGTAGGACGCAAATGCAGGATTTAAACAAAAAGAGACTTTAATTGTCGAAAAGTTTCAGAAATACCACTGAGGGTAAACCACTGACGACGAACAGGAACACCCAACAACGACGATCAACAGATTCACAGGGATTAAATACACAAGGGAGGTGCAGGTAATTGGACACAGGTGGAATCAATCAGACAATCACAGGGGAAGCCAGGACAAGGCAGGAAGTGAAGTTACCCGAGGGAGACCAGAAACATGAAACCACAAAATAAAACAGGAAAGGGGCCAAACCGTGATACCAACTGGCATAAGATATATGAATGGCACGGACCCATCTGGCACAGAGAGGGACGACACTGATGACTCGCCGTGCACAGCTAGCTGTCACAACAAAATAACTTGGCTTAAACAGCGAGCAATCCCGCGTCTCATTGATGGGCTAAATGCATAAGTGTCATCACTCATGACAAGTTTAATATATCGTTGATTACACTTCTTGGCAAGATTTTGACGATGCGGGAAAAGTTTCTTTGTGTAGAATTTGTTTTTTAACACCGAGTCAAGTATTCAGCTGTTGATCGCCTTGTCAATCATCAAAACCACTTGAGAACATGGAATGGCGTAATTACATGAACAATGATTGGCAGTCTAAATAACTTCATATTTGTGAAGAATCTTTTAAAAGTGTGTGCATTTGCATAAGCAACATGGATTAACCCGGCAGCCGAGCAGGTGCTCTCACCGGGAGGCCAGCGTGACATCAACTTACAGTCATTGGGCGTAATCAGTAAAACTGAAAACTCTGTTTTCAGGTTAAATTTGTGTGAACATGAAAAGAAGGAAGGTGAAGGAGGAGGGATGATAAACCATTAGATAAAGTTTTGCTGCTGTCAAAGTCAGTATGTCATTAACCCACCTGGTTACTTGAAGGCCTGAAGCTAAAATGGAGGCTCTGATTTTGCACTGCAGCCAAGTGGTTGTAGATGGCAGCAGAACGAAGAGGTATTACAGCAACATATTTGTATATTGCAGATGCCCCATAACACCTGACCTATTGAGTTATTGACATGAATGAAAGTGAAGTTGGCATCAAAGGATCCACTAGATGTAAGAAGTACCACTCAGTCGGGCTTTGGTGTTACAGCACCTCACAAACCCCCTTAGGCTGCAGATCATTTATTAGTTAATGGATAAATGGACAGTTTATTTAATAAAATACTGTCCTTGAACATCTATGGCTTTTTATGCCTTTTTAACCCTTTTCCAAACGGATAGGCTATTGTGTCCTCATTGGATGCTTCAACAATCAAAAACAAAGTCAAAGTAAGGGCGTCAAAGCAATCGGTGTACTCCCGAATACGCGTGTCTGATGCTTTCAGCAGGTCTGGGAAAAACCTAATCTGATAATGCTCTTTTACTAGTAGTCGGCCACAATTGTTGCATGGGAGAAAAACAATGACCTCTTCAAGAGTTCAAGGTAGTACGGTTAGAGGAACTCGTATGTCTGGATGCTAATGGGACATATCGCTGGATAAGTGGACTTGTTACTTGTTAACACTTGATGTGATGTTCACCACAGCAGCCCTGAAATGCAGGGATGAATTACTCTGTTTGGACCGATGCTGTAAATCATATGATGTTGTCATCTTTTATTTGATTTTATATAGACTTTTATCACTTAACTGACCTCCTAACAGGATTGTCCGCTGTTGAACATCTAAGTGTTTGTGGTGATTTATAGAAAACTGGTCAATTGGAGACTAAAATCTTTGGCAACAGCCAACGGGAAAAAAAGCAATAACAAACGCTCGCGCTGGACATTTTTCCGGCTCCCCGGAGAATCGTACACAACGGAGAGGTGAACTTGAATAGATTTTTAGCTCCACCAGAAACTTGACACGTCTGGGGAAAATGCTTTTGTTGCTGAAGAACCATTCCAACTGCCCTCGACGGTAATAAGCCGACAACGGCTGATTTGGTCAAAATTAAAAGGAACCAATTTCCACAACATCTGCATCATGTTTAAGGTGTCCCTTTAAACATCACACACATTCCAGGGATTCTAACGTGGAGAAATGTACCTTTACTTTCTTTGAGGTCTGAATTAAAAGGCCGTTTTATGTATTTACCCCAAGCTGGAGGGATGGGGGATTGTGACAGGCGAGCATCCAGGAATGCTGACTGTGTGTGTGTGTGTGTGTGTGTGCGTGCGTGCGCTCTAGGTACCTGACATCATACTTTTCTAAAAGGACCTTTGACTGAAACCTCAACCCCTCCAGCCTACAAGAGCATTAGTAAAATGTCTGACACATTTCTACTTGACAGTTTCTTCTTTTCTTTTGGCATTTCTAATTTGAAACGGAAGCAGGTGTCACTCTCCGCCAATCCGGACTCCCAGCCCGGCTTTTCATTACAGGTTCTCGTATTGCAGTGAGGTGTAGGATAAATTGGTTATGTCAAAAGTCAAATCAGATCCAGGTCTTTGCAATTCAATTCACTTATGGAAAAGTTTAGGGGGGGTGGATAAAACGGAATGCTCCAAGTTGCGGAGATTCACAAAGAGGAAAACTTGCCTGACGATTTCTGGTCAAGACATGAGGAGAGAGATCTTCCAAAAGAACACACAGTGTTTACCTCACAAATGATTTCATCAGCTTCTGAATGAATCTGGGACATTCTTGTCTAATCAAAAAAAAAATGATTTTACATCATTCATCAATGAGCTAAATGGAGTTGAAATGGTTAAGTTGATTTGATGTCTACTGTAAAGATTTTTCACATAAAATCATGTCTAAAAGCTTTTTACAAAGTAAAGGTGAATGGGTGAATTAAGTAAAAGTTTAAAAGTATTGCCATCAAAGAAGGTAATAAATAAATTGGTCATTGAAGCGGCCATTTATTTAAATAATTGTCCGCAGCAATGTATAGGCAGAGCTAATTGTCACTGCTTGATACACTACACTTAAAAACAAGTATGTGTACCACCCAACCATCGTCTCACTAAAGCTCCAGGGAAACACTGTCTTCCATTCATCTAATATTTGACAGGAAAAGCAATGGCTGCGTGCTGGAAAAGTCAAGTCCCTCTCAGCAGATATGCGACGGCTCCAGAGCTGCTGCAGTTTGAATGGCTCAGGACCTGCAGGTCCGAGTGCAGCTGCTCCCGACATTACTGGCTGTGCTATTTAAGCACTTACGGCACTTTGGCTAAACACAGGCTCCCGTCTCCACGCTTTGATTACATTACGTCGGATTTCTTGGCGCTCCATTATAGGTAGAGTTGTCTTTTCATCCGGTAACCATGATTAGATTTTAATAAGCTCGTTACTCTTTGTTCTATTTTAGGACATCAGAAGTGGTGCTGCGTTCCAGTGAATCAACTGGTCATTGTGAATTTCATTATGGAAACATAAAGGAATAGTCTGAGAGCTCAATATGGTGATAAGTCCGGTAAAAACTGTAATCGAATTGAAAATGAAGTTGACTTTAATGTGAACTGACGGTCGTCGCGCTGATTGAGGATTTCTTTCTTACTGTTGCAGGACGAGTAGCATCACCCAAATGTGTGTATGATGGAGGAAAGAGGGGAAATGTTCTCTGGTCTCGTGGTACTATTTGCAGAATGGCGATCGGCCACATGTACGACACAAGCCCCGATACTGGGCCTTGCTCACCACCTACTGATTTCACAAAGACAGGTTAACCATAAAGCTGGCGAACACTTTCACCTGCGTTCACTAAGGGGGAGTAACCGTTTAGGAGACTAGCTAACTAAAAATCTATTTTATTAATCGTGTAATACTGTAAACACCTCAATGTTGCTTTACACTTTGCACTGTACCATCCAGCTGATGTTGGACATTAACAAGTGCTTCACTTACTTACTTACTCTCAGGAGGCAACCGTCTCTAGGACGCAGGTGGAGGAGAGTTGACACTGAACTTACTTGTATGCCGCCACTCATGAACCCGTCACGCTCTTGGCCTTCAATGAGTTGTGGGGCTGAGCGGTCCCTGAAAGGATTTGGTAAATGACGAAACCGTGACTGCTGGTGGAGGAGGACAGGGTGGAGCTTCGGCGGGGAGCCAGAGGAGAGTCCCGGGCGGCGGCTTGTGCGCTCTGCTCACCATAAGCTCCGCCTCCAGGATGTCATCTGTTGTCAGGGCCGGTGCGGCCTATTGACAGGGCTATTGATTTCTTGATTAATGTACCTCTCAGCCATTGGCATTTACAGCTGCCGACATCATTTTAGTGTGTGCATGATCAATAGCTCCATCAACACAGAGAATACCCCGCCGTGCAGCTACGGGGGATCAGGGCCTGAGTGCACTGGAGGGTGGCTTTGCTTGATCCCTTAAATGTGAGGCAGGAATGTGTTTTCTCAGGAATAAGGTCAGGAGCGACAGTTCCTTTTATCCCTTAGATTGCCTGTAGAAGTAGAAAATGGGAACGGATCATGATTTTTTTTAATTTTTTTATTACTATCAGTTTGTGTGTTTGATCCTAGCGTGAAATGAGCCCAACACACAGTAAAAGACATGTGTCCATTTAAGAGCTGTGTCGGGGGCTTGCCTCTTATTATTTATTATCAGGTCATTTATACTAGTTAAAGATAACTTAAGTGTGTGACTCTCCTCGCTCAATCTACAGTTGTCTGGTTTGTTATCAGTGTGTGCGAGCAGATTACTTTACATTTCATTAGCTGACGCTTTTATCCAAAGCAACTTACAATAAGTGCATTTCAAACATAAGAAGAAAGTGTAATTTCATCAAATAAGGCGATTTACAACTTGATATAGATAAATTGAACTTATAATGGCTCTTAAGTACTACAATTTGTTAGTGTTTTTAGTCAAGGTAGAGTCAGCAAAGGTGTGTCTTTAGTTTGCGGTGAAAGATCGAAAGGCTCTCTGCGGTCCTGATGTCATCAGAGAGCTCGTTCCACCCTTTAGTAGCCAGGACAGCAAAGAATGGTGATCGTATTGAGTGTTTTTTGCTCTCAGTGAAGGAGGATTAAGCAGTTTGGCAGATGCAGAGCGTAGTGAGCGGGTTGGGATGTCGGGTTTGACCATCCGAGGTGTTGAGTGCAGCAGAGAGTCTTTGACAAGTAGTAGTTAAATAATTCAGGTTGAAAACACATTAGGGGCCGCATTGTCAGGAGACACCCTTATTAATATTATTATTAGGTTCACTTTTGGAAAACACCGGTGGGCAGCAACCCAGCGTGAGCAATAAAAAGTCCACAGAAAGCCGCACACAGCTGTGGGGCTGGATGAATGAGGGAAAGAATTAAAAAGCTTGATTCACATTTATGAATCACAGTCTTCCCTCAGAGGCGTGGCAAACACATTAAAAAAGTGTGTTTGATAAAGGTTAGTCTAGTAGATGCTAGAATAACTCTACTTTGCGCACTGTTCTTTGTACACCAACTAGCACAGGAAAAGGAACAGGAATACAGACTACTGCTTCAAATCCAAAATGAACGATCGCCAGTCTCCAAAAGACGAGCAAGTTATTTAGAGCATCTTTCTGGTTCCCTGGTACAGCTGCTGGTTTGATGTCCTCTCAATCTGCCAGATCCACTGAGTGGGTCACGTCTAGTAAGTGATATCTCGGAAGTGGAAATTCACTTTAAACACTTCAGCGTTGAAACAGTTGTATTTCCGGGGCCGGTTATCATCACATTCTCAATAGTAGCAATAACTAATTGCATTAGCAAAAGGTCATTTATCATTCGGCGGTACAAAATCTGTGAGGCTGGCATGTTTTTTATATGCTGTGTATATATAAATGCATATGCACTGTGGGTGATCACCGCTTAGTTCTGCAGTTAAGTCATAGTGTTTCTTATCTTGCTGTAGCTTCGCACAAGAATAATGTTTTTGGATTTTATTGCTCTTTCGGCTTCAGTGAATACGCTACGCCATTTCTGTCATAAATATTCCAAATGATATTGGCTGCCTGCGTGCAACAAAATAAGAAGATGCAGGATTACCGGATTGACATTCACTGCTTGGTAAAGATTTCCTCTAATGAAGTTGATAACTGTGAGCATCAACATTGTGCTTTGTGCTGCTGCAACACTGCAATTTCCCCTCTGGGATCAATAAACTTTTATAAAAAATTAAAAAAATTAAAAAGAAGATGACCTTGCCACCCAACGGATAGTGTTTTATAAGGGGTATCTCTGTATTTGGCAGCTCGAGTATCACTGATACCTGAAGTCCGGCATTGCAAACATCCTGATAATCTTTTACTATGAAAAATGTTTGTCAAAAAAGCACGGCAATACATTTTAGATCTAACAAGAGGAAAAGTGAATGGATCAGCATATTCGTTACCCTTGTGCATCAACTCAAGCATGAAAAAACCGATCCACATCCAGGCGACCTGTTTGTTTGGGCTTAAATCAAAAACTGGGCATTTAAAATCCCATCATGAAAAGAGATCAATACCTTCTTGGGCAGAGATGCTCACCATAGCGTCATACATCACGGACAACATGCTAGCCCCGGCTCGAGCTCTGGGGCCGGGTCGCCGGCTTGACGGATGAGGGGGTAAAGGGTTTGAATGTGCAGACGAATGATCCCGCCGATTGCCCTGGACTTTAGCAAAACACTTACGTCAACCCAGATGCTGTGACTATTTTGTCGGCCTGCCAGGCAAAATGCTCCTCGGGCCGCTCTCCGAGTGCTCGGATCCCCTTCCTAAAGGAAACAGCTGGATGCTGCTGTAATTTTGTTGGAGTCGACAACAGCCGCCCCGCGCAGCGCTTTTTTAACAAGCGTGTTGGAGGGTGAAAAAGAATGCAGGTTAAAACATTGTTTCCATAGAAACCATTGAAAAATGATCCTTAAGGGCGAGATTGTAAGGCACAGGGTGTATCTGTAAGTGTACTTTGTGCATTATTATATAGCTGTACTGCTGAACCGCAGCGGGGGTTGTATTTGTTTAGAGTTTCTACACATGAGCATTGGACTCCAATACTTGAAAGCGATGTAGAAATAAAGCGCCTGTAATATCTGTGTGCTGGTGTGCGTTGTTGTCCTCGAGTTAATTTTGATAAATTTAACCACCGTCATCCATCTGGATAACATTGTCCCTTTCCAGGCCGATTCAACCTGTCCAATGATTTATATGTGATTAAAGTGACAAACCGACACGGACAGCGAGCACTGCGAAGCAACGAGTCCACATTTAATTTCCTAATTGCCCCGTGTTGTTTGTTTTTGTAGCGTTCCCCCGGTTTGTGTTGACACCAAAATCCCACACGGGCCACACTGCGCGATGCCCGGAGCCACACAAAGATCAGATCTGTCAAACTGTGAGATTTCAGTCAGGCTTTGATATGAGGCAGTGCGGCTTTTTCAGCCTCCCGTGAGGTTTGATTTTATCCCAAAGTTTCATTCGAATGCATTAAAAGGCATTGAGGAATTCAACTTCTCTTTGTTAATTTAAACCCTACTCCTTTATCTGCACTTAATCCCAGGTGTGCGTATGGATTTTTCCGATGAGCAGCTGACAAAGGGGGTGTTTATGCAGGCACCCGATGGTGGGAAGCCAGCTTGGTTCCCATTGGCAGAGGGCTTCTGAAGCTCCCTTTAAACAGTCGGGGTTGTTGAGCTGAGCGTTGCGTAGAGGCCTGTGCCCGGGGCCGTTCCTCTGAATGGCTCTCATGTCTGGCTTCCAGAGAGAGGAGGGCTGACAGAAAGCTTTCAGGTGACAACTATGTATGTGTGTGTGTGTGTGCAGTGCACGAGCCTTCACCCACAAAGACTCCACACACATTTATTTTCTCCATACTGTTTTGAATACACAGCATTTTGAATAGAAAAGTCTAAGTAGGAAATTATTATCAGCCAAATGCTGTGGAAAAATGGCTAGCTAGGCTGGGGAGTCCGTACATCAGCCAATGTGGCAGGCGGAGGAAAAAAAGGCCAATCCCTTTTTAGATGCTGTTACATTGAACCAATGTTTAAAAGCGGTCCTGTGCTAGTAAGAGACTCCACGCTGTCTCTGAGCAGCGTGCACGGCATTGAGTCAAAGGGAAGTAATCGTCACGACCGGACCTGAAACCAAATGCACAACTCAAGGAGCAACCGTTCCAATGATAATAGAACCAACCCAAATCAAACTTAAACAAAGCTTTAAAATCAGAGACCCCACAATAGCAAAGGGCATGGGTACGACGCGGGTTATCTGTCACGGGAGACAAGACGAACTGACACAGGACAAAGGGAGGCGCGGACAATATATACACAGGGTAAGGGCAGAGGTGGAAACAATCAGGGGAGGGGCAGACAATCGGACCAGAGGCAAAGCACAAAAGGGGCAAGGAGCAAGTTGCCTGCAATGAGAGCAGGAAATCACGAGACAACATGGACACAAGAAAAACAGATTAAATAACTCAACGTTTCTTGGACATGACAGTAATGTCTCTAGATTTTGAATCAAGCATCTTTGACTGGACTGTCCTCCTTCCTGCCTCTTCCTGCCCTGCAGGATGGCAGCAGAATAAAAGGAAAAAGGAGGCAGATTTGCAGAGAAAGATGTTTTTAAAAGGATTTTATCATCAGAAAGTCAAAGCGGTCTGCTACACGTGGGACATACAGCTCCAGAAATAACCAGTAACCGAACATTCCTTAAAAGGATCAGACAATTTTCTGCAGTTTCACACTTCCGTGTTTCGGGTTTGGGCACCGTGTCTGCTCGCTTTACTTAGTGCCACTTCCCCTGTTTTCACATGACACTTTACCGAGAATGCAACACTCTCCTCTAAAAAAATTTGATTCCGCAGCTGCACACATCTGCCTCCTGCCTGCCGCTCATTAAACTGCTTTCTTTTCCTACAGACAGGATGGGTGCTTAAAGCCAATCCCACACCCAGACTCACCCATTTACATGATGCAGAGGACAGCGTTGGCGGAAGGCAATCTGCTCTCTACCTGCCTGCTGAAGGTGGGTTGTGGTTTGAAATGGCGTGCCTCGCTTTTTTAATTCATTCTGCCGCCGCTGGCTGCTACGGCGAGTGGGGAATAGTGAGTTACTTCGAGGTGCAGATGTGAGACCTGTTTGGTTAACCGCTAACCGTAGCGCTTCCATGCGTTCCACGCGGTGTAACCTGAGGGTGTAGGCCGACCCTGGGAAAAAAAGAATAAGTGGGTGTTCAAAATTGGATGAAAGAGCTGAAAAGTGCAGCGTGGCAGGATGAGCATCCAGGCAGGCGCCTGGTTGTCCACTCGCTCTGCCCGGCGTGTCTTTGGACAGAAGCTCCACACTGAATGGATGAGTCAACACAAAATATGAATTAAATAAACAACATAAATAAATACAAATTCACACAAATGCTGCTTGGATACGTTGACTGTCTACTGATTTGCTTCAACTTTATTTTTCCATTAATTATGTGAGCTCAGTTTATTTTCTTTGCCTGCAACCAGGCGGCTCCAGAATGTGCGGAAGAACGTGTTACATGTTGAATGGATTGAGAGACTTTCATTTTAAATCAATTATTAGCACCTACATGACAGATTTGGTTTTGCAAGTCCATTCCTGCGTATTATCCGATGTCAATTCAATCAGCGGAAAGAACAACAGAAGATTTTAATAACAAGTAGCAAAACGACATACCTGCATTACATTTTGATGTAAACATATTGACTTGTGTATTCATCATGTGGAGCCACACACACACACCGAGCTTCCCCTTTCGATGCTCACACAACTTGTACTCTGGCTGCATTCCAACATGCAGGTCTCTGAGGTTGGGAAGGATCCATAGTTTCCATTAAGAATCATTTCGTGTCTGATCCCTTGCTGAGTAAACATCCATTCCTTCCAAGCAGCCCATTATGACCAAAGACAACGTCAAACCGTGTAAAAATCAATTAATCAAATCAGGTGAATGTAAAGCACACTTATTTCTGCTGGCAAAAAAAGATGCAAAGTATGGCTTTTATTATTGAAATGCTTGGTAATATTCCCTAAGTAACAGCATTTAATGTCGTTTTAGTGAACAACTGTAAGACATTCACAATGACGAAGGGGCCGTTATCAGCAGCTTTTCTTTGAAGGAGCAAACCGGATGAATTATGTATTCAGGCACTAGCTGTTGTTGTTTGGGGTCAAGTCATGTGTTCTGCTCGGCCAGTCATGCGGTTTGCAGGCCGGGCTCTGACCAATGAGGACACCACATGTTATTACCAGAACCATCTCAACCATACTGGCGTTCTGCTCCAAAAAGCACAGCCATTTTTATTTTATTCAAATTGTACCGTGTGGTCAACAGGCTCAGGGGAGATTTTTTTTCTGCTCAGTGTGCCAAAGTTGCTCTGAGAGTTGACATTTGCTTCTCTTGTTCCGAGCGGTGACTCCTATGATCTCCACTTTTTTATTGACGGTTATCTGTTGAAATATTGTGCTAGCGCAAATAGCGTTAGCAGCAGCTTCCAAATGTGTGGCGAGAAACTCCTGGATGTGTCTTTCTGTTTTACCAACCAAACACACCGCTCTGTTTAAAACACACCCCACGTGTGGACATTGACAGCATCAGAAGAGTCAGTGCTCAGGCTAAAAAGTACAGTGAACCTAAGCCCCATCAGAACATGCTGAAGGAAGAAAGATTTTTTTTTTCGTAAACATGATCTTGTCGAAACACAAAATACATGCCATGGACCAGGAAAAAAAATCATGTCCCTTGTAAATAAATAAAAAAATCTCCAAATTGGCTGGTGGTAGGTTTGAGTGTGTGATGTTTCAGTCACAACAGCAGTACTTCCTGTTTCCTTTGATGTTGTTCTTGCCCTTTGCACCACCTCTCAGATGGCGCGCTGTGAGCTAAACTTTGATGCTGAACTTCATTCCTGAGAAAAAAAATTAAGAATGCGCTGTAACCAGGGTGCGATTTGTGGGAGGAGATGGGGGGGATTTCCCCCCTCTGGTTTTCCTATTCCCCCCTCTGCTAAATTTTTTTTTATCGCCGGTGGGGACAAGGATTTCCCGCATGCACGCATATTTCTGAACATCATAGAACACAAACACATTTGGTTCCGTACGCGCAGCGCGTGATGTGCGTGTGCGGATGCAACTTCCGCGAACATAATGCGCGATCATATGGACATGCGCGCGGATCCGCGGAGGTGCGCCGGTCGACAGCACCCCCCGGTCAGCCCGCATGCCGACACCGGCAGCAAAAAAATCCGCCCCTCTGCTTTTTTGTCAAATCGCACCCTGGCTGTAACTGGTATAGAACTTTGCAGCCAATTATTTAGGGTGGGTGTGTGTTTTTGTTCACATGCGTCAGCACACAGTTCCATTGAACTCACAACATTAACTGTCACTTGTCGCGCAATGAAGTCCTGACAACGGTAGGTGAATTATTGACATTTTGTACACCGAAATGTAGATTTCTTAATTGTCCTTCCTACAACCGTTGAATTATAAAGCTTCGGTTGGTTCCGAGCATTAATAACATAGCTGACTGGTTGCCAGCTAGTCGGTCTAATGGCTGCGTGACATGGTTTATACCCGTTAATGGACAGGATGCGACACAACCGCAAAAATGCCGGCAGAGGCCCCCGTAAGTGTTCAAGGTTGATCCACCTCCTTGGGGACCATTAGAAAACACTTTTCAAATGACCTGATTGGAAGGAGAGGCGCTCTGCATATCAACAGGAAGTGGCATCCCCAGAGCTTGGCGTGGAGAGAAAAGGTGTGAAGAGCAGCTGACGGAAGGAGGAAGTGCGAAATAAATGAAGGTGAGGTAAGATGCAAATAAAAAATAGAAAAATGTGTGTGTAGCCACAGAGGAGAAGTGATACACTTTAGCTAATTTAAGGGGATTAGGAAGGGCTGTTGTGAAGGAGGAGGCACTTCATCTTCAACATACAGGATCAAACAAGGCCAGAGCCACACTTATCAAATCACTGGGAATAAACATTACATTACATCACATTACAATACATTCATGACATCCACTGTAATTTACCAACTATAAGCCAGTACATTTATCCCACGCTTTGAACCCTGCGGCGTATAGAACGGTGCGGCTAATGTGTCATTTTTGACGGGCTAACGCACGAGAGCCAGACACACGGGCGCAAGAGATAATGCGTCAAGGCGGACAGCAATGTTTGCCGACAGCAATGCGAAGAACTTAAATCGATGTAAAAAGACGACAAAAGCTTTCAGAAAAATAAAGGCAGATGGACCTTGAAAACGTTCTTGAATACTGGGTGAACACACAGAGCGCAGACGGCCGAGGTGTTTCCACCGTGCAGATCTGACAGAAAGCCAAAAGAATCGCCACCAAAAAGAAGAAGATTTTAGAGGTGGACCAACGTGGGGTCTTGGATTTATGAAAAGGACACCTAGGGCTTATAGACATGTGTGGCTTGCATATGTAGACACCATTTTTCTTTCTAAATTTAGGTGGTGCGGCTTATATTCAGGTGCGCTTTATATTCTGGAATTCACGGTATATCAATCTTATAGTTTCCAATATTACGATCCACAACACCAGAAAATTGAACTGGTTGTAATGTAATTAATATTGAGTGTAAGGGTTGTGTAAATAAAATGTATAATAAATGTATATAATTGTATAAATATTAACATTTAAGTAAATACTTGGGCAAAGATAAACGTTGGTTTTAAACGTATTATTAGCACAATACTGAAGGGGATAAAAGGTTTGTGATATTTGCAGGTATTTTTCCATTTAGACACGCATCATTTTAAATAAGAAGCTTTAATATTTCTTCACATGCACCTCAAACAGACCTCAGTGCCTTTTTTCACTACAGGTCACACAACTAAATCGCACAAGTCCTCGTCTGAACCTTTCTATGCCACTGAAACGAGGAAAAGCGCAGCGGCGCCGCCTTTTGCTCTGCAGTCAGAAAAGAAGAAAAAATAAATAATGGAGAGATGTAACTTAATGAAGACATCTGCAGCCAGAGGCCAACACCGCCACGCTGTGTTACAGCAAACGGGTGAAATATCACCTTCGGTTGGAGGAAAGTGAATTAAGCAACTCACACAGCAGACCTGGAGAAGAAAGAGTTTGAGAGGTATTGGTTCATCTATCAACACCATCTCTCTCTCTCTCTCTTTCTCTTCAAGGCACAGGAGGCAGGGTGAACTATCAGTCACCATTTTTAAACAACACTCTCTCAATCTTCGTAACTGCTTTACTTTATACGTCTAGAGAGGAATCTGGGGGGGCAGGTTCATCCGGGGTCAATCTCAGAGAGTGGATGGAGGGGCTCGTCTCAGAGGAAAGTGCAACAGGCGGCACAGAGTCAGCATATCGACAATGCAGTGGATTTGGAGAGTGTGAAGACCTCTGTGTGAAAAGAGCCCTGTGTAAAAGTGCCATGAGTCAGCAGGGTTATCACACCGCCTTTTGTCCACGCGCGCAGAGGCGCATACTCTTCGGCCGGACCCAAGGAAGCACTACAGCTGGGCGGAGAGTTTCAATAGAGACACAGAAAAGGTGTGGAAGCGTGAGCCTCCTCTGCATCCGTCCTGCCTCTGTAAACAGGGCTGGGAGGCAGCAGTGCACTTAAACCTGTGATCGACTGCAGCATTTGTATTCTCCCTCTGAAATGTGTCAGGATTCATCAATCCCTGCATAACACTGAATCATTTCCCCAAACGGTAAGTAAGAAATATTCCGGTAAATAAAGCATACTATAACCATGAGCCAGACAAAATAAATCAAACTCCTAAGTCTGGAATAGGGGAGAGACTGTCTTGTGGATTCAGGCCCTGATCAGACTACAAAGCAGATTATTTGAGGGGCACAAAGAATGCCATAAACCCTTTGCTAAAGCTTCTAGCAACAAAAAAACAACAACGAGTGCCACCCTTTCGGTTATTAAGCCCAATTTATGGAGCGCGGGGTCAAACAATGTGACCAGGTCGCTCTTTTCTTTTGGCTTATAAAACTCCAGCCCCATTAACAAAATGCTGTCAAAAGGGTATTGACTAAACTGTGTATATTCTTGGCCATCCACATAGAGCACAGCGTAGTTAGTATGCAGTGTGAATGGCTGTTTTAATACATTATAGATGTAATAGTTTGTTTCTGTGGATGAAACCTTGAGGCAGCTAAGGTCGCACATCCTCCAGAGGCACCAAGTTAAAAAGACATTGCGTGCTCGGCCTCGGCCCCACTGGACAATGCGAGGTGGTGGGGGGGTGACGGCCTAGAATTAATTGACATGCCTCCGAGTGGTTGTTCTCTAATAACATATTGATCCACCCGGGCTGATATGCAAAGCATCTGCCAGGGAGTGTCGCCGGCGAGGTGAGACAAATGCCCTCGGAATACCTTCTTCTGCACAGCATTAGAGGCATTAGAGCCCATGATCACATGGGACCACATGGAACCACACAGAACTATGCTACAAGGCATTGACGGGTTCAAGACTCCACTTGGTGTTGTTTTGCTCCTGGGTCTCAACATGAGACAATGTTACCTTTGATCCGGGAATAGCAAAGACATCTTTCTAATTCTTGAAATCCTAACCCTACTAAGCAGAACAAAGGCTCGCAGAACCTACAGAAGAATACACTGTACTCTACCCAAACGTGATGTTCACAAAATCGCTCACAACCTAAATCTCAACTTTTCTTCTCTGCAACCCACTAGTTAGTTTGAGAAGACTGGCCAAAAAGAAAAAAAAAGAAAAAATACAAGGCCAAGTGGCCCGTGAAAAGCGGTATTGACAGGGACATCCTTTACAAGAGCAAGGTCCAGCGAAAAGATCAAACATGAACCTCTCCTCTAAATGAGGGCGAGGTTGCCGTGGGTGATGGCTCACTAAGACGGAGAGATTGTTTTGGTGAACTCATTCGCCACGGAAGCGCTCAACATGAACCTCTCTAAGCAAAGACTAGAATACGGAAGCCAATGTGCATTAGACGGTAAACAATAGGGTCGACCTTCGAGTCGCTTCTACCTACGCACAGCACATGTGTCGGAGGGGACCATCGCAGAGTATGTGAGGAAAATGGCGGCTGGGTCAAAATGTTCCGCCACGTTAGCCTACGTTTAGCCTTTGCCTGAGCCAAGTTTGTGATGAAAGTGACTAGAACTAGCCTTGCATGTTTGCTCCCGTGCTTATTAAGTTAAAAAATAATGCAATTGGAGATATTAATCCATTGTTAAACGGATAGAAAGATAGACAGAAGCATGGTTCGTCCCAGACCAGATTCGCTACCCGGTTTATAATAATGATACAAACCAAAAACAATTAAAACGTAGCCAGCTATCCAGCTACACTCCGTTTGAAGAGATACCAATATAATATCATCATGTGATCTTTGCTGGAAGAGAGATCGTCGGTTAAATCAAAGTCCTTTTAGGCAAGTCATGCCACTCGCCGCCATCTTTGCAACGTCTCCGGGCAGCTATTTTCGCCCTAACAAGACCAGCCTCCTATCTCAATCAATGGGCAGAGAGTCCGAACTGCATTTTCACGGGTCATCGGAACATAAAAACTACATGTATAGAAACAGCAGCAGAATATGATAAAAATCGCTGAAAAAGTTTGATGACTTTGCCCCAAAATAAGGTTTAAAACACCTTTTTCCCCCGCAGGTTACTGTTACTACGCATGCGCAAGGCTTCACGACACCAACCTTAATTTACGTCTCTATCCAGAATGCCGGTGTTGTGCCCATCGTCTCCGCTGTCGCAAAACCTCAACTGTGCGCATGCGTCAGTGGAACCAGACGATAGGCTTAAATGTTTCCCGGCGTGACTGTTAAAAAGCAGATGATTGGCTTTCCAGCGGGAGGGGCGGGACATGCGCATACAACCGCCATCTTTGCCGGTTTTTCCTACGGGAGTTGTATTGAGGATTGAGGAAGTGGCATGTCTCCTTATATATAGTCTCTGGTTAAATTCGCGGCCTGGCGGGATACATACGTTAGTACCTAATGTACGTAATGTTATCAGGGCTTTCCTGAACAACAGGCTTCCCCTCAGCCAAACTAAATTAAATATTTAAAAGAGATGCGTGTGATACATTCAGCGTTCTACTAACAAGAGTGAATACTTATTTAATGTGTATCACTTAGGCAGCACCTGGGAGCCATTCCTCCTATGCAAATCAGTACGGAGTTTTACCACAAACAAATAGCTGAGATGAAGAAAGATGGCTAAAACTGGGAAATGTAACTCCCTCATAGAACAACCACAATAATCATCCGGATGCTAAATAATTATCACAAATCAATGTAACTTGGCATGGGATGGACTGACAAGCACAAATTGATAAAAAACGGTTTCCAAAAATATGTCCATCTTCTTGTAAAATTGGTCCATCAGGCTTTGTGCTAGCTGCACCGAATGACCCATGATTAGAACGGTCGCGCTTCCAGCTCTCGGTTTCCACGTCTATGATGACAACAAAGAGCAGGCAGCCAATCTGCCGTCCATGGCTGGGGAACAAAGCACCCTGATTCAAAGTCTGTTCCGCTCTGCACTCCTCCCTTCCCACACAGCTCCCATTGGACAGCCCTCGCTTTTGCATTCCGATGTCTTCATCATAGTAATTGCCGGTTGAGTCCTCCTGCATTATTGATGAGCCCACACGATAAAAAAAACAATGCAAACAATATGCATGCTAAACAAACGCCCTTCGGCCTGCACGGCTCAGTAATTCTTACGTGTAGTGTCTCGTGGTTATGCACACAAGCGGTCACCTTTGGGTGCTTCAGCGTTTTCTGCCTGGAGAAACGACCTGAGGTCAGAAGGGAGGCAATTACACACCGCCTCTGTGATGGCGCGATACTGCTCTCTCTCCTTTTTTGGCCAGAGCGACACGGCACGCGTTGTACATGATTTCTTTGCACGTCCGCGATCTGTGACAGTGAGTCCTAAAGCAGCACTCGGGTCACTGCCCAAAATCACAGACTCACAGTTGAATATAGCTGCAGGAAAACAATGACTGCCGGGCCAAAGGGGCAGCTCAGTGTCCAGAACCAACACATTGCGACAAGAACCCAGCGGAATATCAAAAAAAAAAAAAAAAAAAAGAATCTCTGGAGCAGGAGAGAACAAATGTGCAGGCCATTAATTCAGGACATCATCTGCCCAGATATCATGTTTGAATGAATAGATCTTTTATCCACAGGTCTGAAGTCACTAAACGAGCAGCGCAGCAGTGTTTCGGCTTCAGGAAGCGCTTTGGAGGCCTTCTCCTTTTCACAGGAAATAATATTCTGGCATGTGCACACGACTGCGGCGAGCTGACACTATATTTGTGTCAGTGTCGCAATGGATTCGAGACCCCGATGCAACTCACCTGTCATGCCACGCGCCGCGCCCCCGTCTGCCAACTCACATTTTCAGAAAGTCATATGAAAGTGGCTCTTATTTACCCGGAACAGCGGATTAGAGCCGATTGATAATTGTTTATGCCCTCGGCAGTGGTGGATATGTGTATTTCAGGAAGAAAAAAAATTCACAGAAGACCGGGGCTACAAAGAGAAGCAGGGAGCGGCAGGCGGTGTGCAGGAGTGGGCGGGAGGTTTAAAGACGCGGTAAACACGCCGCGCCTCCTCCTCCCCCTCCTGGTCTCCGCAGGGACATCGAGCACGGGTGTGATGGCGCGGACACATGCGAGTTCCGGCTATGTGAGCCACAGCAACAGGCCCCCATCAGAGGCGGCCCTGGCTACCGCTGATCAAAGGGAACACAGAGCGGGCGGTCCGTAGGAACCATGAATATCGTGCTCAAAAACAAAACTTGTTTGCAATTGGGTATGCCTTTGAAGCTAAGCGACACTAAAAGCTACGATTACCTGATATTCACCTGTTTCTCAATTAGCATGACGCCATCATTGGAGAGCTGAGACGGCAGATATGGCTGTAGAGGATTTTATTGGCTAAAATAAACTTTAACGAGTGCTTTGAATATCCTCGTTCTCATGGGCTGAAAACTAAACCGTGGAAAACTGGGCTAAGTGCTGGGGAATTAATTACAAAAAGGTAATCAAAGGGACTCTTCACAGTTATTAATGTCGAGTATTTTTGTCAGAAATTACCGTATCATTCCATTTCTATTTTTCACTGACATCTCCTGTGGTTCCACCCAGACGGGGGCATGTTGAGACGCTAAGCCCCTGCAGGAGGGCCCTGAGGAAAAGGTTCAGGAAACTTCTGAACCACTATATCATCTTCAAAATAGAGCCTCACAGCCATTTGCACTGCGTGGATGCTGCAGCACTCCTGCTACGTCTTGTGCCTTCAATGTCTTTGACTTTCTGCCAAACACAACAGCAAACAAAGTGTTCTGCTCTTTACACGCAGGAAAACATTGGGGATTATTTGGCGTCTCTTTGCCGTTTCACAGAGCAGCTTATGCGGTGAGTCACTTTTGAGCACAATGGATGCAGAACACGCATGTGCTTGACTTGTGTTCATTTTTTTGGTAAGTGCACCAATAAAATGTAAAATTGTAATTGAAATATTTCCACAAGATACAACACATCAATACGTGTAATGTATAAGCCTGTTTATAAATAGTTCTGTTCCGCTGGTGCAGTGGCACCTCGCTCTGTCTGCACGACGCTGTCCACACTCCTGGTATCAAATATTGAAAAATGACAACTTCCAGTGTCGATGTAACCGCATCTTCTTTTCTATCAATAGCGCGTGTCTCGGCTCCACCTCAAAGGTCACGGGGCGACTCCGAACGTCTCAGGTCCCGGGCGGACTTTGCTCGCGGCCTCAGACCCGGCCTCCAGGAAACTGAAGCCTGGGTCCTGAAGCTGATCAATGCCTTTTCTGCGCCCCCCCCCCCCCGCCCGGCACAGATACCACACGTGGACGGCCAACTGCCAACCACCCCCCCCAATCCATATCTCTCTGTTTGTGTATTTACAGCAAATGAAACATACAGATGGCAAGACGGCCGACATCGATTGGCTTGTGGCTACACTGTTTTGAGTGGCATTTCATAAATGGAGCCGCCTCGTGAAATAGTAATGAGCCGATGGCGATTAGCATTTAGCATTTAACTTTAATGTGGCGTGATTGATTAGATATTCCAGTTTCACTTGGTCAAGGTTGCGCATATGAAAGTCCCACAAACAATGCAGGAACTATTGGATGTTTTTGCTTCCTTGCTGAAAAATCATCTGGGCGTAAATGCATCAGTTAAATACGCTAAATAGGGTTTATGTTTCTGAAGTAAGCGGGTCTATGTGCACTAGTAGGTACTGTGGTCACCGCCTACCCATGTTCACATCGCCTTGCGTTAGCTGGTACATACTTAGTATTCCAGCCCTGCACTCACAGGGAGATTGCACCTGTACAAGCTGTTAGGTGATGTCTGTGTCACTCGGATGACCAGGATCTGTAGCCAAGCATTTCCTGGAGGTATGGAATTGGTTGTCTCGGCGAAAATCTGATTAGTCACCGCTGACAATGCAGAGACAAGGAAATTACTTTCTTGTGCATATCATTAAGGAAAAATCAATATGACGAATGTGGTGGGGGCCTGGGCCATTTATTCTGTCTGAGCTGAGGCAAAGGCGGGCCCTCTTTGCAGTGGCCTCTTATTTTTCCTTCAATTTGTTCTTTGCAGAGGGCTCCATGTGCATCCTGCCGTTTTCCTCCCCTCATACCACTGTAAACGTCACTGGCCGACTCCGACCTATGACTTAATTACCTGAAAATCAGTGGGCTCCGCCTCACACATGACAATGGTGTAGGACTCACCAACAAGAAGCGAAACCAACCCCTCAACCCCAAAATATATTCTATGGGTCGGGTTTTTGAGTACTTCTCTTTTGCAAGCGGAACGTTGCGGATGGACAAGTGGATGAGGATACAACAAGCAATTCAAAGAAGTACAATTGCAAGGACGTGTCGAGAACAGGAAGCACATTAAACAACATTATCCACAGTATCATTAAAATAATCAAAATGCGAATGCTATTTTGATGCAAATAGCATGAGTAGCTGTGTCTAAGGGACGCTCTGGATTTAATATCCTGTAATCCAGGCCATGACATTCTCCATATGCTCTCCAACGACTTCTTACGACTACACCTCCTCCGCCCTCTTTCAAGGGGAAGCTACGTCATTCATCTCTCCTGCTGCCGGCACCACGTTAATATCCACATCTCTATTTGTGGACTTACATGAGGTGATCTTGCAGCTTGCACTGTCCACGATAATATCAGTAGATTTGTGCCTTCATATAGATATCTTAAAGAAAAATAGATTAGAAAATTTTACAATATCTCTGGTTACCCTGCAAATAAATTCTGTTATTATTAACTCTGAAAGTGAGATTTTAAGATAAAGAATGACATCAAATTGAATTACACAATTGGACCAATATAAATCTTTAGTGTTTTTTATAAGTGTTTAAAAAAAGTGTTTTACTCATGAACAGTTGGCTATGAATAGAAAATTACACAGCTAATTTATATCAATAGAAACACTGTTCATGAAGCAAAAACAATGTATGGAAAACATCACATATTCTATTTCACTCTTGTGAGAATATTGTGCAAAATATAGATAGCGGTACAGCACATCATCTTGCAAGATTAAGATGATATTATAGACAAGGCAGGGAAGCTGTGAGAAAGACGACTGACTATTACATGGAGCTTGTTCTTGCAAAAGGGAAGGAGTTCATCCTAAAGATTAATTGGTTTGAGAGAAAGGCACCATGTTTCTGGTTCAAGCTATGACATTTAGAGCCAACAAGGGAGTGAACTTCATTATCAAGATTTATGAAAATGATTCAGGTAGAACATTCCATTCGCCCGTCCGATTATTAATCCCATCCTAGAAAGTAAATGGAATTAAGTGGTGCATTATTCTCTCTATTTATAATGCTCGTATTAGTTCTTTTATTGAGCATCAGTCACTTTTTTGAAAAGGAGTGTGAGAACACAAAGCACCCTCACCTGACCAAATGGAAACTGAATCAGCTTTGTTCTGGGACCTCTTTGTTGGAGTAATAGCGTATAATTGAAGAAGGAAGCTTACGCTGTGTGGTTTCCTTTTCTCAGCACAGTACTGTTTGTCTCTGAAAAGCCAGGTCTGGCCATTAGTGCACCGGGGAGATAAGGAGTTATTGAACAAGTATTGATCGCACACTAGGAACGTCTGGTGATTTATATGTATAACGTCCTTCTCCAAGGTAAGCAACCAATAAGTATCCACAGGGAGGAATTTTGTCATTTTCTGTGTGATTGTGTTATGACGGTCAAGCGTGTCCTTGCTCTTGTAGATCGCAATCAGCAGCGTTGAAGACGATCCTAAGCAATACAATCAAAAACTGTTCTTGCACTCGCATGTGCACCACATGTATTAGCATGCGAAAGGCCTTCATGCCAAATGCAGAGGCGGTAACGAAAATGTGTATTCACCTTGTGCTATAACTCGGTCTTCAGTTCAACATTAATCCACAGCTGGTGGTGGGAACTCATCAATAAATGCTAATGTCAACATGAACATATACAGAACATCAAAAAAAGATAACGTTTCTAATATTTACTGAGGGAGGAGGTATTTAGTAGAAACCCTCCGGAAAAAAACCTTTAAAGGTTTGTTGGCACATTCGGGTTTAAGCGTGTTAGTGTGACATGTACTTGTGAAGCCGGAAAGAGGTACATAGATACATACGTCGTTGGTCCAGCATTGTTACTTTAAAAAAAATGATTACTCAGCCTGAGAGCGTCGTTGGGAGGTACATCGCGACAGACCAACAGCATCCATCAGCATGCTGCAACCAGCAAATGTATCCTTAATGATCTCATTTTGATACAATATACATTCATGGCAAATTAAAGTTAGATTGTTTTGTGAGTATTTTAGAATGTAAAGGATTATTTTCTGTCAGACCCGATTCAGTAGGAGAAGCCCAAATTAACTTTGATTCATTTCGGTCCACATTTGCCTTAATTTGCCATCTGTGCTTGTTGGGGGTGTCTGGCCTTGGATGAGAGCGCCTACAAATCCTTCTCAAAGAGCTGCTTTCAAAGCCCTGGACGGCCCAAGGAGGACTGACATGTGGGCGGTTTCATGAGCGAGCGTTCTCGCTTCACACAAAAGCCAGCAGACTTTCTCATGCGGATGGCTCCCCCCCGCTCAACTCAACTGTTTAATCACCAATCATTAATCAGTTTTGCCCCCACACTTCCAAAGGCATGCATCATTTAGCAATGACACATAATCGTCAGCGAAACAGCAGACTTTTTGAAGGGAATCAAAACAGAAAATCTTTTTTAATCACATTCTTGCGTTTACCTCCAACACACACTAACGCCAATGCGCTGAGAAAGGCACAGACAACAGGTCTGTGCTGAAAAACCCACCGGCTTCCATTTCTCAAGGTGAGCATTGCCGGGGAAACATCAGGCGTCTTATTACTCGGCTTAGCGGGCTCCCTTATTAAGGATTCTGGTTGGACGCATCTTCTCTGGAATCGTAATTAGTGGGACTTCAACAAAAGACGGAGGATTGTGCCATCTGCCTCACAAAACGAGGATTCCACACTAATTAAAAACACCTAGGAGAGCTGTGGTACCTGGCTAGGCAGCCAAGGTGAGGGATTTCTGATTTGAAAAACCTGCTATAAATTCCTCTTTTACGTTGCCGGGTAATGTTTCTTTAAGAAAGCTTGTGTGTGTAAGAAAGCTTGTTATGTGACAGAAACTGTTGGGTTGTTAAACAGCTGAAATAAATCAGATAATAACACAATACATCCAATTTTAAATATGATATATTGGATTCTTATTTTTACCAAAAATGGTAAGAGGACTGCGCCAATTTGCATTGTGTTTGGGCCGTTTGTCAATTTCCCCAAAAAGTATGCAAAGGAATGACTGAGGCATAAATCCCGTCATTTGCTGGTTGATGGAGACAAACCAAAAGGTTGGAATAGTTCTTGAATAAAAACGTATATCGTGGTTTGAGATGCTGCAGGCTGCTGTACCTCTTCAGACAATAACAATGCATTTGCTATTATACGTTTAAAATAATTATTTAATATTGTTCAACGTGGGATAACTGCATATTGCATTAACTTCTATTTAACTTAAATAAAGAATTACACAAGCTCTACCCTAGAGTACCTTTACCGGTAACATCTTTATATGGTAATGTGACACCTTCACAGCTACTCCAGCCATTCAAATAATAACAGCAGGAAGCATAAAGGTCTTATGCAATGACCTGGCTCCAAAATGATTTTTCTTATTGAGGAGCAAAACAAAGTTCTTAATTTGTCACAGAGTGTTCTGGTCCTCTGTGCATGTCCGGATAAGTTGGAAAAAAAGAGGGGTCAGTAACTGTCGGACCACAGCGGCGTCAATTTCACACCAATTGCACCTATATCTCACAGGATGGAAGGAGGGCAAATACATTTCACCATTCCGGATTCTGTTGACAAATACATAATGCACGGGGATTTGCACCGCCGCTATCCCAAATGGACTAATGTAATCCGTAACTATTATAAGACAATAGCTGTCATGTTCAAAGGCCCTTCTCTTTGAGTTTAAAACAGGCTTGAAGCTGTCCAGCAGAGATACAAGCACACACACACACACACACACACTCAGTCACATATATCATCTCCACCATACACTGCAAATGCCCTCCAGACACAGGTTTCATTTGAGCACATTCATTACCTTTTAATTGCCTCTAAATTGCAATGTGACCCATCACATCAATAACATCTTTGTAACAGCAGAAATGAACCTCAGCGGAGCGACGCTGGGTATGCATGCAAATAATTATACGTGTGTGTGTTTCATGTGGAGACGCTTAACTTGTGGAGACATTTAGGCAGTGTGCATGCGCGTGTGTTTGTGCAGGGTGCAAACAGTAGCTGAGGCTCTGTGCCTTCAGCAGGAGTCAGCTTCTTTTTTAAAGGAGCGGCTATCAACCCTATGAAGGTGAATCAAAACGTGTTTCACAGTTGTGCCCTCCCCTAAACTTGCACTCCACATGACCTTCAGGCAGCGGAGAGGTGACACCCCGCAGGCAAAAAAAATCTGATGAAAGCAGCACTACCGATCACCAGGAATCGATTTGCCATTATAACTATAATGTTCAGAGAATATGTTGAAACCGGGAAACTTATTGCCCGAGTGGAGCCGTACTCCTGAAATTAAACAAACAGCTCTGCCTGGGTGGTGCAGGCAGCTGTGCAGGGAGATGATAATTCCACATAAGCAGGTCTCTGATGTACAAGTCAACCTGTGTGTGAACTCTCAGTATACTAAAAAGCTGGGATGGTTGAAGTTGCTTCGACGTTTTACGCTATTTGAGCATGTTTGTGTTAATACTACGTCTATAACTAGAACTACTGATGTCCCGCTACTACCAACTAGGGGTGCAGTATGTACAATGGCTTTGGAGTTTAGCATATTTTCGGCGCAGCAGTAAAAAACAAAATAATTGCGCGCTGCTGAACGCTGTGGGGAGAAAGACCCCGTTTTGGTTTATTCCATTAAATCTTTGCTGATACCCTCTGAGACCAAAATGTTTGCAGTGTATCCTCAGGTGCACAAGACTTCAGGGGAAAAATGCCAGCATACGTTTAGACACAAATTGTTTCCTAACCGGGCAAAGCCGACTAGCGTGCGGCAGCTGATGGACATCAAGCAGTGGACTGCCAAAGCTTTCTGGGTTAAAATGATTGATTGATGGCAGAATTGAAGTTACCTACTCCTAGCTTGTAGGGGAACCCTGCAGGTGTTTTTACAGTAATGCTGTAATCAACCCACCTAAATAGGCTTTTGAAAGGTATACATCTCAAGTGCACTAATCAGACAAAGCATTTGGGAATGTAAAGTATCCTGAACATAGTCCTGTTTCCCATCTGTGACTAAAGAGGCAAAACATGCAATGGTGTTGAGCCAAGCTTTGACTTTGCTGTTTAAGAGACACTTTGGATTCCCCTCAGAAGTTGTGATTCATCACTTCCTTTGGGAGGAGAGTTGTTCATGCCCGACAGCAGGATGCAATTCTGACGTAGCCAATTCGTACTCTTCCAATTACCAGGATCGGGGTTATCCCCTCCGAAGCAACGCATCATGAATCATATTCTACCATGAGAGTAGTTCACTCGGTATCGCGTCCTGGATTACAGTCGGTATTAGGAGCCTAAATGCAGATACGGCCAATAGTTACCTGAACACACAAAAGCAGATCAAGTCGTCATTCACAGTTCAAAGAGAGACATAACAACGATCTCTTTACCAAAAGCAGCTTCGATAGAACGCAACCCAAAATCGTTGCAAAAATATGTTGTAGCAGCCTCCGTTCCCGGACGGGGTAACTTCTATTGCTTCAGCCAAATGTGGCGCTGAGATAACAGTCCCCAAAGAATTCCCTGAAATCACACATACACTCTGAACTCGGGCCATGTTGTTCGTCCCGGCACTGCAGACCTGTGCTGTGAGCTGCATACCCGCGTCCCCATTACCTTTGAGCATCGCTCGCCTCGGAATTAATTGAAGTCTAATTTAGCCTCGTCTGGAGAGTGAAGGCGGTCTGAGCTGTTGTTAAGAGCAAATCAAGGCCGGAGCACCTTCTGGGATCTGAGAAAATGACTCTTAACTGTAACGCACAATTAAGTGGCAAAGCGGTTGAGGGTCTGCGGGGAAATCTTCAGTGAAGCTACGCTTTTGCACTCAGTCTGTCAGCACTCATATCTTGGTGTGTGTCACGGGGGTGACAGACTGGTTGTACAGGTTGGATGTTCTGGGGGATTGCATCAGTGTAAAGATGTTGATCCCATATTGCAATGCTGCACAAACTGGCACGAAAATCGCATACTGCCATTTGGCGAGTTCTATGTTTGAGATTTAGCTCTGCAACTCTGGGGTTGAGAGCCGATTGTTGCGATGCGCTCAACTCCCCAGGTATCACCTGTCGATCGCCATCTGCAGTGTCATGAAATGGTCAAACTAAAACAATCTTTTCTTTGTTACAGACTAACTTATACCATTGTTTTCATGGCAAAGACCTACCAGACACTGACAGAGAGTGATCTAAATGATGATCTTTGATGCAGCTAGGAAGAAAGGTGCCTGTTTCTAAAGATTTGCCACAATAAGTAACCAAAATAGGATTTTTTATGAAGAATTATACAAATGCATACTGTTTCCTGCAGAAGCTCAGACTGGAGCCGTTGAGGAAACACGTGGCAGTGATACCACTGATTAAAAGACAAAGTTAGTACTGAAGATAATATTAATTAATGCACACAACCCTAAAGGCTACTATTTGTTTGTGCCTTTTCTTTCTTCAACATTCTTCATTTCCTATGAAGTAATCAAGGCAAGCTGCACTCACTTTTTGTCTATCGCATGGGGAGTTCAGGTTGGATTAAGAGTTTCTTTTGAAGAGCATTTATTCATTACACCTGCATTGGTTGAACTTTTTGTTGGGAGGAAGATGAAATTACAACGCAAAAACTGCTGATGGCTCAGCAAGTTATGTAATTTCTAATGCTGTAATACGATGATGTCTGTTTGAATCTCTCCTAACACATTTCTCCTGGGGCACATCAGCAACTAGCACTCAGTTTCTGTCATCTCAAGTCTCCCCCTCCCTGCAACATTTGATAACAGAAAATATGACCATCAGAAAGCAACACTTCATGGTGACAAATTCTGAGCTTGGTTTTTAATGAAGCAGCTATTCACACAGCTTAATTTCTGACTGCTTCACTTTTTGAATGTGTGTGGATTACAAGATTCAATTTTGAAATGCTTTTTAGGGTTTCCGAACAAGTAGATGCATCAGCCAATCAGATGAAAGAAGACTGTATGACTTATGTTCCCACACCTCAGTCAAGCCATGAAAACTGTTCTAGTCAGTTTTAGTCCCTTTTGTTTTAAAAAAAAAACAGTAAAATTATATTGGACATGCTTGTAATTAGTATGTACCCCGGATCTGGTCCACAGTTCAGATCTTACTGATAGCTTAGTCGACGCATCAGTTTGTTTTTAACAGCGCTTTCGTGAATGAAGAAACCGACTGAAGCACAGTATGCTCTTGCAACAATGATCAAACACTGACTGTGAATTAGCTAGCAAGTGATTAACCTTCATGCTGATTTTCCCCATGTCATTTCCCACAATTACATTCAACGCCACCACAATGGCTAAAAAGCATTGAAAACTAATGTTCTAAGACATTCATTTAATAAAAGATAGTGCTGCTGTCTTCATTTCACAGAGTGACGAACGTCTTGACGTCAAAGCATCGCGAGTCACACACACACTGAAGTCGTTCAGAAATCATTTGCAGTGATTTGATTTCTTCAGTCCAAGCCCCTCAGTCGGCTCAAGCCGCTGCTACATTAGCTGATTACCAGTTTAAGTCTCGCTTGGAGCAGGTGGGAGTGGACTCAGCAAAGCCCTCCACGCCCTTTGAAGGAACCCTATTCCGCTCATGCGATGCACTGCGCTGACACCAAGATCCATGTAGTTCCGGTCAAAAAGGCCCAAAGTGACTTGCACACTGAATTACTGCAGGCACTACTCAACTTCTTCATCCAGCTGCTCTTAGAAGTCCTCTGAAATCAGTTGTAATGCCTTTGCCTCAACTTTGTTTAGCCATAGTTTATGGTAGCACCCCACCCACCCTCACGCCCTCCACACACACTTATCGCCACCAAGTAGGCAGCTGCATATTTTATTAATCTTGCATTCTTGTCATCATCTAAGTCTGGGGGAAATGGAAAAAAAGGCAATGCCGGAATCAGGAATCATGATCCAGGAAGAGTGATAAAAAGGAGGCTATATATAGATGACAAATTACTGTCCCAGAGAAAAACAGATTTTTTGAATATTTCATGCGACAGACCTTCACTTTTCTGGTGGAGAGAAAGAAGAATTCCCGGCATTCGTCAAGAAAGGTTCAAATATAGATCAGTTAATTATTCCCTCGTCCTTGCGCCTTCTGTAGATGCAGTAACTCAATAGAGACGTGGTCTGTCGCACGCACACACACTCTGCATACCGTACCTTCTTCTATTTCATTGCTTTTCAGAGTCTCTCTGCATGTCCCTCAAACTGAAGTAAAGTCTCTCCTTTGTGGATTGAGTTTGTGGCCAAACAGCCGAAGCAAACAGGTGTTTAGAAATCTGCTGCCTGGTGGCTCGCTGCCTAATTTCCATAACATGCCGTATTATCATTTTCAATGAATATTCAGCCTTTTCTGTGAGCAGCCGCTTGGTGGTTCTTGTTAAGTCATTCAAATGAAATTATAAAAAAATGCAGTGGAGTGTCCAACATGTAGGCAGCATATGGTATTGGGAATACCGCTCATTCAAGTGCTTGGCTGATTTTCGCGCCACTGCCATCCAGCTGTCAATCACACTTTTGCTCCTTTGAACGAGACCACCAGGTTCCAATGTCGGAACAATTGCAGATATTAATATTCATGGAGGTGCCTATGATTTTCACTGCCGCACTGACTGCTGGGCTTAAGTGAATGTCAGGATAACTCCCAGTTCGACTTTGTTGTACTGTCAGCTACTTACGTTAAAGTTTCATGCTGTTTTTCATGCCACTGTAATTAATTGGTTAAATATTTTTACTGCACCGGCGGTGCAGACGGAACATATGCCATTTGTCAAAACATCTTAGGCTCATCTTTTGTCATTCTAAAATATTGCCGCCTGTTAAGAGTATCAGATGGAAGTGTGTGGGGGGAATACTTGCTTACTCGGATTGACACAAGAACAGACGCCTGTTGGAAATTCCAGTGTGGTGTAGTTGCCTGCTAGTGCACATGGCGCGGCATGAGCCAGCCTGGTATAGCAAATAAAATAAATAAAAGCCACTGCAATTATGCATCCCTCTGAACGGTGTAATAGTTCCCTGCAGCCTTGTTAAAACCCAATACAAGTTACTGTTAAGACAAGTTCACACACACACACACACACTGGGAGCCTTCACTGGTGTGTCGGCCAAAGACGCCTCTCAGTTCACCAGGTGGGAAACAGCTGGAAGGGGCGGTTTGACAAGACCAGCCCCTCCATCTCCACCCAATGTTGCCCCCGATCACATGGATCATCCAATGGCTACAGGGCCAAGGCCTGAGGAAACCTCTTACCGTCCACATATCCAGGAGTGGTGGGATATTCATCAGTAACTTCCGAATGTCCAGAACCACCTTTGATTATGTTTGTGAGCGCCTTCGATTAACTCACGGGAAGAGACGTCTGCGGCGGCCCAGAATTATGACTTTTGTTGAAAAAATAAAAGCAATGTGGCCATCATAACAATCTATAGATATTTTGTTTTTAAAAAGGCCCGTGAGGGATGATAAAAGGGGCCAACTCTTAAGTGGGCATTCAGCGCTAGAGAGGGAAGTTGAATATAGTGGCCAGACATCCAGCTTTGTCCCAATCGGCCTGGTTTCTAAGCTGGGTGTCAAACTAAAATGCCCCGGTTCTGACACGATTGAAATGATGAAATGCTTAGCACTACATTAGACATTCCTCATGTTCAGCGCCACTCATTTTTATCTAAAGCTATATAAAAGCATAAATAAAGCACTGAACACTGATTTGTCTGCAACAGCTGATGGTGTCGTGCAGAAAAGAAAGTCGTTCTCCTCCAAAGAGCCTTACAGTAGTAATTTTATGTACCGGTAATGATTTTGGAAGTGATAATATCATTTAAGAAGAAGAAAAAAGTATCCTTTATTAATCCCTTTGGGGAAATTCTTCTCTGCATTTAACCCGTGCCCTGCTGTGAAGGCGCCCAGGGAGCAGTTACGGGTAAGGAGTCTTGCTCAGGTACACGCCGACATTGACCCTGCGGTTACCGGCGCACCCTCCGTAACTCCATGCACCACGAGTCGCCCTTCTCTTCTGGTGATCTTCAATTGGCCCCCATCCATATATGGTGTATGCAAAATGGTTCTTAATGGTTCTGGTATGTCAAATTCTTCATTTTACGGGAGCTTTTGAAATGAAGTAATTGTCAGCACACAAACCAATAAATCAAAGATGCAAATTGTGGTTCAGAAATGGTTTCATGTAGTTTCCGCTGCCTTCAGCTTCTTTACCTCATCACTGGCCAGCAGAGAAAAAAAAAAAGCAAAATCATTTGGAAGGGAGAGTACCGCCGACTGGTTGACATGGGAATTGCCGCGAGAGCTGTAGAGACGAATGCTATCCATCCCGTTGATTTGATTCCTCGCAGCTGGTGTCCTTGGCCAAGTAAGTTTGTGTGGACGGTTGTGGTGCTAGCAGAAGCCTCCTGGGGGCCTCGGTGGCTTAATTAGAGCTGAGCCTCACGGCCAGTCTCGTAGTCAATCTCTTACTCCCCACATCATGTCACCTTTCTTCCTGTTCCGCCTAAATATGATAAACGGTTTCTTTCTGTAGGACGCTGGAGCTGTCTGTGTCTCATGGCAGAGATACTGGTATGATACGTTTCGGCCAGTTCAGTTGATGCGAGAAATTCATTTCAGATCTGTAGGATATTTATTTCGCAAGTGGAAAAAAAAGAAATGTGTCCATTTGTAGGTAGCAAGAAGTACAACCTTGTCCATACGTTCACTCTGACCTTTCATTCAATATCAAGATATTATTTTTCTAGCTTATCAACCAGAACCATCAAGTGCAATGGCAAACGACACGAGGGCCGGTTATCCAAACTTGATGAAGTCTCAAAAGGCCAGATATTGGCCATCCTTTGATAAACAGGTAATTATTGAGTCATTTTCTCTTCCTTTTTGAAACGGTCTCTGTACCTCGGAGAGGTTTGAGAAAGTTGCGAACTTTCCCCCTGCAAAACAACACTCCTCTACTCTTAGACACTGACAAGCTCAGAAGAACAAATAGGAGCAGGCAGCTTTGCTCCAAAGCACTTCAACAATATGGAACAGGAGGAGAAGTTGATTTGCTCTGATATCCCGGGCTAACCAAATCACATCTGAGCAGATAGAAGCACCTCTATAACTACAATATTTTCAAAGACTGGCCTTGGATTTATATAACAGGGTTTTATGCAAGAACACACAAGAAAGCTCAGGCACAGGTCCTGTGGTGACATGCAATCAGCTGCTGTTAATTCCTCCTATTCATATTTCCTGGAAGGGTTCAAAGAAAAGATTTAGTCTACACGATTAGTCTTCCTTGGGTGTGCCAACTCTGCGCTCGTATTCTACAGGCACATCTTATCGCAACCCCAATCTCCATCTTAAGTGCCCTCAGGTTACGTTCACATTATATTAGCTCACATCAAAGCAATTCTGCATCACAAGCCTTTTAAGATTAAATGCTCTTTTAATTCTCTGATTACAAACAATTTACTTCACTGGGACGCTGTTACCCAGATGAAAAATGATTAGGACCCTGTTTGCCAATGAAAGGATATTATATGAAAACAAGACATTTGAGCACAACGGAAGACGGAGATGAGCGCTGGCACAGGGAGTCTCAATGCCTGTGGCTCAAAGAATCCAATCAACAACGTTACAGTTAGCATTTAAAGCAGGCGGCAAAGCTCCAGCAAATGAGGGCACACAACTTGTTCAGAGGGTTGTGAAGCTGCCTTTCTGTATTCAAGCACATTGTGTGGAAGTCTTGGACATCTCAGTGGAGTCAAAGACTGAAAAGGACTAAAAAGAAGCAGTCAGCATCAAATAAGATAGCAAAGTGAGGAACCACCCTACTTTGATTTATGATTGCTAAAGGAAAGGTTTTATAGAAAAAACGTGGGCTAACGGCCCCTTTGAAAAGGCTAATGGCATTAACTGCCAATGAGAAACAAAATGCAGGCGGAAGCTAACATGACATGTCGGTATTGTCTTCAAAAGATGGATCACTTAGCCGTCTAATCGGTGATTTGGTATGAGCCTTGAATATTTGTCAGAGTTGGTTATACCTCAAGTCACTTGGGTGGCATCAGTGGTTGCAGGCTTCCATTGAGATGGATTCCTTTTAAAAGGGAGAACTGGGCTCCAACGGTCACCTAACGTTGATAGATGAGACGGTTTTGGGAAAGCCAAAGAAAAGAGCCCAGACAGATTATTACAGATGAATATGTTTTCTGATGCTGCCTTTATTGCAGACCAACAACTGAGGCACACACACCCACACACTGTTTCAGAAGAAAAACTTACTTTGGATTTGCTAAGTAGCATAAAACGCCCCGTCTCCTCCAGCCGTTCTCCTCCCTCCTTGTCATTAAGTTGCCAATCAGAGTTAGGGAGTGGCCTGGGATCCAATCAATCAAGCTGATTGGGAGTGTCAGGAAGTAGCTGCTTTAAGCAGCCAAAGGTTGCGCCTGTTGCAAACCCCATTTATCCGACACAGCATGTTTGGGCAGCATGTTAATTAGGGCAAAAGTCCTTGCTCATCTCCTCTCTTTAAGCCTCGGACTCAATATAACTCAACCTGCAAAAGGCTGAGTCTATGGTGCTCCTAATATGGATATCAAATGCCAACACTGACACTGCATTTTAATATTTTCAGTTGAGTGTATACACACACACACACACACACACACACACCAGAAAGTGAAGGTGTATGCGTGTTTGTTTATGTGAGAGAAAGCTCTTCCGTTTGGAAGCTGTCTATTGAGTGATTAAAAAACATGTTCCTGGCGGCAAAGTAAATGTATCTTTGCAAGTGCACCAAAAAAATATATTGGCTCTGTGTCACTCCTCCGCATTACGAATACGGTAACTTCTTTTTATTAGCTGAGCAAAAAAAAAACAACAATTTGGCAACGGCCGTATTCTAAGAGAGAGAGGCGTCAAAATCACTGACCTCCTGGCTTCACAGAGGCAGGTTGCAAATCAATGGGTGATGTCACGGTGACTACGCCCACTTCTTCTCTACAGGCCATACATGAGGCCAGATTAAAAAAAAAAAAAAAAATGCAGGGCAGTGACAATGACACGCAATTTAAATAAATTGACAGAGTCAGACGTCACCTTGTTTCACTGAACAATCCATTCTTTATATGTCTGCAGTATTCCACAAATTCCCCGTAACCAATGAAATAAGGAATAGCATAGCTAACCTTATTCCGTATGCCTCAACATCAGGTATTCTCAGACACAGAGCACAGATATGGTATGTGTGTCTGTGTGTGTGTGTGTGTGTGTGTGTGTGTCTGTGTGTGTGTGTGTGTGTGTTGTCCCAGCACGAAACACAGCAAAGGAGATCGATACGACAGACAGAAAGTCTCAACCCTCTTACTGGTTTCATGAGCCAGTTTGTCATTTTGGTTTATTGCAGATATTTATTTGATGTGATAATTACACATGTTGTAAACGTGGGATGCTTCCATGCATCAGGATGTAATGGTGTGTGTGTGGGGTGGGGGGGTCTTCAATAAAACCAACCGTTAGAAAAAGAAAATCCGACTGATATGAATTCCTCGTACTGACTGAATGACCGCGTGAGGGTGAGAGGTAACTGATGATGTCTTAATATTGTTGGCTTTAATGCACGAGGATTCATATGAGAAATCACATTAACATTGGCCTTGTTGTTGATGTTGCCTCACTTATGTACAGTATAATGGTTTAATGGTACTATTAGTCCATAATGCTGTTCAGTTTTGTTACCTGTGCTTAAAATATCGACGTCTTTGTATTAAAAGTCGAGACTGCCCGCCATCAAACCACAAAAACGGTTTATAAGATGAAAACCATCCACGTTGTTTTCAGGATGTGTCTCAATCAGCGTAGCTTGATCCCTGCTCTTACCTTAAGGTCAAAGTCCTTTAATAACTGTCAGAGCAGGTCATGTACAATAATATTAAAAGTGATGTGCAGAGCCCACAGCCAGAGAGAGCAGGTTTGCATTGATTAGCAGAGTGGAGAATATGACCCGAGCCCCTGAGCCACCTCTCCATCACCCCCACCCCTCTCCCCTCTGATCCAGTGCTGTCGGTCTCCCTGCGCTGTCAATAGAGCCTGATGGGCCTTTTAGACACTTATCAATATTTAACCAGCCTCCCCCATTGACTCAGCAATTACTGCCTAATTGATTTGAGATTGATTATCATGAGCACCATAATGGCCGTGTCGGTCAGCTGGAAGTGCTGATGGAAAACCTTGTTGTAAATTAAATGATCTTTTTTTATGTCACCAGTTTGTGGAGTCGAGTGTAGGTGTGCGTCTGTGTGTGTGAATAAAGTATGAGAAGTGCGTTCCTCCTCCTTCAGCCTTCCTTGGAGCAGAAAACACATTTTCAGAGAAGTCAGTAGGTAGCGACTTTTCCTTTAGAAGATGCAAAACACACGTTTGAGACCATGAAGTTCTTATTAACCTACAGCTTAGCTTTTTTAAAAGGCACACTATGCAACATTTTTCAGTTTATTAATATTTTCCATACCGTTTTGGATGATTAAATGAGTAATTTCAGGTCGAACAAAGGTTTTCTCGGCCGTCCTGGGGGTCTGTAGGGGAAATACCGCACTTGCAGGAGCGTCGGGTCGCCCCCACAGGCTCAGAAGTCTCGTCATCGCGAGTCAGTCGCTTTACGGCGAGAACTGCTACGCACCCCAAGTGAAAGGCAGGCTCGTAGCGCAGTGGCGATATTTGTGCAGTTATCATGGCGGAATCAGCGACAAAACAGCGAAAGGCCATGTCGGAGCAGGAAAGAAAGAGGAAAAGGAACGAATCACCAGAATACGTGGTGATTCGTTGCGTTCGCCTGTCTGCTGAGCTCAAAACAAACACACCTGGCTCGACGCAGGAGAAACGAGGAGAACAGCTGAGTGTCTTTACGACCATGCACTTTTATTTTCGGCCTCTGGGGGGAGCCTCGCTGGAAAATCAACTCCGGTTACATAGTGGACCTTTTAAATGAATAATAAGCAATCTATCCAAATTGCCTGCAATCTAAGTCTAGTGACTGCTCAGCTAACCGCCACTTTTGCCTAAAAAACACATTCTAGTAAGAGAGCGCACAGTTCAAAATGCAATCTAACTTGTTTACACTACCAGAGACATGCTGGTTGAATCCTGAAGTCAGCAATAAGCCCCTAATGATAAGTTTGATGTTCCCAGAGGGTCTCGTAATGGAACTCGATAGCATCTTTTGTGCAACTCTCTCAGCCTGATAGACGCGCACGTCTTTCTAACCACATGCTTCCAGCTCGTATTGCATGCTTCCAGTTAGAAATGTATCATAGACTTATAGGCATAATATGAATTAAGGGATGCCACTTGAGTCATTTTCTCAGACCCTACAGTGAAATCTATTCAAAATGAATAAATAAAACTATTATAAAAACAATAATGCAGGAGGTTGCATTTAAAAACTAGATTGAACGTCAACTGCAGTGGACGAGACACCCTTTGCTTGATTTTGAGGGTGGGATGTCCCGCCGCCTGCCCCCAATACATGAGTGAGAAATATGACGTGAGCTTTTTTTTCCTGCTTATATCATTACGGCGTGCAGTGACCCCCACAATCAACTGACTGCAACCGATTTGGACTATATTCACTCGGAGTGGCTGCAAAAGAGCCAAAATACTAGTTGATGCCAGTAACGCCAATAAAGGGCGTTCTACATTGTGCGTGTGAGAGTAATGGGCATATCCGGACAGCAAGGGGAGGTGTGTGAAAGCTTTCTAGGAAGTGTAGTCATCAAGTAGCGACACCAGGCGCAATGTGTATGGGTGACAGCAGTTTAAACATTCTAATGGTTGCCAAACAACGCCACCCGGGGAATTATTTTAAACCTTCAACCCAATGAAGACAAAAGGGGGAAGGCACTCAGGTTCATCGCAAAAATGAAGCGGAGACACGTAATACAAATGTACATTTTATTAAACTCAATTTACTGTTAAAAAGAACCAATGTTTAAAAAGAATCTCTCTGCGATGAGGAACAGGGGAAACAATCAGGGCTGAGACTTGCGATGATGATGGACCGTCCAACGAAAAGGCCACCCAGGGAACATCACGCGTGAAACTAAAAGTGAAGCAAACTCAACAACGTGCAAAAACATAGCAAAAAAGAGGGACACCAATCCACCACCGCAGGCTCAGCAACCAATTAACACAGAAAGAAAGAAGAAATACATTTACACAAAAGAAATATACTAATACTACACCGAAAAACGGCTTAACCAAAGGGTAACGAAATTAACAAATAATGAGTACGGCCCAGCTCTCGTGCAGTTAAAAGGCCTTGGCCCAGTTCGGAGGCCCGCAGCTGGTGCACACACGAAGAGCAATGTGGAGAGGCCAAAACAAGACCAGGTGGACTCAGACCAGGTGACCGAATCCCAAGGCAAAACAGCAGTGGTCTGACAGGTTGGCTGATGTAGTGCTGCTGTTGCTCGATGATCCTTTGATCGGTCAGGCCGTTTGACACTCCATGTGGGTCGGAGGGATCGACGCTACCACAAGAGTTACCGGCGGCGGGGATTGAGTGGATGAGGTGGCGAGCAGCGTGCAGCCATAGCAAAGTGAGCTTTCTGACGCCAGGATGTGTCCCAGCCTCTGCAAATGACATGCAGCATGGTGCTCCAAGGCCGCCTTTATGCAGCATTGTCCTGCAGCGATTGGCTGAGATCCAGAGCCAGCTGAAAGTTATTAAAGCCAATCACTGCGTACTCCACCGCGCCGCTTGGGATGTTACTTTTGAAATCTTCGTGACATTTGTCATTTCAGCAAACATTCTTTTCACTTCCCGAATCTTCCGTGAAACTGTGTGCAAGTGTAGAAGGAATCAATGGCCGGTGGAAGAAATTGATATCTCATTGATTTCGGTGCAGAAGCTCCTGATGGTGTGAATAAAATTACATTTTCTTTGGTCAGAATCACGCAATGTTTCCAAAAAAAATAAGCGAGACCGATAAACATTATGGAGTGACAACTCTCTAGGAGCACACAATGGGACTTTATTGTGTGGCACAGGCGTAAAATAAATGCACTAAACACTAAAAGAAACAAACTGTAAAATTTAACCGCGTGTCTGTCACAGGAAATTAGGCGGATATTTTGAGAGCATTTATTTCAAAACTATTTTTCACATTTCTCTGACAGTTTAAATAGTGAGAAAAAGGGTTAGTGCCAGGAGTTTCATTCAGAAACTATTTCATTCAGCGTTTTTCATTATTTGGCTCCAGCTTCTCGGTGTGAGAAACAAGTGCTGCTGTTACCTTGGCTTTTTCTTACCATTTTATTTGTGTTTCTTACATTCTATTAACCAGGCTGTATGAGAATAATCATGAATATACAAAACTATATTTGTTAGATTGATCAATATCGATAATGACAATAATAAATGTTGCAATTGGTTCGGTAAATTACCTGCACCTTTTGAATGTATTAGGTTGATGTCAGTATTGATTTTTACCACTTTTCAAAACCGCCCGGTAACTGATACATCCTGACTTCAACACGAATGCTGTAACACACTCTAATTCTCTGAATGACTATTAAATACTTATCCTCAGACACTTCTGTTCTATATCTGTGTCGCCGGATGAAATATTGTTTCAAACATTGTATGTAAAGAGGAATGGACAACACAGGCCCATTGTGAAAAATAGATCCAATTTCAGAAATCCTTTCAGAAATCATACAGACAATATGTATTAAAAATAGTGTAATTAAATCATTTTGATTTACTATTTATTTTAATAATTTAAAAATACTGTGCCTTTTTAAATTACAGATACAAATTAAAAAACCCAATTATACTAAATGTCTTCCTAATTCAACCAAAGGGCTTCACCTGGTGAGCCAGCTGTTGATTCAGAAGCATCTTAAAGTCCTTCCTCTTTCTTTAAGTCCTTCCTTCATGCTCTCCATCAATCCTCCATCTTCTTCAGAAAAGCCTGCCGCAAACAATGAGCAAAACACAGTGACGCATTATTTATATGGATTTATGTGCAAATTATAAATAAGCTTGCTAACCAGTAAACCTTTGACCCTGCAGGTACAGAAAGCTCAAAGAAATCAACTCAGCAAAGATTAAAAGGCACTTTATGAAAGGCGAAAATGAAACTGCTAATCACTACCGCACGTTTCTTAGCAATAGAGAGAGAGAGAGATGCTAAATAGTTTCTTCGAGCCGGTGACGTCATCGGGTCAGCAGGCGTTGAATGCTCGGGTGATAGTCACTTCTAATGTGCGGTGCTTTAGACTAGTAATCCACATTTCAGGGATCAATCTTGTACTTTCTATTTCACTTGCCTGCTAATCATCAGTTGATTAAATAAGGTATAAAACCGTGTGTAAAGTAGTTGGATTTAATTTCCAGTGCTGCAGGCTTACATGCATCACTAATTCACCCAAGTAATAAATATGAACTAACTCTCTAAAAAGGGGAGTTCATCAGCATGTCAGTAAGGTTTTGGAAAACACAAACCTACATTTAATCATATTTTAAGCTATTTCTTAAGCATGTGTTAGTGTCTGCTTTCTTTTCATCATAGAAACATGAACACTAAAACGAAGAAGTCCAAATTATTTGTAAATTTCAATCAAACAAGTGAAATCAAAGAGATTCCATAAGCCTTACGTTTCTGCAAAAAAACAACATGATATTTACCAACGGAGCCATGGGGCCAAAGGTGAGGCACAAAGTAAGTGCCATTTATTGCCCCCCACCCCCCCCCCCTTTGAACATGACACCTCGGTAGAGTGCAAGGACCAATGCAGGTCATTAGCCCGCTGGAATACCTCCAGCTTCATTTATTTCTGAAGTGATTACGACACAGTGGGCTAATTAGGAGCTCTGCCGAACATTTTGCAGCCACTGTTTGTAAAGCCTTCCCTTCCACTGATTAAATACAGACCCCCTTGATGAGTGCTTCGCCTCCGCGTTTCCCTTTGGTTCTTATAGAATGAGGTGCCGTCAAGTGTGCACGTCTCAATTAGCCGTGCAAAGACTATTGGACGTGTACACGCAGGCAATAGCGTCCCTTCTCAGACTGTCCGGTCCAAATGTGAAACGTTCCATCGAACGGCGTCTTCACGCCGCGTCATTTCTTTTGACTCGTATTTTGTCGCTAACCTTTCCTGCTTACGCTGATTTGATTTTGTCCATTCTGCCGTCCTCCTCTTCCTCCATCTTTTTCCTTGCGTCCTCCTGCTGTCCTTCGCTTACGCGTTCTTTAAAAGTCACTCCGGGTTAGCCGGAATGTCACATCGCTCAAGTGTGCCCCGCGGGGCAGCTCCTGTTATTTGAAGGGGTCATGTACATTTATCCAAGCAATGAAGGAGGAGGCACCCACGGGCTGATATGAGAGGCCTGAGTAGAGCCACAGCCGAACGGACAGAAAAAACAACCGTTGCTTTCGGAGAAGAGGGTTTCAACATGAAGCCTTTTTTTTATTTATTTTTTAAGTTAAAGTTCAAAAATGTCCGTTACTCGTCAATAGTCGCCTTTTGGCCCGGCTCGATGGACTTGAACTTTTGGCCACTCACCCAAGAGACCATAGCGGGGGACTTACAGAGATTGTTTTTATGAAAAGGGAAAAGTGTTGGAGTGCTTCAATCAAGAAAATATACCCGCTTTCAACGCGGGGCCAGGAAAATTCCCTCATTAAAGCGCGTGCAACTGCATTGGGAGCGTCCCGCCCCTCTGAAGGTCCTTCAGGGTCAGCGGCCCCTTAAGGTGATGCGACACCTGTCCGATCCTAAGGCATCTGAGATCGTTCTGACACCCAAACAATCGCATCAAGTGGCGTAATCTACAGAACGAAAGTAGAGCTTTTTTTTTGTGTGTGTGTCGCCCATTAGCCGCTGCCTGGAATGCTTGCAGTGGGTTTAGTGCTCATTAAGCAGAGATATAAGGCACCATCTCATAACGACTGAAGATCGGTTGTCTGGTACGCACTAACAAAACGATTGATTCGTAAGCAGCAGGAAAAGAGGAGGCCAGGAGGAAAGGGAGAAAATTATAATGAGACGTGAGAGAGGGAGAGAGGGAGAGAGGGATGGGGGGGGTGAGCCATTTAGTTGGCAGACAGTTTCCTGATTCAGCCAGGCTGGAGAGCAGAGGTAGCTGTCTTCCCCCATGTACCTCATCTATCACTGCCTATTTTCTGGGAGACTCACCCGTTTCCCCCCCCACCCCCAACCTCCCTGCACATGCTCAGGTGGAAGGGAGCGAGAATTCAATCTCTGCTCACAGTCATCTGCAGAAACGTGTCCGTTCCCCCCCCCCTCTTCATGGCAGGGCCCCAAAACTTGCCAATAATGGTCCAGCGTGGCAGGAAAGATCACTGCAGGTAGCCAAGCTTTCCTCGTGTGATCTATTTCCAATCTGTAGTGTCACACAGGCAGATCACGAACAGCGCGATCCTGAGAAACTTACGTTGGAAGTTATTTCTATTTCTAAGGGATAGGTTTCTTTTTACTTTTTAAGAAAATCTGGGTTTCTGGGTTGAATGCTTCTAAAGTCTCCAGTAAAACCTTCGTGGATTGTCCAAAACACCCATTATTAATTATTATATAATTATAACTGTGACAATAATAGTCGTTTAATGTTTAAGGCAAAACCTTTCGTCAGCTGTTAATCCATTGACACCACACTAGCAGTCTATATGGACACGTTTCGGTTGGGTTGCCAGCACAAATAGCTTGCTTTAACATTCCCAAGTTTCCTTGAAAGTGTTTTTTAAATCGTATCTTCATTCACAGAAATACGGCAACTATACACGCTAAAAATTCAAGACACCGTTGACATATAATGGATGAAAAATAATGTGCATGTAGCTGCATGAGTTAGACAAGGAGCACCATGAGCGTTTGTTTTCAGCTGTTTTCTGGCTAAAATCATTTATGTTTTTCCAACAATTGGAAAAAGCATATATATATATATATATATATTTATAAATTTGTTGGTTTTCTGGTGCTGGGTGGGTTAATAACCTTTTTTTTCCACTGAATTAACAAAAACATGAGCTAAGAGATGTTTTTTGGCCGCGCAGATCGCCGCTCGGGACCACTGCGTTGCATGCTCATTTGTGCATTCATGCTTTCACAGATTCCTGCGAGCTGTCACAAAGACATCTGCTGCAGGTCAACTCGGCGGGCTGAGCCATGCGAAAGGGAAATCCTAATGAATGTTAATCCTGACTCTCCCCCTACCCGCAAAACAACAGGCCAGTCGCCATTCCGGCAGGCGACCTTTTACACCGGGGCCATCGAGGTCGGGTCAGAGCGGGGTGAGGGAGGTGAGGGAGGTGAGGGGGGGGAGACTGATCACACCGTTTCAAAATCGCCTCTAGAGAACGCCGGCAGAGGTTTCCTGAAATCCAGCCGTTCCTCTTTCCTCTCTGTCTCTCTGCCGCTCTTTGTTCGTTTGCATAATCCCCGTGACACTCTGATTAATGACTCTGCTGTGATTTGCATATCTGTGTCTGAAATTGAGGACAGACTTTCACACAGTAAACTGTCCAGCGTGGTGTCGGTGTCCCCCCCCCCCCCCCCCCCCCCCGGGGGGGAGAGGGATGAGCTTGGAACGCTCTTCGGGGTCAAATCACGAGCACGAGAGGCGACACACTAGCTCGCTCACACACACACACACAGGCAAGGCCTACATGGTGCTTTCTAACCCTCCTTCCTTAGGCTCTCGGCCCGGATGAACACAGAAGGGCTGGGAAACCGGGGACCTCACTGGTCCAGCTGTCCCTCCTACAAAGAGTAGTTCAAGAACATGAACCTCCCCCCCTCCCCAAAGGACAGACCATGGCGGAGCTCAGGTTTAAGCGTTCCTTGGACGGTGGAGGCAGATTGGCTGTTTGAGGCTTGTATCTGCTTCAACAGTGCCCCCCAGTGGGCTCTTTGTGATTTCTGCCTGACCAGATTGACCGACACGTTAAACGTCAATTAAGATACTGCTATTTTGGAGCTTTATAGAAATAGCTGTGTTTTCATGTCTTTACCACTGCAACAGACTAGAAGGTTTGAACCGGCTGTGCCGATCTTTCTTGGTCCAAAGAAAGATTTGGAAAAGAAGAAGTATAATAGAATTGTATCCTCACATCAAATGACATGGAGCCTGTCTGAACTTTCAATACAACACATAATTATATGCTATTAGACAGTCACTCAAATGATGGTGGTTTGCAAAACACAAACGTTTTACCATCAAAAAGCCCACGAGTGAATCTCCCCACTGCTGTGTAGACCTTGTGGCTGACTGAGTTACACACACACACACACACACACACACCATGACCCGCATACAAATCCTCGCTGCCTCTGGGAGACCAAAGTCTGGAGACGACAAGCCTGCAATGAGGTAATGACATTTCCTCCTGCGTAATGTGGCCAAAGTCGTCTCTCTCTCTCTCGACAGGACAGAGATATCTGGGCAGCTCCGGTGACGAGTGCCGCTCTAATCGGCAGGTACAGCTTTCACTGCAGCTCAGGACCCAACCACAGAGTAGCAGCTAAATAATTGAACAGGTGCAATATGTTGAGGCAGGGTGAGGGAGGGTGGGGGTGGGGAGGGGAGGGCAGCGGGGCGGGTAGACAAGGTGAAGGAGGAAGAGGAGGAGGAGGAAGAGCCGCTGCTCTTTAGCGTTTGTTTCATTCAAAATTCAAAATTAACATGAATAAAATTCCCGATTGGCACCACCACTATGTTTACGAACGATTTATCCAAATACTTTTTTGTGTTTCTGCTTGTGTGTCTGAATTTCTAGTTCCAGATTTGTTTCTTCAGGTTACCATGACAACAAATTGAGACTGTCACGCCAGCGTCTTGCCCTTGTCTTACCTGCAAAACAACTTCACGGGCGTACCAGTCCCTGATTTCACGGGAATGGTGGTCACCGGTGTGAAGTGAGGCAGAATAGGTGTGTGTGTGTGTGTGTGTGTGTGGTCGACTGACCTTGGGAGACGGCCCCCCTTTGCAGCGTTTCAAGGAGAGGGAGGGATGGATTCAGAGAGCAGGTATCTAGCCACACATGGCGAGTGCCAGGACGGCAGTGAGCTGAAACCGACAGGGCCTCGTTGTGAAGGCGAGGCGCTGCCCTGTGACACAAACAGTGTGCAGCCGCAGGCATCTCTGTGGACACCACGTTAGTGACCGGGCTCAGCGCCGAGGGGCCCGTGAGCCTGTGGAAAAAAAACACACACACAACGAGGATGTTGATGTCTAGAGGATGGCAGATGGAGGCAGAGAGGATCACAAAAGAAAACACATTTAGAATTTCACAATGTCAAAACATGATTTGGGTCAAAAGCAGCTAGCTTATGAATTTTAGTCTTGCTTTATTGTGTGTTCATCTCTGCACACATTCACTTTTGCATTACAACTAATCAAAGAAAAAATATTCAAGGGGAGGATTTTTATGTCATCCCATTCTGCAGGGGCACATATTCCCATATGTCGCTTCACTCTTCTCCCAAATCTGCTCCGATGGAAATGCAGTTGCTTCGTTGGCTCTATTCACCGACATTTGTTTTAGTTTTTTAAATAAATAAATCTGTGTCAAAGTCCTCCGTGCCGCCTCTCACTCCCCGGAAAAAAAGTTTTGACTGTGCCAATCAATCAAATAACGTGAGTTTCCTCTCAAGAATGCCCGTCAAAGGAGGCATTATGGCGGAAACCTCCAGTGGACCCACGAAGGTGTCACAGTAAGCACGGGTTGTCAGAGACTTGTCACAGCTGGGCGCTTTCCAAAGCATGAAAAATACCCTCTCTGGGGACGGGAAGGAGGACGAGTGCTGAGGAGAGAGTGCGTGTGTGTGTGTGTGTGTGTGTGTGAATGTGTGAAGGCCTTTACTCACTTTAGCCTGTTGCATCAAACCCCGTGTCAATCCTGGAGACAAAAGGTCTCCACGGGCGGCTCTCACCTTCAGGGGAGGCGGCTGTATTATTCGCCCTGACGAGCCGTGCCAAGGGGACATCCAAATCTTTACCTAATTGAATGCTGACAGTTTGGGTTCACTCACATTCTGAGCCACACCGAGACTGATTATTTCACCGAATAGGATTATTATGGGGTGAGGATTCCATCAAAAAGCAATTCTGGCAGGACTGAGGGTTCAGAGGCGACGTCACTTACGGCTGACAGGGAGGCGACTCGGACACCGCGGGCAGCCCCCCTTCCTCCCCCCCTTCTCCACCCATGTCTTAAAAGGCATTACCCACCTCACGGGCTCCTCCTCCATTTGGCCTGGGACTGCGTGAGGGAGCGTCACATTTTTGGCAGCCCGAAGTGGCGGTGACTGATGGCAATTTCTGTTTTTAGAACATTTAGACAAGACTTAATCACACATGAATCATGCAGCATTAGAGCAGGCTGCCCACTCCTCCTGCGTCACGGGCCGGAACCTCTTTCGGGGTGGATTCGATTCTTTCAGCTTGGTGCACTTTCAGATACTCGTCTTGAAATATAACTCTGGATACTTTCAGCATATTTTCCTATTTTTTTTAGTCTAATTTAAAAGCCATTAAAGAATTAAAGCACACATATGCCTTCTGGTTTTGGTGTTTCCTGCTTGGGTTTGTATACTTACAATACAATATCTCTCATCAGCGAAATCGCATATATGTGATATATGATTCGCGATATTTAATTTGCAATTATACTTTTGCGTCACATTTTTCTGCATAAAGAAACAGACTATATATATATATATATATATATATACATCCACATTGGAGTGTCTTCTGTTCCGACACTGGGGAAGTATTTAGGTAAGTAAGAGGCATCTGAGTCTCCCTTTTAGTCTTTGCATTAGGTTTGCATTATCACTTTGTGATGTATGATGATGTGTTTGACTTCAAACCTTTGCCTCTTTGAAGCTGCTCCCCCAACGACAACAACGACATGGCTTTTTTTGGTCCACATGAAATAAAACAAGCCTCATGCCACAGGTTGAGTAGCAACCATAACCATAATGGATCTGTCCCAGTAGCCTCAACAAAGTGAGCCCCACCGCAGTGACTTCCTTATTTCCCACTACGTCATCTTTTTCCAATACCAGCGATATGAGCTGTAAGTGATGTGTGCAAACAGGAGTCTATATGGTCAGCGAGGTCCGTCGGCCTTTACAAACAGTGCTGCTGCCCTAGTTAGTAAATTCTGCGTAAGAGCTAATAACAACAGCGCAGACATCATTGTAGAATAATATATTCATCTCCGAGCCAAAACTATATCAGCGTCTACGCCGGAAGTCTTCCTCCCCGAGCCGAGCATGTGCTATTTCGGTGTGTGTCGGTTTTGATAAGAGACCGGTGGAATAAATTATGCTTTTCAAGGGTCTCAGTGGGGGAGGGAGGGTTGGCTTGGCTTCATTTAGTTCAGATAGCCTCTGTAGATTATCCGTGTTTTCGAGGCCTGCGTTTCTGACAGGTCATTATTGTACAGCACACTGGGACCTACTGCAGAGAGCCTCACGCAGCGAAGCCCACCGTGCATGCACAACGCACACACACACACACACACACACACAGGATCAAACAGGCCGAACGGAGGGTGAGAAATGCCCGCTCGTCTCATATATCGGTACTTCAGTCGTGGACCTGATAGATCTCCCGGCCCCCGGTTCTCCATGATCATTACTGCTGCTTCGTGGAACGGGGGGCTGAGGAGGACTCACACTGTGCCGGCTGAGAGCAACGTGCAGAATGCTTGATGGATCGACCCCGAGCCGGCATTTTACGAATAGGAAACGGCTCAATAAGGAGGAAGAAGGAGGGGGCAGAGGTTGACATGGACTCTGTCTTACAGGTATATTCTTTGACACACGCACACAGTCTAGCCCTTTTTGCAGCTATAAAGCTAGAACTTGATAGCCTGGGTGCCATTCCGAACTTAGTCCCGCCCACAACGTTTTTTGGTCGGGAAGTTCGTTCTGGCATTGCTCCATAGTGGCGCGAGTATTGCTCGCCCGAAATCAGGCGGGCCAATCAAATTGTCAGGGCGGGCTTTATACGATGATGGACAGATGATCATCGGTAACGTAATCAACCACGTCATCAAAGAGCGCTTGGGTTGAATTCGTTCACAACAATGATGGCTGCCGCTGGAGCATTGAGGTGTGTAGATTCTGCTATCAGGTCTGTTCTGAAAGATGTCGACAGCGAATTCATTTTAAAAGAGGAACAGAGAAACGTGATCAAGGCATTTGTTGATAAGAACGATATTTTTGCCGTCCTTCCTACGGGATTCGGCAACTAGGCGTCGCTTAACATACGTCACACACTGCGTTGCTGTTATTGGTTATATAGGTTGTAGGTCCCATAATCACAGCTCAATGGAGCAGTATCAGACTGAAATTCTGACTAGAATTGAGTCTGACTCAGGCTAAGAACTTGATGAAACTTAGATAAAATTGGCGGAAATCAAAGTATAGCTGTTTAAGTAATTTTGACATAACACCACAATCACTAGATGACTAAATCAAGAATCATGCCGTTTTGAAGGTTATTCTAATGTAAAAACATCTGGCCAAACAACATCTCGACGATCCGTTCCATGCTCGGAAACACACACACACACAGGAGCTCACGGTGTTCATAAAAATGGTGCCTCTGCAAAAAGCCCGTGTGTTTACTTTTCAACATCGCAAAATAAATCGCAATTACTCTCAGAGAGGCAGACAAGGGGATTGAAGGGGGGGCGAACACAACTCCACTTGACCTCTCATAAGCCAAAATGATTGGGGCTTTGACAGAGCCCCGACCCAGCCGTCCGCCAGTTGACTGGCAGACAGACTTTGCGGGAGAGGATGCTTCATCTCCCCTCGAACCGAGACGCGCTGAAGAACAGCAGCAGCGGCGGCCTCATCGCCTCCTTGAAATGAAGGCGCAAACCGGCTCCTCCCCACAGAGAGTCTTGCTTTGCAGACTAAAGCTCCTAATTAATTAAACAGCAAAGAAGCAGGATTTATGTGAAAGCTCGATGGGGGGTGCGTGCACCGAGGCCCATTCATTGCGCGCGCGAGAAGTGTTAACAAATGAACCTGACTCCCATTAAGGAGCATTAGAAGAGAATTTCCACAGCCGCACACAGCTAATATTTACAGCTAATTAACGAGGCTTGGCCGCCTGTTTATCAGAACCGTGACAATAGAGTGGAATTGCAAAGAGCTGCCATGGGAGCAAGTGGAGATCTAGATAGGATTAAAGCAAACAAGGGAGAACTTGTTGATGATGAGGTTCCTGGCTGCCGGGGGAATATTGCCTGACATTGTGGTGCTAAGAATTAAGTAGCCGGAAACTACATTGTACCATTGCAAATCGTGTCTCCGAGTACACATCCGGGAAACCGAGACGCCTGTTGAATGTCAAAAAGGAGCCCAGATGGAGAACCGGAGAGGATCACTCTGCAAGGTCACCGCTTCTGAACCTTCTGGGTAATTATTCTTGATACAGGGATTAATATCTAATTCGAGACGTAGGCATGTATGACTCTTTTGTTATTAACTTTGCTACTGTGGGGAAACCTTTCAGGATTATTTCAATTCAGTGATTACTTTTGGCCTAGCAGCTGATTGCAAACTGTGCTGGTAGGTTTACTTACCACATTGATTTGCTTGCCAATATTGAGGGTAGAGCTCCCAAGATGTATCACCCTGCTTTCACCGCAGTACTCTGCAAATCTTATTAGAGATGGAAGTTGATGGAAGCTCTCTCATCCCTGCGCGATGCTGAGAAAGTGCACAAGGTTAAAAAGAAGGTGAGGTTTAAAAGATGTGGTCTTCAACTTACTTCTAATATAGTGCCTGTATGAATGACACTAAACAAGTAGGATGGTCTTTTATTGTAGGCGATGAAACTGTGAATTTTAATACAGCAATAGAGGAGATCCTGACAACGTTATTTAAAATGTCTGTTGGTAATTAGTTTGGTGTTTTTCAATTCATATCGTGTTGAATTATGCAAACGCATGTTTTCAATTCTATAATGATCTCATATTCCGCAGCTATAACTATCAACACCTTTGCATTTTTCAAATGGATTGCAATCAGTTGCACAAATAAGTGACTAAGTGAAATAATGACAACACTGTTTACCAAAATGTTGGCTTCCCTCTCCTCGGTCCTTACTGCTACTTATGTTGACAGCATTCATACAACAGTCATATCTCAATCCATTCCCACTCCCATCGACATTTAGTAGAATGTGGAAACGCCCAGGAGAAATTGACCAAATTGTTTATTTATAATAATCATTTTTGTTGTATGAAACCAAATATTTTCTTGTGTTGAATCATCATTGCTAACCAAAGCCATCTTGCATTAATGTGCCTCAATATTGATTATTCATTTAGCTAAAATGAGGTGTATAGACCAACAGTTAAAGTCCCAGCTATTCGTCTCAGGCGCTGGTGGAGAGCAGGTTAGAAAATTAGAAGAGCACAAATTCGCTTCCAATCCTTCGATGCTGACATTGCAGGTTAACAATATAATCCCATAAAAAGGCCACTGATGTTTTGGTTGCTGTATATATCAGATTGTTTTGGCATATCTGCCCACTAGTGGCCATTAAATAATTAATGCCGCTGTAATAGCAAGTCCCAGTTAATGTAAAGTCTCCACACGATGTTTGACCTCTTTTTTTCTCTCACAAAGCTCCAGCTTGTACAACCCAAGGACAGGATGCAAAATGTTATACGCACACGTTTGCTGAGTCAGGTGCCTGCTTGGTGTTAGCTAATGATAAAGACTCATGCTGGATGGATGTCCAGGACAGGTGCCTCGCTTCAGAGGCGAAGGCCAGCTTTGCTGTATCGTAAGCACAACAGCGTCGCCCCGCGCTGTTTGGCATGCTGCTCGGCCTGCGCGCGTTAGTCACACAGCGTCGCCGGGGGAATACTTCCCACCTCTACTGATCACCGGCCTGCACCTCCTGGCCCTGAGAAATCAACTATCGGGATTTATAGATTTACCTTAGATTGGCTGTCCCGCATTTGTACCCCCATAAATACTTTTACAGCTTTGCTAATGCCACTGTTGGGAATAAACAAGGTTACGGCGGACAAGATGAGGCGGAGATTTAGTTGGCAACTCTGAGGGACGAGGTGTAATGTCAAAAAAAAGGGGAGGAGAAAACTCGCACTGGGGGTAAGCACTTTATAGGGACGCTGGGTGTGCTTCACCATACCGACACAGGCTTCACAAGCCCATGCAATAACTGACAAACGTCCTGTGCCCTCCCCGTTCCCGCCGCGTGACCTGCAGAGGGAGCCGTCAGCGACAAAAAGCTGAGTTCAAGTGGGATGTCAAGATTTGGCAAATAAACTCCATCCATAGCACTTCCTGATGTAAACAAGTTCAAATAGAAATTACAATTAATAAATTAACCTCCTGGCTTAAATAAAACTGATGACCGTGGTTGTAATCTTCATCAAAGACATTATAGATCAATTATTCAAGCACATTACTTCACTTTGGTTTTAAATGCTACTCATTCGGACAACTTCATGAAACTTGCAAGGTTTGAAAGCATGAAATATGCATGGTCAAGCCATCACTCGCTCCATAATGAATACGCGTACCTCGGAAATTGACACATTTGCTCTCGGAGAGTACACGCACACACTCTGGAGTTGACTAAGCACCGTGCGTGTGTGTGTGTGTGTGTGTGTGTGTGTGTGTGTGTGTGTGTCTTCCCACTATTTGCTCCTTCAAAGTCAGCAAAAGCTCACAGTAAAGTTGGACCAAGCCGGATGAAAGTCCCTGTCTCAGCAGGCCACTAACACAGCTGCAAAGCACCATCACCTCGATGCTCCCAACGCCGGCACTGAGGAATACAAAAGGATTTCTCTGGGAAATGTTGAGGGCCTTCATTGATTCGGCTTCTGTCGCCTCATTGATGTCTGCTTGGGGGCTGGAATGCCCACGGGGTCAAGGGGATTTAAAGCATTTCAATGAAATGCACTTTGATCACACAGAGCGTGATGTAATCTGCGTACCCGGGGCTGTATCACCTGACCGTGCCGACAGTCATTGAGAACGTGTTGATCGCTTTTACGTGACAATTGAGGATAAAACCGTCTTTGCCATTGCGAATGAAAAACCAGGTATTCTCAAGTAGGAAGCAGAAGCAGAAATGGGGTGAAATGTTTAAAACACATATTGTTCGTAAACTGTGAATGCTGACTGCAGGATGGTAGCGTTTATATATTCACTGCACACACCAGTGTAGAGAACTTTCAGCAAACACAGCAGCGATGGGTGTCGTTGTACTGGCAGATGGCAAATAGAGGAATTTTTAGTGAAGTGATTTCACTGGAGAAAAAAACTAAACATGCTGCAGGTGGCGGTTTAGTGTCTTACCATCAGCTCCAAGAAATGCCTCCAACCACTTCTTATATTCTGCCACCCGAGAAACATAGTGTAAATTGGAGACGGTCAGTGCAAGGAATAAGGCTTGATAATGCTTAAAATGTTCAAGCTTAAATTACACTCACGGGTGTGTGGATTTCGGGTGTTATCTGTGCCCCCAATTTGAACGACAGTGTGCAACATCTCCATTAAACTGCTCCCCATTTGATTGGTTGACAAACCACTGTTGGCTTTGGAACAAAGCAGAGCAAAGCCTCTACGAGCTGAAGGCCCACAGGAGGCCCGTGCGCCTCAGCATGTGAATCACTAACGTTAATTCCCCCCACGCCACACAGTGTAGCAGAAAAAACCCGTATTAGTGATATACACAAAAAACACCCCTGCAATAATGGTTTTCCCCAACCTAACCCCCGCAAAACCCCTCTATTTCAACCCTTTTGGAACATCCTGTCGGCTTAGCTCGTGAAACCCGGAAGTTGAATCGGGGCTCGGTACGGCGGTGGGTTACCTGCATACTGCGTGAGCACCTTTATCATTAAAAGTGCTAAGAAAAAGGTCTGACGTGCTTAAATCCAATGGGTTATTTCTTAGTATCGATACAATCGATTTATTACATTTTAAATCAATGTTAGATCGATATATGTCGTCCATAAGGCCAACTCGCCGAGCACAGATCGATGTAGTTGGATCGAAGGAATAATCGATACATCGATAACAGCTGAATCGTTACACCTCTATAAAATAACCCAGGATGAAAGCATTACATGTTTTTCTACAGTGGAAAATGTCATTGAAATAGATTAATACCTCACGAATTAGACCCCATCGTGTTCGAATCAAATGAGTGAGGCGCTTTGTACGTGTCGGCTCAAAAATGCAATTCTAATACCAGGGCCAAATTCACTCTACTAACACATGTATAAAGAAAGGATAAAAAAAGGTACACATATTTCTGAGTAACAAGGACATCTCTAGGAACGGAAATTTCATCTCTTCCATGAATCTTCATAAATGAACCACGAAAAAACTATTTCACACCGAGTTCATTTCAGCAAGCAAAAGCCTTGTGAGTGCATTAGTATCCAGTTTCTGGTGGGGGAACAACATCACAATACAGCACAGGGGCCCCCCAGGTAAACCCACGACATCACTGTTGCGATTGGAGGAGCCTGGAGACAGCCTCGTGGCCCGGCGCCTGTTCGTGTTGCTCGGAGTGTTCCTGGCACGTTAAGAAAAAAAGATGGCGAGTAGAGCGTCGCACACTATTTCGTACAGGTGACGTGCAGAAGTGAAGGCGAATTCACGCAGTGACCAGAAAAAAAAAAAAACAAAATAGGCCACATGTGCTTAATATCTGCACACCTGGCAGATCTCCAAATGAGAAACACATCACCACGATATCAGTCGTGGGCGGCCGCGGTATTAAAGGCCTCAGGGCGGGACCATACGTCTTTATCTGCGTCCACTTACAAAAGGTTATCTCCCCTATTGCTCAAACGCTACCCGCCGACGTCCTGGGAACTCTCAATATTTCCTCGGCGGTGGAACCATTTGTCATCGTTGGGATGGCGGGCAGAGTGTGTGTGAGGGAGTAGGGGAGGTGGGGGGGGGGGGCACAGATGGGACCCGACAGTGCACATGTGATTGATAACCCGTTGTGCAGTGGATCGTAATCGAACTACGAACTACAACTGACTTTTTCTTTACTATTTTTTTGGCACCAGAAGACACACAAAAGGAGGAATGCAATACATTTCACAATTACAGTAAATTAACAGTCAAAAGGCTCATCATTAGAAGCACACAATATGCTTTGGGTTCTTACATATTGACATTGAAGGGGGTACACGTTATTGTTTGTGGCCAGTACTCCCCTGGAGGATGTAACAATCACACCCCATTACCCCGCCAGATTCCAGTCCTGTTAAATGGCCCAAACATTAAGGGAGGGGCCGTGTGATTACTGATTGGTAGGCGATAGAAATGCATGCTTTGCATTTAAACATGTAAAACAGCTTGGGGGGGTTCAAACCTGGGACATGTGTTAATGTGAAGGCCAGGGAGGGGGGATGATATTCCCTGTCACTGAATTGAAAATACCTCGTGGCATTACAGCTGCTATCAGAATCATTCCAGGGCGGTGATGTTTGACCATTTTCCCCCCAAAAAATGAGAATTTAGAAAACTTGGTGACACTTTAGACTACAAGCGATCGGATCAGTCCGGCCCTTTGAAACATTTACAATATTGTTAAATATATCACAAGCTCTGGACATCCCATTTTAGAAAGGAAAAAACCATAGCAGCAGTTTCTATGATAGACACGTTTTTCATCTCTCCAAGATCAGACGTGACATGCTTTAATTCAGCACAGAACCACCCATTACCCTCCCCCAGTATTGCTTGGTCCACAAAGAGGCCCAGAAACAATAAGATTTTCAAATCTTCAGCCATGATGGCTGCTGAGGGGATAATCCCACCGATGGGGCTGCTCAGGGGATGTGAAGGTAGGCTTCATTTCTGTTCCCTTCTGTGCTGGTGGCAGAGCCCGTCTCCACCCCTGCACCACAGTAGTAATAAGTATTCCCCCGCAGCGGTGATTGTGTTGCATTATGACCTGGAATGTGGATTTTTGTGTAATATGCCTAAAATAAGTGAAAAACGTGTATATACATCGGTCACATGGGCAGGTTTTTTGTGGTGCAATATTTTTAATAGTAATTAAATTACTATTAATTAATTAATTTAATAGTGCTCTGTAATAACATGTAAATTAACTAATGAGGCCTTTGAGGAGAATTGGTAGCACAAGAGGTTAAATAATGGCTTCAAACAAAAGGGCGAGAAGACATATGATTGCACACCTTTTCAGTTTCATATTTTTTTAATTTCAGATAAGAAAATGTTATTTCTTCACCCTCCAAAAGATAAAGGTCAGGGACTTTCCCCCAGTACGTGTTCACTCAGCCATCCAGTCCTTCAGCTCCTGACTAAAGATAATCTGTTACAGTATCATAGTGTGGCTCAAGTGATTCCAAAAGATGTGTGACCTGCTTTAATCTGTGGTTGAAAAAAAACAAAAAAACATGACAAAAGGCATCTTAATAAAATAGCTTTTTATTCAGTAAGAAAAGACGAAGGTGACATCGGACGACCATCCCCTGAAAATCAGTCAAACAGGGTAGAGAGAAATGTAAAGAGACGCTCGAGAATCCATAATAGTACATTCATACATTTAAAATATTATACTGTAATACTGTGAGAGACGATAGACTACAGAAACAAAGCATGGCATTCAGTTCTTTCCTTCAATTTAGATTTAGACTACGATCCCGGCTGTTCTAAGTGTGCCACAACAACTACAAACAAACTGCTCCCATTTTCTGTTTTTTTTTTTTTTCTCTTCCAAAAGGATATGCCAGAATAAGGATACAAATGGTTCTGCTGGGCCACAATATCAAGCCTTGGCATCTTGAATAAATAAAGTGTAAACACAAACACAGTTACTCGAATAATAAGGCTAGTTCTATATTCACCGTACCGATGCCGCTGTGACAGGATGAGCGATCGCTCGTCAATTTTCGAGCGCCGTCTCCTTGCAGATGCCGTCGCGTCTCACTCACCTGCCGAGCTCATCGTGGTTTTGCTCCTCTCCTGGTAACTGCGTTGTCTTCTTTTGGTTTGGCGGATCGGGCGAATTGCTGAGAGTTTATAGAGTTAAGGTCCGCAAGCTGTAAACATTTTCATCACGTTGTTTCACAGGCAACACGTTTCAGCTTCTCTTCAGGCAACAGATGGGCTCCTTCATCGGGTCCCACTGGCAAGCTCTAGGACCTCAGATGAATCCTCATTCATCCACTAAACTTTGTAGCATCACAGATAATATAACCCAAAACAACAACCTCACTCCAAACCCAGTCAATAGACTAAATAAGGGGGAGGAGCCAGATGCATGAAAGGCTGTCACTGCAGTGTTGGACTTTTCTCTATAACGCCAAGAACTTTATGCAGTTTTGTGTTCTTCTTCTAGCTCCCTTATCTTTGTAGCCGAATGCTGGAGGATTACCTAGGAGGTGTCATGCTGCACTCTCTAGGTGGCACTGAAAAAAATCATTTAAGGGACTCAAAACGGGCACCGCATGTCCTCCGGCTTCGACTGCTTAAAGGGCCCATATTATGGAAAAATCACCTTTTCTGGGATTCGGGGTGTTATTGTGTGTCTCTGGTGCTTCCACACGCATACAAACTTGGAAGAAAATCCATCCATGCTGTTTGGAGTGAGATTCGGGTTTCTGAATTGATCCCCCCTTCAGCCTCTGAACGAGCTGTTCAAAATCCTCAAGGTTTTCTACGTCACAAACCTAGATATTTGAATAATCCCACCCCCTCCAGTCCCGTTTTCCAATCACAGCCCGCCGCAACCACGCCCCCCCCCCCCCTCCTTTCCCCCGTCAGCCGACCGCTACCGCCGATTCTACAAGCTGTGGGCAAAGGGGCTGAAACAGAGGGGAGTAGAGAGAGGTAACAATCGTTTCCTAAAAGCCATTTCCAGCAAACAACTTCAGAAACATGTTTTCTGGAACTCAAAGACCTATTTTAACTTGTTATAATTAATAAAAAATATGGGCCCTTTAAGAAGTCAACAACCAAACTGAACCTTCCTCGACTCCCGAGACCGTCAAGTGGAGTTACAAACCAAACCCATTAATGAGACCTGTTGTGGTACATTTCACATGTCATTGTCCTTTTCAATTTGCAATACTTAAGATTTTTACAGGAAACGAAGCACACGTGAAAATCCATGGGTTGCACCGTGTTCGAGCCTCTACATCAACCTGAGCTGGTTCCTGCACCGAGCAGAGTGCGCATCCAACACACAACACCTACAAATCTATCAACCACCGTTCCCTGGAGAGCAAAGCAAACTCCATGCGCCCTCCCCACCTCGTTACTGGCTGAAAGGCAACTTACATGCAGGACAACATCGCCCACTGAATGACGCCGTGCTGGTCCCCATGTGAACTGGAAGACTAATATGTCGTCTGCGAGCTGATTGGTTATGGGATGCACTTTAAAACAGCCTAAAAATCAATGGCCTTGTTGCAATGGAGCAGGCGGCAGGTCAGGAATGCCAGAAAATGAGTGGTTTGCCTTTAGAGGGCTGATGCCAACAGCACATCAGGGATGGGAGGTGTCCACCTAATAATCAACCCACACAACACACACACCCTTTATGTGTTTTCAGTGCATCGTAAACACTGAGTCTACTGCTTTCTATTCTCAAGGTCACTAGTGGGGAAAGACATGCCACATATTATGCTTTTATCTCCTGAATTTAACAGAAAATAAACTTGTGAAGATGGAACAGGAGGTGAATATTCCATCACAAAGTGACCCTAGACTTGCTCAAGAACAGCATCACAAACCTATCCTTCGGGGTTCAGATCGATCCATCGACCGATCCATAGAATCAATGTCCCAAAGGTGTCCGAATGAGCCAGGATTCGCGCTACTCACACCATCTTGTCCTCGTTTCATTAGCAGCGAGGAGGCGAAAAGGATACGACGACGAGGGGCTTGTCGAAGAGAACGTAGCCGTTGGTTTCCCGCAGGGCTTTCTCCGCACTCTGCTCACTGGGGAGTCCCACGAAGGCCTGCCCTTTCATCCGCCCCTCCTTCATTAACACAATGTCAAACCTGAGGGAGAGAAGAAAAAAAATACATTATATCATTGCTATTCGGTACGAGAGGTCCTTGGAAAACAGTTCCAAGAATCTGTATGTTTCATCCAAGTTGGATCATGAACAATCGTGAGCTGTTTATGTAAGATTTGGTCTGCATCAACCCTCAAACTGGTGAGTAAAACCCCACCAAAGGTTACCAACGGTCACAGTTGGATCTTTCTGTTCATCCCCTAGGTGAGCGTTCCCTACTCAACATAAGCTTGCTTCGATGACTCATATGGAGTATTCATTTGAAGCAGTGCTGATGCGCAGAACATAAAGTGTCCCCCGTGACCTCTATGTCAGGATGGCTACTTATTAATAACGCAGAACACGGTCAGCATGAATTACTAAAAACTCTCAGAGGAAAGTGACAAATTGCTGAAGTGAAAAACCGCTCTCGGAGACCGGACGCGCGCGCCATGTCGATAAGAGGTTTGTTAAAGCCGATGGGTTTACATACATGTTTCTCTCGGCGTCTGACGAGGGGTTGACATATCTCCCATATATGTACTTCAGGTCCTGGAAGACAAATGATGAATATCCCGAATAAGAGATTCAATTACAGACGACATGATGACGTCTAAGCAATGAGCATCCCATTCAGTGTTTTAAAAAAACCTACTTTCTCTTCCACTTGCTTTGCAATGTTCTTCACGTACAGTCTGCAGGTGGGCTCGCCCGCCTCGTAGTTTTTATACACAGACATCCTTCGGATCTCTGTTTGAAAAACAAGAGAAGAAAAAGGTTGTTGTCACTCCATTAGACCATCCTTAGCTGAAAGAACTAAGAGGAATAAAATGACAGACTGATCCTGATTAAATATTGACCAACAGTCCAGCTAATGTCAGTCTGGTCCCAACTTCACAACTTCATCGGTTTGCCTTAAATATAAAAGGTATCCGATTCAGATGACGCTACATCAATGGTAAGTTACTAGCCGCAGAATGCGCCATTCCAAAAGCCAAGCGACTTCTTTACATCTCCTCAGTCCTCCTCCTCCGGGGGGGGATTGTAATCGGAGGAAGGTAAAAGCCCATCTTGAAACTCTTAGCTCGTCTCCCTTTCGGCGGATCAATCAGTTTCTTTTGTTAAGGTTGATTCTCTGCAGTTGGCACTTTTTGTTCAGGGCTCTCGCTGCTCTCACGCTAACAGCCAAATTCACTCTATAATGAATTAAAAAAGAGCTCTGTGCTTCTTTACAGAACAACGGTTCTTTGAGAGGAAAGTTTACGCGTTCACTGCTGGCAGCAGCGTCATTAACAAACATTTGCTTACATGAAAGACAGAGCAAAGACATTTCGTCATTCAGGGATATTAAATGTTCAATATAAAGTCTAAATTGCAGCTTATTAACTTCCCGGTGTCTAATCCCTGGTTTAAGACCACCCTCCGTTTACCATCTCTTGACAGCCGTCCTTTCTCCAGCTCCTTCCTGGAGACCACGTCTGAGGGGAGGTCCTGCTCCTCGTCGCTGTGCTCCTCTTGCTGTTGGGACGCCTGTGCGCTCGGGTAGAGCTTCCCAAAACCCTCGACCTCGGCCGCCTCCTCCTGGCTGTCGGTCGGGGTCGGGGGCTCCCTCTCATCCGCTTCTGCCAAGGACACAAGAGGTTGAGCTAGGCGTTAACAAGCAGCTCTCATAGTCCGTATTCATGGAGGTTAACACGTCGATGCTTCCGAATAACTAGGGTCCCTCTTTCGGGCCTTTTGCCGGGAATAACGTCGTAGTGGAATCGGGCGAGGTCTCCACATGGGCGAGTCAGCACACCCAGTGTGTGTGTCAAATAAACGACTAATCAAATTACAACGCGTAGAAACACCGTGAAGGGGACCGGGCAGACTTCTGAGGGGCGCATGCATGTGCGCGTTGTGGATGCTGCTAAGAGCAGACAAAGCTTGTCACACGCACGCACACACACACACACACACACACACACACACACACACACCAAAGCAAGCAGTGTTGGGGAGCTTTCCTGACACACTCTCAGCACACAACTAGATCACTGCTTTCAAAATCATCCTGGCCCTTATCTGCCCGCCCTTCCCTACCAAACTTCCTTTCCATTTAAATAGCTTGTTTATCGGATGCCCTCTCTCCCCTCTCCCCCCACCCTACGCCCTTTCCCCAAAAACAAGACTAATCCAAAGAGCCACCTGTCACAGTTTATCTTTCCCCTGCCTTGAGGAAATCTTTTGCGTTTGACTTTGAGATCTATTTTACTTCTCAGCGGTCTGCCAGCGAGGGACGTCGTAGCTGGAGAGAGGCGGCGATAAGGCGACCGGGGAAGAGCAGAAGCCTGACACGCAACACCGACGGAAGCCCCAATGACATTTCCCTCTGCAGATAATAGTGAGACCTTTCTGCTGTGATATACCGCTGCGCAGCACCTGGCTCCATGGTAAGGGCTTCAAGTTACGAGTGTGAAACCTGCTCCGGTGCGATAATAAACAAGATCTATAGTCAGAATAAAATCCTTTATGGTGCTATTCTTCCTCAAAAGAGAAGAGGGGGTGCACTTTTCTTATGTATAGGCGAGCCCGCTCCTGTACAAGCCACTGCTCCGCGGATTGGACGTTTAGATTAGAAGGCGGCGCGTACGATTTAGTTGAATGCGCATTGGCACAAAGTTCCTCCCTGAGCTGTGCGGCATCAATAACGGGTGGATATTAACGGCGATCAGATTTATCCAGCGATTTATCATTTCTTTCATGTATCAAGCAGAAACTATGAATATTTACTGATTCCATTTGCAGTGACTATCTTGGACTTTCTGAAATTACAAATAATGTTACTGTTGGACTTATCGGGATCATAACCCTCACACATTTTAAAATACCGTAAAGTCCTTACAAATACGAGATCAAGGATCTCATTGACTTGACATAACCGATGGTCTACGTCTCGTGGGAACCTAAAGGAAGACTTCATTGTGTTTATTAGTATTTGAAAATGAATGTAGTTCATGTTTGAATTGAGTATTTGGGGCTTTAGAAGGGTTGGTCGGACAAAGCAAGAACATCAAGGACATCCCCTCGGCCTCTGGGCAATTGTGATGGACATTAATCATTTCAAAAAACAAAACAGCTACATAAAGCTACATATAAAATAAGTTATAGGTGGCGGGAATCCGGGGTCACACAGAGACGCAGGGCCCTTACCTCCGCCTCCATCATCATCATGCTGACCTGGCCCGCTTTCTTCTGCTGTGGCTGCCGCCTCTGGAACCGAAATGTGAAACTCAATCCTCTTCTGCCCGGCTGGGTGGGGCTGCTCAAATACATCAGAGGGCTGCAGCACCGGGGCACTGAGGACAGCAGGAAACTATCATCACTCCCCTCTACAGCAGCCTCGAAAAAAAGTACCCACAATAAACCCCGGCTCCAGAGACGCTTAACGGTCGGGATATTTCATTTTGGTCGGCAGCAGATATTCCCACATTCCACAAACACGCAGCAGGTGGGTTGTGTGGTTTAGAAAGTGAGTCTACGGCTTGTCATTAAGCAAGTGTGTGTGTGTGTGTGAGAGGCGCCACAAAAGCACTGTCTTTATGAGAATATTGTCTGGAGGTTTTCCTCCTTTTTTTAAGCTGCCTGAGGACACTGTCTATGTGTGAGGACTGTGACTTGCGTATCTGGTACCTCTGAGAGTCTGCTTTGGGAAGCATAAAGTAGATCCTTGATCTTGGGCTTCTTTCTCTTTGAAGCCGTTTTTGGTCTCATGGGTCTCTTGCATGCTTGGTTGACCAGGCCCATAAGACGAGCAATCCTGAAATAAAGCAAAGATAAGTAAAGGAGGAAAATGTCTACCGAGAACAAAAACACAGGAAAGCATGAGGTCCAAGCAGACGCCAGTCCTCTCTGACCGCCCCCCACCTCTCTTTGTCCTCGTCGTCCCCGCTCTCGTACTCAGACTCCTCTCCGCTGGACAGCTCCATCTCCTCCTCCGGTAACGGCGGGTAGTCGGGAGGAAAGGGGGGGGGCATGGGCATGTTGTGTGCAGGAGGCTGGAGCTCAAACTGCGGAAACATAACAAGCTGGCTGAGCTCGCGAATGCCTCCGGGTTCACCTGGCTAAAGACCAGCTGCTGAGGGGCCTGATGTGTACTGGTCAAACAGGAATGCAATGCTTTGCAAATAGCAGCAGTGATGCGAGTAGTAACACGTGCACGGCTGCATGTTTTATCAACCCAGTAGGGGTGATCGGTTATACAAGGCTTCAACTAAATCCCAATATATTCAGAGCTCAGACAAGACCCCCGCCAATAATAAAAAGTGGAGTCGAGCTGTAACTGATGGTTACTTTCATTATCAACTAATCTTATGATTATCTTTATCATTAGCCAAATTAATCTTTTGATTAATGTAGTGCAAAAATTGAAAAAGCCAATTTTGTTCAAGCAGTTATATTTCAGATATATACATTTATTTATACGTTTATGCATTTACACAACCCTCCTGCACGCACTGCTGTGTGGACATTTTATTTCTAAATCTGCTCTGATTTCAGTTAATAAAATGTGTTTGGCGGCCCTGATGAATGAACAGCTGCTTAAGTCACCAGACCTCCAAACAGAGAAAGAGACTTAATCACTGAGTCACTAATGGTTGAGGGTCCTCTAAAGCAGGAAGCTGGTTGACCTCAGTAGTAGGGGTGTAACGATTCAGCTGTTAGATCGATGTATCGATTTTTATTCCTCCGATCCAACTACATCGATCTGTGCTCGGCGAGTTGGCCACATGGACGACATAGTAAAATGTAATAAATCGATTGTATTGATACTAGGAAATAACCCATTGGATTTAAGCACGTCAGACTTTTTTTCTTAGCACTTCTAATGATAAAGGCTTTCGCGGACTGAGCCGTGACGTGCTCAAGCAGTATGCAGGTCCCGCTGTCCCGAGCCCTGATTCAACTTCCGGGTTTCACGGCAAATCCGACAGAATGTTCCACATGGGTTAAAATAGAGGGGGGGTTTGTAGGGAGTTGGTAGGTGGAAACCATTATTGCAGGGGTGTTTTTTGTGTATATCACTAATACGGGTTTTTTTTCTGCTACACTGCTACAGCAGTGTTTGCACTGAAATTTGCACTAAAATGTGAATGCATTTGCCATTCATTGTTGTTTACTTGTTTATTTATATTCATAATTAATTGATACCTGATTCCATTACAAGAAACAACAGGAATTTAGGAAATGTATTTCAGTCATACTGGTTGAATTTTTGGCTAAAAAGTTACTGAATCGATTTCAAGTCATTGAATCGTATTGGATCGTATCGTTCTAAATGAACCAATATCGTCCTTGAATCGTATCGACAACCACAAATCGTGATCGAATCGAATCGTTGTTAAAAACGAATCGTTACACCCCTACTCAGTAGTTGAGTTTCTCTCCTCGAACACATTAATTACACGTTGCATGGACTCTTTATAATAAATTAGATTCCAGAGTCTTGTTGAACATCAAATAGATCACATCCAAACCATCTAGAACCGTTTTAGCCATTAGCCCCGCCCCTCTGTACCCAACGGCCATGAGCTCACCATGGGGGGCCTGGCAGTGACCTGGCCAAAGGGACACGGTAAGTTCATCTTGTTCATCAGATGCAGTACCTGCACAACAGGAAATGAGAGTATTACTACGGTGATGTCTGCTTCTAAAGATGCTTATCAAAAGCTGGATGGGAGCCAGTAATATAAATACACTACTGCTCTCACACAAGCAGCGTGGAACTCTGGCTCCGTATGTAAAACATATTGCGTGGATTTTTGCATTTTCATTTGAAATGCGCGGATGAAGGTGAGATGGAGGCTGACGCGAGACAGCAGCGGAGACGGCTCCTCCGCGACACGCTAGCACCACCAAGACCCCAAAGGAGGAGCAGCAGCAGCAACAAGCAGGCAGCACGGCTCCAAGGGAAATGTTAAACCTATAACTCATGCCTCCCACTTATGGTATGTTATTAATACTTGCTCCCCAAATTTAAATTTAAAAGGCAAATGTTTGCCATTTGATCTTTGAGAGGATGGATAACGTTCATAAACCTCTGGGATACTCTTATTTCCGTTTAAAAACGAGATTGTGAAGGTTCGGAATGTTTGTCACATTTGAATTATTTTCGTCACAAATCCCTTTCCCCAAAGAAGAAAAATATGAATACACGGAGGGAAATAGAAATACACAAAGATGACCAATTTTCGCATATTAAAAATGTCAATAAAAGCAGTAGATACTCACTTGAACGTAAAACTTTGGCACACTGATGAGAGCGTGTGTTATATTTGTCAGAATGCCATGAGAAGGTGGTGGGTATAAATATTTCAGAGTGGGATTCGATTGGAACGTCAACCTGTAGGAGACACAAACGGAGGTAAGACAAACATGACCTGAAAGGAAACGCTGCAGCTGCAACTGGCTGCCTCAAAATCAACGCCGCCCTCACTTCACAACTCAAAAACATATACCAAGATAATGGAGACGCATGAATATGTGGTGCAGCCGGCGAGCTACAGTTGGGCAGCCCATTCTTTAGATGACCAGCGATGTGAACAGCCATTAAGGGACGTCGGGAGCAGCATGTCGCGTCAGCACCAAAGCTTGGTCCTTGTGTAATAAGAACTTTTATAAGCTGAGACTTAGGCCTGATAAACAACGCCTTCGAGTGGTCGGGGGGAATGGGGGGGCGTTCCGTGTGGGTTAATACATTGGCAAGATGACAAAGAAATCTCGTTAGCAGTTCCGCTGCGACGGTGGAAAATAGAGAGCATAAAGCCGTAGCCAATTAAGAACGGTTAAACTTTTGGATTTACCTTATTAAAAAGAGGAACTATTGGGATTTGAATATCGTAGACAATTGAGACAGATTTAATATTGGGTATGTATATCATCGTTTAATTCATTTGCCCACTGGATGAACTACTTTCCTGTTTGGTTATTGTTGTTTCCAGAAACATAAATCCATTTGGTGATTAACAATTAGACACATGGGAGTATTTTTTATTTAATTCATTCCTTGACGCAAGAAAATACTTTAGCCTACGTCCGAATGAAAACATCCCTCAGCAGTACTTTAACTGTAGGACTTTAGAATGAAGTTACTGCTATGTAAAGTATGAGTTTCAATATGTACAGAACCCAATCAAGATATCCCTTATATTCATGGTAAAGTCCACGCTACAAAGGTGTAACTGATGAAACTGCATTGCATCAGGGGGTGGCTGGGTAAGATATTATTTTAACCAGCGATATCAAAGGCCCCTGGTGCCACCAACCGGAAGAACAGGCGGCCCGTCAGGTGCTCAGTGCGGTCTTGCTCTTGCGGTCCAGGTTTATTATCAGCTGGCCTGCAGGCATACCGGCATATTTAATCGTATATATTATCATGTGAACGGGTGACGATTATGCGATTTTGTTTTAACTATGCAAGACCGAGGGAGAATCTATGCAGGACCTCAAAATGATATTTTCAGTATAAGGAACTAGAGACACACTACATGACCCACTGAGTGTAACTGAAGCCTTTCAATCTCATCATCAAACACGGGCAAGCGGCTCAACCAATTTATCAGCAAAACAAGCACAAATAACTGTTCACAGGCATGCATTCATCACTCACCCGAGGGTAGGTGCAATGCCCGTTTCTATGAGCGGAATGTTCGGCTGCTTGGTCTCCTGTTTCTTCTGCTCTTTCTTGACATTTTTACCCCTGTAGAGGAAAAAGTGTACGTTACAAAGTGGATGGAACTGTGGCTTTCACCAGTGATCTTGTGATGAATGATTATGTTTATGTTTAATTGCTGATCATTGACTTTAGCTTGGTGCTCAGAGTATGTTCACACTGTGGCACTATGAGTAGATTGCAGTTTACGACATGTTGAAAGTGAACAATTTTGAGTACGATCACACTGATTTGTCACTACTTCAGCGTGTGCAGAGCCACCGCTTTTCTTAATTCATATAGATCAGGCAACTTACTGGTCTGACACCGGTGGGTCCTTTAATACTGTCACATGATCTTGGTTTTTTGCAAACTCCACAACAAGTGTACGACCAAGGATCTCTAACTGATGGAGCCTGCTAAGAGCCTGAAACAGACATAATAGTAGGTTTTTGAAACATAACTGTATGGAAGCAAAGCTTCCTCAAATGTCATCCGAATAAAAACACAGCTTGACTCACCTTCGCTGCTGACTTCTCACTTCTATATGTTGCAAAAGCGGCATGTTTCTGTGGAGAAGGGCGTGTTCAGACAGGACGGCAGCTCAACTAAATGTCAAAGTCACAAAGCTCGGTTTCAGCGAAGCGCAACCTACCAAACGACCTGTGTTCGAGAAGACCCTGACCGACTCCGCTCCGAAATACTTTAGGAGGTCCTCTTTCTCATCCTGCTTGAGCTCTGCTGGCAGGTGGCGGATGAGCAGCGTTTTGCTGGAGCTTGTTTGGATCTGGTCCTCATTCTTGTCCATTTCCCTGCAGAATCGCGTACGGAGAGATGCTAGTTAGACAGAACCGTAAGAGCAAGAGTCTTGACGTTGTCATCACCGGTTTTATTTACCATCTGGATAAAATGAAATAAGGACCAGCAGGTCAGCAGTTTAATAAGTACTCAAGCTAACCTGAGAACTTATTTTGTCATCCTCTGTAGTTTGGCCCGGAAATGAATGAAGTGTGCAAAATACTACGAGCATATTTCAGTAGCGGGTCACGTGTTATTGTGATAGTTAATGTGCAAGACCTTGCTTTAGACTGAAAAACGTGAATTTAGTTCACCAATTCTATTGTCAATAATACGGTTTAAAAAAAATAACGTTCTTAATCATACGCAGCCATGGTCCATCCAACGTGTGTGGTTTCATTTATTTGAATTTATTTGCTACAAATACACACGGCTAACCGAACGTTAGCTCGAACCTTAGCTCAGTGCTAATATCCCAGCTAAGCTAACGCGCACGGAACTCTATGTTAACTTTACCTTTTTACCTTGCCGAGGCCCACTTTGAATTAAGTTATGATCCCAAAACATTAGATGCAGCCACTAGTATAGTCCAGTAATATTTACACAGGCATTTCGAAGACACATTGACACCTTCCACGACATAAGGTAGCAATACCAAGCTGCCGCGCCTGCAGCAAGTAAACATATACACTTCCGCCCACCCCTTCTGCTTCTTCCTCTACGGTCAATTCTGATGGATGACAAATATCACCGCCACCTTCTGAACTGGAGTAAAGATGCTCATATTTTGGAGGGGAATTACTCAACATAATGTATTCATATAGTGTTTTTGTAATATTATATTGCCTGATAAAATGTAGGAACGTAGGTATGTTGCAAATTAAGAAGGCGCTTAAATAGTCAAGCTCTAGTGAATGGAAGATAATCCAAGAATGCCTTCCAGTGGTCAAAGTTATCAACTTAAATTACTACGTAATGGATGATAACCTTAAACGTAACCCTCTAGCAAAGGGATGCATTGAGAATGCATTTTATCAATAGTATTAAGGGGTTTCAAGCATTGGTGTGCTGTCTGTCCTGCCTGCTTGATTCATGTGCATTTGTCTTGCTCAGTGCTATTGTTCTATCTTGTTTTTTTACACTGTTTTGTTGTGTATTGGTTTTGTGTATACATTTGTCTTTGAATTTTAGTTACATTTCGTCTCCAGATTATTTATTTTTTGTTTTTATTTAAGGCAGCCTAAAAACATTTAAGGCAGCCTAAAGATGAAAATTAGCATCTCTGGCTAACTCTGGCTCACTTACAGTACACCTGTTGATTAGGGTGCATTGTCCCTGCAAAATAAATGAATACATAAATAAAATGAATGTGTACTGTCATTAATAAACCGAGTGAAATGTCATAAAATAATTAATTATATTAAAATTAATTAATAACACATACAATAATAATGGTTTTAATCCACCACTTGTTGTCCACAGTGATGGTTACAAACTCTCCACCTATTCCACCTATACTATTCCAAGTGTAATTCAATTACCAGAAAAGAGACGAAATGTATAATAACCAGAAGTGTCTTTGACAGCAAGCATTATTTTCATGCTAGCATCAACTCTTATCATCTTTAAAATTGTAGTTTTCGCAATAGTATCATTATGGTGAATTATTTTTGCCCTAATGAATGCGAACATGGGATATTGTAACAGCCCTGCACAGGTTTAGTTGTTGTCTTTCACCAGCAGGTGTCAGACTTCCCATACGAAATAACAGCTCCTCCAGCAGTTATGCATGTGACATTTCTAAGCATTACTTCCTCTTCGACTACCATTTTTTACGTTTTAAGACTGATTCAAGATCCCATTCTTATTGACCTTCTTTGAACATTAATCACGAATAGACATTTAGACGGTTCACTTAGTGGAACATTTACAGCTCTTCCCCACAGACAGGCACATCTACCAGTATGACAGAGTTTGGGGGCCAGCTGTGGAAGACCTTGTCCCTCCCCTGCCCAGGCTTATGAAGGTCTTTAGCCTCCCACCCCCACCACCGAGAAAATCTGCCCTACACTTCTCGAGATGCCTCCAAATTCCTGGCCAAATGAAGTCCTTTCTTCGAGGAGAGACGCAAGGGCATTCCTCGTCGAGGGGACACAATACCTCCTTTCACCGTGGCCTGGCTCTGAAATTTCACAGGTGATGGGAGGAACGGCAGACACTCGATACTCCTTCCTCCCTTTGACATAACGCATCACACCGAGAGAGAGGAAAGGAGAGAGAGAGAGAGAGAGACAGAGATGCTGATCGGGAATGTGGTGACTTGGGAGAGAGAGAGACAGAGAGAGAGAGAGGGAAAGACGTCTGACTCAGTCTGTGTTGGTTTGACTGACTGTAATATTTGGTATTTGGGGGGATAAAGCTGTAGATGGATAAAATCACCCCATAAAATAAATCAAATTTGATGCTTTATCATGAACATAATTTCTGCCACACCAGAGGAGATTGACAATGACAGCACAACGTTCCAACCTCTGTATACATTGAAAGAGCTAAGGGCAAAAGGGTGTAGAGTACAGGAACTGAAAAAGTGCAGTTTAGGGGTTCCGCTGCCTCTGCTGGCGAACTGAGGTAAATATTCTGCCTGAGCACCAAGTGGTGCCCAGGACGAATATTGCTACAATTTAGATTGTGCTCTCATTCTGAGAGACTTACATCTCATATCTGCAGGGACCACGTGTTCCATTGGCTCATTGTTTTCCTGTGGTCTGTCTGGTGACAGAAGACAAGCAGGAACATTCACCCACTTCTGGACTAGTGTTTCTGTCCTTCAGGCAAATGTTGGGTCCACATGTCACTTTCATCTGTTCTGGTCTGAATAAACTCCCGATGGAAATATTTCTGTCTTTCACACAGCATTTATGTGAGGATTCTATGTACTGCTGAGAATGAAAGTAAAAGATGATAACTTTTAGAAACTGCAAGGTTGAGGACATTTTTCTGTGGATTTGCCCCTATGTTGTTTCAACCGCATTGCATTAAGCAGCTTAACATCTTAACAATGTTAACAAATTCAGGCTTGTTGAAAATGTTTACAACTTGAAGTAATGGAGTGTGCTTTACGTGTTGACTATAAGCAGAAATAGAATGAAATATTCACAAATAGCTTTTCATTGACCAATCATCTGGAACTAAGAACAGCTTACTGTAGAATGTAGGTTCTATTTAGCCTCTTTGGTCACTTCAAATATGCTGATAAAGAAAAGCCTGAATTAATATGGGCATGTGAGGTTGAATCACTTTCAGGCAAATGCATGTGGAGCAAAGGAGACGCAAAAGTAAAAGTGAAAGTAAAGTAAAAGTAAAACTACTTCATACTGATGATTGAAGATTTCTAGACAGTTTGCACCTTGCTGTTCAAAATGGCTGCCTTAGAAATAAGACTGGGCACAGAGAGAAGGCTAATACACCCGAGACAGTAAACTCAGGTCATGTCCAGCCTCTTAGGCTTTAAATGGACCCTTTCATGGTCGGGGCAATGAATGGGCAGCAGGGGCCTCTGTGGTGGGATAGTGTGTATTTGCTGCAGCCTGCATGGAAACTTCATTGAGAATCTCGGGTCCTGAGCATATTACGCCTCCATTGTGCCTCTACAAACATGCCATATACAAGACGTGGTTCATTTCACTGGAATTCCGTATTTTTTTAACAACTGCATCAAAAGTTCGGCGAAGAAGTAGCACCACACATAACTCCCATGTAGAACAGAAAGATGTCCTTCTGGGTGACATACAGTACTTTTCGGACAGAGCCAGACTGCCGTTTTTATTCTTGATGCTAATTTAAGCGAAACTTCACGTTAAACTGAAAAGTGTCAGGGGAAGTAGCAATCATCCCGTCTAACTCTCGTTAAGAATCTAAACTAAAAATATGAAAAAAGGCCGGGAATTCCTTCTTTCTCAACACATGTGCGTGTGTTTGACAAAGTCCGTCTCTCAGATTGGTGTGGAATGCCAGTGACTGTAACTGTCATTGGTTTCCAGAACTCACTCCTTCCCTTTAGGCCTATATCATGTGATTATTTAGTCCAACCTTTTGTGACTACAGGAGCACACATGCCAATTGTTTGAAGAGACAATTTCCGCATGCTCAAAGTAAGACGTTACATTAGGCAAAAGGACATTTTGTCCAGATGATCGCATAAGACCAAAGGTCAGACATAGATACATCCAAGAGTTGTCCAAATATTTCAATCCAAGTAATAAATATCAACCTTTATACCTTCATAACAATAGCTGTTGTGATTTGGAATCCTTTGCCAGGTGTTCGTATGTCTGTCTTTGGACGGATTGTGTCGCTATGATAGAGGCGAAGCCGTGCAGGATGCAGTCACAAAACTTTAGTGTGCAGTTGAGATCAAATTGAAGGCAGAATTTGCAGGTTGTGGTGTGGTCCATGCAATTCGCACCAGACAGATGAACATGGGATGCTAGCAATTGTCAAAGTGCTCAAGTCTTGAGTTCAAAGTAACATCTTTGACTTCAAAGCTAAATTGTCCCACATGCATAAAAATCACACAGTTTTATCTCAATCAGCCACAACAGACACAACATGCTGTAGACTTAAGACCATTAAACTCTTGCATCACTGCATTGCGTTCATGCCAGAGTGGATAACAAAGCCCCCCTGCAGACACACTTATGGTTTGACCCAGATGTTCCACAGATGTGACTAAGCTGAACAATGTGTTGCTATTATATTTTATGCAACAGTACTTAATGCGTCTGTTCTATGTTAAAGAAAAGTTATGCCGGTCACATTTCACCTTTTATACCTTTCCTTTTATACATATGCAGAGATGCTCTTTGTTAACGGGAAGAACTACTTGGAAAGAAAAAGAGATAATTTATGTTTCCCCTCAAACCTAAACAGTGCTTTTAAATGAGAGGTGTAGCAGCGTATTCTGGATAACACACAGGTTGATAATCATTGCACATAGTGGATAGAAGGCAGAAATAATATGAAATTTGGCTACTCTGCGTTTAATGAGCACTTCCCAGCAAGGATTTGATAGTCAGTCAAGAAGAGGAAATGTCCAAATTCTGCATGTTGGGTTTACATGATGTGTAGGTTCAGCATCAACCCAAGCCGGCACAAACTATACCCAACAATAATGTCGTAAGCGTATATTAAAACGGCTTAGGAAATGGACCCGCCGGCAGACATCCATGCAAGCAGCAGCTGCTGCTCACATCGCCCACGTCGTCATTTGGTCGATGCGCCGTCTCAGGCTGAATTGCAAAGTCTTTCCAAAGTCAGTTTGAAGGGACAAGAAAGCAATCATTTGATATGATGCCGGTGAAACTGAACACCAATTTCCTCCATCTTAGGATCCACGGAAACAGGCATCCAACCGAAGACCATTTGCATGTGCACACACTTCTGCCCAGAACTGCTCACGGGGATTCATGATAATGAGGGCTCTGTTCGTGCGACTTGCGCTCTCAGGCTTCAACCGGTACACTGGTGGACTTATCTGCTCTCTTCCTTGCCACGTTGGAGAGAAATTGGGGTAGAAAGGTAAAAAAGTGGGCATGGATCAAACATGGTGTCACCCACCAGGGAAGGGGGGTGAATGGGGGTCCGCTTGCCAGGAATGCTGTCTTCAGACTCGAACACCAGAAACCAGAAACTATGGAGAGATGCAATCAGAAGATCAGCAGAGCAATGGCCCAGGGTCAAAGTTACATGAGGATTGATACAGGAGGCACATGCACGCTGCAGCCAGTAGGTCCCATGAGTTCTGAAGGATTTTTTCTATTCACATGTGACAGAATGCCTCCATCTCCACCTTAAAGGAGGCGTGGGGATTGGATTAAGAGCTGCAGACTTAGAGACAATGCCCCCACGCCCACGCGTGACCTACCGCCACCAAACTTGAAGGGATCGCAGCCGCAAACATGGAGTCATAGTCAGCGCTTCCTCTACAGTGACACCCACAATGCACAAAGTAACACGGCGAAGCTGACAGTGCATTGAGGTAACAGTCAAATTCAAGCACACTCCTGTCATTCTAATGTCGGGGACGATGTAGGAATCTGAAATTACTTCACATGTCTCGACTTCTAGTCTCCACCCCCTCTCATTGCTGGGTGCAATTCCTTAATTATAGAAGGCATGTGTTTCTATGGGGGCATGCTTTCTTTAAAACCAGGGAGGGGAAGCCAGTCAGCCACAAGGCTAATGTTCAGTAACATTAGTGAGCTAAATCAATGATGACATTGGTGGATGGTATAATGTAGATTGAGTCACTTAAGTGCCGAAAACAGTGACATATTGTGCTTCTTACACCGCTTTACTCGCATTCATAGTAAGTGTCTGTCAAATACTCAAGCTGGAACTAGCTGACTGTCAACTTTAAAAGCCTATGATTTTGAAAATTGTATTTGTTTACCAGCCAACCTACTGTGGTTTGGTTGTGTAGCCTATGGCCGTGTCTGAATGTTAAAAAACAGAACGCTAAACTTGTAAGTTGAACAGAAAGAAGTTCTATTTGGCCTCAGTTTCTAGTGGCTTTGTAAGTAACGAGCTACTAGCATCATGCTTCAGAGACTCATTTCAATCCCATTGGTGTATATAACAATCTATTCTATTGATGTCTGTGTTAGGACGCTAGCACAGGTAGCATGCACAATAGAATTTTTTTGCACGTGGCGGCAGGTGTAACCCATATTATGATGGTGAATAGCGACACCTGTAACCCATGTTTGTGTCCCAGGGCCGCTGATGGTGTGAACACCGGCTTACAGGTCCGTATGAATACAGCCATAATAAAAGCATGCTTAATTACAGCAAAACCTTCATTTTCGTCTGCAATTAAAAGTGACATGACTGTTATTGAATAAAGTCCGTGCTAGTCCTGGTAAATAGTATGTATGACTCACATAGCAAGAAGACTCATTAAAATGTCAAATTGAATCCTTTTGCTAATAATGGATAAAGTGATCACAGCTGAAGCTTTTGGTCAAATCCCTAACAGGTTTGCACCTATTTCCCCTTCCCTCTCTATCCTTACGACATGCTTTTTCGCAGCATACCTGAACGCTAAGGGTCTGTGCTGCCTTCAGGGGCTGTGCTGGAGGATTTTGTTCGAGTGGGACGGAGTGAAAGGAGCACGAGCAGCACGGAACAGGCAGCTCTGTCTGGAGGGGAGCGCACCACAACTCCAGTTGTGACCTTTCCACTGGACTACCGTAGTGGTCGCACTTCCAACAGGATCACAGTGAATGCTCTTTCACTTTTACTCTCTGTCAAAAAATAAACCAAAACTAATCCTAGAAGTTTAATTGCTTCTAGGATATTGATAGCCAATAAGGTCATCGTATTTGAATGTTAATGCCTTTCTGACACTTGCTACAATTTCTCAGTGCGTTCTCACTTTATTTATACTAGTGGAAGACTCTACTCTTCTCCGTTTTTTTACATGGTGCATTAACTGGCATTTATGTAATGTCCTACACTTATGTAAAATTACTATATGCAGGACAAGCAAGCTATTTTACAGTGTTGTAATGGATTTGCTATGCATGTATACAAACTGCAAATGCAAGAATAGCCCGCTGGCTGCCAGTATGAATGTACAGTACATTTGTGTGAATTAGTGCTTTTGTTCTGCTTGGGGTTTAGACAGAATCTGTCAAAAGAGTCTTTGGTGTGGCTTTAAGGTACAGAAACAAGGATCTTAAGGAGAAAATGAACAAAGCTCAGTCATGCTAATCTTACATTCTAAAGCAATACGTCAGTAACAGTGAAATAGACCTGCATTGAACACAGCTTAAAACTCCCACCACATCAAATGCCTGCAAAAGCACACACACCCTGTCATTTTAGAATATGAATGGGACACACAGTTTACCTCCTACAATGCATCACTGAGCCAGACTGAACCCAGTCCCATAGGCTTCCATTTAGAGGCCACGGTATTTCCCTGCTGCCCCGGTGGGTGCACACTGCATGCCGTTACAGGGCAGTTCTCAACAACTCACTTACAGGGTGGGAGGGGACCACAGAGACGTATGAAAAGGAGCTCTGTGAGGGAGGCTCGACTTCCGCAGCCCACAGAGCAAACCAGGAAATGTGAGAAAGAAGATTTTAGTCAGTGCTGACTAAGAAGAGCAAACATGTGCTCTATATTGGTAACAGTGTGCCGCTAAGGCACATTAGGACTGTCCTAACTGCTATGTAACGTAAGTCATTAACAAAATAAAATGAACTCCGCTGCTGTTGTATTACACATACAGGAGTTTCTGTTATTCATTGATGTATAATGGGATAAAAGGACACAAAAGGATTCACCTGTCAGTATAATGTGATTCAGTGACACATGACCACAAACTGCGGTTGAATCAACACCTCTCTAAAACAATTTGCACCAGCTGCAGCTCATGTAGACCTTTACTAAACTTGTTTTCTGAGCCATGGCAAATCAGTTTCACGACACATTATATTCACAGTGTAAAACCTCTAACTCTCAGCTCGCCACCTGTATCGGGGACGGTGCAGCACAGGGTTTACGGTACATTTCGGACAGGACATCTATGCTGCCGTCCTTTTTTTTCTCTTCCAAACCACAGCCTCACATGCCAAGGTCGCGCAATACACTAAATTTACAATTTTGTCCCGAGAGCTTACTTAAGATTAGCTTCGACCAGGTGGTGCAAAAGTAGAGCTTTACCTTGAGCTTTTTATTATTTGGCTAGTATTGTTAAGGGAGGGAAATTAGTGTAACACTCAAATTGTCCATGAACAACATGTGTTATTGTGCCATGTTCCACATCAGTTATGCATCGCAAACACATAGATTACAAATTCAGTCCAAGTAAATAAAATGTATTACCAGGTGAAACAAAACCAGAACACGCTTTTTATTCACAAACAGTGCTGGCCCGAGCCTCTTGGGGGCCCTAAGCAGAATTTGATTTGGGGGCCCCCCTCCCACCACGCAGAGTCACCTGTGCTAGAAGATTATTGACACAAATGTTACGCTATAATGTTATAGCGAAAATTATAAACAAATACAGTGAGGTTATAATACAAAACTAGGGCTGCTTGCAGCAGTGAACGGGCCTTAGCCTCCCCTTGCATGTCGGGGGGGCAGCGGTCAGCCAGACACGTGGTCAAAAAGTGAAAAGAGAAAGAAAACAAATCTGGCACCAGGTCAGGATCAAACCCAGGTCTCTGGCTCTCTAACCAGACACTTTACATCTGTGCTATCCACACTTGCTAATGTATGCCCGCAAGCCTGGTGTTTCTGCCGTTTTGCGGCCCGCGCTTTGCCGGCAGCTTGCGCTGGCTCGCTGGCTGCTTGGGGCCCCTTGGTGGCCAAGGTGCCCTAAGCAGCCGCTTAGTTCACTTATGCCTTGGGCCGGCCCTGTTCACAAATTGCAGTATAATAAATGAGTGATGACACGTAACTTGCAAATGGTAATCACGCTGTCATTAGGAATGACTCTGATAATGCATTAGTAATGCTACTTTAGATTAGGGTCAATACATCAGCCCTAATAATATTGTAATATAACTGCTGTTTTTCTGAAATAAAATAAGCACCTCCAGAACCTCCAATAAAAAGTTGTCCCTGTCAGACTGCAGCGTGTGAGAACGGAAAGCCATTGCAAAAGCACAAATTTATCTACAAAACACCAAAAAACGTTCAAACAAATAAAGCACAGGCTTTCCACAGATGACCTAAAATTACACAAAGTCCGTTTAGGCTTCTATTTCAGAGTTTCATCCCCATGATAACTACATTCTGAGGTGTATTCATTTTTATTTAATACTGCTGTAGCCAAAAATAATGTTGGCGAAGAGAGGGAACTTTTTCTTTGCAGGTGACTGGAGTGCGTGTGGAGAAAGGGCTCTTTATGCTGCGCTCCGTGCCGTGTGCAAACAGTGACAGACAGTGGCGGCTGGTTGGCTTGAGTGTGCCTGTGAAAAGTGCTTGTGTTTTGATACTGTGTCGGGTAAAACTTATGGCAAGTTAAAGGACTGTTCTCATTTTAACATGTGTACAGTGAACTGGGTGTCGCAAAGAATGTCTGAAATTAACGTTTGATTTTTAATTCATTTTCTAAAAATGTGACCGGCCTCCCTATTTGTGTTGTGCAGGGGCCATGCGGCTTCCCAAAATACTCAACTCACACAACCGACTGCTGTTGCAGGATTTCATTCTGGACCCGGACAGATGCACGGACAACATGGAACAGTGCGCTGGCCCTCCACCCATCTAATGTTTTTGAGAATTGAGTGGTAAACAATCAAACCAAGAATGACTCTTCTCGGCTTAATTTCCTTCTGGATGGTCTTCATCGGCTCTTCATGACGTAAATTTGTCTTTTGACCCGTCACCCAAACATCCAATGGGAGTATTGGGCATTAGGTGTCACAAACATGTTTTAAAATATATCCCAAATAGCTCTGGATGGCACAATGGACAGGGCAGTTGCCAAATCAAATTGCAGCAATTGTAATACTTTATTTACGTTTGTATTATAACCTGGAAATGGCTTTTGCAGGGCCGACCAGAGGCATAAGCGAACTAAGCGGCTGCTTAGAGCCCCCTGGCCACCAGGGGGCCCTAAGCGCGAGCCGCAAAACGGCAGAAACACCAGGCTTGTGGGCATACATTACCAACTGTGGATGATAGCTCAGATGTAAAGTGTCTGGTTAGAGAGACAGAGACCTGGGTTTGATCCTGACCTGGTGCCAGATTTCTCTTCTTTCTCTTTTCACTTTTTGACCACGTGTCTGGCTGACCGCTGCCCCCCTGACATGCAAGGGGAGGCTAAGGCCCGTTCAGTGCTGCAAGCAGCCCTAGTTTTGTATTATAACCTCACTTTATTCGTTTATAATTTTTGCTATAACATTATAGCGTGACATTTGTGCTAATAATCTGCTAGCACAGGTGACTCTGCGTGGTGGGAGGGGGGCCCCCAAATTCTGCTTAGGGAACCCAAGAGGCTCGGGCCGGCACTGGGCTTTTGTCACGCAAAATCTTATGATCTCCTGATCTCCAATGTCACCACAGGATCTTTCAAGTCCATCAATCTCTGCCGTCAATTATTTTATAAATGGGTAAAAGGATTTAGGAAAAACAGAGTCAAAAGCATTCAGTTGTATAATTGCAATCAATTATATTTAATAAATTGCCCTTGTACCAACTTGGACTTCCACAAGAGCCTAAGAAGCACACTGTAGCTCACAGTAGGAATAACTGCTCCCTGAACCATGAGAAGACGAGATGCAGCGCGAAATCCTCTCTGCCCGGACGCCAATTCGTCCCAGAGAAATGTCTCTGCCTCTCGCCACTGGCCATTCAGAGGGAGCATCTGATACCGTTTGGCAGGAGACATGCTCAGCCGGGATGGCTGGAGAGGACGAGCTGGCTGACAGACGGAGCCTGGTCACGATCCATGAGTTCACTGGAGTGAGCCCAGAGACACAAGGAGCTGACTGTCCCTGTTTCTAAAAGGCCAACAGATGAGGGTTGCTGGAATCATTTAGACCCCTGCAATCACTCTTTAGAGGGTTTTTTCTTAAGTGCAGTACAGTCCACTTGGCTTATTTCCCCTTGTTTCAAGATAACCACATTGAAGTCATTGGAACAGGCTCTTGAAACAAGGTGAGCCACTGGGAACAAGGGGAGTTATTGCACCCTGTTGTTGGACGAACGCATTTGTTCTGAGTGCAGGTACCTTTAGAAGACATAGTTACCCTATTATTAGCTATGTTACAATAGCTTTTTAGCTATGTGAATAAGCCAATGTGCTGTGAGGTATTGTTCCTCTAGTGCCTGTATATCTCTATATAATGTTTACTGTCTTTTATTAAGTATATGTGCTTGTTAAGATTTTGCATTTTCTGCAACCCAATCTTCCAAAATATGATAAATTATACATTTGTAGTTAATTTTGCAACAGACTTTTCAAAGTGTTTTGTAATAAAGAATGTCATTTGATTTCATATAATCCGATTGATATTTCACAAAAAGGCCTTGTAAATAATAACAGTCCATGAAACCAACTCTCTAAACAACTTAAACAAGCCATCATTTCAAGCCTCTCACCATCTTTCAAAGTAAAGCATGCTGTGAATTCTTTTTCACATCTGGCCCCTGTCGAGAGGGAAGCCCATATTGTCTGAATGGAAGCATCTGCATCTTCCCTTTAAAGTCGCTGTAGAGTGACGTTATGTGTTCATCATTAGGGACATACAGTTTCCTTGTTGTATATTAGTGAGTTTAATCCAATTCTATCCTCCCATCCTGTCCTGATTCATTAAGGTGTTTACTCTTAATTCGTCACCCTGACCCTGCAGGACCGAATTTTACCTTTTTGTTTGTTCTTATTACTGCGAAATTGATACTTAACTAACATTTGCATTCGGGTTTAGAATAGTGACATATTTATACTAATTCTCAACCTGCATGGATTATCCAGTATTTGTACAGTGGTACACCAGTAAGCTGCAAGGATTTCCTTACACCACGCTAATGTCAAGACGTAATCAATCTCAGCATTACATTTGGAATTGCATACAATCGAGGCATGTTTGGTCATTTGTTTTCTATGAGCTATATGACTATATTCGATTTCTCAACTTCAACTGTTTGGTTCACTTCAGTCATGAATTGATGTAGGATGTTGAAGAAGGAATTTGAGAAGTGTGGGCCATAACGTTTTGGTAAATACTGTACTTATGCTGCAAATAACAGCATTCACCTCCAACAGCTAAGGCGGTGTTAGATGGGATATTATCACAGAAACCCCCTGCATGCACCGCTTTATCCTCCCCAGGTCGCTCCCACCTTTGTCGCGCTGTTGTTTTGCGTCTCTCTCCTCGGACCATTCGGGAGAGACTTGAGGGCGCATTACAAAGCTAATGGGAGGACCCGGAGGAGAATTTCCAGCCCCGTGATTTGCTAATCGGGGGCTGGCTCCCTTGTCATCTCCCTGTAATCGTGGCTCCGGTTCGCGGAGCTCGCCCAGCCCTCCTGTCCGCGGACGCACCAAGTGTACCGACTGCACTCCGTGCGCTTTGGTTAAAGCCCGACTACCTTCACTGTGAAGGCTGGGCACTGGGAAGTAGGATCGGGGCCCTCGGTGCGGCAGAGAGAAGAGGCTGAACTCCCCACTTATGGCTTTTTTGTAGGACATTTTCCATCGTCGTTGGGGTTGTGGAAGGGACGTCATTCAAATTCACCTCAAGTCGCGCAAAAGTTTGATTGAGTTGCGGGCGACCATGGAGATGCAAAAGTGGTCCACAAGGTGGAAAACGAAAAGGTGGTTTATGGATTCCACTGTAACCGCATTCGTCACTTTAACCCTGGTTCTACAAGGCGCCAATGTCGGAGCAGGTAAGATTCTCAGCACCAAAGGTCCCTAATGAACTTTATCCGGCCGGAAGGGGGGAGGACGCAGCGGCTGGGGAAACTCGGTACCCGATGATGGAGATAGGGAGATTGCCAGATTCACCTGGACACAGTGGCGTCTCCTCTGTTGTAACGTTACATTTGCTTTTGTTGTCGGTGCACAAACAGAATCGTTACTGAAGACTGCATTTTTTTTCACTGTAATCGTGCGCCTCCAACTCATATGTTACTCCAAGCCCAACGCCCCCCCCCCCCCCTCCCGCACTTCCCTGTTGTTTAAACCCTGAAAGGAAATTTATATTAATTTTGCCATATTGCGGGTGCTGTTACGCATGCACGGTAAGAAGCGTGCGCACGAAAGATAAAACACCTCGCCAATCAAATCCATCCGAACTTGCCACGTGCCCACGGACACGCAGCTCGCGCTTTTGAGGATTCACTCAAAAGCGGATTGTTTGGGGGGAATTCGGTCCGCGGGGCGGACGTGGACACGGTTAGCGGGGTGGATTTGGATGTCCCTCAGCGGGACTAGTCATCCGATGTCCAGCGTTAGGGTGAGGACACAGTTTTGGAGCGAAGTGACGGATCTCAGATCTGTCAGTGCAAAGCGCCTGCGGCTCTGCAGGTGGCCAAGTGGTCAGGCAGGTTCACCCTATCTCCACACAGCCCTGGTCCACACTGAAGCCCAAAAGCGGACTTTTGCCCCCCTCCTTCTCCACCCCCCCCCCCCCCCCACCTCTGCTGCCCAGCTCTTCCCCGCATCTTTGCACTTAGATGTTTCGTTGGCTGCAGCACAAGGCCGTGCTGTGTGAGCGGTGGGAATGCTTCCCCTTTAAGTACTGAGCGGTTATCTGATGATGGTCCTTGTTGCACTTCCCTATGATTTCAGAGCCTTCAAAGAGCTTCATATCGGCCCAGCCTGCAGCCACGTTCAGCCATAGGGATCACACTTTGGCCTGTGGTCAACTCTGAGGGGGTTCATTGTTGCACACAGATACAGGCAGAGGAGAATTGAGTTGCTTTTAACGTGAGCTTGAGTAGATTATGATTCGGGTTCTGAAATGGTTTCATGAGGAGATAGCTTTACTTTTGAACCAAATAGGTTAAATCAAGATATCTAAAACGATCTGTTACAGCAGTTAGTATCATTGATATATTAATGTCTACAGTGTATATACATGCTTTTCATTCCTTTACAAACTTAGAAATCCGTTATTTTAGGGTCGTTTGTTTCCCACTTAACCGGCATGCACTGACTGATACCGGACAGTCATTTGACCTTAAATGGAAAAATGTCACATCGACTCCTGCCTCTTTTCAAAATATTTCAAACAATGAACTGCTCTTTGTTGCGGGGTGTCAGTCCGTCAGGGGTGTTTCTGCAGGGTGCCCTCCACATGCGGCAGTGTACAGACACGTTTTCATGGCCCCCGGGCCGCAGGCATGTGCATTCCAGCAGACAAAGCGAGCGCTTCCCGAGACCTCTCCCTAGTATTCTCCACGAAAAGAGTGTCACCCTATCAGCCCCTCGCTGGAAATTTGTCACGTGCAGCCGTCACATTTTCACATAGATTGACGAATCACACAGAGACAAGTCTCTCCTCTTCACAAATCAGAAGCTTGACATTGTGCTAAAACTGTGCTTTTATACCCAAATTCTGAGACGCGAGTGATCACAAGAGATCTCTTTTTCTTGACCTTTTTCGGAATTAGAAAAACACCATGTGATGACTTGTTCTAATTCCATATGGAGGCATTCAGTCAACGCAGCTAATGAGAGGAAAAGCAAAGGGGTGGGGATGCTTTGAAAAAGGGGGTAGGTCTCCGTGAAGTTTCTTTGGTATGACACCAGCATAAAGCTGTCTTGTTTTAGCCGGCAGCATGGTGGAAGTTAAAGGAAGAAGAGAGCGAGAGTGGAAGAGGGGGCGGAGGTGCATAGAGAGAGATTCAGGCTGATGATATTATTAGAGTCCCAGGGACCTGCAGGCGAAAAGGTCTTTCCTTGTTTATGAGCCAATGTGATATTTGTGTAACAAAAGCTGAGAGCCAAAAATGACGAATGACCGGAGGTGAAGATATCGTATCAGTCTACTTAAGCCGTACGTACCATGTGATAAAGGAGGAGCTTTTGACCTGCGTCCGAAGACAGGAGGCATGCATTGTCGTGAACACACTGTTTACATGTACACTGCACACTGATTTTTGTTCTACGGAAACGTCTCCTGGCTCCTCCCTTCCCCGCAAATCAATAATGGAGGTTGGCCAGTGTTTACTCTCCGCTCCGGACTCAAGAAGGTGCATCTCCTCATGCCGAGAGCGCTGCCACTAGCTTCATGGCCTGTTTGCTCAGGCCTGAGGGCCCAACTCGCACCAGCTCCTCAGATGGCCTCTTTTGAAAAACCTGTGCACACTCATTTGGCCACCTTAATGGATTGGCCTGTATTGACGTTTTCTCGGCACCTCCGTGTGAGGGTCGTAGCCCGGCCACATCTGGAACATATGAGTCCTGGAGTTTGAATTGAAAGCAGCTCTGCAGGAACTCACAATGAGGTCCTCAGTTCACTCTCCAAAGTAAGTTGCGGGTGCATCCTCGCAAGCTACAAAAATGCCAAGTTGTCCTTAGCATTTGCTTCCTACGGAGTAACAGTCTGCTGATTTTGATCTCGACTTTGCATTATTTTGTTTATATTTGTCTCCTCTGTGTCCTGTGTTGGATTCCAGTGAAGAAAGTCATTGATTCTTATGTGAGTGAGATTTGTAAAATGCCTTGCTGGGGGTGTTATGCTGATTTCTTTCTTCCCATTCAGTGTTTGCTTTACTGGACTCCTTACAGTTGAGAGTTTTGTACTATGACCAGCTGTCTTTGCCTTCTTTGTGATGCATCTGTTCCGGTCCATCGCAGGTCCTGTTTAAGGTGCTAGAAGATAAGGAGACCAGATGTAGGCAAGACCATTTAGGGGAAAATACTTAACATATTCCTTTAGTGTCATTCATAAAATAAAAAAGTTGGAAAAACTGTGATGTGCACTAGTTATTTTGTGATGTTGTCAATGATCTGTGGGAGGAACGCTTCAAGCAGCTTAATCTTTAATAGCATGAATTCATGTTGGAACCAGATGTTTTTCTATAGAGGTTGAAACAGCATTTGCTTTTTCCTTGCCAAAGATAAAATGTTGACCAGAGTGTGAAGCGTGGCACCTACGTTTTTTTTTTTTTAAACAGCCCCCTTGTATCGAGCAGTTAAAGAAACCGAGCGATTTGAACTCTGCTTGCCAACCAAAACAGAGGCTCCGGAAAGGTGCTTGCTGATGCTTTCAGACACCGTGGCATGCTTATTTACCTCAGCAAAACAGATTAGTGTTATTCTATTCTTCTAACAGGCTCCCATTGTATTGCTTGGTTTAGTCGGACATTGTGATACACTGTGGATTGAAGTGAGCACCTGTTTTTATTTTGTTTATAGGCTTTATTTATAATACTCACATACCGTATGCCCAATGAACCCTCTCTAGAGTTGCGCTCCACAACAATAGAATAACATTAGCTTCGTCTTGTATGGATTGTATTGTTCAAAAGTGAGGCTTGCAAATCAGGTTTATAATCCTACTTTGCATACATTTTCAAATTAGAATAAAATGTCTCTAACGCACAAATGTAGTTTGATTTGTCCTATATCCTTGTCATCAAGCAAATAACCTTCATGGTGAGAGTGCTGTGACAAAGAGGTGTAACTATCACGCTTTCCCATGGCTCTCTATGGCAGCACACAGGCTCCTTTATTCATGGGGCATCTGCTTGGAGAGGATGGAAAACCCACAGTGGCCCTTGTAAGCGTTATCACGGTAAACCTATCCAGGTGTTATGGAGCTCTCTGTTGGTTCATCTTTGGTAGGCCATGACAGAAACACTTCCTGTCAGATGGGCCTTCAGAGCCACAGGAAGGGGACACTATTTAGACATGTGTTGTTACTTAATGCTAAGCTAATCATAGATAGGGTATATTGGGTCCACGAGGCTGTAAGCGCCGTTTTGTTCCGTGATGGTCGTGATGAGGGAACCTGCAGGCCGGGTTTAATCTCCCCCGTGTATTTTGACCTGAATTTGGCAGTTAATCCATCACTGCATTGTGCTTATTTACCAGAACAAAAAGACCATGACAAATGTATTTGGAATTTAATTGAAATGAAAATAACCAGCTGAATTACAGTTCGGATTTCATCTCTTTCATCCATGTACAGCACCAAATGTAGCTGGCTAGCAATGATGCGACCTAACTGATGTTTTCTCTGCTCCCCCTATCAGCAGAGTCAGTGGACTTGCTAAAACTATTAGAATTTCACAATGACCCCCAAGGAGTGACAAAAACATCAGGACTTTGCACAAACCGAAGAGCGTCGAAGCCGGATTCGGCTTACAGAGTTACCAAGGAGATCCAGATCAGTGCCCCCACCTCACAGTTATTCCCTGGTAAGAGAAACTTTTCAACCTTTGTACTAGTCTGCATTGGAGGAGATTAAATTGGTTAGTGAGTTTAACACAAGTCTTTTGACAGTGGATTCTTTGATTAGCATTGTTAAATAACAGGCAAAGCTGAGCTAAACTTTGGCCTCTTTTTTAATCTAAAAGCATTTAGATTAAAAGGTTGACAAAGAACATAACATCAATATTAGTTGATTATCGCATTAGTTAAAGAAACTAAAGCAGAGGTCCAGCTGCATTAAAGTCAATGGGTAAAAAACTGTATATTATAAAATAGAAAGTATAGTTTTGAACTAAGCAGTCCTAGTTATTGTGACAGAAGACACGATTTTAATAACTCCTCAACCCGTCTGTTCCGTCCTCATTTTGGTTGTGCAGGAGGTGTTTTTCCAGAGGACTTCTCCATCCTGACCACAGTGCGTCCCAGGTCCGGCCTCCAGTCCTTCCTGCTGTCCATTTACAACGGGCAGGGAGTCCAGCAGCTGGGCGTGGAAGTGGGACGTTCACCTGTCTTCCTGTATGAGGATCAGACTGGCAAGCCAGTGCCGGAGGACTACCCTCTGTTCCCTACTCTCAACCTTGCTGATGGAAAGTACGTCAAATCGCAAACTCACATAATAACACACTGAAAAACGCACTCGCCGTGCTTCGCACTGGCAGTTGAAGCTGATTTAGACAGAATGGGCGTTGCAGCGTGCCATGAGGGAAGTGCAGTTGTTGAGGGTGACTGAGGGTCTGGGATGAAAGTGCTAGATGGTGCAAGGGGAACGTAAAAAGTGTATTTCAAAAGGACATAAAACAGCCCATCCAGGCCACGGCAATTTATAGCGCTGAATGATTTGAAATTGAATTTCTATTGCTTGCAGCTTATACAGTTTGACCAAGTAACTGCAAGACGCGATAAAAGCAGACAAGAACACAAACCAGATCTTCCCATATTTGCACCACAGGTGCTCATGACCGGATTATCCATCTCGTCGGGGGTCCATGGGCACCGAGACAGGTCAGAGTCAGGGAGACACTGGATTGTTGGGGCACAGCAGGGACTGCTGTGGGCAACCCAACCTCATGCATGAACTCAGTGCCTCTGTTATTTTAAGGGGGAAAGAAGGAGGGGAAGTGGGCAGTTGTAAACTTCCTTTTCACCCCTTTAGATTACCTCACCCAACCAGAAACATTGTTGCTAACCTTTTAGCATAAACCTGATTATCTGCTCCCGGGCTCAGAAATCCCAGGACTCTCACTCAGAGCTGAGGTTTAGCTGACATGAGCCGAAGGGCAAGGGGGGAACAATGCAACACGTAGGAAATGAAACCAATTCAAATAGCATATGTTTTGTCTTTCAGCGTTATTAAAATAAAAAATGTTCATTAGCTAAATGGGCTCTGTGATGATAGTTTTGTTTTTCACAACTCAACACAAGATTTATGCAATTCTTTGATTTAATTCATATTGCTTTAATGAGATGTATTGTGTACACAGTCATCACAATGGAGGGAAGCTCCACTCCTCAAAAGTCTCTTTTCAGGAATATTTAATGTGGAGGTTACAAAACAGCAAAGAGAAGGAGTCCACACTCCCAGCCAGCTTTGTGTTAGTCTCGCAGGGCTTTATTGTCCAGTGTGTATTTTGGTGACCCGATGTCTAAGGTGGAGTGTTCTCTTCAGAGGATTTCTTACACTTCTTGGTCTTGATCCATTCCAGCTCCAGGCCATGTCTAAATCTTCATTGAATACAGCTCTGGCTGTTTACAGTATGCAACCCCTGTAGATGTATTCATTGGTACTTAGCTGCATATGCCAAGCTTAAAAAGAGAATCACAAAGATGATATTCATGAGGTGAAAACGAGCACGATCCTTTATTCCTTTTTATCCTTTAAGGGAAGTGAGATCTGATTTAATCTTTCAAAACATGGTTTTCTCTAATTTAATATCAATTTTACTTAAAAAAAAAAAAACTTGCTTGATACATTATATGTATCAAAAGCTTGAGAAACAGTTCAAAGCTGTTACACGTTTGTTTCCCTCTGAGCTCTACTGCCCACATGGAATGTGTTCGTATGATCGGGCGGGGTGTTCAAATGAACTGGACATTTTGGCCTTTTCTTATGACCAATAAAGATTTATCATCCATTTATGAACAACATATCAGTGATAAACTGTATATTGCCTTCTGGAGCTACAGTGGTGCCAGGTCTCATCTTCCAGCTCAGGACAATGTTTTGACTGTGTGTCTCCTGCTCTGGCTGGGAAGGCCTTCCTGGATTCTGACACACACTTTCCACAATGTTCACCATGTCTGTCATGCCGAGTAACCCAGAAGGAGGATTAAGTTTTGAGTTTAATGAGTGTAATCCCGTGTTAAACAGGGCCAGAGTGTGGGGGCAAGAATGTGGTCCACTGCTGCCTGGTATGCAATAGCCCTTAAGTGCAGTGTCAAAATGGTCCAGAGGTGAGGGAGGTGTCAGACTCACGTGTGACCTTTGTTGACCCTTTACGTCTATGGGTGTTGTGGATCGATGTGTGTCCATACATGACTCCCAGGTTCGTGATTCTTAGAGTGTTAGAATGTAATCAACCACAACAAAATTGTCTACAAAGGAACTTCATGTTGCTGACTGAACCCCATAGATAATGAATTGTCCAAATTCACGCATGTTGTTTGTATTACATCGTGCTTGGACTTATACCGACTAAACGCTTCTATTCCTAACCTCTGTTTTTTCCTTTACCAGGTGGCATCGTGTGGCCATCAGTGTGGAGAAGAAGACGGTCACCATTATTGTAGACTGCAAGACGAAGATCATCAAGCCTCTCCTGAGGAGCGACCATGGCGCCATCAGCACCGATGGCTTCACCGTGTTCGGCACCAGGCTCTTGGATGAGGAGGTTTTCCAGGTGAAGTTTTCAGCGAGGTGGACTTTATGATAATGTACATTGCAGCAGCAGACCTGGTTTATGGATGTGTTCAAGATTTTGTTCCATCAATAGCGTCCATATAAATGTAATATCTAAGGGCTTTTTACTAGGTTGTTAGTGCTTTAGTAGAGAAAGCACTAACAACAGTTAAGGCTGATACAATGGCGCTCAGGCTAAGTGAGACGCTCTTCACAATGTTCTTACCTGCGTTCTTACTGCATTTGATGGTATTTGGTCAGATTTGGAGCGTGGCCATGTCCAAGCAGTGGGTTGTGGCCACCTTTGTACATCATTGTGGCTTTTTTGTTTGTGTTTTTCTGCTAGCCACACACAGGCTTTTGGTTAACTTCTGAAATCCTTTGTTAAAGCTTTACCTTCTAACTAGAGGCATTCGGTGCTTTGGGAGTTTCATGTGTTTCAACATAACTGCCGATTGTTGAGGTATTCTCTTGGGATTTCTTACAATCTGATGGCTTGCAGGTGGTGAAGGGACCCACCAATGTGTAACTTGATGAGATGGATTGTATCCACGACAGTATTATATTGATTGAGAAAAGATAAGTGCACTAAACTGAGATGCAGCTTTTCAACCCCTTCTTTGGCCATAAAAATGTGTCCAATTAATGCCAAGTGTGAAGTGCAACAGCCTTTGTGTGTCAGCGTTTTGATTGATAATGCAATTGCCTTATTATTCAGAATATTAGGAGAAATTACTTTAAGCCACAATTTTGCCAATGCTATTACTCAATGCGAAATCATTGAGACTAATGAAACTATAAATCATTACAAATGTATATGGGCAACGTTTTAGGGTTTAGGGTGTGCTACCACCCACATAGTCAGTGATTTGATGCCTAATTTGAAACTTTTAGGCACAGTTCACCTTGGTGGACGCTGGCGTAGGGGGTTAGTTGGATGTAAATAATAACTGAATTGTCATGACACATAGTCTTCCCTCATGGGAAGTAAGCACCACTAAAAAAGCTGTATAGAGGCTGTGTTTGCCTGTGGTTGTGAGTGCAGATTATTTATGGGCAGCAGGAATGCCTAGTCATTATTCTGATGCCATGTTTGACTGATTGATGCTGCTGCTCTTGATTGAACACCGTTTGTTTTAGTATACAGTGCCACTGGTAGAGAGGCCCCTGTCTATTTAAAGCCATATATATGCCATATATATGTTTTTTTCTGAAGATCTTTTACCTCTCGCATTTTTTCTCTGTTGGACCTCGTGCTACACTGAGGTCACATGTTGGATGCCAAATTGCCTAACGGTTCTTAAATAAAAGCATTGATTTCGTGTTATTTTGAAAACAGGCTATCACCATCATGTACAAACTGATGTATAAGTTTGATAGTACACACAATTATATAAACATAGTAGAATGACAACAGTGTACATTTTAATTGACCTGCATTAGGAAAAACATCAAATCAGCAGTATTACGTAGCTGACGTCTCATGTCTGACTGAATGATATTAGCCTACCGTGTCACATGACTCAACACAGGAGAACTAGAGCAAGTTTTTCCAATGTACAAAGTTTTATAAGCAGATCTGCTTTCATATCTGCTGTCAGTTTTGATTAGATTCATGAGAGGGCACTGAAACCGGCATTTGTACAAAACAGTGTGTCCAGTCAGAGGTCGGCCAGTGGAAGGGCTGAAAATAGGAGCCATAAGTCAACAGGGTCTTCTCTGTGTGGTTTTTGGAACAGGTCTCCTGTCTGTTCTCGGTCCCTGCTCCAACTCAGAGATAGATTTGATGCATGTTGCGATACACGGAAGAAGGAAATACCTCGGCCTTCTGCGTTCATGCCAGTGTTTATAATGAGAAAATAAATGAAATGGTAATGGATCATACTTGGGTTGATTACAATTTTACTTGATCTAGAAAATATAAGCAATCTAAGAAATACGTAGACAAGCTAATCACAGTAACTATACTATACTTACTACTGTATACCTTACATAAACGTGGTAGTTGTTGATTTTCTGGGGAGCGTTTGATAATAAAGTTAGACAAATAACATTTGCTTCGTGAGTCAAAGACATTCGTTTTCAGACTGCCCCACATTTTTCATAAGCGTCTATTCATGCCATACCTGCTCCAGGTTTGAGGCGACTGCCGTTGCAAAGGGATCTGGTTGAGATGAATGGGAGTCTTTCATTGCCCAGTCATGCCTTCCTCGTTTCCTCCCCCCACCGCTCCGTTGCATAGTCTCCCCTGCTCACCACCTCCTCCTCCCTTCCCACCTTGAGGCCTCCCTACCGCTGCCGAAGCCATGAGACGGTCTATTCATGCCTCGCTGACATTACCTGTCTGAATCGAGCACACCCGTATACGTATCTGCCCATTCCCTAGGGGAGCTGAGGTCCTCCGTGTGTCCCAGCCACACTGCCAGCATTGCCAATAGATGCACTAGTCTAAAGATAGCATAGGTGTTTGTCAGATATTTGCATTTCAGGTCTGCTATCCTCAATAGCCAATAGCAAAAGAAACTTTGTTGAGCACAGCCTTCTAACTTTTCTTTAGACACAACAATTGTTATATTATAATTGCCAATGTACTGTAACAACATGCCAATTATACACCACGGCTATGGTATGGCTCTACCTTTCCGTATCAAAGGGTATGTTTTACAGTTAATCCTCGAACTGTCTGATATGGAAACTCTTATTGTCTTTCTTAAACTCTTAGTTGTACCACCATAGAAAAACTGTACTGTACTGGCTTTGAAGTGACCAATTGTTGTTTTATCGGGTTGTCTAATTACAGTCAGCTCTGGCTGGGCTGAAGGCATGTTGCCCTGGGCAATCACGTGGTTGGGTTTTAGTTCGAAAAGGACATGATAGCTGTCCATATCTTAAGATATCTTAAGCAGAGAGAGAATGCGGGTCAGAATGGACAGAAAAGCATGCTGGCTCGCACAGTGCTGAATGTGACCAGATGCAGGTGTAGACATCCAGGTATTTATGACATTACATGTAATACACTACATCACCTCTTCTTGCATACTAAACATTGGTATGGTAGTGTGTGGTGGGTACTCGCAGACTGTTAGCACACTCTCCTCTACCTTTCACCCTTGCATGTGTATTTATATGCCGTCGTGCCTTGTGGTTGGGCTGAGGTCAAGGTGGATAATGCTTCAAGAAAAATATGTGATTTTAGTTTTTTGTCCCTGTTTGCACTGCAACCCAGAGCAGGTAAAGGAAAATGTTATCTGATCAGTGTTTAGGATTCGTTCAAGATTAAACAAGTCAGTTCTCACATAGCAGAGGTAATCATGCAGTGCTTCATAAGGACTACTTAAAAATGAACACTACCAGAAAAGCACGACAAAGGAGGATATAGTATGGAGCAGTTTTGATAGAAGTAGAATTCATCGCCACAAGGATCCAACTGCTTTCCCCTAATGATCTTGACCCGGCTTCTTTCGTGCAGCCTGTCTCTATTCTCGTTGACCTGTGACACTGTAGACATTAACACACAACCTCGCAGGCCTGTTTCTCTTCTGTGCTGTAATGTAGCCAGGAGGGGCATATTTCTGGAGGTAATGGCTTTGCTCCCAGTTGCCAGGGGCTTTTGTCTCAGCAGTCCACAATGGAAGACAGGTCCGGAGTCTCAGCATAACTCTCCCCAGGTGTTTCCCAGCACAAAACATCTTTTAGCGTTTCAGCTGCTCGCTCTAAATCCCTGTCTGTCTGTCTGTCTCTGGATCCCAATCGGTTTTCACCTTCCTGGTTTGAAATCAGGTCCTCACTTGACTTGTCTGTGCTACGTGAATTGATGTTTGATTTTTATATTCAACTGGAAAGTTAAAGGAACAAACTTGTCCATAGGAGTATAATTTCTACTAGTAAAGGACTACAACTCTAAGTACTAAGATGATTATCTGACTCATTGAGTTGCCTGATATAAACCTGCAGGTAAAAGTTAATTTCCTCTTTTCTTGTTCCTATGTACATGTTTCAGTCAACAGTTGTTCACTAATGTGGTCCAGATGTTGGACACCACGTCTCCTCGGCCTATTTGTGTGCAGACGGGTGGCTCTCAGACATAGAGTATTTAGAGCTAAAGGGTTCAAGCATGTACTGTTGGTTTCAGGGTGACACATAAGGGAATACATGTCACCTTGACTCGGGGCACGGCTTGATATCTCTCTCTCTCTCTCGCTCTGTCACGTCTTCCCAAATACATGTAAACATCATACAAACACTCAGCTGAGGCCTTTCCAGACTTGCCCCCTATGCTGGACAATTTTTGTAGAGTCAATGTGCTACAATGGCTAACAGAGGTGAATTCAGATTTTCAGGAATGGTGCAGTATTCAAAATACAACTCAAACATGTAGTTATATTGTTCACTTCAACCGCTGATGTTCCAGACTCTTGAAGTGAAATGAAGCTCTGATAACACTGGATGATCAAGGATCGTAGTCTTTACAAAGGTAATATTGTGATTGTAATAACTTGCATGAGCAGAAGGACTGTGATTTGTCCATTAAAACTGAAGGGTGAAATGAGGCACATCAGTACACAGCAAAATTCATAGAGTTAATTTTACGGTGTTTGTCCAATATGTGTTGAAGTGCAGAGTTGAAATCCCCCTGGAAAGAGTTGATACAACTGTTTAAGAGTCAATGGTACGAAAGAGCTGGAGTCATTATCCAGTATCAAGATCACATTCATTTGCCATGTCAAAGTGTCCCTGAGCAAGAAATCTAACCTCTAATTAGAACCCTAATTGCTCGACGGGCTAAACTGTAAAAACCATGAGTTAAAAATGCAATGTAAGTCGCTTTGGTTAAAAGCGTCAGCTGAATGACATGTAACACAATGTTTTTAACACTGAGCAGATTTTTTTTTGACACTTATTCCGAGTTAAATTGTTAACACCTCGTTTGGTGTTGATTTAACACTGACAAGATTCAAATTGAATCTCACAGAGTCCATTTAACTCTCCGATATTTGCTGTGATAAGATGGGAGTCGGGCGTTTGGCAACCTGAGGAACAGACCAAAAACCTTCTAATGGACAGTAGTTGCAGACTTCAGTCTTCATTGACTGACAAGAATCAGTTAGAGATGCACGGATTCAATCAGTGAGGAAAATTAAGTTACGCAGCATTTCATAATCACAAAATCAAACATGAAGGGAACTCTCAAACGGAGAGCTGTCGGGACAGGTGTTGATGATGGTTACGGAACAGAAGGTTGGAAGGAGAAGAGCTGCTTGTTTTCCCATGAGACAAGCCTCGGCAAATAGATGTTTCTACTCAGGTATAAAAATAAGCGATCCATAGATCTAGTTTTAACACAGAGTAGAGACACACACACACACACACACACACACACACACACACACACACACACACAAGCATTCTATTAACAAGTTGCGGCCTGTTTCATTTCTCTCGTGTTTTTCTGCTAATTTTCTATACTGCCGCAGCTCACGTATGTGCATCGGGGTCTGACTTCTGGGCTCGGGCATCCCTGTGTGCTCGCCAGCCAAACATATCGGCTAAAAAAACCCCTAATTATCCTGGATTCAGTTCTTTGTGTATTTTTGCCCAATATAGTTTGTCATGGGAGATGTTTCATTTATTTATTTTCAAAAAGTACTGCAACACTAAAGGTGTGCTAAATGCTGAAGTGTAAATCTTGCTGAATAGGTATTTCACTTTAGCACGCAGCCGTGCCAGGTGTTGTCTGGATTCTACCTGTGTACTTGAGTCCCTTAGGTAAACCCCGCCGCTGATAATAATAATAATAATAATAATAATAATAATCTTCCTAGTGTCTGAACTTAGTTTCCTCTCTGCGCCATGTGAGTGTGGGCTGTGTGGGCTGTGTGTCGAGCTGTTTGATCAAACCAGAAGGGGGATTTACTCAGCCAGACTCTATAAGTGTATGGGAGCAAAGACATCGCATCTGCAATTTGAGATTTACATGACATTACGTGTGAGCAAGATGAGACATGACCCATGTGTGTGTGTGTGTGTGTGTGTGTGTGTGTGTGTGGGCAGCATCGCCTTGTCTGCCTCAAAGCATCTGTTTCTAATAGCCGTTGTAAATAGACAATGTCAACTACACATTTAAACTGTCATGGCAGAGTACATGTGCCCGAAATATGTCAAGTTGGTCCTTTTGTCATAAGTTTGTCCTTTTGTTGTTGTTTTTTTTGCAGGGTGACATCCAGCAACTCCTGATAGTGGCTGATCCCAAAGCAGCGTACGACTACTGTGAACACTACAGCCCCGACTGTGACGTCCCCCACGGGGAATCTCTGCAGGCCCAGGAGCCGCAGGAAGAGGTCAGCCAACCACGGAGGGCGGGGGGGCATTGAAAGCATCTATGGCGGGCCCTGACTCCTTTTCAATTTTTTCATTGTCCGTAAGCTTGGCCTGCTGAAGCCTTTGACATGCAAAGGAACCAAAGCTTTCAGGTCGTATTCGCATACGATGATATTTAGTCTTTTGCAGCGTTAGTGACTAAATTATTCAATTTGAAAGGGTTGTAGTTTATTCATTATTTCAACTGAATAGTATAAAAACATACATTTCTGTCGTATTTTTCATTATAAATATGAAAGCAGCTACCTATTCTGTTCGTCTGATCTTCTTCTGCGATTCATAAACGCCTATTAACCACAATTGCGGTAAGATTTGCAAATAACAACAAGAACAAGTAACATCCAAGGACACAGTGAAAGATGTGAAACCAGTTAACCCTTCTTTCATATTACAATGAACAGGGTGAAACACTCAAGGACACGTCCCATCTATGAGATTTCAATGTGGAGTCTGAATTTAAGTCAACGCTGGACTCCAGAGATCCGTCGATGTTCATTTATTTGTCACGTCATTTAAGTAATTTAAGCATGTTATCACGTACAAATGGCATGACTTTACGACTATCCCCTAAAGTATAATACATTATATGGTATAGTTTAATTTTCTGTGCTTGTTAAGAATCATCATCCTGCTGTCATCCTGCTGAACTTTTTGCACGCTTGCAGTGAGAATGTTCCATTACAGGATCAGTAGAATGCAGCTAGTAGTTTTGTCCTTGAGGTTTTCACTGTGGTTTTCCTGTGTTTTACGACGCACATGGCTAGTTTCAGCAACAACTCCCTTGTTCACCATATTCAAACTATTATCTAATTTAGTAGCACTTGGCTTTGATTATCTAAAGGTGTTGATAACTTATAATATGTTATAAACATTACAGTACAAGTCAAAGGTTTGGACACACTTTCTCATTGAATTGAATAGATTTTTGACTGGTACTGTACAGTATAATACATTATAGCATTAGAACGTGGCTGTAACTCTTAAACTTGTAGCATGGCTATGATGATACATGTATAAAAAGTATCATCTTTTCTGTCAGCAGAAAAATGCACTAATGCTAACACTAAGCCCTTTCTTCGTTCCTCTCTCTCTCTCTCTCTTCTCTCTCCACCCATCTAGTACACTACTGATGATTTAGATTACTCTCAGTTCTATGATTACTCTGAGGGCGCCACAGACGTCATTCCAACCGATGAGTATTCTGAGCCTCAGGTAAACTGAAAAAAGGAAACTAAACAAAAGATGTGCTTCCTGTGTTGTCTCTTGTTGTCCGCCATGCGTCCCCTCCTTTAGTTTGTCTCGTGTTGTCTGTCTCAATATGGCGTTCACGTGCACACAAGGATCTAGTAACTTTAAGGTTATCAGCGTAACGGCAATATCTTTGGTTAAATTCCAAAATAGTCCAAAATATCGATTCAACCCACTACATGAAAACGAATCGAGGGGTCCCGACCTGGTTATGCCTGCTCTGATAATGACCTGAGTGTGTGCATGTAAACATTCGCCGTGTGTCTCCTTCTCCTTCTCCTCACTGTCTCAGCAGGCTGCTGCCTTCCGTCACTTGGAAAATACCATCTTCTTTGATTGTTGTTGTTTTTATTTGCGTTTCAGCATGTCTTTAAAACTATTGTGTTCATTATATTTAAATATATATATAGGCATTTTTTTACTTCACAGGTTGGATACTTCAACGGAAGCACTTAGCTTTTTTTTGTATCACTGCAATAGCTACAAAGAGTTGCTGAGAAGCAAATCCTGTGTGTTTTGAATCCGTCGCAGATAAACGTCTATATTCTCCTATGTGTCACATTAAAAGGCCCAGTCCTCGACTGTTGTGCGCCATGCCTTCTACCCAACCCTTGCTTATTCTAAAGTTATTGTTAAGACCCTTGGCAGTTGACGTTTGTGTACAACATTTAAATTCCAAACTCCTGTACGCGGGCCTGTACGGATAGTCGGGTTGGGAAGGACTCCGCTCAGCAGTTGTGGATTGTGTTTTTTGAATAACTTTCCACTTTTGAATGTTCCATGTTTTGTCTTGGTGTTTCTTCGTCGCCGCCACCTCTTCCAGAGAAAGAAACGTAGTGTCTCCGTGAAAAAGAAGAGGACCAGAAAGTCCCTCAGTAAAACTAAGGCCAAGCCCTTAAACTTCTTTGCTGCCAAAAAATCTGCTGCTAAAAAGTTTGCCGCTAAGAAGAAGCGGCAGATGCCTGGCTACCAGGCCACAGCGCCAGCGCGACCCAGAGGCAATTTTAGGGTAAACGGCCATGTAAAGATGAGACTGAATCCCATCAAGATCTTCCTGCCTTGAAGGGAAAATCTGTGATGACACACGTGTGTAGAAGTAGCCAGCTTGAAAGGAGCCCCTAGAAAATAACCCCTGGGTTGAGCCTTTGTGTTAACCTCCGCTTCATATTTCTTTCCTTTTTTTTTCAACATGACTCAGCCAAACAATGTAGAAGATTACAATACAGACTTTGACTACGGAACTGTAGATGGTACTCAAACTCAGTCCCCCTTTGCCACCAGCGGACCGGATGAGGTAATTTTCATCTTTATTCTCATCTACTCCTAAAAAAAACCAGTGTTTGGTGTTTGGGGAAATGCGATCCTGGATGGTTTTGCCCAAGGAAGTATCTGGTAGGAAACAACATACAAGACACAAAAGTCTTTTGACTTCATAAAGACTTTGGTGTGTTGCTGGTGGACAGGGAAATCATTTTTAGCATGTTTAAAAGCTACAACCAAAATGTTCCACTGAATACACCATGTGGATCCCGAAAGAAAGTGTTAGGATACAAGCAACGGCCGAGCTCACTGTAAAGTTTGTTAATAGTGTGACTCTAAAAGGATTTTTTCTTGGGAAACATGTGAGCCTTCTAATGGAAACAGATTTCCTGACTTTTATTGAAGTAAGATGACCAGGAGCCAATAGTAAGGGCTGTTTGCTCAGAACTGTCGCCTCAGTCACTCTGGCTTGTCTGCTTTTACTACCCACACAGAGTGGAGAGAGATGGTTAAAAGAAGTTAATAGTAGCAGCCACTTACAGTAAATGATAGTGGCTATACATATAGATATTCCCTGTCCATCACCTCTTGAGCTTGGTTTTGATCACTAGTTCTGCTAATTACCTGTTAAAGAACTATGATCACAGAGTCTCAAATATCCTCGCAGCCAGCTATGAATGTTTATCGCCTACCGCAGTGTTTGACAAAGTGGATGTGGTTCCACATGGCATTTTAAAATAGATCATTTGGCATCAATAACTGTGCAATTGCATTTATTTTGCTGCTTTCCAAAACTATACGTAGTGATTCTGGTTGCATTAGTTGTGCCAAATGCAGAGTGTACAAGGGTAAACTCTGCACACAGATGCAGAAGATGCTCTGTCCAAACATATTTGATGATTAACAATCGGCCATTTTTTGTTATTTGCCCCTTGGGGCACTTTGTATTTCTGCACAGCTACTGCAATCTGATGATTCATGATATGTCCATGAAAAATCACTCTATTTCAGTCTTTCTTCACTGCCTGTATCAATAACATGATGAGAAAGAGAAGAAAGCTGAGATCAAGTCTGTGTTGACTTAGAACAAGAACAAACTTGTATGTTTATTCAGGCATTTTCGGTAACTCTTTATTCCTTTGTATTAAAACACCAACGGGGATTACTTGATTTAACAGCCTATTTAGAACCTCAAATCACTGTAACACAATACTAACAGCCTAGTAATTTCAGCCTCAGTTTTTTTATAAGATAACTCAAGATTGTAATGCTTTTTGGAATAAATACGCTGTTACCGTCGTTATTTAGAACAGTATTTCCTGCATTTAATGTTAATATCTTTTCAATTTGCTTTAATAACATCTAAAAGTAGACTTTTTCACCTCACTTGCTTAACTAACATCCTTATTTCCTTGGTTGCCCACCATCATCCCCCTGGGTAACACCTAGAAGGCCGCGGAGGAGGAGGAAGCTGTCGGTGCGTATGTCACCGAGGCCCCTCCCGTTGCTCCGGAGCCCGTCCTACCAGAAACGGGGGACAACTTGGACACTGGTGCGGACGCATATGACTTTAAGGAATATGACCTAAAGGAGTATGACTTGGGCGAGGTTGACAACAAGGTGTATGATTACGGGGCGTACGATGAGTACGGCAGGGCCCAGCCCAATCCCACGGACACTGACGATGAGGAGGTGGGGCCCGGGGTCGCTGCGGAAACTGACGTTTCTGGGAGCACCGTAAGTACCACACCCCCCGGCCCGGCGACTGACGGGTGTGAGCATGAGCGGCACGCATTCAGCGTCTCTGTTTGTGTTGTGGACTCACTCTGTTTGCCGGTGCACTCCTTTCCTAGTTAGTTGCTTGGCAATGTGTCATTGGCGTGTCGAAGTGTCGCGCCTTGCCGCTGTTTCACTGGTGTGTGGTTGGTGATTTGATGATTGACGGCCAAGAGAGGGAGAATGCATGCAACTGTGTTTTTTTTCTTAGAGAGGGTGTAACCGTAACTTTTCATTTAGTCCATCACGTTCCGACATTATTTACGCTCGCACATTTCTTTCTTCTTCCTTGGGACTTTCTTCTAGCATTCAAACGCACCTTATTAAGGCTTACCCCCCACCCGACCGTCCCAGCAGTCAGAACGGGTCCCTCGCTCTCTTCCTCTGACGTTTTAACAAGCCACCTGTCTGTCACATGTCCCTCCCTGTATCCTCAGCAAGGAGCCCATCACTCATAGGTAGCCGGCTGCCCAGTGCGCACACACTCGCACACAACTGTAATTAAGATGTTATTAGTTCTTTTCACTTCTGACCCAAACTATTGACCTCTCCAACCAAAACAACAGTCACAGCTACATAGTTAAAAACCGTTTTACTTTGTTTGTTTTGTCCAATGATCCCAGTTCTGTTTGAATCAGGACTATCAGGACACCATCGGACAACATTTTGTGTCCGTGTACCTGTTTTCTTCCATATGAGAATGAGGTCTTTACTGGTCTTTACCGCCAACCCTCCACTCCTTAAAACCATAAACGCCAACTTCTCCACCTTCAAATATACAATACAGCTGAACCAATTCACTACCATAAATTAAATACAATTCTGTTCCGTAAATTATTTTTGCAATGCTGCACATAGATTAAAAAAAGAAGAAGCTTGACTTTAGTTGACTTCAGTTGAAAACCTCTTTGTCGGGTAATATTCCTTATTGTCTCCTTCTCTGCATATGAATCGGTTTGTTTAATTTTGCACGGTTTGCATGGCAACACAGTGGCAATACAATGACATCATTGCTCCATTACAAGCATTTAGAGGTCCTTTACAACTAACATTTTGCTGGTTTGGTTCCATCATGTTAGCTCACTTTCTCTTATTCTTGATTTGCTGCCTCCATAGCTAGTGTTGCAACTGAATATGCGATCGTTCAAGCACTAACACACATTCTTTTCCCTGGCTGAACGGCCTTCCTCCTCGCTCATCATTGCAATTCATTCCCCTGTGAACTACAGCTGCTACGTGACGCATGACGCCTCTGCTCTTGCTCTGTGACTACAGGTTGCTGGTGCCGTTGGAACCTTTGGCCAGAAGGGAGACAAGGGCGAGCCGGCCGTCATCGAGCCTGTGAGTGATATAATCATGTCATCTCTGTTCAAATCATTACCTTTTGCTTAATGAGCAACTTTTTTCACCTTCTGAACTACATTTTTACTTATATAGCATTGGTCAAACACCCCAAACTTGCGGCAGAATTTCTCCCAAAATTTCTCAACAGTATTTGTGTCGTGAAGTTGTTTGTTTCTTCAAAGGGCATGCTCATTGAAGGACCCCCAGGAACTTCTGGCCCAGCTGTGAGTATTGTATGAATATATAAGTCAGCTTTGTGGTCCTGAAAATAATGATACACCAATATTATGACAATTAAAGAGCTGGTGGGCTGACTAAGGTTTATCTTAATAGGGTCTTCCAGGTCCCTCAGGGCTACCAGGACCCCCAGGCCCCTCTGGAGATCCTGGTGACAGGGTGAGTTGTAATTTATTCCTAAAAACCAGCCACATTTTAAACGTGTGTATACTGTAACCCGAATGTGGGTTATTACTATTAGCTTACATGAATGCAACCAAAGTACACAAAAGATCATTGACTCGGCTATGCAGCGTAAAGTCTCTTATGTTAATTGATATTTGCATAAGTTAAACACAAAAGCACAACATGACATTTAAATGCTGCAAAAGTAGATATTGTTGGGATGTAAAATTATTTTCAGGTCATTGGTAAGGAGTCTTAATATCACACATTAAGTTATACTTTTCTGCTGCATAGAATGCTTTAGCCATTTTATATCATATGCCTCATATAATAATATTACAATTCAGTGTGCAAAGCATACAAAACAGCAGGAGCATCATCAAATATATTCATGAGCTACCTTTGCCTTAAATAGTAGACTTCACTTCTAACAGCCGTGCTGTGATAAGCTCACTTACACACAATGATGTACTCCAAAGTGCCTCAGTGTGGAGGGAATTTGGTGCGTTTGTGCAGTCGCTACCAATATTTTCCCACTTCTACTGCCTACGCATCATTGCATACCTCCCAAACACAGTGAGTCCCTATAAATGCAACAAGCAAAGGATAGTTAACCCGTCATATGTATAATGTTGGGGCCTCTTGAAAATGTGGAATGTCATGTTTCCTGTTTCCCTCGGTCTGAGGTATCCATCAAGAGTGAGTTAACCACTTTTGCTCTTTGAAATGCCTTTCCTACTAACTTGCAACACAAACTTTCACGCACACAAACCAGAATGACTGGAAAGGGATGTTGCTTTTGGACTGTAGACAGCAGCGTGGTTTACAGGTGCACAGGCCTAGTCTGTGTGTGCATGAGGAGGAGGAGGAGCACACTTCCACCATGTAGTGCTCCGTCTGTGTGTGTCCTCATGTATGGTGTGTGTGTGTGTGCGTGTAGTAAGTATGTGGCTCTGTTCGTCTTTACATCCATATTACTGCCATAACAACTTGTAGTTATCCAAATCAAAAGGATTCACGGTCGTGGACATTTGCAATTAGCGATATCATCCCCTGCGCATGCGTATGTTTGTGCACTTCATTCTTCCATGGATGTACTTGTTATTACCTGAAAAGGAGCAACACATGACAAAGCCAGAAAAAAGGGACAAGCCATTAGTCAGCTTAAAACAAAATAATTGGAAAATGTTATATTTAGATTTGTAATAATACATAAAATAGATACATTTTATTATAAAAATAACCACATGCAATGACGATGCAACAAAAGATTAAGAAAACCAAATCTCCGTCCTTGTGTTATCTTTTTCCCTCAGCATACAGGTAATCTTACAAAGTTGATCCATTCACAAATCATGTATTGCAGGGTCCTCCTGGTCGTGCTGGTCTGCCTGGTGCCGATGGCTTGGCAGGACCTCCTGGTACCATGCTGATGCTGCCAGTAAGTACACACCAACCATAGCTGTGCTTATTCCCACGGTATTGAATAGTGCAGCAAACAGATTAAAGAAGGGCTTTAATGTATATCTGTGTGTGTGCGTGTTTATTTATCAGTTCCGCTATGGTGGGGATGGTGAGAAGGGTCCGGTGGTTTCTGCCCAAGAAGCCCAAGCTCAGGCCATCCTGTCCCAGGCCAGGGTAAGTAGGAAAGGTCACGTTAGAAGCCACGGGAAAACAAAATGCTGTCAACAAACCCCCACCTTGCTCCCCACACACAGCTGTAGGGGGGAAAGGAAGGGAGGGAGGAGGGGTGGTTGCAGAGGGGGCTGCATTTTTTCGGCTAAAAGGGGACATGCTGAAGAGCAAAAGCCTAAAAACAGCCACTTTAAACAGATGGACTGACAGAAGAGACTGTTAAAAATACTTTGGGGGCCGTCGTCGTGCGGGGGGGCTGAACCAACAGGTGTAGAAAATATCTTCTTGTGTGTATGTTGGAATGGAATTGTGTGGATGAAATACGTTTAAATTAAAATCTGCATCGTTGCGGTTGCTGTACCACAAGATGCACTGTGGAAAAGGAAATGTAAAAAGTACTGCAGAAAAAGTTTCTGCACACCACCAAGTGCTATTTTATATTATTTATATTTTTATAGATTTGATTGTGTTTAATCATAAAACCACATACACTAACAAAAAAAACAATAACACTCAGTCGTGGGGCCTTGTTTGGGAACCAGACTTAAGACAGACAGAAGTAAGTACGGAATATGGACCTGGAGCTGACCGATGTTTTCTTCTGGGCAAAAAACAATGTATACCAATGATTGTCTTCCTCAAATATGGGTGTATCAAAATATAATAGGATGTATTTGATGAAGTGGAATTGACCCTTGTTCTTGCTTGTATTTCTGCCCTGCAGCTGGCTATGAGGGGACCCTCTGGGCCAATGGGGCTGACAGGACGATCGGGGCCAGTGGTGAGTCTCCTTCATTTGTGGCTGTATGTAGAATTTCGCCATATGCGCACATGACATCCTTCTGGATCAATACTCTGACACATAATGTTAGAATTACTCAAAGCCCGATGGTAAAGGTATTCTACCAATACTGTAGGAATGGCTTTGGGATTTATATTCAGGTAAAATGAATCGGAAGAGACCAGAAACCTGGTTGCTTGTCCAGAATTGTTGCTGCATCAGCGGGTGGCGGCTCAGTGGTCACACTGCCTCACTGTTCTGTGCTCTCAATTGCCAGACATATTTCATTCTGATGTTGGACTTCCCCTTCCTCTTTTTTTTCTTGGGCTTGTTGATACACGATCCACTATTTATCTGTAGGAGTAGGCCCTCCAAACCACACAAAGAATTACCCTCTGTTTAATCGGCTCCTCTCGAGTTTAAGGCAAAGCACAATGAGCAGAAATTACCTTGCAATAAGCAGATTTTCAAAAGCAGTGTGTGATTTTTAAGGAAGAAGTAGCGTTTATCCGTATCTGTACCTCCCTAGAATGATTGCATTGAAACCCAGGTTATCATACATTCAACCCATGTCAGGATTCTAAAATGTCTCTCTGTACTCAACAAAACACCATCTTTACCTGCAGACAGATTATAGCATTTTCCCTGAGTCTCTCCGCCCGGACCAACAATTTAGAAGTGCATTATTGAAGGCTACAAGGATACTTTTTGTACATAATTATTAAAGCAGATTTTATTCATTTATATGCACGACTAAAATAAACAGGACTTGGTGCCAGCTGCACATAATCGATTCTTATTAAGTACGAATAAGTAATATAAGAATGTAAAGGGTCTTAACCGTGCACACCTCCCAGGTATGATCTCCCTGGGAAGTGTGCTTCTTTGAAAAAATCTTTTTTCAATTTTTTCAAATGAACCCAAAAAAGAATGTACAACTTGAGCTCAACATCACCCTCTGCTGTTGACTTTACACAATTTCTTACTTGTTTTCCCCCTCCCATCTCATGTAGCAAGCAGCATATGAACGAAACATATTGATATTTGGTTTGTGTCCTCTCCTCAGGGACTACCTGGTGGTCCTGGCCTGAAAGGTGACGCTGGAGACCACGGTCCTCAGGTGAATATGAAGAGATGATGACAATCATGTGGATGGAACACCCTTCTCATTAGTCCTCTGTCACTAAGTGGTCCTTGTTGGTCTTTACAGGGTCCCCGTGGCGTCCAAGGGTCTCCTGGACCACTTGGCAAACCTGGCAAGAGGGTGAGTGAACTCAATGACCCGCTCCCCTCTCGGCGCGTGTGTCACATGTCCGTGTTTGTCGTTTTTGTGAATGTTTGCACTTGTGGTCTCTGCTCCAAAGCCGAGAGGCTTACTTCCAGACCTACAAACAATTGCTTGATATGTGCTTAAAGGCCTTCGCTGCCTCCAATCCTCGGATCAATGGCCAGGCAGCAAATCTGTCTGAAAATGCCAAAATGTTAGAACTGGCAGCGGATGTGGGACACAATTGGTGTCAGGGCGCAGTCACTCCGCAGGGCCAAACGTCCTGACCTAACTGATTACTAATAAACACGAACCAATCGTAAGCAAATCACTAATGTGCTTAATTCATAGAACAATTGTGAGCCACTAGCTGATTCAACTCACAAAATCAAAAAAGGGAAAATAATACTGCAAGGAAAGTTTTAAGTTTATTAGGGTAAGAATTTTAGAATGACTCCAATGCTCTAAACTGACATGGCTTTATAAATGATTCCCATTATGTCCATCACTTGATTTCTTCATCTCACTACAATACAGAACTGTTTATACAAATGCGTGATTTTTCTACTATATTTTTAAGGGGCGTGCCGGAGCTGACGGGTCCCGTGGAATGCCCGGCGAGCCAGGCTCCAAGGTACCTTATGCCACCACACAACCTTTAATGTTTACGTGACAAATGAGACAGTTTTTCAGCGAGCATTCTGCAGCCCATAATCACTCTGATGTGTGGCGACGCTGTGCGGTCCGGTAACATCCTTTCCTGTGCTTCCATGCAGGGTGACAGAGGCTTTGATGGTCTTCCCGGACTGCCTGGTGAAAAAGGACACAGAGTGAGTTCAGTATGGTAGTTGTCAGCGGTCCCATATTTTAAAATCGTGTGCCAAAGTATAAAAGTTTTGATGTTCTCAAAATCAACTTTCTAATCGCGTACTGTTGCGGATGCGACTGAAGAGTGACAGAGAGTAACAATGAACAAGATCCTAAAGGAATACTCATGGACAATAGATTAGTGTTTTGCATGAGAATAATCCACAAACGTGTATTTAAATTAAAATTCTTTAGTCATCAGGATTTGTATTCTGTAAATGTCAGTATACTATGAACTGAAAGGTTGGCTGTCTTTTAGATGGTAAATTCTTTTGATCACACTGAGGGACATTTCTGTGTGATGAATCACTACAATGTTTAGAGGAATACTAAATAATAACACGAATGTACATGCAACGTTTAACGGTAGCGCTTTACTGAAGTCGGGTAGCCATGTTTGATGTATTCCAAGTTTGCAGAATGAGTGTATAAAGTACACTTTGGAAATTAAAATCAAAGTGGGTCATTTCACTTTAAACTGAATGCGCCTAATAAACGCTACTGTTTAAGTTGAAGATGCTATTTACATCAGTAAGAACGTCACGAATACATCACAATAAAACAAAAACAATAGAGCTTTATAAAAGTTAGTTTGGTTCAAATGTAGAAATAAATCATGAAATACAGTTTTACAAGATCTATGGAAATAAAAGTACTATAAGTCTAATTTATGCAGCATACACCCTGGATGAAATTGTATTTTACACATTGCATATGTGAAACGATACATTCATAAAACCAAGTCTGTACCCCCGTCTACCTCAGGGGGAGCCAGGACCAATGGGACCCACTGGGGCCTCTGGAGAGGATGGACAGAGAGTAAGTTCTTCCTCTTTTAACCAGAAAACCCTGAACTAATTCTAGGATTATTTTCCCTCGACTGAGGTGAGCCATTAGCTATCAGGGACATCAGAGGAGGTCCGTCGACTGAGCCCCCAGGCGGCGTCAGCTGGGCGTGAACGTATCTACTGGGAAGGAGGGTTTGTGCTTGACCTTTCCTCCCAATAAAACTAACTACCCCACTCTACCGTCCACCTCCACCCTCAGGCGGTTACTACATCCAACAATGTTTGGTTAGGTTGAGATTAATCCCTGGCTAATGCGAGCTTTGGTGAGCTTAAGATTTTAGGTGGTGAAAGATAGTCAATGTTTTATTACAAGGTGGCACTATTGACCTCAAGTTGTACTTGTTGAAATTACAGATCATAAAACCCAGAAGCTGTGCAATGACGAGTCTGACTGATGTCCTTCTCTTCCCTTAGGGCGAGGACGGAGAGATCGGGCCCAGGGGATTAGCTGGCGAGAGTGTAAGGCTGCTGTTAGTCCTGTTTCATCAGGACATCCCAAACATACACGATTCCAACAGTGTTGCAACACATTCCTGTTCATTCGTCTTCTGATGTCGCTTTGACAAAAGTATCCACCAGAGGACATGATTGCGCGTCTGAAAATGATTCATCATGGTTCTGATCATACAACATGAATGATTGCTTCTCATTCTTCATAGGGTCCTAGAGGTTTGCTGGGACCTCGTGGTCCTCCTGGACCCCCTGGATCTCCTGTACGTACCATTACCATTATCAACCGTATCTAAAATACCAGTTTCTGTATGAAAAAAAATATATATATGGTAACGGGGGGTCTTTTTTGGCCTGTCCTTCGCAGGGTGTTGCTGGGGTTGATGGTCCTCCTGGTGCCAAAGGAAACATGGTATGAACAAAAATGTCTTTGTAGTTGTACTGAGCATTCACACTTATCTTCCACAATCTAAAGTTGTAAATCGACTTCTTACCGTTCAAATAAAGTATTTTTACGTGTAGAAGTTTATGCTGTTGACATGTACAAGGTTAGATTGAACCCACTTGCTTGTTGACAATGACACTAATTTGTGTAATTCCAGTCGTAGTATTTGGTACAGAGGTGTTCTCAGGGGCTAGTGTTTGTTTTTGACGGCCTTCACCTTCTTTCCAGGGACCACAAGGAGAACCAGGCCCACCCGGGCAGCAGGGAATCCCCGGAACACAGGTAAACAAATCAAGCCTCCCGCCCCACCTGACACCCGATGGCAACCGCAAAAACAGAGTGCAGCACAGATGCTTGCATCCTGATGTGTCTTTTTAGGCCTTAGTGCAACCTTGTGTCGCTGACCACCAACTGCTTACACAGAGGAAAGCAGCGTTCCCCAAGCACCAAAGGGGAATGTTCTGGGGCTGAAAGCATCTTATTCATGTTGGTGGAATTCCTGCATAGCTGCCACACCTGTTGGAGCAAGCCTCTGTGCCTCAAATTACCCCTGCAACACACACACACACACACACACACACACACTGACACAGACCCCCCCCTCCCACACACACACACACACACACACACACCTAAAAAGGCATATATAGGAACATATGGACAACTATTTAAGTGCATGCAGTAGCACGACCCTGATAGATGGTGATATGCCCACGGACACATCTCGTTACACACACAGACACACATCCCTACACTCATTAGCAAATGCACACACGCACACAAAGGTACTAGCTTAACAATCCCTCACTAGCTAAGCTATTTACCACTCCAATAAACTCGTCAGTTTCTTGTGTGTATCTATGTGCGTGTGTGTTTAAGCATGCTTGTTGTTGCTATAGCAACATACTCTCATTTCGTTGTGGCTCTGTCTCACAGGGTCTTCCTGGTCCCCAAGGCCCTATCGGACCACCTGGTGAAAAAGTATGTAACCTTTTTTGCTTGATTTTGATATAAAATAATGATAATTGCTATTGGAAGAAAGTCATGATTAGCCAAAGTTGATCAATAATCTACAATAAAAAAGCATAGTTTTTGCTGATTACTTATGTAATCTATTCCATAAAACAGAGCTGGTCCTTGTGTCTTTTCTCTGCTTATCAGCCTAAACGTGTGTAGTGGAACCAATTTGATTAGCCATGTTAAATAAGGGACAGTCTGCTCTCTCATACCAACGTAAGGTCACAAATGAAAGGTCATAAGCAAATGTATGGTTTGGGATTTATGGACCCTGTAGATACTCTGATAAGATAACTAATAGAGAGTTCTAGTTTATAACCTCTGATCTTTTCCCCTCCATCCAGGGACCTCACGGCAGGTCGGGGTTGCCTGGATTACCTGGAGCTGATGGGCCTCCTGTGCGTGCTCTTATCACCTATATACGTACATTGAGTATATCAGTATTAAACACATACACAGACAGAAAACCGTTGACAACTCAACATAATACTATTTAGTAGTTGATTAACTAGTTGTAGAGTGGGGTTATAGATCGTTTTTTTTACTCAAAACCACACCACATTTGGTGACCTGTGATATCCACAATATCAACAATATCTGTTATATATACTACTGATAATGTGTGACATTGTTTACTCTACAGATAATTTCAAACCACTCTTTTCAAATGAGTCGCTTGACCTTTTGTGTAAAATGTTCATCAGGGTTCATCCTAATAGGAACATTCATGTTTATTAACCAAAAAGGACATTGATTGTATTTATTGAGTTTCTTTTTTTTTTTTTTTTAGATAAACATGACTACTAATCCCCAGCATTTTAGACTGTAAACAGTTGTGTCTTCTTTAAAAAAAAAAGTCACTATTCTATTACATAGATAATTTTCATTTGTTTATGACACACACAAATACCACAGAACTGTGCTTCAGAAATCACTCAAGGCGACGGAATAGAAGAAATGTGCCTTTGAGTTGTGTTATTCTAGCCCTGCAGTAGCTCATGTCATGTCCCCCCTTTCTGTCCTCGCTGGGAGAGTTGTGTAGGCATCTCTCGGTAGCCCTCAGGCCCCAGAGCCTGGTGATTTACAGCCTCCTGCCTCAGCCTCACACCTCCAACTGGAGGTGCCAGGTGTTTGCAGCTATAGGTTTCCATGTGTGTGTGTGTGCAAAGGTGTGCACTGAGCCGTTTGCATGGGCATGTCTACCTGCCCCATCCCTCTGACACCACCATAGGCCACCACACAAGTGGGTATTAAGGCACATAAATGAATTGTGCAGAAAAAGAACACCATGTGCACTCAGATGTATTTCACATAGAGGGACAGGGACAAACATGTGTTGTTGTGCCAGAGAGTCGGACAAAAGGCTGAAGTGGTTTACCACATGTTATATGGGTTCAACAATACCCAGGTTTGGCTTGAAATGTTATATGAAGGTTACTCTTTGTGGGCTTTACCAATGAAATCCTCATGAGGTGGCTGGAGACTTTGAGCCGTTAGGTCATCTATTCCCTCTCATCCTCATATATATATGTACATCTAATCCCTCTCATCCTCGTATATGTGACCATTTATTCCCTCTCATCCTCATATATATGTGATCATCTATTCCCTCTCATCCTCATATATATGTGATCATCTATTCCCTCTGATCCTCATATATATGATCATCTATTCCCTCTCATCCTCATATATATATGTACATCTATTCCCTCTGATCCTCGTATATGTGACCATCTATTCCCTCTCATCCTCATATATATATGTACATCTATTCCCTCTGATCCTCGTATATGTGACCATCTATTCCCTCTCATCCTCATATATATGTACATCTATTCCCTCTCATCCTCGTATATGTGACCATCTTTTCCCTCTCATCCTCATATATATATGTACATCTATTCCCTCTGATCCTCGTATATGTGACCATCTATTCCCTCTCATCCTCATATATATGTACATCTATTCCCTCTCATCCTCGTATATGTGACCATCTTTTCCCTCTCATCCTCGTATATATGATCATCTATTCCCTCTCATCCTCATATATATGATCATCTATTCCCTCTCATCCTCATATATATATGATCATCTATTCCCTCTCATCCTCATATATATGATCATCTATTCCCTCTCATCCTCGTATATATGATCATCTATTCCCTCTCATCCTCATATATATGTGATCATCTATTCCCTCTCATCCTCATATATATATGATCATCTATTCCCTCTCATCCTCATATATATGATCATCTATTCCCTCTCATCCTCGTATATATGATCATCTATTCCCTCTCATCCTCATATATATGTGATCATCTATTCCCTCTCATCCTCATATATATGTTCATCCATTACCTCTCATCCTCATATATATGTTCATCCATTCCCTCTCATCCTCATATATATGTTCATCCATTACCTCTCATCCTCATATATATGTTCATCCATTCCCTCTCATCCTCATATATATGTGCATCCATTCCCTCTCATCCTCATATATATGTGCATCCATTACTTCTTAGATGTGATTTCACAGATTCACTGATGCTCCAACGTACATACACGTTGCTGCTTCAACTAGCTGAATAACAATGTAAAAAGCACGTCTAACCCCTTTGCTTATTTCACAGGGTCATCCCGGTAAGGAGGGTCCACCCGGAGAGAAAGGAGCCCTGGTAAGTGTATTCATTCATTCATTTAGGTGAGATAGGTGTTTTCATGCATGTTTGGTGCAGTTAGAGGCCTAAAAGTAGTGTGTAAAAAAAGGTTCATATAATATGAACACATCTTTAAATTTAGATAGATAGATAAATAGATAGATGTATACTTATTTATTTATTTAAAAATCTGGTAACACAGGAAATTCAAATATTTACATTAGTTAAGGTCTTGAAAAATATAATAACTGATCTCAATTGAAAAAGTTTGACTAGAGTATTCATTCGTAAAGTAATGTACTACTGTAACCCTGCACTATTTTACTCTCCAGGGTCCCTTAGGTCCTCAGGGTCCTATTGGTTATCCCGGGCCTCGTGGCGTCAAGGTACGGTTTCACTTTCAAATCAAATGCCCACATGATCAGCTGTTATGTTTGTAATGATTATTAAAAGGATCTTGACCTTTCCAACAGGGTGCTGATGGTGTCCGTGGTCTCAAGGGCTCAAAGGGAGAGAAGGTACAAACCTTTGTTAAACGTTAAATTGTTTCCACAACATTCTTCTTTTTATCTCCCAAATTATTGTCCCCCAGCAGCCAAAACAGGAAATATGATTTATGCTAATGTGATCCCAAAATGGTAAAAAGTATTCAGCCTTTTTTGTCAACATAGATTGAGTAAATATTTGAGCCCATGATGCCAGAAACTATTTGTTTCAACCGCTGTACTCAAATATTTGCCTCATTTGGGACATCTCAATCTTATGTTAGAGGAGCCGTTTCAAAAGTACTAAAGTTTAAACAAACTTCTCAGAGTGTTTTGTGACAAAGGTGATTCCAGCCCAAAAGGGTTTGCGGTCCACCTGTAAATATACTCATGGCACAGATATTCTGTCTGTAACTGTGTTTCCAACTTGTTTTTTTTCCTTTTTTGAGCTGAAAGTGCCATGCAGAGGTCAGTCGATGCCATTTTCAATGGAGACAGAGGCTCTCTGGGAGTGACCCTCGATCAGTTGTTGAATGCAAAGCTGTCAGGCTTCAGGCTTTTTTGGTTTCAAAGAACACTGCAATACATCTCAAGCACTTTTGAAGCGTGTGACTGTGTGTGTGTGTGTCTGCATGTGCAATTTTCACGAAGCTGGCTTTTATCACACATGCTCTTTATTTAAGATGAATAGTTTTCCATTTGTATACGAGCCTTTATCTGGCTGATGGGTGTTGTTAGCTCTGCAACGAAAAAACACGTTGTTCGTTTTGCTTTTTTTATTTAGGAATGATTGCATTTTTTACACAGTAGCAAAAAATTCCAAAGCAAAACATCTTGAGGAGAAAGGGTTTGCTATGAATAAAGGATGCTCTTTACTTTATGTGTGTGTGTGTGTGTGTGTGTGTATGTGTGTGTGTGTGGGTGTGTGTTTGTGTGTGTGAGTCTTTGTGATGCGAGTTGCTGCCACCAAGTATGTGCAGTGCTGCATTATGCATCACATAGGGTTAAAAACACAGACAAGTGGCAGACTAGAGACAGAAAGTCTTCTGCTGATGTTAGTAGTGTCCAACAGTGTTTACTTGATTGTGGTTATGAAACATTAAAACACAGATTTCACAAAAAAGTGACCATGGTTTGATTGTACAAAATCCCGCCTTGCCTTTGCTGTTCCACTATCTGGCCAGCAGGTGGCACTAGCAATCCTGTGATTCAAAGAGTGAACAAATGCTTGGATGAATTTTTAATAGCAGGCAATGTCGGGAGACTTAATAGGTTCCCCAGCGAAATGATAAAAAAAAGTCAATTTCAATTTGTTGAAAATAAACAAATGCCTCAGATAACAATGTACGGATTCAAAGGAACAATTGCTGATAACTGCAAAACGTCTTTGTGACTCATTTTAGGGCGAAGATGGTTTCCCAGGTTTCAAGGGAGACATGGGAATCAAAGGAGACCGGGTGAGGACCACCATCTTTCATGCAAATAACGTCCCAAACCTCCAGTCATGTCTTTAGTCTTTACATGAAGCCAATTGGCGTACATTATTGTGACCAGTCTCCATATGTGTTTTGGGTTTTAGGGCGAGCTAGGTATGGTTGGGTCCCGGGGTGAGGATGGTCCTGAGGGTCCCAAAGGCCGATCCGGCCCCAACGGAGACACAGGTCCCCTTGGTCCTGCTGGAGAAAAGGTACTAGGGCTTAATGACCAAAGCTGTTAAAAAGCCAATGCAAGAATGATTTGTTGTCGTCTCAGTTGTATTGTTTGATGAATCTCAACGGGCTACTGTGTTGACGGGCGGCCGACTTGTGTCTGTTAATGTCTCTCAGGGTAAACTGGGTGTTCCGGGATTGCCAGGTTATCCAGGAAGACAAGGACCTAAGGTAATAATTCTGAGAATGTTCATAGTGAAAATACCTACACGTGGGTTTTAGTGCAGAGCCAGCAGAGTGGGACGGTTAAAGATCAATAAGAGAAAAGTGTCACCTCCATTCGTGGGGGGGGGGGCTTCAGTGCAGATACACGCACCGTCCTGAGAACGAACCATGCCCTGCAGAGGCGCTGGTAGCACTTTCTAATGGAGCAATCAATGGGTCATTGGCATAATGAATTGCTTTAAAGATGACTTTAATTTACTAAGGACAACCACGATTAATATCGATAGTATATCATAGTTCTACAAAAGCTTATGACACTTAATGGAGCTGATTCGAAGGAAGTTATAGTTTGACATTGATTTGTGTTCAATGTCCTAAATGCAACGTGTGGTGCGGTGGTGCAGAACGGGTAAGCTGCTTTTTAATCCACTAACAACAGTTGGACTAAAGTAAAATCATCATGTCATCTTGTCTTGTGTTTACATAGGTCTTGTGCAAAGCCATTTGTTTTCTTTCAAAGTCCTCCCCTCCTTCTGTATATGTGTGTGTGTGTGTGTGTGTCATGTGTGTGTGTGTGTGTGTGTGTGTGTGTGTGTGTGTGTGTGTGCGTGTGTGTGTGTGTGTATGTGTGTTTTCCACATAATCATATAAGTTTATGGAATTTGCTGGAAAAACCTCTACTCTGTGTGTTTGATATATTCTCTTGGAAATGTAAAGAAACACTTTACAGGCATTTTGAGTGTTTTTTTTGTGTCCAATAGAAAAACAACAACAATAACAACAAATAAGGAATTGTTAATCTCACTAAATTTACATATGAAAAATTCCTTCATTTTCATGTAAGGGCCCTGGTGAAGAAAAAAAAAATGTACACCCTGAACCATCCAGCATCCCTCTTGGTTGCCCTCCATAATATCTTGCCCTCTTATTGACAGGGCTCGAGTGGTTTCCCTGGGTTCCCTGGAGCCAACGGCGAGAAAGGAGCCAGGGTAAGAAACCCTCTGACAATATACCCTTTGCCTGTTTGCGTATGAAAAGCTGCACACTGTCAATTCTCTGCACAAAAGAAAATAGATTCCTTTCATAAAAAGGCATCTGTACGGTGACTTGGTTGCCAAAAAAAAAAAAAGAATATGCTGCAGCAAAATCAATGTTGAGGAGAGAACAAAAGACGTGGAAACAATCACACTTTTTGTGGACACCTTCTCCCCAGCCAAACACAACTCAAAGAATTGCAGAGAAAGAGGTCATGGGACTTTCAACAGTTGAGTTCTGGACAGATAATTCTGATTTAATTGGACCTTAATAAAACCACATGATTAGTGAGAAAGCATCCATTTCAAATGAAGGTAGTGGTGTTCGTAGAAAGGAGCAATGTTAACTAGGTCAGAATCGTTGATTGGACACTTTAACCTACATTACCTCACTCATCCCAGACTAGCTGCCGGAAAGATAAACTTCATATATTTTTCCCAAAAATGAAATTGTGAACTTAAAGCCGTTTCTGCTGCTTTCGGGAGTCAACTGGTAGATTTAATATTACTTAACCATTTTTTTTGTTGTTGTTCTAGAAATGAATGTTGCTCCACTACTTTCTGTCTACGTTGCCATTTAAATGCAACCTGCTGTTCCCTTTTGAAAAAAGATATGAGTCGCAATACCCCAGGTTCGCTTTCTTGGCAGTCTTGGTCTATTTATGTAGACTAGGGAACAATTTGTTCTGTTTCTGTTTCAGGCATTAATATACTGGAATTGAGCCCCTTTCTGTACGACAGATGTGGAAAAACAGGAAGTACATGCGGGTGCCTAAAATGTTTCTCTGTCCTCTGTTGTCTTAACAGGGCCTTGCAGGCAAAGTTGGTCCAAGAGGTCAAAGAGGTCCAACGGTATGCATCTACTGTCATTAAATAGCATCGAACCCTGTTCTGTCCATCTAATTTACGTGCATTCTCAGAGTTTTAGGATTTGACATAATGTCTCTCTCCGCAGGGTCCTCGTGGCAGTCGAGGAGCCAGAGGTCCAACGGGAAAACCTGGTCCCAAGGTGCACTGCTATCCTGAGCTGACTGGCTTTTTAATGGACTGTACTATGAGGCCTACGTTAACGTGACAGACTTCTGAACATTACTGCTCCCTATGAGCCCCATGTCAAATAAGCATAGTTTAATAAAAGATACCTCAAGACAAGCAGATGATGATTTGTGGTTGTGTGTTGCAGGGAACAGCGGGCAATGACGGCCCTCCAGGCGGTCCTGGTGAGAGAGTAAGTCTATTATATTGTCTCAGTATCATCCACCTCCAATTTGATGATATTTAGATCTAAAGGTTATTTACTCAAATTGATGTAATTTATTAACTCTAAGTGTTGTATTGACCTTTAAATCTTGTCACACTGGTCAGACACCTTCATGGTTCTAAGCACAACGTTAAGACAAGGAATTGCATAGAGTAATCGAAAGGAGGGAATAGTTATATACTTGTTTTGTCGCATACCAGACTTAGAAAAGAACAGACGCTGTTTTTGGTCTTTGCTCTAATGCCACATTCCTGTTCCTGCCTACATTCATGACACAGCAGCATTTCCTTTTTTTATCCCTTTGCTTTGACATTGGTTCTCAGAATTGGATTTTAAAGGATTTTTTATTGAGCAATGAGTAAATTGTGTTCATGGTCAACTCATTGGAAAAGTAAATTACCTGGGCGGTTGCTTCTCAGTAAAGGCTTTCCAGAAGGGCACGTCATTCAAAGTCTTCCTCTGGATTTATTTAGATTTACAGTGGTGTCTTTAGTGCAATTTAATTTTGCTGTGTAACAAAGCCACTGGGGAACATCGATTGGAATCTAGTGAAGGCCAAAGGAGTCATGGAACAAGATATACGGCTGCATCAGATATTTTCTTATCCCTACCGGGGGAGAAATTGATATTTATAACTGTGACAAAGCACAATCAGACAAACAAAAATCCTATGTTGCTGGAGTTTCTTCTGGACAAACTATAATGTCATAAACTATGCCTGTACTGTTTAACAGCTTCTTCATGTTTCTATGGAAACTGTTTTTTTAATCAGTTCTACGACACACTCAAAGTGAACTACTGGGATGGATGAATATAAACCGCTTTGAGGCATGTTTATAGGAGAAAGCAAAATATCGAATCAATTTCAATCGGTTTATATGTAAATTATTTAATATCACTAAATCCTAAACCGTCACGTTACTTAACAAAGCTGTTAAGTTGCCTTCTGAAAACACTTTTCTGATTCATCAACATATTTTAACAAATGTTGTTGTTTTGCATTTGACAAGAAGTGACCTTATTTCACTAAGAGAGGTATTTATTCACTACACATCTATTGTTTTAATACTCCCAGACACGTACCACTAAATTATCACTAAAAAGCTTTTTGAATCACTAGGCCACTTGAGTGTGCTCACTACCTCGACCTGGTGAACCGGGACTCCTCTGACAGCAACCTTTTTTAAGTGAATAGCTTTAATTTGCTTCCTCAGGCTGCTCTCAAAATAGTCATATTTAATAGTCTACATGGTAACTTCCAGCCGTGTTGTTATACACCCATACACATTGACAATATCCATATTTCATTTTTGAATATCAATATCATGTTAATAATTATACATATGAAAATATGGATTCTGTTTTGAGTGTAATTCCCTTGACAAAAAAATAATTACACATTAAACAAAGTTGAATTGAATTGAAAGCATAACTATTTTGCACTTCCTGTAGAGCATTTGTAGTTATTCAGAACTTTTGTTTATGGCTAATAGTTGGGCTAAGTATCCTTCAATCTTTTTAAATGTGTCACTGTTAAGTTTTGTACCTCTCCATAATTAGACATTTTGCTTGTCTACTGCAGGGGCCTCAAGGACCTCAGGGACCAGTGGGCTTCTCTGGACCAAAAGGCCCCCCTGTAAGTAGTTTGCCTCCCTGCACACTGTTCACACTTCACAGATCCATGTATTGTAAAAACAAAATAATCCAGGGTGTGCTGAAAGTTCCCACTGTTTCAGTAGCAAATTGTGCAAATTAGCCCAGCGTTTAAATGAGTTATTATCATGAGCCAGAATTGATTTCATTTGAGGAATTCAGGGGCGCAGGAATACATAGCAGTATCCCAAATCTGTGCAGCTATCATTAGTTTAACTCTTACTGAAGTACAACACAATTCCTCAATCCCCAATTTAGGCAAGAGACAAGGAGTAATTTGCACCCATCGATTCAGGTTAGATTCGTGGCTGGCTGTTAGCCGTCAGCGAGGGATGTTCTTCCTTTCTACACAAGCTGTTATCTTTTCATTAGTGCTCCACTAGTCCAGCTATGACATTACTTTTTTGTCTCATGTAAACCTTTTACATAGCAATGCCCTAATAATACCCTACAATGCCTTTCATTTCAGCCTTTTGACCAATGGCATAGTGATTGTATTCACTGTAGTATGTGAAGGTGATCGTGATGCATGTACCTGGTGACCTAGTGAGTGTGTTTCTGGATTTCCAACAGGGACCACCCGGAAAGGACGGGCTTCCCGGACACCCTGGTCAGCGTGGTGAGACGGTGAGTAATAACCAGTGTGTTTGAGCTTTCGCTCCCCTGTGCGGGTCGTGTTTTAACGTCCTGCTCTGTGTGCGGACTGAAGACCTTAGATCGACCTGGAGACACAATTTCACATCATTTCTACTACTCGAGCGTGACAACTGTTTCCCTTTCTCGGAAATGTTTAATCAGAAGTATCCTCTCCGTGCTCGGGCTAATCTTGTTTTAATCCCGCAAAAATGACTTTTTGTTGTGTCGATGGATGGTGCTCACTCACTCATTCCCGTTAAGGGCAAAGCTGCCGACGAGAGCTTTTGAGCTCTCATTCTTCAAATTGCTTTTCGACTGAAGGACGGATCTGATCCTCCCAATCAGTCGACTGCTCTTCAATTGAATCTCCCCACTTTTCCTTCTCCAAATCTTATCTTTATTGCCCTTGTACACATGGGATTACAATCAGTGATTCAACATCTCAGCTGGATGCCAAGGGGGCAGACGTGTCTCTTATTAAAGCAAGACTCTAAAAGCAAAGCCCTTGCGAGCTCTTTCGTCTGAGGCTGTCTACTTGTCTCGTCTCTTTTTACACACACACACACACACACACACACACACACACACACACACTCCATTCTGTCTGGGTAAAGACAGATGGCTCAGACTCTGATCTCACCGGGACGGACGTGAGGGAGTTACGGAACCAGACTGATCTGAGGCCGTTCCTATCTTGTAATATTTTTGAAGTTTACAAAAATGCAATGGAATGCTGAACAGAAATTATCCAGTCAAAACAAGGCGCCCTGGTGTCGCATTGCCTGCTCTAAAATGATCGAGTAATAATACTGTAACTGAAGTATAACAAAAGCCAGCAGAAAAGAAATGTGCTGCATCAGCACTAAAATTGTGGTTCCTGCAGGGGTTTTTTTTCTTTTCAAAATGCAGTTGTGAGCTTAATGAGAAACTGTTCTACTAAATCCAAACCAAAGATGCATTGATGCATGATGATGGTGTTCACTATTTGACATTTGATTTATCTGGAAATAAACAAAAACAAAAAAATAACCTTTGACTCGGTCTAGGCAGTGTTTTCTACTTTTATTCCTCTGTACTTGGTATGCATCAGTGCACCTTGGTTTGACGACGCCCAGAGGCCTGTAAATTCTACTAAAAGCTTAACAGATCATCACCTCTATCATTAAAGCTTCCATTTCCGCCTGCCTCTTTCCTATAGATAATGTGATGCACCACACATGAGTGCTTCCCGGCCTCTGCTGCTATTCAAGCTGCAACGACAAGGTCTTCATTAAGGTGTTTATGGCTGTAGATTCATGTGCTGATGAGCATCCTCTACAAGCATCCAATGTGAGAACAGATCACAGCAACGCAGATGCTTATGGCCAACATAACTTGCATTTGAGGAAGTGCAAATAATGATCTGAATCGCTATCTGAATCGGGGCGGATGCTGTAACAGCATGAGGCCCGAGGGTTTTTCCGTTGAATAATGCATCACCATGAATCACAACCAATCGATCAATGGGCCCTGAGTCACAAGTCAGCCTAAATCGCTCTTCGCAAAACTTTGTTTGGTTGTGAGATAATACATTGCGGTTGAAGTAATTTAGAAATGCTTTACGTCAGTGAAAATTGATTTTGTGTGGAGGTGGAGTACGACAACCGAGGGTCTCAAAGGTCGAATGGAAATCAGCAAGATATTCAAGATAAGTCAAAGTTGAAGAGTTATTGGGTACCCGACATTCACTGCACATATAGATGGCAGATATTTATTTATTGTGAAATCAATGATAAGAGATATCCTTTACCTTCATGCTCCTGCCTTTATTAGTTTAATTAACAGCTGGCCTCCAAGCTTCACAAGGGGTTCATATTTGGGAAGCAGAGGGTAATGCAGATTGGATTGTCATTCTGCCGGCAGACAGAAGCTTGAGTTGTTGAACATCTGTCTTATTTTGCTCATCCTGTTCTCACGGTTTGAATCGGATTATGCATGTCCTTAGGGAATGCTGCAATGCAAATCAACTGCCTACAGTGAAAGTGAACTTGTGATGCAAACACGTCACAGTGGGTTAAATTTGTGCAGGGAACAGCAAAATTGTGAGCTGTTGAGTTGAAATAATGCATTTTTTCTAAAAATGTAAATTTGTAAATTTAAACCAAACCTAAATGCAATTGAAGACAGCTATATTAGTGTACTGGTAAAAGGAAAACGCCGGAATGATAATGCCACCGGCTGATGAACTTATGGCTAATGTGACGCCTGCCAGATGCCTGATTACACATTCAGCAGACTCAGAGTAACATTATCATCCCATCGGAGTGAGGTTTCTTGCTGCAGAGAGTAAGCACAATATTCCTGTTTTAGCTCTGGTGTGGCTCATCCACTCTTATAGAAACCTAAAGGGGTCTTTTGGTGTTCGTCACACTACTTTATTAACCAGGGTCCGGTTAGGTAAAACAAAACACCAGAGCGATTGATAACTCATTAATAGATAGAGAACATTTACTGAAAGCGTGATTGTGATGTTGTTTTCGGGATCCGTCCTGATAACCTGGTTTCACTGAGTGCAGAGACCTTTGTTACTTGTCAACTCACCCTCTTTTTCATTCATATCTACATTTCTACTTATCAGTTAAGGCTAAAAAAGTTGTTAAATGTAATATTAATAACTTATCAATGAAAAGATCCCAAGTGCACAAGTTTGTGTGCCTTCAGATTTATGATAGTCAGCAATGGGATATAATACAGTAAATCCATTTTGAATATAAGCTGAAAACCCTTTGTTTCTAAATAAAGGCAATATCAAGCCAAAAGCTTAATCCCAGTTAATCACCCGAGACATATTTAAGGGGAATCCCTATGGTTTCATTACCAGAGTTTTGATAGATAAACTGTGTTTTATCGTTTTAATAAACCCTGTGAATAAGACTTTGTAATCTTTTCTTCAGGGTTTCCAAGGAAAAACTGGTCCACCAGGTCCCGGAGGAGTTGTCGGGCCCCAGGTAAGAGCAATCAATGATTAAAAGAAAACCATGTTTTAATCTGGAGTGTCGTGATGTACTTACTTACTTACTTAAAGCGTATTGTTTGGGAAAATGCAATGCAGTTAGTAATCTGACAAAAAATGATTACTGCTATTTAAAGTAATGCTAAAATCTAAATGTATATAGATGGAAAGCAACCAATGTGTCTTCAATGACTAGTATCTTTTATAAGAAAAAGACAACTAAATGCTAAATCTTTTCAAAACATTTTGGAAATAGCTTTTTACTTGGGTATAAGATAATCCTTTATTAGTTCTTCAGCAGGAACAAAACTTTGGATAGCAACTGACTAATGGTCTAAATGATTTATATGATTATCAACGCAACAGCCGTTATATCTGTCTTCTCCATATTGCATTGTTACGTTGTACTCAAAACAATATCAAAATGTGATTGCACCATAGGGGCCAACTGGAGAAACTGGTCCTGTTGGTGAGAGAGGCCATCCTGGACCCCCTGGCCCACCCGGTGAGCAGGGTCTTCCAGGTGCTGCTGGCAAGGAGGGAGCAAAGGTACGTGTCCAGTAGACTGGCGTGAAGGCGAGATAGATACTCTTTTAAATAGGCGTTCTCATTTGTTTTGCTACTTATGGAAGAACTGGCCTCATTGCTCCTGTTCTCTCCTATGGAAACATATACTATACAACTATACTATTTAGTGATCGTTTCAAAAGTGCGTGCGCTGATTGTCTTTATTTGAGAAGAAGCCTGGGAGGTTGATAGAGAGATCAACAGTACAGAAGCTGGCGGGAAATTGCAATAATTGTACGTGATTTAGCAGATCGGGCCAGCTGCATACACAGTTATATTTCTGGAAGCCATGCAGCACTAAAAATACTACTGGATTGCTTAGAGATAATTGGGAGAAAGCAGAAATAAATCTGTTGCAATTAAATCCCCCACAAACACACCCCTGCAAACACCCATGTCTCGCCGTTACTATCAGTAGTGGAGAATGGGGGTTCATTCCCGCCCTAGCTCTCTCTGGCTGGCCCATTAGGAGCAGACAGTGGCGATTTTCTCGAAATATTGGTTGCTCCAAAACAAACCTCTGACTCCCAGGACCACAGAGCATGCCGTGCCCCCACTGCCCTCCCTTCCCCAGCCCTGTGTCTCCTTGTTTGCAGAAAAAGTATGCAAAAGAAAATGAACGGAAGTAACTTTTTCTGATGCCAAATGTTAAATGAGATGCGGTTTACAAAATCAGCTAGGAAGTAAAGTTTGGCCGGCAAAGTTATTGGCACTAACTCTAAAAAGTTACTATAGTTTTTGAGGTAAGGGATTTCCAAAACGTTGGCAAATATTTGTCAATTTGTTTTTTTTGTTGCATGCTTATTTATATTGTCTTATTTAAATGACTTCTTTGTCAGCTTCTTTCATACAATATCTCTGCCTTTATGTTTTTGATATGTTGAGTCACCTGATTTTTTAGTTATAACTATACAAAAGTTATTATACTATATTATGTATGAAAGACATTTTAACACAAATATTGTCTTAAATCACAGGATAGTCTTTTGTAGAGCTCTCTCTTGCTCAGTTGCAAGCTGTATAATGCAGTACTTCTTACATTTTAATTACCTACAGCAGCACAGATTCAACACCGATTCAACATCACTATGAGGATGACTCAATTTTGAATTCTTAGAGTGCGGTAATCTGAAGTAATTTCAAATATGCAACTTCCAAGCTATTAATTCAATTTCTGAAGTCTAAATCTGTGACCCTTTGCTCTCAATCTCTTTCACTACAAGACTTCGATGCTACAGTAATGACTGAAGACCAAAGGCCCTTAAAGACACTCCCTGAAAGACGAACTCAACCAAAACTTACACTTAATATTATTTCTAAATAAACTACAGTGGGCGGTTATAAAAGTGACATAAATGCAACAGCAATTGCAGTGTAGAATCTCTATAGATTATGAGTAATTCATCTGCACCAAGTCTTATAAAGACTTTAGTCTACTATACCATACAGCTACATATGTGATTGTCATGTGAAAAACTAATCCTGCGTTGGGAACCAGGCTTGCATTTGGATCTTTCAGTGCTAATTTCACCTTGGTAGTTTGGTGGTCTTTATGCTTATTGTCTGACAAGGGATCATTGTAAGTAGCCAGCAGAATAGATGACACCCAGATACCCTTCTTATGCCCGATTAGACTTGTTTGTCATTACCTTGGCCTTTGCCTTTAACTTTAAAACACATAACGGCTGTTTGAGAAACTCAGGTTCATTCATTCATGTCAGGTTCATTTTTTGCAGCATTCTAAAGCCTACTTTGAATAGTCTGGTTATGTAAGTCAATGTGAAAGACTATATGGTCAGTTTTTGTGTGGCTGGTATTTTGTTTTTCTTGCAGAAAAACAGTTTAACACAAGTTTAACACAAACATGCGTGCTTGTGTGTACAGGGAGATCCGGGACCACAAGGATCCTCCGGTAAAGACGGTCCTCCCGGCCTTCGAGGATTCCCTGGGGAAAGAGGTGTCCCTGGCGCCACGGTAGGATCCATAACGCACCCGCACCTATTCATCATAGCTTGTGTTCGCTAGTGGAAAGGGACAGGACATTGCTACATAACGAATGAACCGGCATCCATCTATAGCCATTTACCTCATTAGAGACACCGGCCCCGGAATTCACTCTTATCCATCAATCCGATGCAGAGGAAATCCAAAGCGACATCGCTCCAACGCCACTGACACCTCTGTCTTAACCGCCACAATACATCAAGGAGCTCTATTATAGAAGTAGGGAAGGTGGATAAGGGATCCATCTGCACAACCTTTCCCTTATGTAACACAACTGTTTTAATACCTCTGTGCCGGCATCTTTTGGGGGGGAGCAAAGTGATTTGTTTTTCTTCCATTATGCATTCTTTACTTAATCCATTATGAAGAGGGACTGTGCAATTAGACTGCTGTGGCAGGGAATGGATACGCTGTGGGGAGGGAGAGTTCTGCCTGTATCCTCAAGGTCAGTCAGACTCTGCAGGCCAGCAGCACTGCTGATTGTTTTCTGCCATTGTAATTTACTTGCACCCAGCCGGGGCCAGCTGAGACTCATTACCCACACTGCCATGTGCTCCTTTGTGGCCCACTAGGGACCCACACACACACACACACACAAACAAACACACAAACACGCACGCAGAGCATAGGCTTGTGGCAAACATACAAGAGCCACACCTACGACATGTTGTAACGACACAACCCTGTGGAGCTGTGCTCTCAGGGTAATTGCACTCAAAGTCGGAATCCAGAAAACAAGGGGACAGAAGACTGTCCAGGCTCGATGGGTATCTGACAACAAAGGTGTTGAAACACAGAGCGAATGCATCGGCTAAGTGTCAAGAAGACCCTACGGTTCTTTTGTTTGTTCTTTTCCTCAGGGCCCCGCAGGTCTGAAGGGGGGAGAAGGCCCCCAAGGTCCACCTGGTCCCGTTGTAAGTACACTCTTACCAAAGATTGGTTTGCTACTCTTTCATCTTTGGATTTTCTTTGGACATTTTCAATTTTATATGTGTTATGAGGGCTTGTGAAGTATATTTCATTTTTCAGTGAAGTTGAGTACTATATGCCAGAAGGCTGTCGACCTCTTCTTTGGCTTCAGAATATTTTGTCTAACTGCCAGGCCACCTTCGTCATGCCTTTTTCACCTCACTGCGTTTCCTTCTAACTACATTAGGATACTGTTTATTCCTTTTACCACAACGTGTAGCGTTGGTGAGCAGCATGTTCTTTTCAGCTATATTAATTCAATTCTGTCATTGTGTATCACCTTAGCACGTAGGTGAAGGGCTTTGCTCAAGGGCACCACAACTATGGGGAATGATAAGGGAGAGACTTTCAGCAGGAATTAGATTTTCTGTAGGTGAAAATGAGCCGACGGTAAAAGGTGGCCACGGGAGAGCATAAATATAGTAAAATCCTTCACTCGCACCACGTGTAGTAAGTACGTGCCTAATGCACCTACAATAATCTCATCAAGCACTCTCGGTCACGTAATTAAAGTTTTACTTATTCATTTTCCAATTAAAGCATCGTCAAATTCCATCTTGTCCCACCGAACACGACGCTTCAGCTTTGGCGCGGTCATGTGCTCCAGCATCTGGTATTAAGATTGTTTGCATCATTGCCTCTTGGCACACAGAAACAGACTCAAAACAAACACACAGACACACACACAGACACTTTAAAAGTAGGCAGCCAGGAGAGCATCCATATGGTGAGTGACAGCGTGTAGTCATCCCGGGCGTTGCTCCTATACTCATGGCTCATCAGTCCCAAAGGTTGCGTCTGGGTGCTTCACAGCAGCTGTGTGGATTCTCGTCAGGCTGCCACGGAGACATGGAGCCTTCGTCACACCACTCAGCGGCGAGGCCGACGGGTGTCACCATTTTGCATCAGTGTATGCGTGTGAAACAATCCCATCGCAAAATAGCAGCTGCCGGGAAGTAACGCATTTTAGGATCCTCTAATTGGCCCTCATCATTATCTTTAGACATTTTACATACGCGATGGAACTTTCAATGTTATCAATTTCAGTTTAAAGTCATGATGGTTGAGTTGGGCCATTAATTCCTCTCATCAATAAAGTGTCCTGCTCAGGAGTAACTTACGAGTAGTTATGTAAGCATGAACATGTTGTTTGAAGAGGTTTACAATATTCTGGCTGCAATGTGACTCTGCTACAGTATTTAAAGACCTGGAAAAGGAAAAGACTTCCTACTCAAGACTAAACACTTAACATATAGTGTAAGTCCACACACTTTACCTCGTAAACCTTTGAGGTTGCATACGATTCTGAAACAATGTTCTAAATGTTGGATTATTACGGCATTACTTATTCAGTGGTAATGATGGAGCTTGTAAAAGCTAACGTGTAAAAGCATCAAAACATCTGTATTCATCAAGACTCAGCAGAGAGATCCACATCTCCATGGATTTAGGGAAACACAAATGTTCTGTATATGGGCACTGATGTACAGCAGCGTCCTCTTTCCCTCAGAAAAGCTCTGTAAGGACGTGAGGTGAGCTGCTTGGAGCTTATAGCAGCAGATGATGCTTATTACAAGGAGCAGCATTGCTTTATTAGAACTTCAATGCCACCTGTTACTTTGGGCTGCTTAGGCTGGTTTTCCTCTGAAAAAGGTGTTTGTGTGTGTTGATCGATTAGCAGTTGGACTCAGTTGGGTCTTGCTTTGTAAGTGTTATTGTTCAGCATATTTCAATCTAGATTCAGGCTGACATTGATATTGAGCAAATGTTTCCTTCCTAACAAGAAAAATGGCTTCTACCTTTTTTTTATACTCATAGTCTCCATCTCCTTTTTCACCCCCACAGGGTTCTCCTGGTGAAAGAGGCCATGCTGGCTCAGCTGGTCCAATAGGTCTCTCTGGTAGACCTGGTCCTCAGGGTCCCCCAGGTCCTGCCGGAGAGAAAGGAGCACCTGTAAGTCTTTGCTGCAGTTGCTGACACAAATCTTTGTTCTACCCGAATACCTTTTTTTCTTTCTTTAAACTTCCTTTGACCTTCTCTTTTGCTGCTTTTAGTTTCTTAAATATGATATTTAAACAAATGATATATAAACAAACCTCTTCTAGGGTGAGAAAGGACCTCAAGGACCTGCCGGCCGTGATGGTGTCCAGGGTCCTGTTGGTCTGCCCGGCCCTGCTGGACCCCAGGGTCCCCCTGGAGAGGATGGGGACAAGGTCAGTCACTCACTATCCCATCCCGTTGGCCTAGTTACAACTCCTTTTCCATTCCCAAACTGAGATGGATGTTTTGGGACTAAACCAGAAGGCAAATCAATCTTCACACCCGTGTTCATACTCCGGCCATCTGCATGGGAATTATGTTCCTCTGTTTATCCATCTTCATAACCAAATGCGCCAGAAAACGCATTTAGAGGGGATGTATAAAGGGAAAAACTGTTGCTGGTTCTACTTCCTGCAATCATTGTGCCCCCTGAGGTCACTATCAGACATCCTATTGAGAGGCCAAACAGATTCCGGTAGTAAAACGGTAAAAACACCTCAGATGGGCATATTTGAAATGCAAATAAGGGTGTTTTGTGTTTCTGTAAGCTGAAGCTTGTTAATGGTCTTCTTCAACGGTTCACATTGAGAGAAGAAGTGAAGCTGAGCTGAGACGTATTTTATGTGTGTGCTTTTCTTCTTTCCCAGGGAGAGGTTGGAGAGCCCGGTCAAAAAGGAAGCAAAGCGGACAAGGGAGAACAGGTGCATTATGGGAATCAATGTCCCCTCCTTTCTCAAAACCATCAATTTCTCACAATACTTTAGGAGTTGGTGATTTAAAAAAAAAATGATTCTTTCTCAATTCCAAAAACAAAGCCACACTTTAACATGTGTGTCCCTTTTTTGTTTGTGTTCAGGGTCCTCCTGGCCCTGCTGGTCTCCAAGGCCCCATAGGTGCCCCCGGTCCTGCTGTGAGTACAATTGTTAAAAAGACTGTTGAATGTACCTGCACCACTTGCAACTGTGTGACTTTGGCTCCACGTGAGCTGCTGCTTGTCCTTGCAGCCTACGTTAGTATTTTGTGAAGACCCATGACACTGAGCAGTGGTTTTGTCAACTCTACAGCATCTTCAATATTAGTGTCCTTGTATCTACTCCACGTTGACGTGAATGAATTATTCAAATGTGTGTCTGCGTGTTTTCTCAGGGAGCTGATGGAGAGCCAGGTCCCAGAGGACAACAGGGTATGTTTGGACAGAAGGGAGACGAAGGCTCCAGAGGTTTCCCTGGACCTCCTGGTCCCATCGGTCTGCAGGTTAGTGCCATTTACCTCAAACGCCTTTTAGAATAACTTGCAGTAAGTCTGTATCTTACGCTGCATGCTGTGAGCCACAATGAAGTTCATTTATTTCACTATAGCGTTATGTAGTTTCTGTTATTTGTGTAACACTGAGGCCTCAAGTCAATGAAATTGAAATCATGAATTTACTTTTGAGATTTGAGATCATTGAGTACATCGGGTTGAGATACACAGAATGAACAGCATGAGGCAGCATGTTTAAAAAAAAAAAAAAAGAACCTGTGCAAAATAAATGACGAATGGATATGGATAAAATTGTTGTCTTACAAAGCTTTTAGTGCCACATTCAGTTGTAAAGACTTATTCTACAATTTATAGTGTAATATAAGTAATAGGTCATAAATATAGGATCTGCTAACAACACTTTGGTAATGCTGTTTTTTTATGCTGGTGTATGCAATGTAGAATGAGCATCAGGGACATGAAACAAGACATTTTAATGGACATTTTAGCTTTACATTTGCCAGACTGCCGTCGTACCTCTGCTGTTTGGTGATAGCATTTATTTTCTGTAGTCTTGCAGCCTATAACTTTTGTCCTATGGGTCATAGAAGGTGGCAGTGTTTTCTTTTATAAACTCTTGAGTGATTGTTTCAATTATTTTTCTAAAGACATAAAAGGGCTTTCATTCATTCATCTCATTCAATGAACTGCTTGGCAATACCATACCGTCCAATAATTGCCTGTTGCAAGGGAAGGAAGAGCTGATTAAGTATGAATACAGGATGGGAAAAAGAACAGAGAGGACTGCAACAAACAAATAAAACAATAATGGAATAACCACCTACAAGAGGGTGAACAATATGTGTTTTCATTTACTCACTGCCTTTAGTAGCAGTATCAGCTTCTGGTGATGACATCAAAGGATGCCATTCCAATTTGTGTGGGAGTACAACACAGTGTGACATTCAATTCACCTCATGCGTCAGTGCCAACAAAGGAGGACTTCATTCCATGGCAATATCCATCCTCCATCTCCACTAGAAACATGCTTTATGAGCTCCGAGGCATTCTGCTGTTAGCTATGCAGCATTTTATGGTACTCATAGGCGTGTGGTTCTGTAGAATCCACCCATCCAAGGACTGAAACTACTGCATATAACATATTAACCAATCTAAACGACAACCAGGCTAATTGTGTTTTGTATCACAGCGATAGAAATTGAACACGATAAGATCTTCCCATCCGTAATAACCCATTTCTTTAGTAATTCCATGCTTTTTAAAATCGTAATCAACTCCTTCATATAAACACGCTAAGCGTTTGCAGCAGTGATTGGGGTCATTATCTTGATGAAAATACATAGACTACTACTCATCGTTCCAAGGTACTATCCTATCTACGCCGGGTTGCATTCAATGGACTTTTAATTGGTAGTAATTCACTTTCCATCGCCATTCCATTAATTGTGTGGACTGACCTGCTCGATAGTCAGTTCCTCATTGAGCACATTCACCCTGCTGCATAATTAGAAGCCCCACTAATGATCTCAGACTAGAGGAGACCTTTACACAGATGAGATTTCACAGCATGGAAGGAATCAGCATGCAGCTACAAACACTTTCAGGAGCCTCGGAAAATACTTGCAAGCAAGGAACTATACACACATACGCTTAGTTCCAGCGCAATGCACACATGCACAAAGAGGCAGTTTTAAGCACATTTAGAGGATTGCGTTCTTTTTTTCCTCTCTCACAACCTTACGTGTTACACTGACAATCTGAATAAAGAACAGATACACACACGCACACACAGGCACAGCAATTTAATCACAGCAATTACCGGTAGAAATGTCAGGGAGCAAACGCACATACGAGATCCCGACCTCGCTGCTCAGCTGGATCTGCACCTACGAGTTCAAAAGAAGCTGTTACTGACTACAAAAAGGGAAAGCAAACAGAAGAGGAGTCTTGTCTTACATGTTAATGGATAATAATATAAAAATCTGCCCTTCGCAGATACGAGTTTGCCTACGGAACAGAAAGTCATGCTAAAATTAATAAAATACTTGCCCCACCGTGTCTTGCACCTCATCTGAGGAGCAGTTTTCCATCTGTGGACAAGAATTCAAATGACTACATTGTATTTTATTATGTTAGTTATTAATTCATTTTGGGTACAAAACATTGATTGTTTTTTTATGGTATGTATCTGGTTAGAGTCTCAGCTTATTCATTGAATATTTAATTAACAGAGTAGGACTAAACTGCATGGATTCAAGCAATTCAAGCAATTCCTTTATGCCTGTTGTGCCCCACAGGTATATTTCATATTTCAGTGCATCCCTTCAATGTGTCGCAGCAGTCAAATCTAATAGGAACAAAATATATATCATGCAGAAACATTTGTTCTGAATGCATTTCACCCCACGCTAATTTAAATTGAGAATAACATCAATGTTTATTCATCACCTCCTGCTTTTAACATAATTATTTTCTTTTCTGATAACATAATTATGCATTCATTTTGGTTTTCCTCAGGGGCTTCCAGGACCTCCTGGTGAGAAGGGAGAGAACGGTGACGTGGGCCCCATGGTAACATACACATCTCTTTCTTTTTAAGCACTCTTATAATAGTTTAATGCACTTTAACAACACTGTGTTTCTTTTGTGCAGGGCCCTCCTGGTCCTCCCGGTCCCAGGGGTCCTCAGGGTCCTAGTGGAGCTGATGTACGTATGGCTAGTTGATTATCAATGTGTTTACATGAATCTAATTAAAATGACCCGGTCAAATAAACTCAACTTCATCCCACCTCTCTTACATTGCCTGAACATCATCAGGGGTCCGGATGTTGACTCAACTCTTTTCTTTTTTCCTCGCTGCAGGGTCCACAAGGCCCTCCAGGTGGTGTCGGCCCCATGGGTTCTGTGGGGGAGAAGGTAAGCGTCAACTCGATACCCCAGGGTGGTTCTGCCTGTCTAACGTGTTGCGTATTAACTGCTGGTCTCGCCCGCTTCAGACCATCCAGCTGCCCCCTTTTGTTAGCACAGGCCGTCCCTTCGTCTCCTATGCCAAGGCTTATTGTCTGAGTCAGTGCCTTGCCACTATTAATGTCTATTTTACAACGCTTCCGACAAGATTTGTGGATTTTACTGCCATTTGGCACTGCAGTTGAATGATTCTGGAGTATGAAGAATGAAGGGCCACAGACCCCTTTAAGGGGGTCATTTGTTAAACAGCAGCTTTTAAGCCCCTTGTTTCAACTGGAGTTAAAGACTATCTTTAGTTCCACGTCTGGCTTGCGTCGATAACATCCATGTTTTAGTCTGTAAGACCTGTTTTGTAGCTGTGACTTGTTTTCAAATGCTGCATCTGAGTCCATAAGCAGTTCATGTGTGAGGTGAAGGTTTGTCATCCAGACACTGACATTTGTCCAACCTCAGGGTGAACAAGGTGAGGCCGGAAACCCAGGACCACCCGGAGAGGCTGGAACCGGCGTAAGTCAGCTCTGATTTACTTTTTGCTAGTTGTTCAAACTGAAAATGTGTAATGTTTGTATATCCTTATGTATGTACGTGGAACCAGGTGTGGTGTTCGTGTGTACAGTGCATTTTGTTAGATTTGTTAGATATTTGAGATTATCGGTCGTTAGCATAACACCAATCCTTTGCAGGAATAGTTGTAAGGCTCTACATGAAAACATTTTGGATAGAAGCTCTCGATGCAAGGTAAGTGTGGGGAGCATCAGGAACATATGTTTGTAGATTTATTTTTTTAGTGTGACACTTTGTATTCATCGCACTCAAACTAATCGCTCCTCACATTGAGGGAGGCAGTTCCTCTCTGCGTGGCTCTTCTGCTTCGCACCCCGTGTGCAGGTGGTCGGTCAATTTGAGTCCCTTCCAGGACTCTTAAAACGTAATTACCAGGAGGATACGGCATGGTGCTTCTGTCCTAGAGAGCAATCATCGCAGCCACCATGAAGCAAGTTGGCATCCACACACTAGACGCCCATTTTGCTGAGTACAGCTTTTAGCGGTGATTCGTGAGGTTTTTATGGCTGCAAAGGTGCAGAAGTGAAGGACTTTGAAACGTTTGTAAATCCTCTTCAAAACATTACATTTGGATTGTTCTGATATGGTGCAGTGTTTGCAGAGTGAATGTCTAATATTATTCGAAGAGATTCTGAAATAATTATTGTAAATGTACTATATATATATGCTTTTCCGTGTTATTGCCAGAGAGAGATCCACGACCATTTAATTTGCTTTTTCAACATTTACCAAGCAGCCGTCATTGATGACTCCATTAGCTCTGCTGCCTCGTCTATCATTATCGAGGTACAGCAGCAGATTGAAAAGATGGCCCATCTCCAGTGGGAGTGGCAGAGGAGCGTGATTACACGCATTCATAATGTCCCCTGCTATTTCCCATCAAACCGCTGGTGTCATTGACATTTCCAAAGTCAGTGTGCAGCTGAAGCCCCTCATCAGAAGCATATCTTATGCCAGTGGCTTTCTTTCATTCTGGTTTCACAGTTAGTACTGGTGGCATTGGGACAAAAACTAGCTCAGTTATCCGTTAACCAGTACATAGGTCAGAGTTAGGGTTAGAATAACTTTATATTAGTTACTATTAACAAAAATGAATCGAATTGAGAAATTATATGATTTAAAATAATTAAATAATATAATAGTTAAGTTTGTCAGGCACCATGTAAAATGTTGAACTTGATTGCTGCAATACATTTTATATTTTAATAAAGCTTGAAGCACATCCTTTAGCATTCATTTGAAAACTCCCTCAATAGTAGACAACACAATACAAACAAACATGTTTGCATGATAAAAATGTGTTTGATTGTTTGTGCAGCAAAACATCAGATAAACATCTTAAACAGTAAGACTACAGCTTGTGTTTGTCATCTTGTGAGGCGTTTCCAGAGAAAAAGTTTAAAAAAAGGCAGCAAATGGGAACAACTTATTCAACTCTACATCTATTTTCCACAGAATTCCATTTCCTTGATGCATCAAAGCAAAGGAGCTTTATCATATGAAACAAGACTGTGTAGGCACATTAACATCATATCTAAGCCCTCATGATGCTGAAAAAAAAAAATCTTTGGTCTTATTCTACATCAATCAGCGCTCGGTAGAATTGCTCTCAGTAGGATTCATCCGCACGTCAATTTTTATCCCCCGGTTCGGTTTCCATGTAAACTGTCTTTGCTGCACCCTGTGGTACTGTGCTGACATAATGACTGCCCCCCCGACCCACATCACTATAGGGACCTAAAGGCGAAAGGGGAGAAAAAGGAGAGGCTGGCCCCCCTGGAGCCGCTGGACCTGCTGGTGCCAAAGGACCACCTGGAGACGACGGTCCGAAGGGCAACCCTGTAAGTCTGTCAAAAGAATCTCCAAAGGTTTTCTGTCACTTCTAACAGACTCCAATGGCTTTAGACAAAAGGCGCCAAACAGCCGTCAGGCATGCAATTTTATTCTACCACATATTCAAGAACATACAAGCCTTTTTATTGAGGGGAATACAGTACATGTTATACCTGCGTAGTGATGGCATTCAGAGACGCTGTCCAAATTCCTATACATGTCCTAAATACCTGATCTTGTTTCTTTTGCTACACTGATGCATTTTCCTATCTCTCCATTAAAGGGACCTGTTGGATTCCCTGGAGACCCTGGTCCCCCTGGAGAGCCAGGCGTTGCTGTAAGTATTAAATCGTGAAGCAACATCCACTCCATCTCCGCCTGTCCGCAGTAAATGATTTATTTATTTTTTCTGAATCATCCACAAATGAAACGGTATAATGGATAAAGTATAGGATAAATATTTCAAGCGGCAGACATTATCTAACCAGCACATATTTCTCTTACAGGGCACTGATGGAGAATCAGGAGAGAAAGGAGAGGATGGTGAGGCTGGTCAGCCGGTAAGTTGTTGCAATTTCACATTTATCAGACAGAACAAACGACTGCATGAGTATATATTATGGACTTTATACAGTTCACTGGAAGGACATTTGACAAACCTTTTATAAAATGCAACTTTCCTGTAAATGTAAATCAGCCTTTGCTATTGCCAAAGAAACACACTGAAATATTTGATTTATTCCAGTAATGTAGCATATTTTAGTTTTAAATGAATAATTGTTTTTGATTGAATGCTGAAACACTCAGCTGGAAAATTGCACTTGAAACGTATATCTATATATAACTATTTTTAACTTCAAATTGTTAGTGTGATAGTGTTGTTTCAAAGGAAAAACATATACGTCTCCTGTTATTATTTCCATCCATCTGGGCACTTAAGCTATAAAACAGCTCAGTAACTCGCTTCACTTTTTTCAGTCCTGCCAAATATTTACCAATGCAAAAGATATATTGGATGGGACTGAGTCACAATACGCATTGTTTCAGGCAGGGACTCATCCAACTTTGTCTTAACTCCTCCGTACCATCTCTGAGATGGATGCTAATGCCAATATGCTCTGTGTGTTATTGTCCTTTTGGCAGAAAGAGATTTAAAGAAGCATTTTTTCATTTTTAAATTCTTACCAGCACCGACTAATTTTTTAGCACATTTTGTTGTATTATCTATACTGGAATCATGCGTCTCCTCTCTGCTTGCTTGTTTCAGGGACCCCCAGGTCCATCAGGAGAAGCTGGCCCACCCGGACCACCTGGCAAGAGAGTAAGTCTGCAGGATCTCATTAAGCATCCTGAGATAGGCCAGTCCGATGGTTTTTACTGTTGGCCATTTCGTCATTGCAAGAGTGAGCTGTTTGGACATGAAATATCTTGCTGAGCAGAGCTTTTCTTTGTGTTAAAATGATGACCCCAAAAGCCCATGTGAAATATCTAAGGCCTTTTTCTGAAAAGACGAAGGGAGTGTGCAACTGTTAGCATTGTTCTCCGGCTTCATGGGCAACAACTCAATCTCTGCAGTCAAGCAGCAGGAATTAATTTTCATTTAAAGAAGAGTTGAGAAAACAAAGTGGGAGATTTATAAGGTTAAGCCGCTGTGCTGTCTGCAAAGAAATCTCCCTTAAAGCCCTTTCAGAATGGAATGGCAAGATGGGAGGATCATGAATCTTTTTTTGTTTTTCTCTTAGCAAGAAATTGAAAAGGTTTACCGAAAAATAGCAGGAGCAAGGAGCCGTGAGTTCAAAACTCATTGACGGCAGTGGGAAGAAAGCGAGTGAGACGTAGCGAGTCTGACACATTATTGATCCATGGCTGCTTGACTGACAGTCACAGTGAAACAAAGGGACAACATGGACGTGGAAAAGCGCGTTAAGGAGTCATGATGTTTCTCAAAATGAAGCTTTTAATATGTCAATTGCTATGTGATGGTCATCATTGGGCAGTTTTGTAAACCTAGGATTCTACTTGAAGGATAATCGACAAGGTTAAAAATCCAAATGCAATGATTCGATTTCACAAAATTCAACACATTCCAATGGTGCTACAGCAGTGACGATGACACAGATAATGTGGTCGAGTAGCGTACAGAGGTTTTTCCATTTTGCAATGAGCTTCCTGTAAATATCTCTCCACATAGAACTCCCTGGGAAGCTTAAAGGCAGAAAATTAATGAGAGAGTGACTTTGGACACAGCAGTTTTGCTATGATTTCCCTTTTTATCCAGTATCCTACAGTGGGAGGTTGAGATAGCTGGGTGAAATATCAAAGCCAGTAAGCCACTCTTTGAATGCACACATCTGCTGTGCAACATTAAGTCAATGCTCAAAGTCCACGTGAAAATGAGCAGCCATTCTCCTGAATTTGAAAGAAGAGTCACAATCTCAAGTGACTGGCTGCAGTTCAAAGAACGACATGTCATGCATTTTTAAACCAGGGTTGATTGCTTTTCTAATATGTCCAATAAAATGTACATCCTCGGTATTTAGCATGGTATCAGCTTCACTGCTGCACCAAATGGTCTGGGGATTATGGTAAGGAAAATTACTATTTTATCACTCGTAGTTATTTCATCACAGGGAGAAATAAAAAGGACCCAAGATGATCCCGGCTGCTACCCGACGGGCTGCTCCCTTGAATACGTAATTCCACAGCAAGAGTTGTTTAGGATATGTTGGTCCATGGTGCAGAAAATTGCAACAATCCTTAAATCTCTCCAGCAGTGCCTCTGATTCTGAATAAGTCAACTTAGCATAGCAGCGCCTTCTGTATTAATCTCACTGGCTAATGCCTAAATTAGGACGTGTATTCAACTTTGCCTCATGAAGAAACAGAAAAGTTATCAACCTCATCTTACCTTTCGGCAGTTAAAGTCACGTCTTCATTTTTTACCTTTTACCAGTTCTAAGAAACTGATGCTGCAGAGGCAATAGAAGGTGCTGTGGCGACCAAAACATGATTAACACATCCACACACTGACTTCAGGTCCTATGTATTTTGCTACTATTGAAATGGCTCTTCCTGACTCTCCCCCACCGTTAAGAGGTACGCATCTGTAGAAGATGAAAGCATCAGGCACAAGGCGAGAGCTCACATCTTAGCATCTCCGTCAATAGCACTCAGGCTTCCATCGGCGAAGATGAGAATGGAATTTGGATGGAGAGTTTTGAAGAAGGACGGCTGGAGGTGGAGTTGAAAGAAATCTTTGTGGGCTTGAGAGCTCCTGCCCAGTCAGACAAAGACAACCTGCCAGCTCTCGGCATCTTTGATGAAAGGTTGTGCTTTCTACGTGCGTTATCCCGCAGAGAAGACACCTTGTGTTGCACTGCGGGATTGTATGTTATTGGTGACGTACGAGAACAAGTCTCTCAAATGGATCTTGATCACTGAAGCAGAGGTTCAGATTATTCATCCTTCTGAAGACAGCTTCCACCAAGTCCTCATCAGGCAAGACACATAAGTTGTTTTTAATTTGACGGCGGAAAGTGCAATATTTGGGAAATATTTTGGAGAGAGAGAGAGGTATGACGCGGCAACCAGGCCGGGATCAAACCAAGGTAGTGCGGTTACGTAGCGTGCCCTCTAACCGCGGGTACCAGTGCGCTTCGATAGTGCGCAGGGTTTTCTTTTTGGGCTAACTGAACTGTGGAAGGTCAACGATGAAAATCCACTTTTGTTTCACTTGCATACCGTTGTTGTGCAGTAAGTGTGTGTTGATGCTGTGTTGAAAATGCTAAAGCAGTGTCCTTTCCATCCTCCTCAGGGACCTCCAGGCAGCGCTGGGTCAGAGGGCAGGCAAGGAGAGAAGGGCGCTAAGGTAACAAAATCAACTCGTCCTTCTCCCAGTAGTCTCAGCAAGTCCATTGGCCGCTCACCGTACCCCGATTGCCTCCCCAATTAAATTAAAAGCATAAAAACTAGTTCAATTCTCACTGTAGGTTATTGGATTAATGAAAATTTCTGAATGAAGACTATTTGCAGCAAACCAAGATTGGACTGTGGCTTCATTTCAAAAGCGACAAAAACAGTCAAGCTGCAAAATATTCAGTCATCATGCTTTTCTCGTTTTAGTCTGAATCAAACCCAAATTAAGATCCTCTTTGTTAGCACTTGTTTGACAGCAATGTCCTTGTTTTATCAGTGTCTGAATCTATATTTACTATCGGCTGCTTTGTGCATGGGACCATAGTAAAAAAGGCCTTTAAACAGTGCTTGTAAATCTGAATCTTGAAATTGCCAGAAACAGGATTACCACTTTGTATCTGAAACTTGATATTTTATTTTCATAAACCTTATCCAGTCTATGCACATGGACGCTCTTCCGCCGCCGGAGGCAGACTCTGATCTTGAGGCCGGACTCATTTTATCAAGAACATAAAATGAAAAGATGGCGGGATAAAGCGGCGTATTATGTTGTGCCTGTTCTGAGACTCATTCAGAGGAACATGAGCATTTTTTTCTCATTTGATAACTCAGATGTTTGTTTACTTGTTACCGTTTTACATTTTGCACATTGCATGCTCTATGTATAATTTAAATCTGTGTGTCTCCAAAGTCTTCTCTTTGTTTATTCAACTGATGTTTTAATTCAGTTGAACAATGATATGATTTCACAATATATTATGAATCACTACATATATATTCCAAGCTGCAGCTTTTGATAAAAAAACACATTCAATTGATATCAGTTGTTCCCTACCTTCAGACAGGTAAAATAATAATGAGAAATCCTAAATCTTGTAATGTTTGCATACAGGGTGAGGCAGGTGCCGAGGGTCCAGCGGGTAAAACCGGACCGGTAGGACCCCAGGGGCCTTCAGGAAAGCCCGGTCCAGAGGGTCTGCGTGGAATCCCTGGTCCTGTCGTAAGTCTGAACTACAACAGCGCTCTTTCCCTGTGATACACCGCTTATGCACGCAGCTTCATTCTCAAACCCACAAGCGTGCTCAAACACAGACACACGTCCACAGTGTAACACACGTAAAAAAAGCCATGGTGATGGACTTCATCGGATAATCAATACACCCATTTGGCTTATACATTAGTTTTGCTTGTTTATACCAGCACTCTTCCCCCCCCCCCCCCGTTTGGGCTATTAATCATCATGCTGAGCACAGCAAATCAATGGCAGGCCAGAGAAAATACAGGAGGATATAATGCTCACCGAATGCCTTTTTACAGGGTGAACAAGGACTGCCTGGCTCCCCAGGACAAGATGGCCCACCTGGTCCCATGGTTAGTATGTATAATATCACTCTCCCTCTTTTTTGTTTTCAAATGCATTCTTCCAGCTAGAGTCGCAGGACCTCATTCAGGTTAAAGAACGGAAGCAGGACTGTACCTGAAATAGCTTTCATTTGTTTCTCTGTAGACAATTTATGACATTCCTCTTTTTTTTTTTTTTATCCTTTTCATATTTTTTCTCTCACCTTATTTTCCTAACTTTATTTGTGGTACCCAGTCGTGTCATGTGATCAGGTAAATTTAGTCTAATATGGATTTTTTAACTTCTGCATTGTTTAGGGTCCTCCTGGTCTTCCCGGATTGAAAGGTGACCCCGGGTCTAAAGGTGAAAAGGTGAGTGTCGCCTCTCTTCTTGCGTCCGACTGCGAGCTCTTTCATTTCCCTGTTTCCAAATAGGCTTAAAGAGAGACATCCAAGCAGTGAAAGGAACCGTGGGATCGAAATCTAGGTTCAGACTCCAGTCAAGGCTTCCCATCACGAGCACAATGCCTTCCGGGTCCAATTGATCAGACGTTGGAGGTCTTTTAGAATTTCAGAGCAGCGTTTGTAATAGCGCATATGTTAACATTTAGGAAACAAAATGAGTTTTTGACATAGCTGCTCTAAGAGAAAAGCTCAACAGGATTGAATGTGCATTTAAATGTGATGTATCACTCTAATCAGCCTAATCCTGCTCTTTTCTTTGCTGCCACTGTCAAATCTGCTGGTGAATTATAACTGCAAAGTACATTCCGACAGCACGCATTACTCCATCTAAATTGCCTCCCACACACTGACATGATGGCTTGAGAGGGAGCAGTTTAAAAGCACACAATAGAGTCACTGTGTTTTTAACGCAGTCAAACAATTGCCATTGGTAAGAAGGAATGCCTTTTTCGAAGTCATCATCTGTTTGCTTTTTCTGGCTCTCTTTCAAGAAAGATATTTCAATTACAAAACCTGATAATTCATATTGTAAGGAAACATCTCTCTTCGCGGCCTCCCAGGTACATTTGGAGCTTCTGGGAAGAAAACCTATTTGAGTTTTTCCCACGTCAGACATGTAGGCCACAGCTATGAAGTTTGAGTGAGCAAAGGGACGTTGCTGTTATCTTCAACTGTTTTTGTCCTACAGGGTCATCCAGGGTTGATGGGCCTGGTAGGACCCTCTGGTGAGCAAGGGGAGAAGGGAGACCGAGGTCTGCCCGGGCCCCAAGGTTCTCCCGGTGGCAAAGGCGACGGTGTAAGTAATCGATACGCTCCATTGGCACGCTGATCCTTTTGCCCTCCTGCCCGTCCGCTGTTGCACAAGGTCTTACCACAGTCACTCGCTGTCGAGTAAAACTCACTGAAATGGGCAATGTAGAGCTCACCTGCACAACAATGCACATCTCTTCATTCACAATATCCACAAGAAAAAAATGTTTTTAGATTAGATTATTGGTTCAAATTGCTTAAAGCGTACAAAGCACCATACTAACAAGACTTTGGGACTTGTTGACCTCCACGGTCAACAATGTTTTTTGTTAAAAAAAAAGTCCTTCTATTTTGATGTTGGGGTATGATTCTGTGTATCTGATACCTGGTGTGTGATAGTACACCTGCATTGTGGAAAACGTTTCAACAAAATTGAGATATTTTTCTGAGCCCTGCACCAAAACAGGAATCTGTTTACACAGAAAGTTGAATGTAAAGGACTTATGACGGCCTTTATCCAATCTACATAAACATTGCAGAGCAACTGAACGTGCTGTTCTGTCCGGCCCGTGTGGCCCTTTTACTGCTCTGGTTTAGTGATTTAAGATGACGTGTTAGATTAAGTATCCGGACATTAAGCCTAATAAAATTGTAATTTACCCTTTTGTCAGAGCACAAGGACTTCAAAATACTTTTCACTCGGCCTATCATTTCTTTTTTAAGGACTGAAAATAGGTCTCATATTACATCTTTGCTGGGTTCAAAGAAATGGAATATAACAGGCACAGGGTTTGGCCTTCATTTGAGCATGAAGACATCCATCTGAAAGCTCGTTATGCATTCGTTCAGCGCATAAACTATGAATACGTACCACTGCTTCTCTGTCAGTATAGTTTAGATGTTTCATTTCTCCCACTGTGCAACAATACTTTTTTTCTCCCATGACTATTGTATATATATATACACCGGTATATGACTTCTACTTTCTTCTCATCTTTTCACAGGGTATCAGTGGATCATCCGGTCCTCTCGGTCCCCCAGGACCTCCTGGTCTGCCTGTAAGTCTCACTGATTCAGACATTCATTCAGATTCTACACTGATGAAAGAATGACTTACTATGTCCCATCTCATACAGGGTCCTCAAGGTCCCAAAGGGTCCAAGGGTTCATCTGTGAGTACTGCCAGTGTTTTCAAATGCATTTTCTGACAGTATGCTGGATGTGTCTGAGATGACGTGTTTGAATGCGTTCTGCTCCCAGGGGCCTGCCGGTACAAAAGGAGACAATGGTTCAATTGGTCCTCCTGGTCCTCCTGTGAGTATCAAAGCCCACTGCTCTTTCTGATATTACCACACAGTTAAAATTGTCGCAGTACTGTAGCATTGTAGAAGATGAAATGTCCAAACCTTTCCTACCACACCCTACAGGGGCCACCGGGCGAGGTCATCCAGCCACTGCCCATCCAGTCACCCAAGAAGACCAAGCGCTCCAGCGACGTGCAGTCCGATGCTGCCATCATGGACTACGGCGAGGGCATGGAGGACATCTTCGGCTCACTCAACAACCTCAAACAGGACATTGAACGCATGAAGTACCCCATGGGTACACAAAACAACCCCGCAAGGACATGCAAAGATCTGCAGCTGTGCCACCCAGAGTTCCCTGATGGTAAGCTCAATCGAAGCTGGGGTGTCCTAGACGTAAAAGCAGTGTAATTATAACCTTTTGTAGTTAAGACATTAGAGATTAGATAAGTGTGTTCAGGTTGAGACACCTTTTCGAAAAATGATATTGATAAAAACTTTTTAAACTTTTTTGCTGAAAACATTAATTGTTTTGGTTAATCTACTTTGGTAAATATGTGCTTACATCAAATGATCTCAGAACTATAAAATGCAAACTGGATTAGTGAGGTTGATATAGAGACTGCATATCATTACCAATATGACTTCTCTTAAAGGGAATGTTTTGTCAAATATTGTTGCACATTATTTATACCATGCTTCTGACATGATTTCACAAAGACCACCTGATTCTGAAAAGTATCTTTAATCCATATTATATATTCTATGGACGCCAGTATAACAGGGTGTGTGATTGTGCTCGGTTCTCCGTAGGTGAATATTGGATTGATCCAAACCAAGGCTGCTCCGGGGATTCCTTCAAAGTCTTCTGCAACTTCACCGCCGGAGGCGAAACCTGCATCTATCCAGATAAGAAGTCGAACGGAGTGAGGGACTTTGGATTCATAACTGCCTGTTTCTAATCACTGTTTCTCATTAAATATTGAGCCACCATGTCAAAGCAACACAATAAACGGCACAGCATAAAGCTGGAGTTGTCAAAGACAGCCTTTGGATTTGCTTCAGAGCTAAGCTTGTACATATTTGATACTCACATTTGTGCAAACAATCCATAAAACACCAAAAGGCCAATAGTACGGAATGATTTGACTCTACAAACAATATTTCGAAGATATTAAAATGACATCGAGGTGTATCTTCTGCTCCCAGATGACACAAGATGACACTATCCTTTAGGCCTAGCTTCCTACAACACCCGAATGCTCACGTTACAATTCCTATCAAAATATAATGCCTAGATTAATAGATGAAAATAATAACTAGATTAATTTCTAGTATTAATCTGCTTTGTTTGTTTCCCACAGGTCAGAATATCTTCATGGCCCAAGGAAGTCCCTGGAACATGGTTCAGTGAATTTAAGCGTGGAAAGATTGTACGTGTTTTTTCCCTTCTTCATTCACCCACCTTCTTCCGTTCACCACACAAAACAGAAAATCCTTCACTCAGTCCTAAACTAAAACGATTAAATGATGACAATGCGATGGCCATGCTTTTACCATGATCTACATCCTTTTTGAACTAGTGCCTACCTTTCAGTTATTGTCATTACAACTCATTACAATTCTTAGCTGTCCCCATAAAAAGCAGAGTGCATAAATAAAACATCACAGAGGATTCAAGCAGAATGCCTTGATATTTTTACACTGCAGTATACCTCTCTCTGCCCTTGAACAGTTTAAATCCTCTCAGTAAACAGCAGCTACTTTTTCTTGTAGTCAGAAATGAAAGAAAACCAGTTTGCCCTGCTCCATCAAAGTGGCGTCGTGCTGAGTTCAACAGGGAGAAGGTGCACAGTATAGTACATGTCCCGGTACGTCTCTTAAAGTACATATTCAAGGTTTACACAAAGCCACTGCTCCAGTCGGGGTCATAGTCTTCTGTTGACCTTCCGTTCCGACGATGACGTTTATCGAACTAAGACTTTTACTGATACATTTATTGCCAAACACACATTTGCTATTAAAATACAATACACAAAGTACCGTACGTGTGGTATTTAATTATCACATGAAAGATATTACAATGATGCATTAATGTGTCTAGCTTTGTTTTTTCCTGAACTTTAGCTGTTCACATAAACTCTATCAGGCCGTCTAAGTATCTTCATCTCGCTTTACGTTTCAGTAATGAGGCCAAATGCTCATATAGACACAAACATGATTATTGGAGATCTAAACAAATCCATCATCTTTTTATATATACTGAAAATAAATAGTTTGAAACGTGCAAATAACTTACAAAAGACATGTAACCCACTTACAAATATGCAAACAAAATGAATAGTAGTAACTTTTTAACAGTGACGAGCACAGTGCATTTACCATTTGCTGGACGGCAGCGCTGAACGCTTGCGTCCTTCCTTTAAACTCTCCCCGTCTCTTCGGCCGCCAACAGCTTTCCTACGTTGACGTGGATGGAAGCTCAATAAACATGGTGCAGATGACCTTCCTCCGACTACTGACAGCCTCGGCCAGGCAGAACTTCACCTACAGCTGCCACCAGTCGGTGGCGTGGCACGACGCCACCGACGACGGCTACGACAAGGCGCTGCGCTTCCTGGGCGCCAACGACGAGGAGATGTCCTACGACAACAACCCTTACATCAAGGCCCTCTCAGACGGTTGTGCGGTAAGCCCCTCGAAGCCCTTTTTTTACTGGAGTGGTGTCGCATGTGGTGAAATGAGGAAGAGCCGAGAACTGACGACAGCTAATGACACACATTAGACACAGCATTTTTGTTTTCTTCCCCGTAGCTCAGGTCAAAGGGAAGCGGGAGTGACGTAATGATCGGCTTGGGTTTTGTGCTTTTGCGTTACCGTGTCTAACTGGTCGCTCTGTCTCTCTGTTGTGGCAGACGAGGAAGGGCTACGGAAAGACTGTGATGGAGATCAACACTCCCAAAATCGATCAGGTCCCCATCATCGATGTCATGTTGACTGACTTTGGGGACCCTAACCAGAAGTTCGGGTTTGAAGTCGGGCCCGTCTGCTTCCTTGGCTAAATACAAATGGAAAAAAAAGGACTTGATGGGGCCAGCAAAGAAAGTCAAGTTGAGACGTTTTGGGTACCACCAAACCCCATTTCTAGCCCCCCCACCCCCACCCTTTTCTATGCCACATGCAAGTTTTGAATAAGAGATGGTGTAGCAAACATGTTTTTCCATGTATGTCTGTGTAACCCAGGAAAATACTTGTTGCCCTTGTAGGGCTCGAACCACATGACTTTTCCACGTTATGGAGCAAAGGTGAAGGACATTTGAACGCGTGGCCGAGAAGGGCGAATCAGAGGTAGCCGAGTGGGGGAGGGGAGGGAAGGGGGGGGGGGGGCACAGACCTCCTCTCTGGATTCTCCAGGTGCTGTATGAAAATGACTACAATGGTGCTTGTTTAAAACACACAAAATATAAAGAGGTGCTAAGAAAGAAGGTGTATTTTGATAATTATACAAAAACTAAAACTGTAATTATTATTTTGTACAATACTGTTTTCTGAATCCACTTTCAAAACTTGCATGGGTATCTGATTCAGCTTTCAGCTCTTTCATTTCAATGTTGGTTCAAAAATATACAGTTCAAGTTAAAGACATCATCCAATCCATTAAATTTATATTGATATATATTGATATTTTTTGTCAATACACACACTGTGTATTTGTCATAAAGAAAATAAAGTAAGCGTTCAAACAATTCTCTTTTGCTAAATTAGGCTGAATTCCCTTTGTATATATTGATAGTCCAAAGCTTGAGGTTATTTGCTGTTTTGCCCTTGCGACCGTTGGTGAAACAGCTGGAAGTATTACAGCAGCACCTGTATGGCAACATCTCCCACTAATGTTGTGCTCCTGTGCTAGTAGGAAGCAATCATGGCATTCCTTTTTCCTTTATTTAATTCTATTTGTCGTTTTTTTTTTCTGTTTATTTTTCTGACAGGCTTTTTATTTTGGTTGTATACCTCAAACTTTCTTGATAACCTGTAAGATGCAAGGATGCTATGCCCTGTATATACCTTGGTTAAGCAATTAAGTTTATATATTTGGGTGGGGATTTTTTAAAGAGAGAAATACCATAACTGTTAGACATCCACTGTTCAAATCCTTCTGTGAATGCAATGAGAAGCCCTATAGGTGACCCATTTTTGTAACTACAATGAGAAAATGTTTTGATGTGCTTTTTATAGTTCATTTAAATATTAAAAAACTGGATTCTAAACTACAGTGAGCTGAATGCCTCAATGGTTTGTGTACGATGACTTTGGAGTAGATCTACATAAACGGTCATGTGTTACTTCAACTAAAGTCTCTGGGCCGGTGCAATGCCATCACTCTTTAAACCAATAAAGAACCATCTCCCATTAGTTCCATCTCATATCACATGAATGGAAACGCAAATAAAATGTCTCCTTTTTTTTGTCATAAAAAAACTGAAAGAAAATCTTTGATATTAAGATGTTCCTGTGTATGCTGCTTATTTCCATGTGCTCATCAGAAGGTATCGCTGGGTGTGAGGTATAGTTTGCTATCTGATTGTGTTTGCCTGCTCAACAAGCACAAACTCCAATAAGTTGTTTTTTTCATTTATATGCAGTAGTTTACAAAGGCTTAACATACTGATTAGGGATAGGCTCAGTAATCTTTGCATACGCGTGATCAATAAAAGTTCTTATATATGACAAAAACCTTTTATACCAATTCTTAAATGAAATGGGTCTACAGAGCTGTGTGAGATTAGTCTTCATTAGTGTTTTGATTGTTTCCTCAAAGAAAGAACGTATGTGTGACTTCTGAGTGGTAAATTGTGGGAAAGAGGTTTCTTGTCTGTGACAGAGCCGAGGAAGGGAGCGCCCCACTCAACGATCCTAATGGTGCTGATCACATACAAATGTGACAACAGTCACACGTGACCGATAAATATGGCATGACCCGCCCATCTCTGCCACTGATCTCCCCTCTTATGCTCAAACCTAAACAACCAACAGCAGTAGCCAATCAGAGACACGGTAGGGAAATCCATGGCTTTACCATTCATGGAAAAACAACTTTGGAAAACCAGCCAGTTCCTTAAATGGCTGCTGGGTGCGTACTGTCTGCTCCCAGCTCCTGTAGATTGCTCCTGTCGAGACGTGTTTTTTTGATTGCTAGTTTCTGTGTGGATGAAACAACGAGGCAGATTTTCATCCTGTAGGCTAGTTTGCCCAGTTGCAGGTGTTATGCTATTGTGAAACCCCTTGCATGTAAACAGACAACAAACACCCCTTGCGAGAAAAGAAATAAGCCAATTTTTCAAATGTCAAATGATTTCATGTTTCCAGCTCAACCCCTTTGTCTTTAAGATTTCTTTGGATCGATCCAATGTGTCCAAACTACTTCTAATTATGTGTAACTGAGGTGGTTGTTACACTCAGATTACTGCAATCACACAACTCTTCGCCTCTTCTTGAAATTATGAAAAAACTAATTAGTATTCAGTCCTCCTGAGGCTTCTCGTACAAAATGTGAGCAATGGGCTGTCAGGATTGACCACCGCTAAACCTTTTATTTTCTCCTCAAAGAGGGCAGACGAAATCCACATAATAACAACTGACAAGTCTGTGCAGAGCAAAAGAAATGGCCTTTGGAATCTCCTTTTATCTTTCTTTCTTTCTCTTGAGAAACGACCAAAGAGAATACGCATGTCAAACCGAACACAGAGCGCAAACAATCAAGAAAACCTCCCTATGGCTTCTGTGGAGAATTCCACCCCACATGCATGTTACGCTTCATTAATCTTTTGAGTAAACACTGTGTTTTGTCCCTGCAGATTGCAGTCCTTGCATACTTTATAGTTCTTTTTACATATTGAGGTACAGTTTATTCAAATGCAGCAATAAAACTATTTTGTTGTGGAAGATCATATTAATAATCCCCTATATTATTATATAAATACGTGTCAGCACGCAGCAACTGATTTCCTTTCCTCTTTTTTCAATCGTTCTTTGTTTAGAATAAAGAAATGAGAGGGGAAGAATACGAATTAAACAAAACAACTTTATTGATTGTAAATGGATGGAAGGATGATATCACACACAGGCGCATTAGGCACTCACTGCAAAAGATAGACTTCCTGAAAGATCCTTTATTAAGATGTAAAGAGGCAAACCGTTTTTCTCTCTTCAGTGTCTCCAGTAGCTGTCAGTCTTACATACCAGCGCTTCTTAGATCAGCCTCAGATTTCCATATATATATATATATATATATATATATATATATATATACCAGCTGGTTGAGAGCATAATCATAAGCTAACGTGCTGATGCTTAACCAGTGTAATAGTTGCCATGTGAATCATGTTGAGCGTTCCACACACACTGTAAATCTGAGGCTGACAATCTCAAACTAAAAATAGTAGGAAAAAAATAATTCTTCCCTTAAAATGGTGCTAAGGGAAAAGTAAATGGATTACCAAAGTGATTACAGATCAACCTGAGGATATTTTCTTTGCCGTTAGTGTACAAGCAGTCAAGGCATATCACTTAGAAAAGGACAACCAGATGAAGGTGCTCGAGGGAAAGTAAGAGGAATCAGTATTGTCAATTGTTTTCCTCCTATAGGGATAATGAATGTACGAATATCATCACCAATGGGCTGACTTTCCCTTAAATAGAGCCAAGTTAATGTGTGCATCAAATCCTGACATCCAGATATTTGTTTAAAGAGCATTTTGTTAAAGGTGTGTGGGCCGTTTACCTTTACCCACGCAACTTGTGTTGTGAGTCGGTAGTTAATCAGAGTGGCAATATTTCAGAAGTCTTTGTTGCCAAATAGGTAGTAAAACAACTTAAAAATGTCAGTTTATTTCCTTCACTTCCTAGAACAGTGTTTGTAGCCACTCTGCCTTATTCATTTCAGTAGAAAGTGGTAGTATAACTATCTGATTCAAATTCAAATGATAAAAAAGGCTCGAAAAAAGCTTAAATGTCAGCAGTGAGTACACAGCATAGGCATGCTTTTCTGTTGGGCTTTGATGGCTTACATCAAGAAAGAAGAAAATTAATTAAACGTTTTGTACTCAATTTTTAGCATTTTGTTTTCAAGTTGGACACGAATAATGTCCTTTATGACGTTCCACGAATGAATGCAATTTAGTTAAAAGGGCTTTAATTAAATATGTTTTCGACTGTCAGAGTTGGAAACAGTATCAATGGATTGTGATTGGCCGACTGCAGCAGAGGCTGCTCTCGACCAAATGAATCATGTCCAGCTTTAATGCCAACGGAACTCTCTGTCGTCAATCAGGGTCAATGATGCCTCTCTATGCTACTGCTCAAAGCTAAAGTGACTTGAAAACAACAAACCAATTGGATCTACCCTTGCATAGTCCCCTAATAATTCCTAAACCCTAAATGACGGATGGATGACGGCCGCCATATGTACGCTTCACTTTAACTGTTCCAACAAGACTAATTTCAACCCAATGCAGCGCATTGCACATGCAGGCGGAGTGTCCAGGCACCACAAATAGAGAGTGAGTGATGTTGTGGAATGTTTCAATAAAAGTTTGGAGAAGAGAATGATTTGTTTCGATGTTTGTCCAATAAGAAAAACAGGGTCTTGATGAATGATCAAAGTTGTTTGCGTAGGAACAAGTTGACTCTTCCTCCCTTCTTCAGACACAGCTGCAGATGATACACTTTGTATCACCCTTCTTTCGCACGTCAGTTCAATACAGACATTAATAACTTTGTTAATGTAGGACTATGCTATTACATATTTTACCATTACAGTGACAGTCATCTCAAAGAACGCTCCTGGCTCTCAGCTTCAAGCAGAAAGGAACGTGGAGGATCTGCTAAACACACTGAATGGCGGGAAAATCCTTCTTCTGGAGTCCAACTGCTTCGTTACCATCACATCCATTCTTAACAAACCGTGGGCACGGATGTGACGGTTCTTCCTGATGTTAGTACATACTCTATAAATGAGAGAAAGGGGCAGACTTGTAGGGGGACAGAGAGGTGAAATTACTCTCAGGACATTTGACAGTTACATTTGTACACGTCCGGCCACATATGAGGCTCAGGGACTGTGCAGGTTTGCTGCTGTAAGCCTCTGCTAAGGTCCTCCGATTCCATTCATTTGGGACAGGACAACTGAATAGTGTACACATTTCTCAAAAGAACTTGAAAAGCCAAAAGTTCTGAACTCCTGTCAAGAGACAACAGGAATGTGAGATGAACAATAAAAACATCATTACTTTGCCATTAACTTTTCCTGACATTCAGGGTGCATCATCACCTAAACGGAGGATAAAAGAAACCTGTGGTGCATTTTGGGATTTTCGAGGATAGAAGTCAGTACACAATTTTGCAAAAAGAATTACCCTCATGGTCCCTCACCTGAGCTTTCATTTGAGATTGAAAGAAAGGATTCAGCTGAACAGAAATAACCAGTTATCCACGTGAAAGTGACGAGATCAATTCAGTTTACTGTACTGCATCACTGTATAGCCAGAAAAGGTTGTGACGGTCTTCACTCAACACCTCTAAACCATCAAACAGAAATCTGAAGAATTCAATTTAACAAGTCTGTGACGTGTTATTTCTTCGTGACATAGTGATGAAATTACTCAGTTGGATAATAATTTGTGTCTTGTCATAGCACACCAATGTGTGTACATGCATCAAATGCTTACATGTTGTTTTCTGTGTGATATCCTTCACATTAGCTGCTGCTGAACAGGCTCCAATGTAAATGTAATTGTCCAATTCAACTCTGCGGACTGGATTCCCATCCGCGAAAAAAACAAGTGTTTAAAAAGTTTCTCAGAACATTGGAGTATAACTCAATAATTTAATTAAAAATAAAATGTATTCCGCCTATTCATTTGATCTGATCTGTTAGTTATTGTGTGTCTCGTTTAGAAGCCTTGTGCTAAAATCTTGCATTTTATGCACTTTGCTGAAATCAACCATTAAAAGGGCTAAGACATTACACCGTGTAAAGCGACTGGTGTTTAAATACTTCATTTCTATTTTAAAGTTGTTCTGCATGTGTCTGAATCCCTTCCTTTGTTTGTTTGTTGTCCCGCCTCTGGGATGGTCTGCCTGCCCTTTCACATGCGAAATGGCTAGCTGAATAAATCTGTATAAAATCTGTAAACTTAGAAGAAAGTACATCTGAGCAATAGTCACCTCCTGATTCCGTACTTTACACTGTAGCTCCATGTCCAAGCACAAACAGAGCAGCGGTCTCGTTCTGCTAATTGGACAGGAGAACAGGAAAACATATTTCTACCCATACAGGTTCCCTGATGTTTATCATTGGTATCGGCTCTTGCTCAACATCACATAGAAATATGTATGAGTCCCTGAAGTGTTGGGAAAGAGGAACCAAAGAGTTTTTTAAGTGCATTGTTTCAGTCAGACTGGACTCCAGGCATCAGTCACTCTCTGAACCTCCTTGCGGAAAAACCTTGACCTGACATTAATGATTCAGTGGTCTGAATGACAGTCCCTTGGTTGCGCCGAACAGGCACCCAGCGTCTCCGGTCTTGCTTTGTGTTTGCCTTTCAAAATTCTCCAGTGGACTTTAAGGCCAAATTTAAAAGAGGCGATAGAGACGAAGAGGGCCTGATCAGAGACGCACAGCAAGCGATTGTGAACAAGCCCGGAGGCACATGCCAAGGCTCCCCTCATTAGAAAACCTGCGAGACTGTCAACAGCGCACCCACGGGGACCCATCACAAAGCTCGCCCCGTGAAATGCATCAAAGACACGTTCTCATTTGGATAAGTTTAGATCCTGGGCACGAGGTGTTGTATCTGTGCATGGCGATGAATCCCAAACAGGACAACACGCTCTGTGACCTCCCTGCCAATACATTTCAGCGCATCTCCTGGGAGGCGGTGAGCCGGTGAGCAGGTAAGGGACAGGCGTAAAGATTGTGTTTACCAGCCAAGGACAAGGGAGCCAAATCTCTCGGGGCGGGAAAAACACTGCACAATAGATCTTGGCAGTACCTGTTAAAAGATTTAACGGGTAGACTTTTCAAAAGCCGTTGCTTTACTCAAAGGCAAATAGAAGAGGGGAATGAAGCCGGGAGAGAGGGGTACGTCTCTGTGTTTGTTGAAATAATAGTGTTGGAAACGTCTGACAAGATCATACGAAAGAAACCGCTTAATGTCCTTCCTTTTATAATGATTACATAAGTATTCTTATGCTATGCTGTTACCTGCCTGTGAGGGCGTGTGTTTGGAAAGAAGAACATTTAGTCAATGTTGTTATGGACTTAGAAGCACACACCTTGGCTGACATTGTTATTTGGACCCGACTGCATAGGGTATTTAGGTGCAAGAGTGCAATTCTCTATTTTGTCTTTTTTTGCTCAGAGTTTTCATTATGAGTAGTTCCGGTTGGTTTGAGGAACTATGTCTTACATTTTATGGCCAGTGTTTTACACCTTTAGGTACCTATTCAGCCTCTCCTGCTCAACACAACATCACATTTCTAAATACTGTTTAAACGTTATTCAAAATTCTCATAATGTTATAATAAAGTGTTGCAGCTGCACCTTCCATCCTTTCTCTACCTGAAGGTTGCTTTTTTCTATAACACCTAAAGATGGCTGAAATCAGTTGGCTGAATTAATCTGTAGTGGTTGATTGTGTAGAATAACACTAATAATACAGAGGAAGTTTCTTTTTTTAATTCGGCACAAGAAACCTGGATGTTGGAAATGTAATTTGGCTTTAATGCTTCGACAGTGATAAAAAGATTTGTGTCAAAACATTTACACAAAAGCAATGAATAGAAACGCAAATTCATATTTACTCTTTCTGATTTTATTTAGAATTAAGTTACATTTATTTAATTTGTGTACATTACTATTTTTAGTTAATGTAATGTGTTAGTTGCTTAACCATCCACAGCAATATTGTAAAACTCTGTACACGGTTTGATGCATCAGTACAAACAATGGAATAATAATATAGCAATCTAAGGGGCAGTTGCATGATGGTTATTTACTTTACCATTTGCTAAAAATACTAGTTCAGTATCGTTTTGAACACTTACAGAACATTTGCACAGTGTATTGTTGGTTTGTTCACTCCACCGTTTACAGACAGCATTTGTGTACGAGAATAACAGAAAGCCATGAAAACCTTTGAGAACTATTTCCCTGTACAGCCTTTTCTAAAATGATGCTGCTCTGCTGTCACAGTCATGAGAAATATGTTCCCTTCGAGACGAGTTAGAAAGATTGTTCTTTACAAGGTCACACCTATCGACCTGCCTGTGATGGATTTGATATCTATCCCACATCTCCTCTGCAGCCTTACTCACATCACTGCCAGCTGAAGTTGTGTCACATTCAGACACGGAAAACATTCCACTGGGAAGATTGGCATTTTCTTTCGGAACCCTTCTTTATTTGGCACCACTGGCGAAAATGATGAGCATTCCTGGTTCCCATTAGATGTTTTTTAATTTACTGAAATTGGGTTGATCTGCACGATAGGTGGTCTTATCATCAATTCTGGAGCAATAACCAGACCATGACAACACGTACACAATACAACATTATTAGAGGGCTGCTTCACTCTACGGGCTACAAAATACAAAAAGCTCACATTCACCTGATTCACATTAAAGGATCAGTATTAAATTCACAAATGTTACACAAAACCACCAGGACAGTTAGCAGCCATGTAGGCAATCGTTCTTCTATTTGACCAGGGACTAGAATACTCTAGTACTAATATGAGCTCCTATTTGAGCTGAAAATTGATGATGTCACACGTCACCGGTCTAATCCCTTGATTGGAAGCAGCTCTCCAATGCAGGACTGTGTGCTATCCTATGCTGTGTGACTGTACATTATGCCCCAAAGTAGTGAAGGTCTTTCCTGATATTTACAAATATTTGTATGTATATATTATATATTGGCGCCGGCTGTGTCCAGTACAAGTTGTTTTTCTGATTAGAAATGTTCACAATGCATGATCAAATTACATGGAAATCTTTTTCAGCAACACTCGTGTAAGTAATTTATTGAGGACACACAGCACAAAAATGTACTTCATTTCATGTGATGATGAAAAAAGAAAATGAGTATACCGTTTAATGTTCTGGAGTAAAGACTCCATTTCGTTCCAGCCTTTAAGTCTCCTCGCACTTTATATCCATATCCATTGAACGGTCAATCAGTTCAGCGCATTTGGGTAAAGACAGTTTGAGAGCACTCTTCCTTAGACTGTAACTGCATTCAGTGACAATAAATTCCACTAAATGAAGAGCGTGGAGAGAAGCAGGGACTATTTCTGCAAGCAATTCCCATTGAGACTGTAAAGGAAACCCCTCGGGGACGGGGGTAAACAGAAACCTTCAGCTGCAAAGAAGCCGATTGAAAAATATTGAGCATTTGACCGTGAGCCTGCCGGGCTGCGTTTAAATGACAGGTTTCAGGGGTCATTTTACGTCTGTATGGCTGTCAAAGGAGGAGTTGCGGTACTTTTCTCCTCTTGAAAAGCATGAAAGGCGCAAAAACTCAGTGAGCATGTGCTCGAAGCCTCAACACAATGAAGAGAGGACAGGTGCTGCCATGCTCTATCCTCCTGAACCAGGTTTGCATTGTAGTCGTGCCAGGGAATCACGAGAGATGAGGAGTCAGTGTCCTGTAGTAAGCTGCCGTGAACTGAGTGAGATCAGCAAAGGGACAGGCCATCAAACCCTGACAAACAAACTAAACATTCTCTGAGAATGACAGTCAAATTTCCAATAAGAAATTGCCACGCCAAAGAAGCGATGCATTCGAGCACGTATATAGGGTTTATTCTTGAATCAATGGCTCGTTGATTTCAGACAGAGGAGATCTCATCATTTCTTTACTGGTGTTGATTACGTCAGCTGGAATGACAACTGCATCAAGCTGATTTTGTGAGCTACTGCCCGACTTTAGCTGGTGCAACCTTAATGAGTCGGTTGGCAATGCCCTCTGACATTTGAATATACCCAGCTAACTCACAAAAACCCAAAGGTCTTAAATATGAACTTGGTGGCTTCACACAGGCAAAAGACAAAGTAAACGTCTAGAAAAAAGTCAGGACCTTCACCAGTTGATTATCTATTCAGACGAAAGACATGCAAATGGAATAATACAATATGTTCTTGCATTTGTTGTTGTTGTTTTGTTCCTGCAGTACAGAGCTGGATAATGAGGATCAGCCACCAAAGACTACACTCGTCCAGGACCGACGGCAACACAGTGGGAGAGATATCCTCACACATTTGACAGTTGCTGGTTGTAATTGGGTCTCCTTTTTTGAGCAAATGAGTTCTTCACTTGGCTTCACTTGCTTTTGTACCTTTATTCTGTTTTACATTAGATCTTTTTCTATGTGCTATAGTTTTAGCTGTGCCTGAACTGGGAAACATGTGGCCTCGTCTTCAGGAGCTGTTAACATTATTTTTTTTCAGAAACAGTTTTGTATCTTCTAAAAAAAATGTATTACATGTTCTTACAAAAAGGATCAGTGACTGTTGACCTCTTTATGTATAAGTCTGACCACATTACGGAAAGGAAGCTAAAGGGAAATCAAATGTTGTTGTCTTTCTTTTGCTCTGTGTTGGTTTCTCCAGCTTCCATATAAACAACAACAGCACAATCTCAGTAGAGCAGCTTCCACACCGCTCCCCATCATAGGCCCAAGGTGTGTCGGTAACAAGCCTGCTAGTTACCCTGTAAATGTTACTTGAAAAACTTAGTAGGCATCTCAAAGATAAGCAACAGGCTTGCTCATGAAGGGGCTGGTTTGGGAGTCACTGCAGCGTTCCAAAAGAACAGGAGCACTTCACTAATTGAATCCATTTACGGGATGGACATGCTTTGGTGGAAGCTTGACAGGTGCTATAGCTGTCACGCACTTGGAGCTTGTCTCTTCAATAGATTGGAACGATTCCCAAGGCTTACAAACAGAGATTACCGGAGGCTTCAACAATTTGGAGATCTGCTCGTAGAAATCGAATAGAGGCAAAGCAAAGAGGGTATTTGCCACTCAACCTTCTAGATGCAGCAAAGGGAATAAACCCTGTACTGGAGAAAGTAATACCATCAATCCAGAGGTTGCAACAATGACCAAGTGGACAACGACTTCTCTGATCAGAGATTTCAACCTCACACTTCTCTCACTTTGGAAGCTTCTTCAACAGAATGAGCGAATCTGCTGGGTGGTTATGTGGTCCTGCTAAAAAACAAGGACAAATCACAAATGGAATGATGATGGAAAGGTGAAGAAGGTTGTCAAAGTTGGGGTACAACAGCTGTTACTGCAGCCCGGCTCTGAAGTCATCGTTTGATTACAAAAGAACATGACATGAGGCGTAGACTGTCAGGTTTGACTTCACAGTTTGACATCCTTAAGATTCCAAGTGAGGAGGCTTCTACGGCGAGATCTGTTTTGCATTGCATTTGTGACCCGATTTTGGTTTTGTGCTGTTTATCTTGATGAACCTGGAAACAGGAATTCCTTCGGTCTGTCTTACCTCTGGTAGCAATACATTTCTGCTGGCCGCAATTTAATGCCATCCTCACCTTCAGAGGTGTTACATGGCCTCTTCGGTAAGTAGCAGTAGTAGTAAGTTTGCAAGCAAGTGACCTGGTTGCATCATTGTGATTTACACTAATACTCCTTAAGCAATGCTTTGCTTTACATGATGATCTGATGCAGCATTTTCTTTTGTATACTGTATCCTTGCTCTTCTGTTCACAGTTTTACAGTCCTTTTAAACTGCCAAATCCAACATATCGGATTGCTGGATTTGGTGAGTAATGACTATTGCCGGAGAAGGAAGGAAGGAAGTATTTCCACTGAATGTAAATTGAAGGTGAGGAATTGCCCCAAGCGATATCGCAGCCATTTTCAAAAGGTACTGTTCCCGTTGTCTCCTTGGAACAATACAAGAGGAAATAGGGTTCAGGTTGATGAATAACAAGTTACCATTTAAGTTATTTTATGTCTATCTAGAAATTATTAGAGTCCAAACAACTATTCACCAAATTACCATTATAAATACATAGAGAGCTTTGATAACTATAATGGGAACATGTTAATAACACGTTTAAAGTTCACCTTGTTGACTGAATTATTCGCAGCATTAAAATGTTATTATCTCAATTAAAATAAATGTTTAGCCTTGAATAACCTGAGGCTTTAAGATCAATATCTACTACTATCAGCTACTATCTACTTCTTTATCGGTGAATGATTTCCTCTGATTTCCAAGATGGACCCAATTGATACATATAAGCTTGGTGCGTTCAGCTTTGGATTTTACAGTGTATGTGGAGACAGCGGGAGGGTTGGTCATAATAGTTTATAAGCCTTTTTGTGGAAAAGAAAAGGTGGGAAGTGGAAAACATGTATTCTCTCTACCACCTCTTAAGTGATAGATGGTTTGACACACACCTCTGCAGCACAGGGCGTTTCATGACAAACAAAGAAACACACCAGTATCATGGGGAGAGGACAAGTCAGAAAAGAGTGAAGATTCAAGAAAGGATCTTGCTACAAGTGATAAGACTGATTATTGTGTGATAAGAAACTGATTATTATTATTATGCAGCACTACTATCAAAGTCATTGGAGGGAAAGTCTGGTCGACATGATTGATGATGTTTGTTTCAAGCACTTAACATGAAAGATTAAAGATCAGATTCTCAGGTCAAGGCTTAAGTCTCCATGAATATTTCTGTTATGTTAAAATGTTAAGCGTTTAATAATAAATGCATAACTCAATGTAACATGTGATTAGACTTGTTTTATAATATAGTCCATTATCTCGTTATACGGCAGAACTCTATATATGAGTTATTAAAGTTAACAAATACATTCATGAATCCTAAAGCTATAAGTCATTAACTGTTGATAATGCTGCTGATAATGTGAAATAACTGACTAATTATTTTTACAAATGATTTAATGGCAACAATTGATAGCATTTTATGTCCACTTTCTTGTGCTGGAGATCTTAATATCAGGAAGAACTCTGAGAAGTTGCTACTTTACTTCCAAACATACACAGGATGTCATTACAGTTGCCTAAAGTAGAGAGGACACAAACTTACTTTAGTGCTTTGGTAGAATTTGTATAAGCCTGTGTCCGTGAGATGCAAAGCCAATTTGGCCCATTCTTTACGTATCATACAACAATATGACTAACAAGCACAGGCATATTTTATTGCAGGGGACAATAAACATAGATATATATCTGGTTGAAACAAACGAGCAGTCACACTCCAGATGCCACTCAACTTCATGAGGCAATTGGTGAAAGCTAATTGGTGGACTGTATGTTGCAATATGCAGTACCGGGAATTTGAAGTGGCATACTGAACCATGAGAGATGTGTGTTTTTAGCATATCACAATGGGGGAAGCACTGATTTATATAACACAATCAATGAGTCACTGTAAAAGCCTGCACAATAACAAGAAAGTGAAAGTGATGTAGATAAATGGAATTCAACCCAGTCAATTTGATCTCTTTCCAAAAGTGTGCGTGCCGCTGAAGGGAAAGCAGCGCATTTGAGGAAGCATGTATGTTTCTGACTCAGGGGGTTACAGATGGTTTGTAATCTCTTCAAAGCTTTCAAGTGTTGACACATCATTAGTATCACTTGGGGTGTGTCATCCGCTCTAAGAACGCTCGTCAAATATGGATTGAATTTTTCAGTATTTATCATATTACATGTCTTATTTAAGCAATAAAGTACGAGAGGCTGTACTCTCGTACCTTATTGCTTATTTCTGCACGTCAGGCCTAACAAAACCCTCAAACTCTTACATTATTGGACGATAAAGTACAGCTTCTTGTATTTTATTGCTTAAATAATGTTTTTGTGACACTAGCGATCAGTTGTCTTTTTCCTTTATTGGCGCTTTACAGCCTTTTACAGATTAACGTACGTGCAACACCACAAGAAGTCCACGAGGTACTATTCATTTTCTCCATTAGAAATACATTGCGTTATGTTGAAAAAGGCCAAACCGTCTGATCATGGAATGACAGCCTTGTTAGAGGCCAACTCAAAGGCCAGAAGAGAACAAGGCGCAGAATGGAAAAGGCATAACAGGGTGACAGAGGAAGGACGATAAAGCAAAAAGGGCAGGAAGGTAATTCTTGAACTAAGAAAAGCGGGTGAGAACATAGGGAAGGGGCTTTAGTGTGAGTACTAATGGGAACATTTCTAATGCATATTAGATATCGATTTGTCCATGCTGTCAAGCAATGCGAGGTAAAAACATGAAACCCATGCATGTCTTTCTCCAGGAGCTGTGGAAAGTATTGCCTCTTAAAGGTTCAGAGGAAGAAGAGCGGGGCTCAGGAAACTGAAGTATATGTGAAAGAAATATCTGTAATGAGCCATTCATTTCTCACTAAAATAATCACATATGGTTTTAAAACACAAGCATACTGTATAGTACAGATATATCATTTGAGTTTAGGGTGAGAGCCATTGTAGGGAACATTCTGTGTGCGTCTGTTTTAATTGTGCTTCTTCCCTGGTTTTCTGTGGGGATGATTGTTCATTATTGCTTTGATGCATTTCTTTGCTGGTGCTTTATGTTTTTGTCCCATGACCCATGTGCCGTTACGATGCGCTAGTAACAGCTGCTGGAGTAAATTGGAAGTCTGTGGAAAGGTGTTATGGCTTTATTGTGTATTCTCTATAGTTGTAGGTAATGGGGTCTGATTGTTGGATGCATGACAGGTAGTTTCATTGAAATGACCATTGACTTTGCTTCATGTCACAGCAGAGATGCACTTAGGCAATTTAAGTGGAATCCTCAAATGAAACCACTGCAAAACTCCAAATGCCCCCCGGGTGCTTTGTTGGTTGCCGCAATTACCCCTGTGGTTTGCACAAGAGCTGCCTAAAGCTCGTAGGACATGTGACTGACCCCTACTCATCTGAAAAAGGATCCTGAAGGGGCTCATTCTCAAGTCGTGCTTCCTTTTCTGCCATTACGTAACGAGGAACATGTTTATAGTTCTGCGTGTGAAAAATACTCAATCTCAACTCATTCTATATCCAGCATGCACACTGCCCAACCTATACTTTGCCCCCTTTTTACATTTTTGTCGATGCCTTTTATTGGATGCATGTGTGAAACACTTTATTGAGCACTGCACTAAGACAGACTGATGTGCTGCATGGGATTTCAAAATGATATCGAGTTCTATTTTGTTGAGCTTTTTATGGCTTTGTCACCAATGACTGTGCCTCCAATTGGTTTGTGGTGAGGCTTTCTGTGGGATTTATTCCCCATATAATGTCTGCGAAGGCAGGCTGTATATGAATAATACTTGGTAAAGACCAAATTTTATCATGACTGGGATTGGTGGGACTCTAGGAGTTGTTGTTCCTCCTCCTTTTCAGGCTTTGTTGGTCCTTTGGAAAGGCCCAGTCAGGTTACTTTATCCTCAAGCTGTCAAAAAAAGCCAACATTACATCTCGGATGTTCATTTTATATTCCAACAAAAAGAAAGATCTATTATAGACCAGGTTTGTGTTGTTGCCGCACCCGTTTTCCATCCCTATGACTTAAAAGTCATCAGCTCTTGCTGTTATATGTGGAATTGGTTAATGAGCTATTTCTAAAGCATGGAATACAAATGCACGTTGCACATTTTTAATTGACACATAAAACATTTCTACACTTGGTAGAAATGCTAAAAGAAAAAAAATCAATCAAATTCAATGAAAACAGATTAGCTATGTAATGAATGAGCAACAAGGTGTGACAACATCTATTGAGTCAACAGCTATTGATATGAAAGCTCTACTGAAGAGATGAAAAATACTGGTACACATTATTTTCACATTCATACCACCTTTCTCACATAAATACACAAAACCAACTAATTTCTCAATGTCATGTTGTTTTTCAACATTTCTCATGAGAGCCTCTGTTAGGGTCGGCACTAAAAAGGCATAAAAGAACCTCATACATGTGAATTTCTATTTCAACTAAATTATTGAATGCTCTGGTTTCGCTTGTTGGTTTCGCTTTTGACCCAGTTATAACAATTAGAGTCAAAACGGAAATCATTGTGCAACACACTGACCGCCAGCTCTCCCATACATGTGAGCTTTAGGGGATTCTCATTTTACCTTGTTATCTAGTATACCTGGACACAAACAAAACAAACAGGGACGACTGTGTGAGGTGAATCCAGTACAGAGTTGGTGACTTGCAGGCTTTGTAATATTTTCATGGATAAGGAAGCCTAACAAAAGCAACAAAAGATTAGAAACAAATTGGAGTCACATTTTTTTCCTTCCTGATTCTTAAAATGCATTGATAGGAAAAAGTTAATTGTATATAATATAATCTGTCAACCAGTATGTCATCTCCCCGGATCACACTGCAAGTAGATTTCTCAGTAAATGTGGCTTACTTCCGAGCATCTGATGTGAAGGTGAAGTTAACCTCCACTTGAACGAGCTGAATGCGGATGAAATCTATTAAAAATCACAGTGAAAAGAAGTCATGTCCACAGTCTGCGTCTTGTCAGTCTCTTCACACATGCTGCCTACCTTAGGGGAAATGTTAACATTCTTTAAAGTGTCTCACTTCTCGTTAACAGATGTGAAAGCCGTTGGAGTGGGAACTTGTCCAAATGTACGCCAAAGCTCAGGGTGACAACAAATGAAGCTTAGGCGAAAATTCAGTCAGGAAGACTGGACAGTCAGGAAGACTGTGTCGTTCTCCGGAGGGCTCCTCCCCCTGGGAGCACACGGCCAGCAGATTAGGGGCACAGAGCCAGATGATTAGGGGCGGGGTCGAGTACTATCAACCAACCAGACCTAGGTGACGGTACCATAAACCAATTGCATCATTGCCTGCAAACTTTAAAAGACTGTTTTCTCTCTTTTGCGGTCAGTTGTCATTGCAGCACGCACCGAAAGCGACCCGCCACCACCCCAGACACCTCCAATATACAGCAGAAACCGGCATATCATAAATTGGGAGCAACTTCTTCTCTACCACCACCACCAGTGTCTGGACTCCCAAAGAGGAGGATATGCCTCATCTCGGCTCAGCATCCCGGCCCCTGCTCTATCCGGCAGGATGGAGTCTAAGCCCCAAACACATAGCAAAATCCATATTTATGCCTGTTATAATAAAGCAGTGTTCAAATTCAACAAGTCTCTCTGGACTGAATTGGATTTGGACTGCAGCTCATGCCTCCGACTTTGCCAATTCCTGCCAGTTACGAGATGATACATTAAAAAAAGAGCCCTTCGTGCTTAGCTGATGCTGCAGCGAGTCCTACCACATGGACCGAAGGCATTAGAATACAACGCTGAGTTTTGATGTTGTTAACCACAATTTTTCACCACATGACGCATCCTCACTCCCCAAACTACTCATTAGATGACCTGTGTGTTAGTAAAGGCTTAAGAACAAGACACAACACACACAACACACACACACACACACACACACACACACACACACACACACTCAGACTCTTATCGCTAAGTAATGCATGATTAACCTTTACCTATCAGCTCGGGCCTCAAAATCGTATTAATTCAGACACCTGTAAACATTTCAACGTGTGTGTATATGCCGTTTGAATTGTTGTTACATTATACATCTATGTTCTGAATATAGTTGTAAATAAGTGTTATATATGAAGGGACGAAATGGAGGCTTATAGAAATAATGTGTTATCATGTAATTCATGTATTTTATTTACTGTATATTCAATTTACTGTTTTTTTAACACCAGAACTTGCAGGTCCCAAAGCTAATCATCTTAAAGAATGTGGAATTAAGTCTAGTTGTAATCCTCCAGTAAAGGTCTGCTTGATTTTAATTACTACAACCTAACCGTCTGAACCAGCTCTATTAAAACTTGCTCCATTAAACTGTGGTGAAAAGGCATTGCATCACTCCTGGAGTTTTTTTTTCCCCCCCAATCTACTTTGTGGATTAGATTTAAATTCCTTTTATCATTTCACCCCAAAACTAGAGGCCACACTTGTCTTATTAACATGCAAACACTGATGTAAGCCTGCTTCCTTTTCAGTGTCAAAGTTTCCTCATCAAACAAATTGCTCTGAGCTCATTGGTAAGCGGCGATCGGTGTATTGAAAAGCAGTTTCGTTCCCCTGCTTTAAACTATGACAGGATACTTTTCCTACCTGCCACAGAGGGAACACTTTGATGCAACACAGCGTGCCAGCTAAAGCAACCGGCTGCTCCAAAATGTCCAGGTAAACTACAGATTAGTGAGAAAATACAGAAAGTAATCCTTCCCATCAAAGTGTTAAGAGCAATGGCAGGTGCTCTACAGGCACTGCGTTAGTGAATGACTGTGTTCCCCTGGTCTAACGCATGCGCTCACTCACATAGTGTGACCCCCAGTGGAATCTTTAGGAATAGCAGCTACTTTTATAGTCAGCAATTTATGTCTTTTTGAAATTCTCACAATAGAAAATGTATCCGGCGGGCCACACTGGACCCCAGCGGATTTGGTGGGGCCCAGTGTGGGCGTTTACATGGTTGAATGAGAGTCAAGGTCAGGGAAACTTCCAAAGTCTGTAGCATTTATCTTGTGGGGGATTGGTTCCTCTGCACATAATGCACACCGCTGCATTTCATTGAAAAATAATTTCGAAATAGGTGCCTGTTGTATGTTGACAGTATGTTGACAACCACATTGATAATCCCATTTAAGCCAATAAGACAATTTTCAGTGTGTGTGTTACGTTGGTGTAATCGGTTTTTACTGTATCTTTACAGGTCAACATGCTAACGAGGAACTCCCAGAGGAGAAAAGGCGCATATGAAGCTATTTAGTGGCTTTGTAGTGTAAGTGAATTTAAGGAGCTACGGGCTACAAAAAGCTACAAAAAGCAACAAATGCATTGGGATAAGGGATTTAGTGAGAGATGCTTCTTCATGAAAACCCCCAGAGCAAAATGTCACACATCTGACTTCAACATTATGCAAATGCCAGCAGCTCTGCATTGTGACGCTGCTTTTCCACAGGCATGCATCTTCACACGAGCCTCTCTCATCTCCCCACCGCTGCTCCACTGGTGAATGGTTTCATGAATATCTCAGGCACGACATATTCATGAAACTATACATTCATGAGGGTGACCAAAGATATGTGCAGAACCCACCAGTCGGCATTGTGAATAAGAACCCCTCAGCTGCAACTCCGTATGAGAGTCACAAAGGTCCGAGCGCCCTCAAATGCTTCCCTTTGCTTTTAAATAGAGCGAGATACCAGCCTCATCAGTTTTTTTGTTGTTGTTGCTGCACCTGTTTCCCATCTGCTTCCCCCCTCTGATTACCTAAGAGAGAAACGAGCGGGAAAACACCTCTAATATCATGTGCCAATCTTCGAGGAAGTTCACGTCCACAAATCACCTGCTCCGAATCGATGCCATCCCCATTGTGACATGAATAATTGAGTCAGTGTGTTGTTAAGGCAAGGAAGAGCAGCAGCAGGTCATTACACAATATTCACACATAAAGTAAGACTTCTTTAAGATAAAACGCTATTATCCAGTTGTTGGTTTTTTAGTTATTATCCAAACAATTTCAGTGAAAGTTGGATGACACACAGAAACACAGCACAGCTGAAGGTGAACATGAAGGTCATCCAAATGTCACTGTCATGGATCAGATGGATGCACAGGTAGTTCAATGAATCTATGAAACGATACCTCGGATGGGTAGATGGGACGGAAAACCCCACCAAGTGATGTCACTTCCACCCTCGGTGTGGCTCCCCTGCGGTGGGCTGTAACTAAAACATTTGAATAACCCCCCACCACCTACAAACACCCGCCCCTCGCTCCAAACTTTTTTTGTTTTTCCCCTGGACTCAGACGGAGCGCCGCGGACTCGGAGCCGTGGGTGTGATGCCAGTGAACGCGTGGAGCCTGCGCCGCCGCCGGAGCGCTGTCCTCCCTGGGGTCGGACTGCAGTAGAGGCGCCGTGAGGGGGAACCAGAGGGCGGAAGCTGCACGCGCTCTGCTTGACGCGCTGCACCTTGGAGACGAGGAGCTGCTGCCGGGAGCGCGCGTGAAGATGCGGCTCCTGTTGAGCGTGCTGTCCCCGGTCCTCTGGCTCACCATCTTCGGATTATGTCCCACCTTGGTGAGTTTCTTTTTGTATTCGTTGCTGCTCGTTATTGGCGGTCCGGTCGTATCTATTGAGCCCCGATACGTGGCAGAAGATGCGATGGAGACTGTGTTTTGCCAAACTTCACCCAAAAGTCGCACAATTTCCTATTTCTTCGTTTACCAGCAGTGGTATCATCACAATTCCGCGGCATGCACTGCACTTCGGTGGAAGGTATACTTCCTCTGGCTGCACTTATTTTCATGATTATAATGATTTTAAAATATAACGAATAGGATATACATCTATGGGCTGTGACTGCCGCGGTCCTACGCATAGATGGAATGATACAATACGAATAAATCTCAAAACGAAAATGCACTGCTGCTTATAAATTGTGTGTATGACGAAAATATTCTATCGATCATCCTACAATTTAAATAATGTTACATTCGAAAGAAATATTTAGCTGCCGCTTTTCATTGTAGGCTACATATTTTTTTATGAATGAATCACGCACACAAAGTGAACAACATGCAATCAGCTCTTGTTTTTCCTGAATACCATCGTGTTTTTATCTTGTAAATCTATTTAAAGAATCACGTTCAGCCTATTTTGCCCCTATTTTGTCCACTTAATCTTTGGTTTGCAAGACAGATGTCTAATTTGATCATTGTAAATATATCTGGCAAGACAATCATTTCAGCATAACCCATAGGGCTCTCTATGCCCCCCATTAAGGACAATCCCTCTGTCTTAATATGATATAATATTCCTGTTTCTGACAGAATGTGGTTTATTGTTGTGCATTTTGGGTGGTGATTTGTATTTTTTGTCCCAGGACAAAGCTGGAATAACTGATTTTAGGACACCTCCTCTGAGCGTCCCTAGTGATTAGTGGAGGAATCGATATGCCGCTCTGTTCCTTATTGGTGGTGAGGGTGTGGAGCCGTCCACTTGCTGCTGATGAAACCTCAGCACCGCAGCTCCCTGGCGAAGTAGCAACACCCAGGATGGGAGAAAACGTTATACATTATGCATATGCAGTTGTCTGAACAATTTGAATCAGAGAAAACTAATGCTAACAAGAGTACATCAATGCGAGGCACGGCTTAATACGTTGTGTTGACCCGAACCCATTTGGCAATCTGTTGTTATCAAGTATACACCAAACGTAACCAGCACCTGCAAGGTGGGGTCAGTTTCTTATGATGTCCAATACCTTCTTCTTTTTTTTTAATGGTTGTCTAACAGAAAAAGCTTATTGTAGGTTAAGCAATCTAGTGAAAGTGTAATGGATACATCAACCACAAATGAGAATAATCTTTGCTTCCATGTGGATATCTACTGTCGTCCTCTTTCAATTTTAGGAGTACATTTCTGCAGCGTTAACCCTGATTACCCCTAATGGCCGTCACTCAGCTCAGTTTTGATCTTTTCCTCTGTTTTGATTGAACACGCCGTGCCGATGAGGAATATGTGATACTGCTAACGCACGAGCTGCATTTAAATCCGCTTCAGTGTTTAAAAAGATTTTCCTTTTCCAGTAACACGCTAAACTTGAGTTTATTAAGCTGTCAGTCAGCCTGTCACATGTTGTACGCAAGCTTCTGCCTCTTGGTATAAGAACACATCTCTTTTTGTTTGTTGTTTCACACCGGTTGGGTTTAACAGCCTGTCTAAACACACACACACACACACATCCATTCTAGATGAACTTTCTAAAGTCGGGGCTACTAGTGGCAGACGTTACCACTGAAATGTACACAGCGGATCCCAAAAGGAGCCTTTTATTGAAAAAGTGAAATATCTGCATAGTTTAGATTTCCTTTTTGGTCTTTGCCAGCAGGGTGATTACACAGTGACTGCCAACGGCATTGTGTTACTCTCATAATGATCCAAATGATGACTGGAATATCTGTTTTACGATTATACATTATATCCTGCAACTGGAGGACAAAATCGATTGGAGGAGAGAGAGACCTAATAGACTCCAGGAGTCTGACGTCACACCTCTGGCACAACTCTACTGCCCACTTAAAATTCCCTAGACATATCTTTCCTTAATCACCACAGCTAATGGTAAAAAAAAAAAAATCTATTTCGACATTTTAGGTTGAATCAGGTTGATTTATGTTTTTTCAACATCATCCTTCATTATAACTCTTGTTGTATGACCTGTTAATATAAGTACTGCAGGTACAGACTGGCATTATACAGTAGTATCCTCATCCTGGATACATGTCAAACTGTTACACCAGTGGTGATAACTTGACATTTGTGTATTTGTTAAGAGGAAGTGAAGCAGTGTTTGACGTAGTTCAGCATAGTAAACCTACCAATGCATTTGCAGGATGGGTTTTCTGTGCTCACATACAGTACTGTTGCAATGTTGTTCCCTGAAGTGTGAAGTAACAGCTGGTCAGTAACAGAAAACCGGTTCCCTACGTACTGAATTGTACCCGAATATGTTTGGTGGATTAAAAAAAGAATGATGTGCTTGGGCGCATTGAAAGAAACTGGAATAACAGTGAATCCTCTGGAGAGGTTCCTCTTGGGGATTACGTTCCAGTGGGACAGAGCTTTGTGTAGGCACTTGCGCTTTGTGTTAGCCACTTCGACTAGGGGGCAGGCAAGCACACACAGACACACACTCACAAACAACGTCTGATGAACTTGTAATGTAAGTAAATGTACTGTCATTTCACCACTTTTTTAAAAACTATGTGACCAAAATACAACCTAAAATGTGATTACAGGATTAAATGTTTAGGAGAAATGCATTCAGCAGGCTCATCAATATGACGTCCAGTTGATCATTAAACATATAATAGATAAAAAGGCCTTCCTCGGGGGGTTGCGTACCGTCAAGAGAAGGATGTCTTCTGCCAGCGGCTGAAACTGTTGCAGCTTCTTTGAGACTCTTTTCCAGCGTCGCATTAGCATTTTAGTGGATGATGCGCACAGACTCTGTAGGAGAATTTGTCCGCCACGCATGCCATGTTAAAAGATGACGGATGCTGCAGGCACACCCCTACACATGCGCACAACAATTTCCCATTGCTCATCCCCGTTTCTACGGGGGGGTCAAATCAAAGAGGACACCTTCTAAATATATGTGTCGACACAAACAAAGCCACAAGACTGCCGGCAAAGTCATTAGTTGTGACGCTGCATGTTTCATGTTTGAAGCAGGGAGGGGGGGACGGGGGGACGGGGGGGACGGGGGGGACGGAGGGGGGGCACAGCTGATGGACTGGACATAAAGAGAGTCCACTGATGATGGATGTGAATTGTTTGTACCGACAGCAGGGTGAATAAATGGTGCGTTCTGCTTGGTCTTAGACAGATGGTAGACGGTTTCAGTCTGCGAGGCTGTAATGAGTTGGCTGTCACCTTCTTTTAATACGTGATTCAGGATGTGTCAGTTGTTAGGCAAGTGTGGCAGGAACATTTTTCTGAATAATCCAATTGAGTTTATGTTTGTCAAGCAAGTGAATTATTCCCCTTGATTAGCAATAAGATGTTCAAGGACTGACAGTGACATATAAGCCGAGGTACTGAACAGTTTTCTGTGCCTGCATGCCTTGTGCTGTTTGTGCCCTTTCTGGTTTTTCATCCCTTAATTTCTACCTTAAAAGGAGATACAGGAAACGCGTGTCATTATGAAATGCTTGAAATCGCCGTCTTTTTATATATGATGATTATGAGCCTTTAACGTGACTTTCCTCTGTGTTGGAGCATTTTCACTCCTCTGGGGGAATGCATCTCTGTTAATAATAGTCTAAGTCATAATTACAGGAGTTGAGACATGATGTCTAAACTACCAGGGGCATAGTTAAGACGCTCTCCCTCTGTTGCCCTCATGATTACAGTAATTAAAGCCCAAGCGGAGCCCATATAATATGCATATCGCTGGATGAGAGCTGAAAGGCTGGACTTGGGGAGTGGAAGACATTTGTGGTCTCAATACATTTATACTGGACTCATTCAACCAGCCATATGATTATGGGCTCGCTTGTTAATTTCTTACTAGCGAAGATAAAATGTAATTCAACTTATTAAGGAGCTTTAAAGACAGGCAGATCTTGGCTAATGATGAATTACTAGAGCAGAGTTTAGTTTAGTTAGTTTAGTGTAACAAGAAAACAGGCAATGCATCTATTTTAGTTTGAGATCTCTGTAGAAGATATGGAAAAATCATATCATATTTTTACCATTGCAGTGAACGGATAGCAAAGCCTTCGTTGACACACAGGTTGACATCTGGTGCTCATTAGAAACCAGCTCATCAATACTCCTTTATGGCAGCCTTTGTTATCCATTGTGTGCATCTTTTATCTTTTGAACGGCTAGAAAACATCGCTATTGGTTTTGTTGTCTGTTCTTCAAAATCAAGTGCTTTTGTCTCAGAATTTTGCACGCAAATTCACTAACGCAGTGCAGCAGTCGCCTCGAGCAACATGAAAGTGCCAGTTAGCAGGGAGCTACACCATATCCATATGACTCATTCGTATTTTAACCAGAAAGGCGCTCTTAAAGTTGCTGAAAGTAACGTCCTATGCTGAAGTAAAATTATTGGACGCAAGTTGTAAGTAATTACATCGAAGAAATTGTTAAATAACTTTAAAGGAAATCCTGGAATGCACTACACATAGTAATGGGATGGAATCTAAGAGTTTAAAGCATTCCTGACGTCATTTTCCTTGTAGAGCCTATAATTGCGATCATTGCTTAATGCCCTGCTGATACCCAACCAGTGTCAACACTTAATTTATGCATACAAATATTTGCCGCAGACTCCTCCGCTTCTACATTAGAACGAAAGCTGGAGTAAGGAGTCTGTTGACGTCACTTCAACATCTCCTTACTGACTTCACCCTGCAGCATAATTAGAAGGAGAACATTGAAAGGGTAGGAGAAATAATCAAGTGAACAAACTTTGCCAAAATCTTTTTTAAACATGCTGCAGGTTTCGTGACATTTATGTGACAGGAATGTCCTTTTCTCAGATTCGACATGCTTTTTTTCTTTTGCAATACTAATGAGCATACTCTCACATTCCAAAAACGTGAGAAAAGCTGCTGAGACTTGTGCATGTTCATCATTGTATTTGGCATTTAATTAAAGAAGGGTACTAATCCTGGTGTCTACACTGCTAGATTTACCAACATAGTAACAAAACATCCCAATTACAAGTCTTCCTTCTGTGGTGCATATCCAAAAAGAGTAATGCTTGAGACAAGGGGGTCTATGATTTCATCAAATACACCTTACTTATTTTACCAATACTCGGTTTCGATTTCAGTAACACTAATTTATCCCCAATCATAATTTGAGAAATCTTCACTTCATTTCAGCATTTTGAGAAAAAGAGCAACGGCACACTGTAAAAATAAATCTGTGAAATATACAGTAAATTACTGGCACCTGTGGTTGCCAGAGGTTTACCGTAAAAAATAAAATGACACAGTATAAGACATTACAGTATGTCTTTTTGCACCTGTAAAATTCCCAGTTGAGAACCGTTTTGTTTACAGTAAATGATTATTAAAAAAAACCGGACATACCGTAAAAAGAAAAACGTGAAAGTTACGTTAAATTACTGACAGCTGTGGTTGCCAGAGGTTTACCGTAAAAAATAAAGTGACACCGTATAAGACATTACGGTATGTCTTTTTGCACCCGTAAAATTCCCAGTTGAGAACCGTTTTGTTTACAGTAAATTATTATTCAAAAAACAGACACGGTAGGTTTGTATTCTACTTGTGGATGAATGTAGCCTTCAGTGTGGCCCGAAAATGTCAACTGGCTTTTATTCCACCGATAAAGGTTTGAGGACTGTTATCATTATCATCCTCCGCGGTGCTCATGATTGACGTGACGTCTTTTTCAGCCAGAAGACTCTCTGAAGCACACCCTAGAGAGGAAGCACAAGGGCGGGAACGAGGGGAGGCTGCAGCTCACTCAGAGGACACAGCCAATGTGCCGAGCTCCCTGCAGAATTATCTATTCAATCTTCTCTTTGCTGGGGTCAAAACGGGCAAGAAGGTGGAACGCCTCGAGGAAATGAATCTCGCTGCACGCCTTTCGTCACACTCACATTTGAGAGAATAGATGGCATTTTCTTTCACGGTGTCCTTTACCCCTCCCTCTTTACCTGCCTGCTATGCATCGGTTCTTTGTCGGCATCTCGCTGGAACCTTTATTGGTCTCAGGTTCATAGTAGCCAGGATTGCTGCTGCCCTCGTTTAAGGGCGTTACCATTTGTCACAGCTGTCTTGGATGTAGGCATGAGGGTGGTAACAGAGCCGGCTGAATATGTGGGTTCATTATTAGAGCTTTAATGTGAACTCTTAGCTGTGTGATCATCAGTTGCAGAGCTGACTTGGGCATTCCACTTGCCTCCAATCCCCTGTAGTCTTTTTGTTTGGACAGGTTGATAGATGGCCAGATAGCATCTGTTTAAGTCTTTGTGTTGTGGCAGGCAGGACAGCAGGCTAACTGGGATATGACATTTAGCTTTACTAGACTGACACATGATTGTGTCTCTCAATGTATTATTAGGGCCAAGTAAAAGTAAATAACATGCAGGACTAATTCTTCCCAACACGTCTGTTTATCTGGTAGCTGCTTTAAAGATTTAAACATTTCATCTAATGGAGCGAAAAGGACTGCTTTCATGTTTTCTTTCATTGTAATGTCTGGAGATATCTGCCAAAGAGTAAAATTTCAAAGGCATGAATGACTCAGACACATTTCCACCGCATCCCCTTGTAGCTCCACCCATCTCTTTGTCTGACAGCTGTGGGGAGGAAGGTTACACTTGACAAATGACAATGACAATGAGAGTAAACCTGCCTTACTATACACGCCCGCCGATATGGGGGGACAAACGGGTCTGTTGTCCCGGGCCCCGGATAGGGGGGGGGGGGGGGGGGGGCCCAGAACTGGGCCCTCATTAAATTATGGAATAATTAAAAAAAATGTTTTAAAATAGGCATATTTGTGGAAAGAAATATGTAGTATTTGACTTGTATAAAGCTTTTTATTTGTTTTCTTCCTTATTGCCCTTAAAATAGTGGTCAAGAACCCCCCCACCCCCAACAAAAAAATGGTTTGGCCACTGATCAAAACTCGATGTTGTCAGCAGATTTGAAGTTCGGTACGCTCAAAATGTCCGGTCAGCACAAGTCCGGTGCTCAGAGAAGGAAAGAAAAGAGAAGAAGAAAAAAGAGGCCTTGAGATTTTCTAAACAAATATTTAAAAAAAGGTGGTGACGGTGAAGCTGGAACTACTGGAAGTGAAGTCAATGTAGAGCAAGGTAAACAGCGCAGCCAACGTTTACGAGCCTTGTAACTCGGGTTGCCAACTCACCCAACCCCAAATCCGGGACACTTTCGGCGGGCCGGCTGACCGGGGAGGGGGGAGCTGTCGGCTGCGGGGAGCGGTCAGCGCGATAAGTTCGTGTGTGTCAATATGATCGCGCATATAGTCCGCGGGTCTCACCAACTGCGCCATCGGGCTGTGATTGGAAAACGGGACTGGAGCTGATCAAAATTGCACATAATTCGGGATGTCCCGGGTAATACGGGACTGTTGACAACCCTACTTGTAACGTAACCGGCCCAGCTCTAATGTCAACGTCCGTTAGCTTGTAGAAAGTCTGACACAACACGTTATCTTTGACAGAAACAGTTGAGTTTGGTAGCTCCGACAGAGCGGATGAGACAGAGAGTGATGTGGGAGGGCCCAGGCAAGACTGTCAGCTGGCCTGCTACCATATGTTACACTCCAGTGGCAAAACAATAATGGCTACTTAGAATTATATTATTTGTGTCGATTTGTTGCCTCTCCGCTGCTCCAGCTGGTGTTTGGATATTTGGATTCAAACATCAGGTGTTTATCTAGACTGCATTTATAACGCATTGATTTCTGCCAATGCCACCTCTCACCTCCCATGTGGCATCCCGCGGGGGAGTTTCATTCCATTGGAGGACCCTTACAGTACAGCAAATGGAATCAACAATCATGGGACCAGCCAACACAATAGGTTCCAGAGACCAAGGCTTTACTCAGCTGGGTTCTCTTTACAGTGCATTAATAATATACTTATTGTATATAGCAAGAAAAAAATATATGTTTGTCATGTTAAATTGCTCACAAGTGAGTCCAAATCAAGGGATCAGGACTTGATGACAACAATTTTGTTTCCCTGACATATTCATATATTCACCCATCCATTCATTCTCATATCCTTACTAGTCCCCTCCAAATTTTGATCAATCATCCAAAAGCTTGATGAGATTGTGTCTCTTTGCATGTCAGCTGTGAGCGAACTATTAAGGATCATTCCTTAATACATACGCATTTAGACTACAAATATTAGGAACTGTATATACAAAAATAATAACTTGCACGGTACCTGGAGTTTGTCTTCTCTGTTTGCACCGCTACACAACTTCTCCTGCCATCGGTGGCCCTAAGCAGCAGTGGGTCAGCAGGGCCCCTCCCTTCTGGGGGAGCTGGAGCACAACATGCATAAATCTAATATAGTGATCAAACATCCTAAATGAGTGTACTTACTGGCAATGAGGAAGTAAAACTAACAGGTTGCAACAGGCAGCTCTAGCAGTCTTATTTGAATAATGATATTCTTCATTTTGAGAGTTCAGAACTTGCTGGGAATCTTTGAAAGTTGCCTGCATTATCTCCTGATTCTGGCAATGAGCCACAGAGAAATTGCTTCTTTTTTTTTTTACTTTTTTTTTTTTTACAAATGACTTTACCACAAAGAGAAAAATAAAAATCCTAATAATTGTATTATTATTTTTCCGGGGCTAATAAATAGTTGCCATGGTTACCCGGTGGTTTGGAGGGAGACAGAGAGGAGGGCTGACAGTATCTGATGGTCCTCAGGGAATTGGCTGCAGGGAAAGATGTTTTTAATTGATGGAACTGTGCGTTCTCTTAACTCTGCAGAGCAACAACAATAATGGACTTTTCCGATTTCAGACTGGTGCTGGTGTAAAGATCGTAGCCTTTGGATCAATTTTGCAGGATTGTGAGTGGAAAGTGGGCACTTAAACTGGAGACAGCAGATGGAAGAGTTACCTGCTTACATCAGATGGATGTGAGTCACCAAAGTAAAGAAAAACATTATTTTTATATAAATAATAACTATATATACAGTTGAACCAAAGCATTTGACCCAGTCAGAATTTGACCTGTTCCTTCTCCTTACATATATAAACTGTATATGCCTATTAAAATCTTAAGGGGTGACATTTCATTTGCTACTCCTTTGTTTATTGTGGCATATAGAGAAGTATAATAACGCGGTGTTGTGTAAACCTTATGTCTAGAAGGACACCCTTATTTTAACCACCAAACATGCAGTCTCGTCATATATTACATGCCAAGACGGAAGGACATTTGATGCCAAACTATGACCAGGGACCAGCCACTAATCGTACATTTGGTCAGGTCTAATACATTTTTCCAACTGTAAAGTGGCCTCGCTGAGGATCAAAGTTGGATGACAGTTCAATCAGATCACCTCATAAAAGTAGAGCATTAATTCACAGCTAAGACTGGAAGCGAGACTGACCTTGTGTGCGGCACTAAGAGTAATATATTCATGATCATTCATTATTAGTGGATATTGGACTGTCTAACAATCTATTGGTGTAATCATTCAATGGGAAATAGATGCCCAATTTCCAAATGAAAAATTCCATACCGGCTAACCGGTAAAAACTTAAACAAGCATTTGGAGTAAATCGCTACTGATAACTATAACCCACCAACACCTACTATTCCTATTGCTTAGAATCTCACTTCCTTAACCACCCACTTGCTAATTGTATGCTGCAGCCCACACAATGAATTTGCTAGTTGTATCATTTTACTTTAACAAAACACCTTATATAATTTGTAATCCCCAATGCTTGGGCATGCAGTCACTTTCGGTTTAAACATAAAAACACATTGTTATATTTAATCTTCTAAAGGAGAATCTTTGAAAACCACTCCAAAGCGAGATTATTAGCTCACAGCCTGGTTTATGAATTCAAATTCTTGTTTGCCGTAGTAAATCTGGTCAGAGTTACAGTGTGTGTAACCCTCTTTTTAATCAAACATGGAGTGATGTCAGTATGTCTAGCCGTTGTTTTGTGGTTTAAATAGTGAATACTAACACACAATATTGTATTGAAGACTGCCGCATCTACAGCAGCCTTAAACTAGATAGGGAACACAAATGTGTCTTGGCAACGTTTGTAACCACTCATGCACGTGTGTGTGTTTGTGTTTAAGTGGGAGAGAAGTGTGAGCTGCAGTATGCCGTTTTGTGAGGATGACTAAGGACTAGACTCTGGCGTGCCGACCTGTGAGACCATTGTTGCCTTGTGCTCTGATTTTTCTCCTATCCAACGTAGAGAGAAATTGAGCATATAAAAAAATATAATACAACATAAATGAGTAAACAGATGTTACTACACCAGAAAAGGTAAAACATTTTGCCACTTGTGTGTGATACAGTAATAATTTGGTCTGATTAAATAATGAATGCTGTGTTGATGCTGTATATAAAACTGAATAGAACTGTGCTGTTATGCATTGCTAAGGGATTTTTAATACATAAGCATCGGGGGGAAAGCGGTTACGTCGATGCCCTCTATTTGCCCATTTTCTTACTTCTCTTCCCGTTTCTTCATTTTCTCCTCAGCCCACGTTGGCGCCCTCCCTGTTCATTCCTCACCCCATCTCACATCTTATGCTTGCTGCCGACGTACTTCTGTCATGATGTGTCTGCATGCATCCTGCCTCGATCTCTTTCCCCTTAATTTGACAGTGAAGTCCTCTCTCTTGTTCGTTGTCAGCATTGTGAAAAGAGCAGCCCACATAAACAAAACCTCAACTTTAATTGATGACAAATGGGTATAATATGAATATTCAACACAAGCAGTTTGGAAATATTCGAAAATTCATAGCTAAGCAATCATTAACAGACAAAGCAGATTTGTTAAGCTGGGGATGTGTGCTCATGTTGAAGTGTGCTCTATTTGATGTATTATGATACTCCTAATAGTAAGAGTTTGACGGGGTGTATTTTTTGGTCTTTTTTAAAACCTCACAATACATGTTACAAAATAAGCTTGGTTGACCATAGCACATCCCCCGTGTCTCACACGTCGGTGTCTACAAACAATAAGACATAACAGATATTTGTCTTGCTGGTCCAAGTAGGCTGTGTAAGCTGTGCAGACAAATAGTTTGGATGAAGACTCAGAATACCACAGAATACCAGGCATATGAAAACATTATATACTGTAAGAGTACAATTTCTCACCTTTTAGACATCAACCAGTTAAAATGGTAGACAGCCCAAAAGTGTTGTGAGTCACATGTCTAGAATGTGTATCCATTATGTTGACTTGAGATGAGTCTTGACTACACCTTAAAATACAAGTTTTTTCAATCGATTTCTATGTGCAATCCAGAAGCCCACATGTTAATAACCAGCTCATTGGCTTAGTAAAGTATTACCTGATATACATGTCTGGGGATGGGACTTTTACTGGGTTAAGAGAGGGTGAATTTGCAGGATGTGTATCAAAGTTCAGCTTAAAAGCACCTCAAATCTAGCATACAATTTTCTTTCTTGTTCGTTCTTGCAGACCATAGGCCCAAAGGAGGGCTGGCAGGTGTACAGCTCGGCCCAGGATGCCGATGGGCGTTGTATCTGCACAGTGGTGGCGCCAGAACAGAGCCTGTGCTCCCGAGATGCCAAGAGCAGACAGCTGCGCCAGCTCCTGGAGAAGGTAAGCACACGTAGAAGGGGACATACATCAGCCCGGTGCAGCATGAGACCACAGAAGCACGCGCTCTTCTGTTCAGGTTGGGAATTACGAAGGGATGAAGTCCCACGAGATTCATTGTTCTCCCGGAGGAGTGAATTGCCGTGTTTGTTATTTTAAATTAAGAAAAAACACAGTCTCAACAAAAGAAGCCCATCAAAGTCTCAAATACAGGCGCAAGGGGAAGTCGTCCTTAAATATTTATATCTCATAACATAGTTTACTCTGCAATACTGTACCCTGCTATACTTGAGAATATTATACTAAGCTACGCTGCACATCTGAAAGTCAATTTGTGAATAGTGACTCTGTTGGAGCTGATAATTCATCATTGTTTTATTCTAGGTGCAGAACATGTCTCAGTCCATTGAGGTGCTGAATCTGCGCACTCAAAGGGATTTCCAATATGTCATGAAGATGGAAAACCAGATGAAAGGCCTAAGGACCAAGTTCAGACAGATTGAGGATGACAGGAAATCCATCATAGCCAGGAACTTCCAGGTATTCTTCGCCCTCGTTTAATCACTGCCTGGTTTAATCAAATGTTCATGTAATCTCTAGTATTCTGTTTGTCTACATTTAGCTGAAATGTTTTCATGCCACGTTCGTTTCACAAATGCCGTGACCATTGTTACATAAAAGGATCGATAGCTCTCTCAATGTCAGCATCGCTCAGCATACAGACTGGAAACGGGGAGGGGGGGGGTCGGGGGGGGACCCGAGACCTGAAGGAAAATTCTGCTGGTCTCTTCTCCTGGCCAAGAAATAGAATGTTTCAGAACCTCCTAAAACCATAAACTGTTACACAATGGTTTTTATATAGAGTCGTAGTAACTGCCCTGACATGAGGGGGTTATTTTCTCCTCATCCTGGACGTCAGTGCTATTAAGTGCCTCCCTTATTATATTATCCCAGTACGATTCCAACAGTTTAGCATAATAAGGATTCTTATTCAAATAATTCAGTATACCAATATATATATATATATATATATATATATATATATATATATATATATATATATATATATATATAAAAAACAATATTCAGAATATGATATAACTACCATATCGTAACAGTTAAAAAATATCCAACATAAATATATTATAATAAATATATTATTTTAAAGGATAAAATATATTATTACAATATAAATATATTTATACAAGAGCTATAGGATATGTATACGTATATATTAAGATGCACATATGAACCTAGTTTTTGGGGTAAACACCAACTCAAAAGCCCTAAAAACACAATGTATTATTTTGGATAAAATGTCCCTGTTTTCATCCATGTACTGGCTGTGTGCAAGGGCAAGCCCAAATCTCAATGTATTTTAGGACGCTGAAATGATGTCATTCATTAACTTTATCAGTAATTGGCTTACCCTTTGAGCCCCTTTGAGCCCATGAGAGGAGCAGACAAGCAGGAAAAGCCTACATTTTGCACAGATATCTTAATTTACAAATATTACCAAGTATATAATCCACATTTCAAAAACACAAATATTACAGATTTTTATTGTGTATATTTTCTATTGTATTTTAATATAATAAACATCATGGTGGGGCCACGCCGCATTGCCCTTTATAGACCAGCCGCCACTGGTGCAAACCCTTTGTGTTTTATGCCGTTCTACTCTTTTGATTACAAATACATAATATGTATGGAGGACTTGCTCCTCGGTCAAACAAACAGTGGTTTTGTTTGATTCTGACCATCATTACTATCCACATGGTATCACTCAGTTTTCCCCTTCTGCAGGAGCTTAAGGAGACGATGGACGAGCTGAATCCCTTGATCCCTGTACTGGAGCAGTACAAGATGGATGCTGCGCTCATTTCTCACTTCAAGGAGGAGATCAGGAACCTCTCAGTAGTGCTGACAGGTATCCAGGAGGAGCTCGGGGCCTTTGACTACGACGAGCTCTACCAGCGAGTCCTGCGACTGGACGTCAGGCTCCGCAGCTGTATGGGCAAACTCAGTAAGTGGTGAACACTGCCTGTGATTTATTCATTGTGTGTAAAAGGTATTACCTGGCAAAAGGCAATGGTGAAGCAGAAGACCCATTTTTGTTACATTCCATTAAAAATAAATGCTCTTTAAAAAAGAAAGTTTGACGTTAATGAGCCCATGCTACTGAAGAGAAGAAGCAATTGGTCCTTGTTTTTGAGGACTGTTTGTTGTATTGACAGCCTTTTCAAACATTTAGATGTTCAATTACCTTTCAAAGAAGCCTTTATAAAGCAAGAGTAGGCAACCTTTTAACCAGTTTAATCACCGCTCTCATGTCTTTGAGGGAACCACTGCGCTACAAATAAAGTATTACACATTAATGTAGCAGCTCGTAACTAAGGATGTTGATGAGACATCTGAGGTCTATAGATACACATCATCTCCTGGTGCATTAAAGGAAATAACATGGGCGAGTTATAAGGAAGTTGTGCAGTTTGAAACCCCAAACAGCAGTTGCATGATCATGCTTGAAGTGAAATAAAGCAGCTCACTGCTAGGCCCATCTTAGTATGCACGCAGGGCACGCTCTCTGGTGGCACAGGCATGAAATTGGCTTGAGAATTCCAGCTCAAGACAAAAGCCACCACAGCACATCTTACCGCTGCATTTCTTTATTAACAGCGTGTGGGAAATTAATGAAAATCACTGGACCTGCTACAATAAAGACATCTGGAACCCGGTTTGGGGCATGGATGACTGACCCTGCGGCGTCTACCAGAAACAACAGAGTGAGTCATGAAAGCAGGGGAGTGCTTTCTGGCGGCTGTGCAGTTTGTATAGTGTGTATTGTGTGGCTGACTTTTAGAACATCATAAGAGATAAAGATGGGAATCTCTGGGTTTGATTTTGAGCTAATTTATAATGATGTTTCACAACACCCCCCAATCTGAGCTGCATTTCTGTATTATGTTACACAATTAAATATAAAGCTTTTTAAATGATAATTTAACAAGATGTTAAGTTGTTTTGTCATCGGCCATTCTCTCCTCTTCTCTGATGTAGGTCTGGTACATGGACGGTTACACCAACAGCAAGATTGTGCGCGAGTACAAGACAATGGACGACTTTGTACTCGGGGTGGTTTCCCGGACCTACAGCCTCCCATTTAAATGGGAGGGAACCAATCATATTGTCTACAATGGATCACTTTACTATAACAAGTACCAGAGCAACATTATTGTCAAGTACAGCTTCGAGACAGGCAGCGTGATGGCTCAGCGGGCTTTGGAGTTCGCCGGCTTCTACAACATGTACCCATACACCTGGGGGGGATACTCCGACATCGATGTCATGACTGATGAACTGGGGATGTGGGTGGTGTACGCGACCAATCAAAACGCCGGCAACGTTGTCATCTCCCAGATAGATCCGGACACCTTGCACGTGCTGAACACTTGGAACACCGAATACTCCAAAAGGAATGCGGGTGAATCCTTCATGATCTGCGGGACGCTCTACATCAGCAACTCTCACCTGTCAGGGGCAAAGGTTTACTACGCTTTCTCGACCAAGGATTCAAGTTACGAGTACATAGACATTCCCTTCCACAACCAGTACTTTCACATTTCCATGCTCAGCTACAACGCCAGAGAGAGAGCGCTGTACGCCTGGAATAACGGACACCAGGTAATATTCAATGTCACCCTCTTCCACGTCATACAAACCGATGATGACTCTTGAATGCAATATTTTTCCAACTACAACTAAAAGCACCGTCATTTGTGATACGGGGACCTCCTAAATCATTTTGTTTTGTCAAAATGGACTACGGTATCTTTTCTTGCCACTCCTTGAACTTTTGTAATTTGTGGTTGAACTGAGCATGGACATCATGTCTTGATACCTTACTGAAAAACACGTTATCCACCTTTCAGACTTTTTTTTCTGCTGATCAGACTGAAATGCCTTATTTGCTTTTTTGGGTCTCCAAACCAAACACTTTAAAAAAAAATGTCGCATGAATGTCCACACTTTATCTGCAGTGATTTACTATGCTGTGTTTTGTTGCAAATTTGTTCAGTGACAGTGGTAGCTTTTTATCTATTTAAAACAACATCTCCTTCATATTTGCCAACACATTAAGCTAGCCGTTTATTAAATATAGTAGCCATTCTTTTAGAGATGGGCCTGTCAGATATTGCTGTCATGAATGTAACTATAAGAACATTTGTATTTTTTATTAAAGAAGACGATACGAGAATATCTGTGCATTTTGCTTCAAATTAAAATATTGTACATTTCATTCAAATGGTTTTGGTTGGTAAGATTTACCTTATATGCACTATTGTCTGATGGAGACACAGTCCTTTTCAAGTGAGCAATTTGATTCACGGTTGGTATGATTTAGGCCAATTTGATTCCGCGAACTGTGATTCCAATAAGAAAAGCATGTTGCCTGAAAAAACACTGGAGTCACACCCATAATTTGAGGAGCTCATCATGGTCCTAAGGATAGCGTGGACATATGTAATAAAAATAATCTGTCTTTATATTGTTCAATATAACAACACATTTGATTCAATAGTGGTAACGGATGATTGGGGGTACTATGTCTCAGAAATCCATTTTCTTCATCCTCTGGCATTTCAATCAGCAAGAAGTGGCGTTGACCTGCTGAGATATTTCATAGCGTTCAATGGAATCTCCTTATCCTCGCCATCATGTCTCTGCAGGTTCTTCAATAGCACATATATGTGTACTACGTAACGGGTTGATCTTTTATCTGTATGATTGGTAAACACAGTCACGTCTTCACGCACATATAATGAAACATTCCCGAGGCAAAGTACATTTGCATGCACACGGAAAAACAAACACAGACACAGTTGGAGGTAGACTGTAATCTGTTTATTTAACCATCAGTAATCAGAGAACTGCAACATCAGTGAATGGCCTCTGAAAGAGCCTCCGAGTTCTCTATAAAAATAAGCAAGTTATCTTATTAGAGGCAAGATTTCCTTTATTTGAAAAGGTACTAAAAAGCTTTGTTATTATCTCTCTTTTGTTTGAGAATAAAGATGTTTATTCTCAGTGCATGGGTTTACAATATCACATGCCTATGTGACTAGGATCTTAAATAGCCTTCTCTACTGTTGTTCCGTATCTATTGATTCCTCGCAGTCCAGATTACAAGTGTCTGTCGCTCCGTAAAAACACCAGCATCCCGGTTGCATCCTCAAACTGCAGGATTGATAACGATGGGGGGGAATTGACCAAAATCTTCTTTGCTGGATCTTTATTAGATAAACTATGTCTCCTTCAGAGAGCTTTATTAGCATTGATCTCTTCACTCTTTTGTACACAGCATGCATCTGTTGGCTGGAAACTCCTTCATAGAGACAGGAACGTTGAATCAACAGCGACAGTCACGAGGTACACATGACAGATCAGGCTGCATCCGAAAGGGCCTGCATTAGCATTTGGCTATTGGCCTCAACTCTTTGGGCATATAATATAGTCAAAAGCCCAAGTGAGAACAGATAAACACAGAAACCACAATAATAGGAAGTATAGCTTTTCTTTTTTCTTTAACACAACAAACGGTAAGTTGGATTACTGTCAGACAGGCAATCAAATAGAAATGTTAATGCCATAGATAATTGTGTTTAATTTAAGCACAACTGTTTAAGTGTATTGCTGGTGTTTGGAACCATGAACGATCCCAAAACGACAACAGAAAATAAATACAATAGAAGATGTCTTATGTAAGCACAGCATTATAATAAGTAATAACATGGTATCATTCTTTAATCTTTACATTTTAAATTGCGAGTATATTGGGTGGATACTTTTGAAGTGTTCAGTCCCAGAGCATTTCTTTTAAATGTCAAAAACATGATGCTGGATGTCATCATAAAAAAGTCCTTCTCATTACAAATACCTGTCACAAATGCCATGTACCACAGACACCCATAGCACATGTCTTCAGACATGCTCTTTGTTGCTCTTTGGTTGTTTTGTGAAGGATTTGGAATCTGTACCACAACAGTGTATTTCACCAAAGGGGATCAATGGGATTGTCGTGGGCTTCCCTTCCATTGATCCAGACGTGGCTTTGCAGGGCTGCTGCACACGGTTCCATTTCAGCTAAATTAATGAAAGTTCCCAAGAAAAGTCATTTTGTTCACATGCTGTCATGAGGTTGGTATCCGTAATTCACCTCATCTTGGATTTGGACTGCAAACCAGAGTACCTTCACACGTTTCACCCTCAATTCTCTGTAAAACCTTTACCTTGAAAGGGCTTTGTGCCCAGGCTCACTGCATTGCATTATTTAGTTGCCTGTCCAAATTGCTGATTGCTGATTGCTGATTGCTCAGGGGCTTTTGATGTATGCCGATTCTCTCAAAAGATTAGAAGCGGCAACAAAAGTGAATATCTGTTGCATTTTTTAGATGGCAATTCCCTCCAAGTCAAGGATGCAGTAAACACCTGCCAGAACTATTTGACAGTCTCACATGAAAAGACAACTTCTGTCTTGGCTGACACGTCAACAAAACAGACTGAAGTTTTTCTGAATTCTAATTGCATTGTCAAATCCACCCTGTCATTTCCTCAAAGCAAAGGAAGTTCTACAAAAGACACACAAAGCCACTGCAGCAAAATGAAAGCTAAAGTGCCATGTTGATGTTTTTATTGTGCAAAATAAAATGCTAATATCTGTCTTGTACAATGCTCTCTCACCCTCTGCCGTTCTCTTTCCGTCTCCATTTTGTGGCTGTGACTGATCTCATAATATATATAATGATCATGTTACAATGAGTAAACACTGGGGCTCTTAAAATGACTGCTTTTACAGACCGTTTAAAGCCAGAAAATATCTGGGGCCAAGAGGTTGATTACCTTACGTGCAGCCCCCACGCTATTAGTGTTTTTTTTTCTGAAGTGAATCCTCGTTCTTTCTCTACAGTGTTATTTGTGAATTTGTGGATGGGGAATGAAGCTTTACTGCTAAAATAGAATGTCAAAATTTCAACCAAAAAAAAGGTATAAAAAGATGATTTGGTTGACTCTTTTTAAAAATACCTTAGTTAATCAAAATGCAACTATTCTTTGAGCAGTATTTGGCTCTCAATGCCAAGTGTGATTTGAAAAGCTCACTCAACAGGAAAAAAACAAATTTCTTTTTTTCTCAGGTGCAGACGAAAAAGATACTTAAAGAAAAAATGAATGAGAGCAGCAACTCTAGCAAGCTGAAGAAAGAAAGACGCCAGAGGGGGAGACATGTGTTTGTTTTGCCGTAGTGACCCCGTCACTCCCATGAAGAGGGATGGTATGCAGGGGATTTATTGTCACCATATGATGATAGGTATTTCTGTTACCCTACGTAGGGGTAATTCTGTTACCTTAAAGAGGCGAGAACAAACCACAGACAAGTCGTATAACCTTCACTTGGCAAAGGGGAGCCCTGCCACACATGCAGTGTCGGCAGGGCTCGACACCAGCCTTTTATTCAATCTTCACACATAGACAAGAACAGAGTGGAACATACAAGGACGGGGCTTCACATAATCTCCAGCCTGGTGACAAGGTCATATGTCCTACAATGCAATCATTTACTGTGAGTCACTCAGGGAATCGGCCTGTGACCTTTCTTTAGTAACCAGTGACTTCTATCTAAACAGAGGGATCCGCAGATACCTTGATTGATCCGTATCCTGTTTCCCATCTGTTAGATTAGTGGTTGACAAGGCGGTTTTAAGGAAGGATCAAAGGTTGCTTCTTCAACATTTGGGGTTTTTCTTGTTGCTCTGTAAGGGAATTCCTGACCTGTAACCACTCGCCAGCTGCACGTGATAGATTAATACAAAACTATGAACAAAAAGCATAATAAGTACCCTCCAGGCCCTATCACCATACCACAGCAGGTTGTTGAAACCATGTTACAACTCAGGGGTTTGGTCTTTAGTTCTATTTAGGTGGATGGAGGAGTTTCTGCTTGCCTGACATGTGTAAACACAATATGGTGATGTATGTCAAATCTCACCACACACAGTGGAAGGTGGAGTCATTACACAAAGATTAAGCAGCTACATATGGTGCATACTTCATGTCCGTTGGCAGACACTAAGGGACCTGACATGACAGCTGTGGTCACTGGGTAGAGTGGGTAGGCCTAAACAGTACACATGTGTAACTTTGTCAGCTTCCATGTATCAAGATTTTATGAGAATATACGGCATTTACGTCAGTTTCATAATGCATTTATTAGTCGCTCAACATTTAGTGTATTAACTGTAAATAAGAAGTATTAGTCCACAAATAAAGTGTAATTAATCAATTCAATTCAATTCATTTTATTTTGTATAGCCCAAAATCGCAAATTACAAATTTGCCTCGGAGGGCTTTACAGTCTGTACACATGCAACATCCTCCGTCCCAAGACCCTCACATCGGCACAGGAAAAACTCCCCAAAAAATGAAAAAAACCCTTCCAGGGAAAAAAGGGAAGAAACCTTAGGGAGAACGTCAGAGGAGGGATCCCTCTCCCGGGATGGACAGACTGCAATGGATGTCATGTGTACAGAATGACTCATACAGATGTAGAATACATTCAATTTCTATAACAGAAATTAATCAAAGAATTCCAAGTAGCCGGCCAGATGTATGACAGGACCACTGCAGGGACCACCACCGTCAGATCGAACCACCATCCACAGAAGACTGTGGGGAGGGAAAGCAAAGATTTTAGGAAAGGGCAATAGTGATATGAATCATATTTAAAATGATGATGATGATGATGATGATGATGATGATGATGATGATGATGATGATGATGACGATGATGATGATAGCAGCAGCAGGCCAGCAGGGCCACGGCCAGAGTCAGGACCAGGGTCCTGACCGAACTACGATCTGCAGAGACCTGCTCGGCGAGAAAGCACAAAGAACTCCCGGGAAGGAGCTGAATTAGTCATGTGCATTAATGCAACGTGGATTTTAGTAAAAGGGGAGAGAGAGAGAGAGAGAGAGAGAGAGAGAGAGAGAGAGGAGTTCGGTGTGTCCTAAAAAGTCCCCCGGCAGTTTAAGCCTATAGCAGCGTAACTAAGAGCTGGTCCAGGCAAACCTAAGCCAGCCCTAAATATAAGCGGTATCAAAGAGGAAAGTTTTAAGCTTTATCTTAAAGGAGCTGACTGAATCTGCCCCCCGGACTGAAAGTGGAAGCTGGTTCCACAAAAGAGGAGCTTGATAACTGAAGGCTCTGCCTCCCATCCTACTTTTAATAACTCTAGGAAGAACAAGTAACCCAGCATCTATAGAACGCAGCTGCCTTGCAGGGCAGTACGGTGTTACAAGCTCTTTAAGATAAGAAGGTGCCTCACCAGCAAGCGCCTTGTAGGTGAGGAGAAGAACCTTAAATTCTATTCTTGATTTAACAGGGAGCCAGTGCAAAGCAGACAATACTGGCGTGATATGGTCTCTTTTATTAGTTCTTGTTAATACACGTGCTGCAGCATTCTGAATCAACTGAAGAGGCTTAAGAGATTTACAAGAACACCCTGCAAACAAAGAATTACAGTAGTCCAGTCTGGAGGAAACAAATGCATGAACTAATTTTTCTGCATCACCTTGAGACAGGAAATTCCTGATTTTCAAAATATTACGTAGATGAAAAAAGGCGGTCCTTGAAGTATTCTTTATGTGAGAGTTGAAGGACATATCCTGGTCGAAGAGAACTCCAAGATTCTTGACGGTGCTGCTGGATACCAGAGAAATTCCATCCATAGAAACTGAATCACGTGACAGCTGACTTCGAAGGCGCTCTGGGCCTATCAAGATAACTTCTGTTTTTTCTGAGTTTAGCATCAGGAAGTTGCAGGTCATCCAAGTTTTGATGTCTCCAAGACATTCTTGAAGTCTAACGAGCTGTTCGGTCTCCTCTGGCTTGATCGACAGATACAATTGAGTATCGTCTGCGTAACAATGGAAGTTGATGCGGTGTTTTCTGATAACGTCGCCCAAAGGAAGCATATAAAGGGTAAATAAAATGGGTCCAAGCACAGAACCTTGTGGGACTCCGTGACCAACATTGGTGGTCTTCGAGGATTCTCCGTTTACAAGCACAAACTGGGATCGATCCGATAAATAGGATTTAAACCAGCTAAGTGCAGTTCCTTTAATACCAATCAAATGTTCTAGTCTCTGCAGCAAGATACGATGATCGATGGTGTCAAAGGCGGCACTGAGGTCCAGCAAGACAAGAAAAGAGACAAGTCCTTGGTCCGATGCAAGTAGGAGATCATTCGTAATTTTCACCAGGGCTGTTTCTGTGCTATGATGCACTCGAAATCCGGACTGAAAGTCCTCGAACAAAGCATTGCTCTGAAGAAAGTCACATAGTTGACTTGCGACGGATTTCTCAAGGATCTTCGAGAGGAAGGGAAGATTAGAGATCGGTCTGTAGTTAGCCAACACCTCCGGAGCAAGAGTAGGTTTCTTAAGAAGAGGCTTAATTACAGCTATCTTGAAGGACTGTGGTACATGTCCTGTCAACAAGGACAGATTCATAATATCCAGTAAAGGCGTGCTAATTAAAGGAAAAACTTCCTTAAGCAGCTTCGTTGGAATAGGATCCAAGAGACAAGTAGAAGATTTAGACTTCGAAATTGTAGAAGTCAGTTGATCCAGGGTGATGGAAGAGAAGCCATCCAAGTAGGCATCAGGGCCCACTGCTGCACCCAGGGTTCCTACATCCGAGGACGGGTCAGCACTAGTTGAGGGCAGGAGACCATCAATTTTCTCTTTGATAGTCAGAATCTTATCATTGAAGAAGTTCATGAAGTCGTTACTGCTGAGGTCCAGAGGAATACATGGCTCAACAGAGCTGTGACTCTGTCAGCCTAGCCACAGTGCTGAAGAGAAACCTGGAGTTGTTTTTATTTTTCTCTATTAGTGATGAGTAGTAAGATCCTCTTGCACTCCGGAGAGCCTTCTTATATGTTTTAAGGCTGTCTTTCCAGACTAGCCTAGATCCTTCTGATTTGGTGGAACGCCATAGTCGTTCAAGCTTCCGTACAGTTTGCTTTAAGTTGCGGGTTTGAGGGTTATACCAAGGTGCAAACTTCCTACTTGTTGCCATTCTTTTTTTCAGAGGATCAATAGCGTCCAGCGTCGCTCTCAGAGAGTCCGTAGCAGTATCGAGAAGATTATCGATTTGGGACGGACTGAATCAATTGTTAAATCTGTGCCTGTGGATTTCGTCCTTAGAATGAATGAATTTGATCTGACTGGTTTTGCTACCTGCATTAGTGTGCTTTTCCAACGTTCTCTCCTTGGGTACTCATGCTTGGTTCTTGTGCGTTTTTACTTTCATTCTTGGAGGTTAAGCTTTTTGGTTGTATATTTCAAACTCGCTTTTGTTAATTTTTCCAGAATCATGATTGGCTTCGACTTATAAGGTCACTAAATAATGGAAATAATTAATAATAAATAATTGTTAAACTGCTTGAGTGATCTCAAAATATGGTTGGATCAAAACTTTCTCTGTCGTAATGACAATAAGACCGAAGTTGTTGTGTTTGGACGTGATGAACATTTCAGTGCTTGTGTAGATACTCTCGGCATTTTAGGCTCCCAAATTTGTCCTTGTACCAGAAATCTGCGAGTGATTTTTGACAGTGCTTTTAAATTTGACAGATTAGTTCTGTTGTCAAAACTAGCTTCTTCCAGCTGAGACTCTTGGCTAAGGTTAAGCCTTACCTGCTACGCAAAGACTTTGAGAGGGTCATACATGCTTTCATGCCACTGGCTTCCTGTTTGTTTTAGGCTTGAATTTAAAATTGTTTTAATTTTTAAGATCTTAAACGGGTTGTCGCCTTCTTACCTGTCGGAGCTCCTACATGTACACACACCTGTGAGGTCCTCCAATCAGATTCTCCTCGATGTGCCCAGATCCAAGATCCAAACCTCTGGAACAGTCTACCCTTTCATGTGAGAACAGCTCAGACCATGGAAACGTTCAAGTCCATGCTTAAAACCCACTACTATTCTTTGGCTTTCAATTCAAGTTGAGCTTTGACATCTTGACCTTATTCATTTCTACTGTCAGTTATTTTGTATGGCACTTTGTGCTTTGTTGTGTTTTATTGTCTAGTTGTTTTTGGAGCATGTTAAGCACTTTGGTCAACTGAGGTTGTTTTTAAATGTGCTATATAAATAAAATTGAACTGAACTGAACATGCATTCATAATTGCTCTGTTGTCTTGCACAGCCCATATTGCCAATGCTGTTGTATCAGGTGTAGTCCCCATCCCCAGAACTATGAATGGCATCCATATCAGGAGAGTGGGACAGCAAGATAGACGCGACACGGAGGAGATTTAATTAGCAAAACCAACCAAGGACACAAATCAAAGCCAATGTGTCATAGGTCTTGTGTATTGCCCATGCTTACTACAGCAGAGATTTATTGAAGCTTTCATGGATGAACATCTTTCATTCATGTGAAAGATGTTCATCCCTTGAAGAGGAGAAAAGCAAACAGTTTCCCCGTTTTCATTGTTTTAATCCGTACTTCTTTTCTGTTGAGGCACCATATTGTTAGTTCAACACTTTGATGTGATTAACTCTTCAATATATGCCAATTACTCTGAGTACACAAAGCCATCTGTGAGTGTCTATGCAAAAACAGAAGAACTGGTAGGGTCACTGAATCATTTAGGACCCTCCTTAAAGAAATTTCAAAGACAACGGAAATGAATGAGAGCTACCCAGGGATCTAACTATTATGGTATTTCAATACCATAAGAAATGAGCTACCCTCATTGATTTATTCCCACAGGTGTGCATTAGTTTCAGAGACAGTGCTCCTTCACGGCAAGCTGCCAGACATTAACTACAGCCCATCAATATGCTTCGTGCAGAGACATCCTCATCGGAGTCATCCTTACTTTGTGGTCTCAGCTATGGCTCTGCTTTTGTTACAAGCCCTATTGGATTTATGGAAGGGTGAGCCTGCAGTCAATGTCAACGTCACTTAATGTAGCTTAACTTTGTCTATCGCAGAGTAGAAACTTCACCTGTAGAGTCTTCAGCTATTATGTATGATCTATCAGCATACAAATGCTAGTCATGGTTTAGTCATTATAAATTCAAGTTTTTTCTTCTTCCAGTTGCACTTGTAAACAAGATTATCTATTGAAATCAAGGTGGTTTACAAAATTATGTATTATATTGTATATTTGAGTGTTGAACAGAATATAATGAGCTAGTTTTGCTAGAGAATTGTCTTTGGATGATAAACTATCATCCATTTCAGGAACATTTGACTAATATTTAACCCCCAGTTCCTGTGAGTTGTGTCTCAGGGGAATTTTAAGAGGCTTTTTCATGGAAACCCTAAGAAACTTTTTAGCTACATTATGAAAGCATGACCAGAAAATATAAATACTTTTACCCGACTCTTCCTCCCTGATTATCATGCAGTCCGTACATATTGTAAGTCATCATGGAATCTTGCCGGATCCACCTCCCTTGAAGGACTTCACCGTAATGCTTTTCTGGGGCGAAGACCTACGTCGATGGTATCCCAGCAGCTAAATTGGAAAGTGTCTGAACTAAAGCTTTAATATCAGCCTGTCTTTCTTCTCACGGACAAGACACTCTCTGCAGTCAGAAAATGCTGCAAAATGATTGCCACCCAAATCATGTGCAAATGAAACAAAGGGGAGTCTCTCTGGTTTGGACTCAGGTGATAGGACCACCTTCAAGGGCGCATGGAAACAACAGGAAATTAGCTGCTGAAATTAATACCTGCTGGCTGGAGGGTGAATTAACAATAACACATTGTTCAATAATTATAGTTACTGTTTAATTTCTCCCTGAATGAATCCTGGGGCTAAGCAGCTTGGCTGCAGTATTTAAACCCGATCATTTCAATTTTACATTTAAATGTAGTGTGTTATTGCACTACAATGAAATGTTGCATGACCAAAGGACTGCTTCATCTTGAAGCAACTTCTTACCTCATGACTATATCGTGATTATAGTTAAAAGGGGACAAATTAAGAACTGCTTTCTTTATAACCCCGACTTTTATGGTGTGCAGACAGTAATCCTCATTTGCGTGACTTTTATAAAGAAATTATGACTATTACTTTGATTTGATCATAGATCTGTGGTGAGAGGGAGCTTGGACCAGATTAAACGGCTTCTCCCGTTTAGGGGTTGGAGCCTATCCCTGTTGATATAGGTTTTACCCTACGGGCAGTCATTCACAGTGATTTGATTTAAAAAAAAAATCTATTTTTCCAATCAGGACAATTATAAGTAAATTTGTTTCTTAATATTAAATACACTATAGTTTTACTGCAACAAACAACTTGTTCTACCTATAGGCATTCGCATGCTGCAGTGTACTTGAATAATCCTGTGAGATTTATTAAAATGCCTGTCTGGACATTGAATGTGTGAATATGGCGTTGATATCGTGTGAAAGATTTGAAATTAAATTTAAGACTGAAGCGAGCAAGTCAACAAAATTATAAATTCTATGGCCGTCTGTTTTCAAGTTGTTTCATAGTCTATATACTAAAAGGCAATCATCTGATTAAAAAGTATGGCAATGCCGAAGTTTAGTGAATAAGTTCAGCAATCCCATGGCTTGTCTTTATCACACAACTAATGAGAGGCGAGAGTAATTCTATTCATAATGAAATCTGACTCAATCCATTTACCGGCCTACTTGTCATTCTGCACAATCTGTGCTCATTGTGTAACTTTTTGGGGTAAATTAATCATTGCAGCTGTTATTTACTTCCGATGTGTCCACAGTTGTATCAGCCAAATTGTTGGCATGATCCTTACTAGCTGGAGATCAACTTGAGTTTTGATATGTGATGGCCTTGTTTGAACTTGACCTCATCAAAATTTTGAGCGTAGGTATTTACTGTTTACATCGATAATAGCCAGGGTGCGTTTTGTAGGGGGATGGGGGGGGATTTCCCTCCCCTCATGCCGACACCGGCAGCAAAATTCCCCCCCTCTGCTTTTTTGTCAAATCGCACCCTGATAATAGCCAACTGTATCAATACATTTAGAGTTTAATGAGGCCCGTTATTCCATTGGATATACCTGAAGATTAAACATGATGACAGACTAGTTGCTGCAGATACTGTTCTAGACAGCAGTGTGTCATTCTGAAAAGGTCTTGTTATTTTACATTCCTCTGATAAATATTCAGCCCCACATTAACATACAATCAATTCACAGCAGCAATCTGCATGTAATTACTACCAGATTTATTAAGTCTGAAATCAATTTTGCAGTCAGCAACTGCGACTGCCCCCCGCCACTTTCTGAGCGTTCCGATTAGTGCTGTGATTTGTCAGAAATGTAGAGGTGACGCTGCATAGTGACACTGATTAATGAGGTAAAATAAAATCTAAAACACTTATAAAGGGCACCAGAGAAAATGTATTCTCTATTGTGCTTATAGATATGTTAGCCAATAAAAAAAAGGTTCTCAAATAAAAAAATTGGTAGAAACTAATAGTAAATCGCAACAGTGTGTTGATGTTATTGAATTAATAAATTAATGTTATTGAATAAACTAATAGTAAATCGCAACAGTGTGTTGATGTTATTAAATTAATTAATCTTGGAGGAAAGCCAATGCTAAGTACATATTATCCTAAAATCTTTGTTATTATGAAGTACTCCGCTAGTGGAGATTGAGACATTTTCCCACGTAATATATAACCACTATGCCTGTGGTTGCAGTGAGGGGCTTAACAAAGCCGCCACCTTTTCCAAAAAATCATGCTAATCTGCACAGACATTGTTTAGATATTTATAACAAAAAGAGCGGAAAAGTCAGACCATCATTTAGTTAAATAAAGCTCAGGCGAAAATTCAGTCAGGAAGACTGGACAGGCGGGGCCGTTCCCTTGTGGGCGCACGGCAAGCTGATGAGAGGCGGGGTCGGGTACTTCCAGTCAACCAGACGTGGTTGACTGGAAGTCCTCTATGGAACATGATTGTCCTTCAATAGTTCATAGAGGAGATGCTAGTTTAAAGGTGCACTATGCAACCGGGGTTGATTTTCCAGCCAGGCTCCCCCCAAAGGCCGAAAATAAAAGTGCAAAAGTCGTAAAGACGCTCAGCTGTTCTCCGTCAAGCAGAGGTGAAAGTAAGTCGGTACTGTCCGGTACGACGTACCAGTAGGATATTTGTGTACGAGTCCTCTCTCTGTCCAGAGCCCTTTTCCTCTTTCTTTCCTGCTCCGACATGGGCTTTCGCTGTTTTGTCGCTGGTTCCGCCATGATAACTGTACAAACATCGCCACTGCGCTACGAGCCCAAGTATATGGCTGAAGCCCGCAGCCTTCCGTCTCATGCCGTAAAGCAAGACTTTCGCGATGACGACACTTCTGAGCCTGTGGGGGCGACCCGACACTCCTGCAATTGCAAGTGCGGTATTTCCCCTACAGACCCCCAGGGCGGCCGAGAAAACCTTTGTTCGACCTGAAATGACTCATTTAATCCTCAATCGGTATGGAACATATTAATTAACTGAAAAATGTTGCACAGTGTGCCTTAACATCTAATTCAGAGCCCAAAAACTAAAAATGCAATTCCCACAAATGTAATAATTGTTTTGAAAATTGTCTACACTTTGTGATTAGATAGAAAAGCGTTCAACTTGTCCACATGCGTTGATTGAGAACATTTAACTGTGAACTCAGCACCCGCTGTATTTCCAGAAATGCTGATTGATTACACGTCCACAGAAACTGCCTGGAAGGCACTGCTGCTGTGTAAATGGTACAGAGCTCACAAAATTCCGAGGGAAAAAAAAATCAATGTACTGAGTATTGGACACATGGCAGCCTGCTGTGATGATTCGTTAAAGTACTCATATCCCCCAGAATCTGTAAATGCTTTGACTTCTTGCCAAAATGTGTCAATCACCCGAGAGGCCTGTTGATGCCACTTTTCTCCACCAGCTTCAAAAGCTGTCAGGAGTGCCTGAGGAATCTCTCTCTTCTTAGTGTCCTCCATCCCTTTCAGAAAGCACTTGGCCACCTTTTTAATTTCACTTTGAACATGTACAATAGAGTGCATATAAAGGCTATTCGAAATGTTCCTGATACGCATATCAATGTGTAAATTTCAGTACGTGACTGAATTGAAGCAACTCCTCTTTATCCAGAACTCTAGCAATTCACTCAGCTATGCCAACGCTATGAGGATAATCAACATCCCCACACAAAAACAAATGTTACAAGAACAAGAGGCAACATGTTGAATCAGCAACACAAAGTTTGACAACAGAAATCTTTACTCTTGTGAGATGTTAAGTGGCATGTTCCAATTACTGTCAAGGAATCAATCCACCTGAGCTCACAACAAGACAGCGCACTGGTGTTTCGGGTAAGACGTGCACATCGGTCTGTCGAGACTGGTACAGCTGGAAGGTTTGGCCAGCTGTATAATCTCATGCTAAAGCCATATTTACAAACTCAAAGAACAAGAAACAAGTGCTATTTCATCAAATAAGCCGATTTACAACATGTTATAGATAAGAGCCATTACAGGTAAAAGCCAGTAAATTAGAATATTTTGAAAAACTTGATTTATTTCAGTAATTGCATTCAAAAGGTGTAACTTGTACATTATATTTATTCATTGCACACAGACTGATGCATTCAAATGTTTATTTCATTTAATTTTGATGATTTGAAGTGGCAACAAATGAAAATCCAAAATTCCGTGTGTCACAAAATTAGAATATTACTTAAGGCTAATACAAAAAAGGGATTTTTTAGAAATGTTGGCCAACTGAAAAGTATGAAAATGAAAAATATGAGCATGTACAATACTCAATACTTGGTTGGAGCTCCTTTTGCCTCAATTACTGCATTAATGCGGCGTGGCATGGAGTCGATGAGTTTCTGGCACTGCTCAGGTGTTATGAGAGCCCAGGTTGCTCTGATAGTGGCCTTCAACTCTTCTGCGTTGTTGGGTCTGGCATTCTGCATCTTCCTTTTCACAATACCCCACAGAAACTTTACACTAGACTTCAGGCAACGTGGATCCTGTGCCTCTCCTGTCTTCCTCCAGACTCTGGGACCTCGATTTCCACCATCAGTGATGGAATTTTGGATTTTCATTTGTTGCCACTTCAAATCATCAAAATTAAATTTGAATGCATCAGTCTGTGTGAGATGAATAAATATAATGTACAAGTTACACCTTTTGAATGCAATTACTGAAATAAATCAAGTTTTTCAAAATATTCTAATTTACTGGCTTTTACCTGTAAGTGCTACATTTTGGTTAGTGTTTTTAGTCAAGGTAGAGTCTGAAGAGGTGTGTCTTTAGTTTACGGCGAAATATGTAGAGGCTCTCTGCGGTCCTGATGTCACCAGAGAGTTCGTTCCACCATTTAAGAGCAAGGACAGCAAAGAGTGGTGATCTTGTCGAGTGTTTTGTTCTCAGTGAGGGAGGAGCAAGCAGTTTGGCAGATGCAAAGCAGAGTGTGCGGGTTGGGATGTAGACCGGACCCGATCCATTCACAGCATGGTACGTGAGCACCAATGTTTTGAACTAGATGCGGGCAGCTACTGGTAGCCAGTGAAGGGAGCAGAGGGGTGGTGTTACAGAATACATGCCCATGTCTGTGACGTATTCCGATACATTAACTAATCAGAGTATTGTAGGGGTGTAACGATTCAGCTGTTACATTGATTTATCTTCTTCTGATCCAACTACATCGATCCTTATGTACGACATATATCGATCCAACATTGTTTTAAAATGTAATAAATCCATTGTATCGATACTAGGAAATAACCCATTGGATTTAAGCACGTCAGACTTTTTTTCTTAGCACTTTTAATGATAAAGGCTGTCACGGACTGAGCCGTAACCCACCACCGTCCCGAGCCCCGATTCAACTTCCGGGTTTCACAGGGAAAGCCGACGGGATGTTCCAAAAGGGTTGAAATACAGGGGTTTTGCGGGGGTTGTTTGGGGAAAACTATTTCTATTATTATTAACTGTTTTTTGTGTATATCACTAATACAGGTTTTTTTCTGCTACACTGCTAGAGCAGTGTTTGAACTTTATTCAAATAAAATGTGAATGCATTTGCCATTCATTGTTGTTTACTTATTCATAATTAATTGATACCTGATTCTATTACAGGAAACAACAGGAATCTAGGAAATTTATTTCAGTCACACTATCGTCCTTAAATCATGATACAAATCTAATCGTTACAACGAATCGTTACACCCCTAGAGTATTGTAATCTTTAGCAGCCACTGATCACGCAAATAGAATTTTCATTCAGTCTTCTGGGAAATGCATTACGTCGCCTTCATGTATTGAGAGAGAATAAACTCGTGAAACAGAGAAGTACCGTCATGTAATCCATTGATTTCAACAATGTAACTGTATTCTGAATTCCATCTATTTGGAACGGAATACAGTTACTTGGAATTTGTATTCTAAAATACGTAACGCCGTTACATGTATTCTGTTACTCCCCAACACTGATTCTGGATGAGCTGTGGAGGTTGAATGGCGGCAGCAAGGAGACCTGCCAGGAGAGAGTTACAATAGTCAAGGCGAGAGATGACAAGAGCCTGAATCAGTACCTGTGGCGCCTTGTGAGTGAGAATTACATAATATTATGCTGAAAATTGTTATATGATATGTATATTATATTTTACTGAATTGACCGTGTAGGAATAAATATGAAATCCCAAACTGCAGAGTAGAACATTTCCCATCAGCCTCCACTGCCAACCTGTTAAATCCATTTATTAGTGGATGGATGGCTGTTTTAAGCAAGCGCTCTTGAAAGACCACAAATCCCTTTTTTTACCAAATAAAAAGTTATTACAGCCAGGATCACTCAATACTAGTCTAAAGTCAGTTCTACGATATCAAAATACAAGGCTCAGCCTTTGTGCGTAGGACAAGGGGAACGGAAAGGGGAATTTAAATATATGGGTTTTCACTGCCCTCTCATCCTTCAGCTAGTGCACATGACCACATTGCACTTCCTTAACAAAGTATGTCTGCATATTGTATTGTAGTATTTATTGGCTTGCATTGATATGTATAATCCATGGCAGTATCACGAATTGAGGAAGGTCTGAAAGGTCTGCGGTTTCAGAGAGCCAATTTACATTCATGTGGGCAACAGCAAAAAGCCAACTGAAGAGCCCCGGTAAGGGAGGAAAATTGAGGGAGCCCACAAGAGAGAAATACAGAGCAGCAAAGAAACAATCCAACAAGGAAACAAAAATGTGAGGACATGTTGGACAGACACTTCTCTACCCGATTCCCTCTTTTTAAGGAGGGAAATACTTCAGTTTCCATTCTATAAAGGCATTACAAAAAGGATTACATAGGCCCTAGTATATGAATTAAAATTGTGGCACATGGGGATTACGATTATGACGGCCTCGGGACCCCTGTGCCCCGTCGCGCCAACAAACCTCCCCCCTCTCGCAGGGAGCCACGCCACAACTCATCAGACGAGACAACCCGCTGAATTAAAGCATATTACTAAGCGGAGAAAAATAAAGTAACAAGGATTCCCTCAGTAGCGGCGAGCGAAGAGGGAAGAGCCCAGCGCCGAATCCCCACCCGGCGGTTGGGGCCGACCGCCGACCTCGACGTATACTCCAGTGCGACTTATTTATGTATTTTTCTTCTTTATTATGCATTTTTTGGCTGGTGTGACTCGTACTCCGGAGCGACATATAGTCCGGAAAATACGGTACACAGGTTGTTTTGTCCTTTGTGCTGGCACAATCTTAGTGATTTGGAAAGGACTTAGGAGAGTGTCTTTCACCGATCATAATTGTTACTCACACTCCTGAGTAAAAATAAATCCGTCTCACCTCCCCATCGGTTTATTTTTTTATTGCTTGCATCTTGTGCTGCAAAATAATTTATATTCCTCATTCAATTTTAATTTGCATCTTTTTGCTCATTGTGCAATGTATAGTAAACCTACTTACTGCTGCTACATTGAATGACATAGTCAAGATGAAAAGAAGAATTGCTGATGTCAATTCGTTTTTTTAGACGGCATGTGCACAGTATAGAATAAATGCCATAACTTCTGTGTGACGAAATATAAATATTACATATCAATATAATACCTAAAGAGAGGTTTGGCCAGCAGCATTAAAAACTTCACTCAGTCTTGTGCATGTGCTCCCAGTTTGGGCCCTTCAGTGCATTCCAGCACTTACTTGTGATGAATTGGAGTAATTTACTTTCTCAGTGTAGCCGCATTTTTGCTCCAAATATCTTGGTCTACTTCTATTCCAGCTCCTCATTTTATACAGTATATTCTCTGAAATGACTTTACAGGCCTCAGTGATAGAGATTGATAGTACGTTTTGTTCTGTACGAGAGTGGGAGTGAAGAGAAATGTCTCACTGTTGTACCTACTTGTTCAAACTGCAAAAAAGATGTCATCTGCTGATGTTTTCTCACATAGATTTCATGGCTGCGCAGTTCCTTCATAGACATTTACCAATCCCTTTGTCATTCTTTTGGAAACTGTATAAAATGTACAGTTAATTGTACATCATTTTCAGTGCAAAATTGGAAATGAGTGATTATATGGACTATAACCAAAGACTAGAGCCATGCTACTCTCTCAGGGACACACCATAATTGACATGTAGTCAGACAAAATTCCTTTTATGCATTTCGTTATGCCCTATTATCAACCTTCTGAGTAGTACAAGTAAATCTGGATTTACTTGTTTTTGTTTTTGGAGATGGCCAGTCCTTCATATTGTAGGGGACTTCTGATCATCGAGCACAGCGCTGTTGAAATACACCATTACTTTCCAAGTTAAGCACTGGCTGAAAACAAAAGTTGAATCTCAGTGACTCCAAGTTATCTGAAAAGTCCTCCCCTTGTCAGCTTAAGGTAAGATAATCACATTCATTTCTAAAATAGACCACTTTTAAAGCAGATTTCTCAGGTCACTTTCATCTGTGCCACTCTACTTTCCACTGCTGTTCCCCCGTAATTTATTTGGCAGGTTTGTGGGTGGACGGACAGGCCTGTGACCTGAAGGTTTGGGGGTTTAATCTTGTAACAATCAATGCCAATCGACAGACCTGTGCCTTGACAAAGTACTCCTGAGTAAGCAGCAGACTTTGCATGACATCTCATTGCAAGTGGCCACAGGCAGTCACAGCAGTCATATAGTTCCTCTCTGCAATAGTGTGTGAAATATGAAGCTGTATACAGACATGATTATGCGTTTAATTTAGTATAGTGTCTCGTCTTTGACAGTTATGGACAGCAAGAAAAACTTCAATTTATATCTGTACTTTCATTGAATGCTCCACGCATCTTCATAGTCTTTCTGATGCTAAATGCAAGATTGTGCATGGTGAATGAAAGTACAATACGCTGTATTTTTGCATCATAGAAATGGATCACTGTCAGGGAAGATCTCCCTACAATGCTGGTGGTTTGGCACAAGGAGCAAAGCAGGGTGTTAAATTGAACAGTCATCAAGTCACTGTGGGCGTTATCTGAATGTCCCCTCCGCTTTCCTCAACGGAAACTCACTTCTGCCGCATGATTACATTGGATGAGGAAGGAAGGCTTCTCTCCATAAAATAATCTATACGCTGTGGATTGAAATTACATGGCCACAGCTGTGGGCTGCAGACACCTTTTTAGGGGTCAAGCATAAAAAGACAAGGAACATGTTAGGGATGGGAAAGTCATTACCCTCCTGTTTTAACTCCCCTTATCAAAGGCTGCGACAGCCTGATCTTTGAAAGAAATAGAAACATATGCAGAGGGCTGGAGAAAGAATATTCTCGTAGGTTTATGCACAACACGTGTGAGGCTGCAAAACCATCTCCTCACTTCGCACACTGCAAACATAAATTACACACTCGAACCAAAAAAGGTGGAGGCTGCCAGCACAGGAAAATAAATCAGATACCACGGATACATCTGGCCGATAAAAGATGATAAAAAAATCCCACTGCAGGGAATTTTTCAAATGTGTAATGATCATTTTATCTCCATCTGTATTTGTGAAAACATTACAAATGAATAAATCGTTTCTAATGAATCAGTTTAGGTTTGAATGAGTAAAACCTATTTGGAAATGGTTCCGTTTGATGTGTGATTGTCCGGTGATTTGCACAAATGTTTGGTTAGTCTATAAATAAGCTCACTACAAAGGGTTAGTTTGTACACATTTTCAGTTTCTGCTCAAAAGCCAATTGGGCTCAGATTAAAATATATGATTTCACCATCCAAGCAAATATATAATTCAATTTAAGGCACTTCAGCCAAAGAAAATTGGTTTGTGAAATGACAGAAAAAAGGGAGCTTTTTGTTGCCGTTATAAATCTTGACTCCCGGAGCAGCTCGAGATACTTTAGTGACCTTCGCTAGGCTAGCTGAATTTGATATTAAAAGGTAATGATTTTCTTTTCACTTTCATGACTAGGCCAGTAGTGTGTGTCCAATAGTCCATGAGGATGTCAAACAGGCAAATGAGGAGGCGCTTAGGATCATTCTGTACTTAAAATAGTATCAAGTGGATGTCTAGACAGTTTTCTTACTTAAATATGCATGCAGATCAAATACATTTTTAAAAAAGGCACGTTTTTTTCTGTGTTTTGAGAATATTAATTATTTAAAATTCAGTCAGTAAAATGTGTATCCGGTGTGATCATCCGTAATTGTCTGATGGCATTGGACTCTCATGGAACCGGAGCCAGCAAGGTTGGGTCGGGCTTCGAGCCTCAAAAGAAGCCGACAGTCAAAGTCATCCCATTTTTTAAGGGAAATACTTTGTAGTATTAATCCTGCCCTTTTTCCCCTACATCAGAGACGAGCCTCAATATTTATTTTCCCACCTCTTAACTACCTGTCACTTGTGTTCATCCAGAGGGAACTTGAGTACCAATTAAATATCCAGCACACAGAATCATTGAACACTTAAAACTTCCTTTACAGCCTACTTGGACCTAAAAAATAAGGAAGCAGGTAATCTCGTATTTTATTCAACTGCAATAGAACAGGAATTATGCCACAGAGTGAGTCAAAATTTGGCTCAGTCGGACCTTTGGGGAAGTTAATCACAAGGGTCAAGGAAAACAAACTGCCTGATTCGGAAATTCCTGTCTTCATCTCTGCGAGCATCCATAAGTTATTACAGTATAGGTGGTTTTGCTTCTCTCCAAATCAATTAGAATGGGCCGCTGGTTTAAAAGTCAGAAGTTTTTGGAGGTCTGTGGATGCAGTTTTCGATTATATACTGCACACTCGTGTAAACTGAGTGGAAAGACTTGATGAGTTCATGGATATCAAATTTGGTGTAAACCAATCTGTTTTGGACAAGACATTTAGAACATATTTTTTTGGAAGCAACTTCAATGGACTTTTTCAGTTCTGAAAATGCCAAAAATAAACAGGGTCAGTATGGATATGATTATGAGTTTTTCTTTTGTGTGTTGAATGTTGGCCATTTTTTAAAGAATGAATTGGTGCTTATGTAAAAAAAAACAAAGCCATTTTTAGCCTGCAAATGTCAGCTGTGACATATTGACATTGTAAGGAATTTTGTTAAAGATTACTGAACATTACAAATAATTTGTCTAAACATGACTATTATTGTTTAGTGCACAGATTTACAACCACAATGCCCACCTAATAACGTTCATTATTTAATAGCATTAAAACATTTCTGAAAAAGTCTGAATGTTATATGTTCACTACGACAAGAAAACATATACACAATATTAGATGTTTAATATATAAAACGTTTTTAAAAAGGCGAAGAAAATTCCTTAAATGTTAAACAGTAGTATGTCAAAGGAAATTCATAAAACTCACTCTTAAAAAGTCATAGTATAGTAGTACAGTGTATAGATGAAAATGTTAAGTGTAATATGTTTATAAAAATAAATTAAAAGTAATAATATAGTAATAGGTTGAGAAAAGGTTATCTTTATATCTTTATTACATTGGATGATGCCCAATATGACTAATCACAAACTTGCATCAGAATGCTTTACACTTTGTACACCCAGGGTGCGATTTGTGGGGGAGGAATGGGGGGGGGGGGGATTTCCCCCACTCCGGTTTTCCTATCCCCCCCTCTGCTAAATTATTTTTATCGCTGGGGGGGGACAAGGATTTCCCCCCCCCCTCTGTTTTTTTTTATCTCCGGGGGGGACAAGGACTTCCCCCCCGGCGATAGCGATGAATGCAACTTAACTGCCAGCCTACTTAAACTCTTGAAATCTAACGATCTTCAGTGTCAATCCAACACAAACACATTGTGACATTTTAGTGTTCGCAGGGTGCGCGTGCGCTCATGACGCGGATCGGTTTCCCCTCTTTGTGCGCCGCTCGGCGCTTAATTCTGCTTCCTCCTCGTAGCCGAACCGTCTGTGTGCGTGAAAGTGAGCATCAAGCCAGTTGGACTTTAATTGCGCTGAGGGGGTATGGCGTTATATTTGTGCCACAATCCTGAGCAAGTCATTTTAAGTTTTGAGCACAGAGAACTATATTTTAGCAAAGAAAAACATTCCGTGCGCGCAGTTTACTCAGATGCGCGCAGGCAGCCGTTGCTGCGCTCTTTTTTATCTTTGAGGGTGGTGTGGAGATCCGGGTTTGGGCTGTGGGTCTGTGTGAAGTGTCCGATTTAGGCGATACTTTTTGGGGCACAGTGTGTCCAATGCAGGTGCCTCTTTTAGCCTAAATGCTGCAAACTTCAACAACTCGCTGTAAGCTTCCACGATGCTGTAGGAGTTCATTGGAGACCAACAGCCAATCACAATTGACCTTCTTTAATTCTCTGATTTGCCAAGTTATCTATGTGGTACATGTATTGAAGGACATGTACCACAGTCCTTCAAGATAGCTGTAATTAAGCCTCTTCTTAAGAAACCTACTCTTGCTCCGGAGGTGTTGGCTAACTACAGACCGATCTCTAATCTTCCCTTCCTCTCGAAGATCCTTGAGAAATCCGTCGCAAATCAACTATGTGACTTTCTTCAAAACAATGCTTTGTTCGAGGACTTTCAGTCCGGATTTCGAGTGCATCATAGCACAGAAACAGCCCTGGTGAAAATTACGAATGATCTCCTACTTGTACCAACCACTTGGACCAACGACTTGTCTCTTTTCTTGTCTTGCTGGACCTCAGTGCCGCATTTGACACCATCGACCATTGTATCTTGCTGCAGAGACTAGAACATTTGATTGGTATTAAAGGAACTGCACTTAGCTGGTTTAAATCCTATTTATCGGATTGATCCCAGTTTGTGCTTGTAAACAGAGAATCCTCGAAGACCACCAATGTTGGTCACAGAGTCCCACAAGGTTCTGTGCTTGGACCCATTTTATTTACCCTTTATATGCTTCCTTTGGGCGACGTTATCAGAAAACACTGCGTCAACTTCCATTATTATGCAGACGATACTCAATTGTATCTGTCGATCAAGCCAGAGGAGACCGAACAGCTCGTTAGACTTCAAGAATGTCTTGGAGACATCAAAACTTGGATGACCTGCAAATTGCTGATGCTAAACTCAGAAAAAACAGAAGTTATCTTGATAGGCCCAGAGCTCCTTCGAAGTCAGCTGTCACGTAATAGTTTCTATGGATGGAATTTCTCTGGTATCCAGCAGCACCGTCAAGAATCTTGGAGTTCTCTTCGACCAGGATATGTCCTTCAACTCTCATATAAAGAAAACTTCAAGGACCGCCTTTTTTCATCTACGTAATATATCGAAAATCAGGAATTTCCTGTCTCAAGGTGATGCAGAAAAATTGGTTCATGCATTTGTTTCCTCCAGACTGGACTACTGTAATTCTTTGTTTGCAGGGTGTTCTTGCAAATCTCTTAAACCTCTTCAGTTGATTCAGAATGCTGCAGCACGTGTATTAATAACTAATAAAAGAGACCATATCGCGCCTGTATTATCTGCTTTGCACTGGCTCCCTGTTAAATCAAGAATAGAATTTAAGGTTCTTCTCCTCACCTACAAGGCGCTTGCTGGTGAGGCACCTTCTTATCGTAAAGAGCTTGTAACACCGTACTGCCCTGCAAGGCAGCTGCGTTCTATAGATGCTGGGTTACTTGTTGTTCCTAGAGTTATTAAAAGTAGGATGGGAGGCAGAGCCTTCAGTTATCAAGCTCCTCTTTTGTGGAACCAGCTTCCACTTTCAGTCCGGGGGGCAGATTCAGTCAGCTCCTTTATGATACCGCTTATATTTAGGGCTGGCTTAGGTTTGCCTGGACCAGCTCTTAGTTACGCTGCTATAGGCTTAAACTGCCGGGGGACTTCTTAGGTCACTCACTCACTCACTCACTAAAATCCACGTTGCATTAACGCACATGACTAATTCAGCTCCTTCCCGGGAGTTCTTTGTGCTTTCTCACCGAGCAGGTCTCTGCAAATCGTAGTTCCGTCAGGACCCTGGTCCTGACTCTGGCTGTGGCCCTGCTGCTGCCATCATCATCATCATCATCATCATCATCATCATGATTCATATCACTATTACCCTTTCCTAAAATCTTTGCTTTCCCTCCCCACAGTCTTCTGTGGATGGTGGTTTGATCTGATGGTGGTGGCCCCTGCAGTGGTCCTGTCATACACCTGGCCAGCTACTTGGAATTCTTTGAATAATTTCTGTTATAGAAATTGGCACAAATATAACGCCATAAGGGAGGGGGTTTGTATAGCAGAGATTAGGAACCAGCTCTTTAATAATACGAGCAGTGCGGAGCTGCATTACTGTGAGTGACGCGTGCGTGTCCGTATGATCGCGCATTATGTTCGTGGAAGTTGCATCCGCACACACATCACGCGCTGCGCGTAGGGAACCAAATGTGTTTGTGTTCGATGATGTTCAGAAATATGCGTGCATGCGGGAAATACTTGTCCCCACCGGAGATAAAAAGAATTTTGCAGAGGGGGGGGGTAGGAAAACCAGAGGGGGGGGAAATCCCCCTCAACCCCCACAAATCGCACCCTGCTAGTAGCCTGCTAGGTTTTCCACGTACCACACTTTTTGGTGCCCCCCCAGGCATTTGGTTCCCTACGCGCAGTGCGTGATGTGCGTGTGCGGAGGGCTGACACTGAGCACATCCTGTTACTTTACAGGACCACTAATAAAACAACTAAATGAACATGAAGTGTTGCCATGTTGTGATGGGGACTAATCCACGGACCTGAAAATGGGCCTGTCTACCCTTTGCGTTCTCCCTTGTTATGCAAGCTAAAAGTCCAATGTCCGAAAAAAAAAAAAAACCCGCTGCTTTTTTGTCAAATCGCACCCTGTGTACACCATACAACATCCTGTGTCCATGGACCCCCGCATCGAATACCGACAGTCCTAACAGGGTTATAAGCAGTTAGTTTTAAGTGAATCCCAATTCCAGATGCTGATTGAAAGTAAAACAATGAGATGCATCTGGACAAGCCGAAGCGCGTTCCCAAGCGCTAATGCGGTTTATTTTAAATGTTCGCCAAGTTGCTGTGTGATTTCAAAAACGACCAATGAGACTTAACGCAGCCATAAAACCCCCCTCAGACATCGGGACGCTTTAATGGCGTTTGTGACCAAAGTGCGCCATAGGTGTAATACAGATGCGCCATGGGCCCCGTACACTGCAAACGCCGCTGTGTTCAGGAGAATAAAGGCGGTAGCGTCCTATTGTGTGCACAGAGTAGAAACTTGAGTGGGGGAGAGGAAAACAAACTATGTGCAGATTAAGTGGAATTCCACATGCTTAACAAAAAGTAAGTGACGATGAGCCTAGTTGCTGGAAAATTCATTCTGCAGTTTGTGGTTACTCATCTTGCATGTTCAGAAACAGTAATCGTTATCTGTAAAACACTTTTCTATGCAGAATCCATATTGCATCATCTGTATTGAGTCAGAGTGCCGCAGTGTAAAGCTAATGCACGTTCATAAAAAGTGCACGACTAGGTTCAGAGTTATGGAAATTATCCCGAAGTCAACAAATGTTTTTCTTTAACTTTCTGCCCCGATATTGGTATTTCAATAACACTGTACTTTAGACAACACAACAAACTTTGACAACACGGAATTTCACCCCCAACTTACCCTTCCCACGAGTCATATGGCACATTTGCAAACAGACCAAAACAAGCAACAGACACTTAATAACTTAATAACTGGCTCAGCAGCAAGTGGAAAAAATAAGCACCTTTTAGTTAATGTCAATGAATGATGTGGAATTGCCCATTATGATTACACGCCAGTCCATTTAGCAGCTGCCAGCTGCAGTGCTCTCCTTCAATACTGGAGCGATTTCAAAAACTGTTGTCCCCATCAGTCACTTAGACATAATAACTTTAAAAATTGGGTGCAGGTTGGAAAAAACAAAGATACACTTCAAGTTAACATGAGGAATGTATGTATTCATCATAAGCCTCAAGAGTCATAGTCTTCAAAGAGCCAGCTTCTTGTCTTCGGAGCTAATCATCCAAACTGTGTGCAGCCCTTCCACACTATTAGCTACCAAGCTCAAAGCATGAGAAAAATACAAGCAGGAAAGAGCTTTTTCGCTTCTGGTTTTGTGAAGCAGGATTTGCCAAGGCTTTGTCTTTGCCTCCCGCCTCTCACTCTTGACAATCCTCTGGGGTTGGTTTGAAGGAAAAGTAAGAAACTGATTGCTTACAGCCTCTCTGACAGACACGTGCATACAACAGCAGGATAGTTATATTTGTGTTAAAACACGAGGATACAGCTATGATAGCATGTCACTGCAGAGTGTATCATTATGGATTCACTGTGGCAAATCAGCAGCAGCTCCAAGAATGGAAAATTGGTTTTTAGCAGCACATGAAATCTATTTCCAACTCCACCTCTGTCATTAGTTCCCAAAAAATCAATACTTGGAAAAAGTGTTCATTGTAGGTCGACATTAGCTGCTCTTCTGCTCAATGGATCAGTTCAAACACAGATCAAGGGCGCGGGAAGGGGGGTGCTGAGGGTGCTGCAGCACCCCCTGCTGGCAGGAGCTAGATTAAAAAAATATTTAAAAATAATAACTAATTCTCTGTCTGACATTATTTATATTTTTGTAAGTGAAATGATGAGTCAAACAGCAAAAACGGGTTATGGGTAGGTTCGAATATAGGTGACTCACGTTACTGACTCACGTGGCTGAGGTTCGTTGACTAGAGAGTTAGTTGTAGAAAAGAATAGGTCGCAGAAAAGGATACACGATTTTTTCATCCGCAATAGTAATGTGGCAAAAATGAGCAAGATTTCATCTGATGTTGTACTTGACGTTTCCTCGTCCACCGCCGAGGCAAACTCTGTTGGGGCAGCTGAAGAGCCAGAGTGTGACTCTGAAATAACGTTAGCAAGCAACTCGGCTAACATTAGCAGCACCATCATTGCATCTAACGTTAACGTTTGAGAAAGATTCGAAAAGCCCTGTCAGCCAAGCGACTTCATTTATCCTGGAAGGAGGTTAGGGACAGAAACTTTTGAATGGTGTTTTCAGCCAGGCTGGTACTCAAAGTGGCTACATATGATGCTGTGTGTTATGTGCAAAACCCGGTGACGCATCGCCCCCTCCTGCTGCGCCCCGTCGTCTAACCACAAACGCTTCGCTCTCCCGAGTCATGTTAAACTTTACATTAAAACTATGTTAATGGCTTTTCAAAACACCCCAAATCAAAAAGTTCTCACGGTGTTCTCGGGTATCTCCGTGGCAACACGTCACGTAACAAGTCCGGTCGATGTCACCGGGTCTCCACTTTACATGTAATGTAATAGAAATGCAGCATGATTTCACTAGCCTTGTGATTCATATATGCAATTTTTGGACGTTAATATGACAAATGTAGCAGTTGCGCATAATCAAATACAAAAGAAATGGTAGAATAAGCAGCGCTTTTACTGTCCATTCATTGCGGACAAGCGGAAAACCCACTTCGGTCATGTACGGGAGAAAGCACAGCTCGGTTGTGCACGTGAATAGAGGTGCGCTTCTGTGGGGGGGGAGGGCGCAGGAGTCGGAGTGTTGTCCCGGAACATTGGAATTTGTGGCTGCCCATGACTTTTCTAAAACGTCTCGCTATCACCCGCACACCGCACTAAAATGACGTATTTAGCAGTCAAAATCTGAAACATGTCCAGGGGGGACAAATCGTCGGACATCCATTATTTTTGCTATTCAGCACCCCTGGTCAATAATAGGTTCCCGCGCGCCTGACCCAGATTGCACTCACCATAGGCAACTTTTGAATTACTTTTGGGATACAGAGAGATCATTTAGCCGTAGGCTAGGTCACCTCCACCCTGCATACCTAAAGCTTCAATCCGACTTCCCTCTGTGAACAATAGCCTACAGGTCACCTTTACTGTCAGCCTCCCTTTATTGCTGGAATAATGTTGAGAGGTTTGGTTTGATCAGACATCAAAGCATATAACGTTTAAATAATTTATTTCATAATCATATTAAAAAAACTTGAAAGAAAACCAAAAAATGAATTCTTTGCCAGTATCTAAAGGCAAAGATTTCAGACAGAGATTTGAGTCACAAAAGAACAGTGCATGCCGAGACTGGCAGCTTGCAGTTAGAGATAAATTAACCCTTTTCCATGTGGTATTTGGTTGTTTTTTTTTTACTTTTTTTTTAATGTGTGCTCATTACTGCCTAGACCACATCACATCAACCAGTTGCTTATTTATCAATTATCCCTTTATCTTCTATGAAAAACCTGTACAACAAATGTGAGACACAAAATGTTAGACAGCATCAAACCTATTTACATGTTACTGTAGCTTGATTCTGATTGAAATACAGAAACACCCTTTTGAGCGTAGTCTTTCAGGCTTTGTTTACATTATTGTTCATATTGCTATCAAGGTATTTCTATATTTGTGCTCATGTTTGATACCATGAAAGCTATAGCGCTGAGGGGAATCCATCACTACATACACAAGTTGGGATTTTGTAGTAGATGTTTGAGTCCTAGCATAACATCTCAAGGAGGCTTGTACAGCATTGATGCGTTTGAGGCGCGTATTAAAAGCCGATCATGCACTGCAGTTAATATTCGCATCCACATCCTGACTGTTAGAGGCGTGTCACACTTTGGCAGTATGTCAAGTAGAAGGACCTACATGATAAACTCGCATCCCGCAGAGATAGCGCTCCACTTCAGGAGCTTGGACCACAGAGGTTTGAAGCGTGCAGACATGTTTCCCGTCGTGGCGAGGGCCAGCCCAGTTAAATCAATCTACCCAGCCATGGGACGGCCTCAGGCGGTTGTAAGGAGAACTTTTACTGTCAAATCCAGGGCAGTAACAGTGCCGACCACAGAACTCAAAAAAACTTGAATGAGAATCCAAGCTAAAATAGTAAAGAAAGCTTCTCAACAATTGAGATTGAGCAGCACTTTTTAAATACTCATGTGTTGGGGCACCACACGTTTTTGCTCCTGCGAGATTTCTGAATTTCCCCAAAATGTTGCCGTAATTGCATTTAGACTTTTTGGGGAAAGTGCGATGAAATCCAAAGAAATCTTAAGAGAAGTCTTATGCATTTTTATAAAATGTAGTGGATAGTTAATCTGCTGCCTTTTTCTTCTTCCAATGACATTTCTTTGAAGTTTTCAAATTAGGGCTCATGGGAAACGATTCCAACACAGCGAAAAGCAAAGAGATCAAATGAGAAACAGAATAAAAACACAGAAGTCAGCACCCTATGAAGGCCCGGTTACCAGGCTAAAGAAGTTGCAGGGTTAACCTAAAAAAAAAAAAAGTATTTTAGCATAAAACACATTGATATAAAAAATTGATATAAAATGGGTGGAGCTTTTATAATAAGTTACACTTGATTTTTTTTAATCAGCTGCATTTCCGGGAAGCTTTGGACATCCACTGTGCTGATGCTGAAAAGGATCACTTCACAAATGCTTTTCAAACACTTGCAGTAAAGTCTTTGGTTGAGATGCGTGAAAAAAGTTTACTGTGATGGATTGCTTATCTAAAGGAAATTGGGGGGGGTGTATGTTTAAATTAACTGAAATTAATGGCTGTCTTACAGGTAGAAAATAAATCTAGAAACCTGGGCTATGCTTTGGATAACTGTTGGACAGCAATGTAAAGTATTTGCAATTTGTAGTTAATGGTCCAAAACATACAAAACCACTGATGCAGGCTGTCAAATCCACGGGCATATCCATTATTAGTGAAAACCACACTACCAGAGTATCCAGCGTTGTTGACATTTCTTTGAAATCTTTGGTCAGCAGTTTGCATTGGTTCTATAATAATATAAAAACATGAATAAAAGTAGAGAACCTTCGACCAGATGCGGGGCGGAACAGTCCCTTTGTCCCTTAAAAAACAGCCTTATATTGATACAATATAAATGTTTGAACGATTGTGGTTGGTTCTCTGCATATATTTAAGGGTGTGGACATCTATTCAACTATTTTAAGCTGTTTTACTTCCTGCTGCTTATTAAAGATTAAGCCTTTGTGAAGCCGTTGTTATCCTGAATTTACCTGAGATTGTAATATAGAAAAGATTGAGCTCATCAGTTCTTCAATGGACTGAAGATTTCCTATGAGGCTCTGAGCCATTGCTGTAAAATCCTATCCCGTCTCGAATATCAAAAACATGATAAAGAATCGGGTGACCATGTAATCTGACTTGAGTCTATCCATTGCTGCCAACCCCCTTATTTTTCTCCAAAGCGGTTCATCAATCCTCCTTTATGCCAAAATGAACAGGGCTTGCAAACACTCATTTAATTTCCGCTTCTTAAAAAGCTTCTCTATTTTAGATGCATTCATGCAATGCGTATGTACGTTTTTCTTTTTACTTCACCAATTCTTTTGAACTGAGATATTTAGCCAATATCTCTGAGGCATTGCTCGTCTACACTTTTCGTATTTCGGATTCGTTTTTTTTTTATTTGATATTTTTCTCGTCGATTTTAAGTCTTTTCTCCAAGACTTTTTCCTCTAAAATTATTTTGAAGTTACCTTATACAATACTCCTGTCATCTGATCTATTGCTGCCTCTCTCCCTCTCTCTGCCTTCAGGTGTGCTTCACCCTTTCCAAATCTGCTTCCATGAGTTGCTTGACATTTCCCTCTCAGTTATCAGTTACTTTTCAATTGTGTTGGCATAATTAATAGTTTCCAGTTCTGTGTGCGTCTGAACATCTTATGCCAGTGGCTTTCATGTTCAGATTTCCATCTTTGCCGTTCCATTTTCCTGCTCTATTGATTTTGAACTTTACCTGATACAGCTGGTTATTTCCCACAAGGCCGTGTCCATTTCCTCATTTTGATTCTTTTCTTTTTAATACATAGTTCTCCCTGTCGGCTCTTTTAACAAAGTAGTCAGAGGATCTCATGGCCTGCAAACATTCGCGGTAAGCCTGATGCTGAGGACAGTCTTAAGCATTTTGTCCGCTGTATCAGCAAGTAACTTTTTTCATAAAAAAAGTCAAAAAAGTCATTAGACATTTTGATTAATTTATCAATGTACTGTACAGACTCTTCAAATAGGTCATCTTTTATTTTTTAAACCAGTGATTCGCAAAACCATTCAAGTGATGGCTGTTGGCATCTACAGCTCAGACAAATTGGTTCAGCTGTATTTATTTCATGTGGTATTTTTTGGCATTGGGGAAGGAAAATGTCTTCATATAGAAAATTATTTTAATTGTAAGGATTAGAGATTCTTTAACCCTAAACACAACTCGGACACAAAAATGCTATGTTCAGACATGGCCAAAGTTTTGGTGGAGAAGTCAGGCAAACAGGGGCAGTAACCACGCGTGCTCTTAACAGTAACATACAAGACACGCTGGCAGAGCGCAAGTGTAAGTGAGAGTCCTTTATAGTGAAGGACTAATGAGGGAATGGGCTGCAGGTGAGAAGGGCGTGAAGACCAGGTAAAGGGAATGAGAGATGATCTGGTGTGGATGACATCATCCTGAATGACAGGAGAGTTAATTAAACAAGGCGGGACGACAACTAATAAGGCAGAGAATTGTTTGATAATAATAATGATTAATGTTAAGAAATCCATACTTTTCTGTAATCATCTTCCTTTTATAATGAAAAGAGGTATTAAATAATTGTACAACTGTTCGAATGCTTACGTGTTTTTACGGGAAAACATCCGGAAAACCTGCTATGCTCAGACTTAATGAAATGCTCGCAAATACTGCTCGAACAGAATAAAATTACATGTTTGTTAAAATAATTACCGGTACATGCTTTTGTCAGAGATCTCGGTAGCGTACCTTTCATTTACCAAGCGGATCCAGTCCCTGGTGGCCATGCCTGTACATAACAGTATCTACTGAAGGAAGTAGCCCAGGGGTTCCCACACTTTTTAGGCTTCCAAGCTACTTTTCAATCATGATCATCAAAAGTCATGGCGAGTTAGGTAGCAGTCGGCCCAACGGGTAGTTGCCAAACGGAAAAACAGCGCTGCATGTTGTAAGCGCAAAACCAATTGATCTCATCTGTCAGAAAGCGAGAGAACCGTCACAACCGTTTACCGGCACTGCCTTCACCAATGACCGGTCGACCTATTAGGCACCCCTGAGGTAGTCTTGCAAGAAATTAAAAACCAATGAAACGATTTGGTACAAATGGTAAACTGGTCAATAACAATTTTTCTCAGGTGTTGTGCAAATTTCCTGCTTACCCTAAAATATGCCATTTGTTTTCTGTATGACTGTGTATGCATATAGATAATTGCTGATTTTAAGATAAGCTAATTGCCTACTAGCTCTTTTTCAGTTGAATAGTCCACTCTGAAATAAAAGCTGGACGCCTGTAACACAAAGATTGCGGTACATTACCCGGAGAAAACAGGAAAAAAGTCAGTTTGCTTCAAAAAGTGCATTAAAGATTCTGGTTTGCAACAGGCAGCTAATGACTTGAAAGCATTGGAGTAATATGTTCAGATTGGCATCCACACACTCATATCAACGGGATTATTGGTATCAACCACACTTAAATATTGATCAAAATGAATTATAGATGTGTGAGGAAAAATATTTACAGTTAGTAAAGCTTGTAAGTTTGTATCTAATTTGGGAGGGACAATTACGCAATTAGATATTCCCTCCAATCCGCAAGGTGTTTTATTGTAATTTTTCCTTATAACAATTCACTTTCAAAGGTGATATTCAGTAAGACTGTCAGCTCTACTGATTATCATGTAACAATTGTTACAACAAAGTTACAGTTAGAAAATTAAAAAAAGAACAACATCAACAACAACAAATGTCTATTAAACAATTCAATATTGCTTTTCAGTATTTAGATACAACCAGTAGAGCTAATTGTTGTTATTTTGTACCTATACATGGTGTCACGACCTAATTGTGTTCACCTGTTTTCCCTTGTCTCCTCCTACACCAGGTGTTTCCTGTGTATCAATCATCCCTTGTGTATATAACCTGTGTCCATTCCTTGTTCTTAATGACAGTTCATCGTGTGTCTTTCACCAGTTGATGTTATGGATCCCCCTTGGCCCCTTACCCTTGCCTGCCTAATGACAACGACATTGCCTGCTGAGTTTATTCCCTGTGTCTGCACTTGGGTCTCTGTCTGAGTTCTGATACATGGAAGCACATAAGAGTCCTAATTACAGTTAGAACTACAATTGTCATAGTAACATTTGACCAAAACGTCATTTGACTTTAGTTATTGGTTTTAGGGAGAACAGCTGAGAATAAGAAGGAAATGATTTTATTACTGATTCTAATTTGCAGACACACCACAAAGTCAAAGCTAAAGTTTCTGCCTTTTTGGATGGGCATGTGGAAAGACTCATATTCTGATATACTGAATATCTTTCTTGCTGCTGCTGCAGATGTCACAGATAATTTTTTGAATAATTTAAACTCCTGCTCATCCCAGTAATATGTCATCCACACAGTACTTGGAAAGGTGATTAAGGAGATGCTGCCACTATACGTTCCTGGCTTACAAAGTGATGTAGTCACAGAACACAAACCAGATTGAGGAAACCTAGCAAGTGAATATTTCCCCACACCTACATGAATATGTGAAAGGGGCATTACAGTTTTGTCCGTTTTACTTAATTTTACTTGAAAATGGAGGAGATCCAATTCTCTTCTCACAAAAACTCACTCAGTCAGTCATTATATTAAACCCACACAGATGTATTATGATCTCCTTGTGCAGTAAAAAACCTTTCTCAGTTTTACTGAAATCTGAATTGTTAAGCATACATGTGAAGAAGTGCAGATAATGCAGTTAATGCTGCTGTAACTGTTTGACATGAAGTGCTAGTCGTGCAATAATACAGACCCGTCACTGGCTTCAAGCTCATAATAATGGAAAAGGGAAAAAGTGCTTGATTTCTGTATCTGTTTCCTGGAAATGACTGGTTTGTAGTCTTGCACTGTAAAAACGCCTTAAGACAGTTATTTCTCTGTATTTAGAAGTAGTTGATTAACATTATATGTGATTGTATGAATTCTATTTTCAAAGAAATATTGCAAAAAATAAATCTAAACAGCAAAGAAAACTTGCCAAATAATTTATGAACAATCTGAATAGTAATGAATGGGACGAACTTGCAACTTCTTTCAACTACGGTCGTCTATTTAGCCATTCTGGACATCGTTCCAACTCCCTTTGTATCAAGTTAACTTCTTTGCTCAAGTTAATAGAAAAAAACAATTAAAGCATTTCTTAATGATAAAAAAATACTAATTCTGGATTCCAGAGTCTGTTAATTCAAATAAACTTGTGTTCCAAAATATATTCCACTGTAGCAAAACGTGCGGTCGTGACCATTCAAAAACTTAGATGCTGTGTGTCTACACAGTAACCACAAAAGCCCAAAACAAATCATGAATAAAACCACATGATCAAAAAAAAGAGACAAAAGGATAAGGACTCGCTTGGCAGATTTGAGGATATTGCTGGTGAGGTTTTTTTTCCTTGTTTGTCTGCGGGCTGCAATAAAACATGTATAATGGCTGCCACTGCAACTGATTACTATATGTTTGGAAAATGGAGATAACTTTACGTGGGTAAAACAAATGAAAGCAATGATGTGTGAGGTTGCAGGGACACGTCGTAATCTGTCGACTGATTACTTGGGATCTCCCGCGTAGCAAAACTAATATTTTTTCCCCGCAGCTGTGACGGAGCAACAGAAAGCAACAACCCCTCCTCATGAGAGCCTCATATCTGCAGTTAATGTAGCATAAGCTTTCCATGTTGTGAGAGACAGACAATATCGTTGCAACCTCTGTTTACCAACAGAACCCTTCTCTTGTAATATTATGCAGTAGGTTTTAGATTTGTTTCATTTGATGGCGTTAAATTATGACAAAGAGTCCATGTAAAGTGAAGCAGCTAGACGTGATATTTGCAACACATCACATTATAAAATAACATCTGCATCACCTCTTTGTGTGTGTGTGTGTGTGTGTGTGTGTGTGTGTCTTCAAGAAGAAAATACTTTTCTGGCTGGTATGGAATTGATTTGGTCTGTGTAAAAAGTGTTAAATAAGGGTAGTTCAATTGTATTCATCTGCCATACGTTATATAGACTAAACCAAATAAAACTCTCATTTGGGACATTGTACTGATGACTTACAATGATATTTTCCGAGCAAATGGATTTCAAGCAAAATCTTGATACACACATAATGTAGCATACATCTATACTTTGACTTGCCCTTTTTCATTTTACAGTCTTATTTATGCATTCATAATTTTTGGAAAAATGGAGACTACCATGTTTGCTGTGCACTACACAGCAACGCATCTTTATTCTTATACTCGCATGTCACATTGCTTCTAAGACAGCCAGTAATCAGTAGCACAGATATTACAACATTGCCACAATGGTCTAATTTATGTCATTGTGTATAATTGTTAACTCTTAATTCTCTCCCAATAATCATATATATATTCACAGCATCAATCTGATTTAAACATTTTCTTTCACCAGCTGCAGACATTACAATTCAGTCTACTTTACGCTATCAAAACATTGAGAGGAATAAGGTTGGCAAGGTAGTCTCCCTTGCAAGCTATATACCTATAAAAGATGATCAAACAGAAATACATGAAAGAGCCATTTAAGATCGATCCAATAACTCATTCTGCAGGACACCTGTACCGGCTCGTGCTAGTTTACCATCTCCCCCTACTGGAGAAACCCCATTTGCACTTTGGACACACTCCAATAATGTGCAGTGGACCATGTAAGACTAATATATATAGTCTCTCTACTGTAAATCACTTTATAGATTGCAATTTGCAGCGGGAACACCTGCAGTGTGACGAGGTTGAACAGCTAAATTGTTGGACAATACATTTTCAAATGAATTCCTTAAAGCTCGCCCCCGTTTTAATGCGATGCAGACTGTTAAACATAAGGCATGGCAACTACTTGGCTCATTTGTATTCCATCGCCTGCCTCACATGGGAAAAAGGTGGGAGAACTGCTGTTGGGCCCCCAACTGCAATGCAGTTAAGGGAAAAAATTACTGATTTCTAATAAAGTTTCCGCAAATTTAAACCTGTAGAACTATAATTATTAACGGGGGTGTATGATGTGGATGCGAAGGTGTGATGTTGCATCCTAAATGTGACTTAATTCTATAGCAAAAGTAAATAACATCAAAACCAATCAATACTAATGGCTCAAAGGTTTGCTTTGCTACATGCAGATGGAAATAGTTCCGTGTCTGTGCTGAATCAGCGTTGTTATTTCATTTAGTCATTGGCTAATCATATTAGAAGGTCCATTGAGAAATTTAAGTCCCTAATTTGATTAATCTCCATGGAAGTAGGTCCCAGTTGCACTGCTTGAGGATTCGAGAGGTGCCTTTATGAAGCATTGAGAAATAAATGTTAAACACTTGATGGTTCCCAATGTGTAATATTTCATCAGTGGACATACACACACCTCATATTGGGCATTTTCTTCAAGTTTAACCCATTTTTAACTTCAGAGGCTAACAGATAAGTATGTCCTGTGTTCACTTTCCAGACAGATTGTTCTGGCACGGCCTTACTTCTCTGCAAGGAAAGCGTAAAAGAGACATGCTGCCAGCCAGCATCACACCTTACCCTGCGGTGCGCAGACTGTATTTGGTTTATGGCTTCCTGTCCCCTTTCTATCCATTCACATCATCTACCATACCGTGGGCTTCTCATTTAGAAGACCAACAACACCGGACCAGCCGGCAAAAACGACTGCTAATTCTGCTCACAGACGGCAACTGAGCTGGTAACTGCTGATCAACATTATGGCTGCGTCGCACAAACGGTTCCCTAAGATGTGCTCCTCATTTTCAAAGTTATTAATTTACAAAGCTGCAAAAAGATTACATGTTAACTATATTAAATGACAAAACATTTTTATTTAAAGATTTATGTAACCCAGCACATGGTAATTTGCTCAGTGGCTCAAGCTTTTGATGGCAAATTTCGATATATGACCGTAGTCAATTAGGATATAACATGTGTAATAATATGTGGAGGGCAAAGGAAAAAACATATTCAAATTCCCAGTACGCCTAAAGCCATAAAGGGCCAATAAAGCTGTTCTGAATCTGATTTTGATTCTGATAATCAGAGGTACTGGTCATACTGACCAGCAGAGGACAGTGTCCCATAGGGTGGAAAGCTGTAAGAAAGCTGTAACGTTCGAAGGTTGAGTTGTATCCAATAGTTTGTACCTGGAGTTAACCGTCAACACAGTATAGATTTTACTGACACTCTCAAACCAAGCGAAGAATGCACATGGAATGTGGAATGAAAATGTTTCATCCTCTGGGAAGCCTAATGTGCTCAGCAGGCTTCATGATCGGCTGCCTGTTGGACGTTTATTTCCGGTGTGCAAGTTAAAATGATTAGGTTGCTGAAGGAAAGGTCAGGCCTCATTGAAAACATTAATCGTTCAGATACTTGGAAATATTTGTCAACTTAAAATTTACTCAACTTGATGATGTTGTGAAACCACTCCAGTGTTTTGAACATAGAAAGATTTATTTTGAAATCACGCCTGCAATCTTGGTAATCACCCAATTGTACTGTCATTAAGAACGTTATTGTCTGGGGTCGAACCGCATTACAGAGGCTACCAATTACTACATTTTTTTTCAATACATTCAATGAACACACCTCTGATTTAAAGTATAAAGTTTCTATAAATAGAGAGATACGATGGAGCCAGGTATCTATCTATCTCTCTATCTCTCTATCTCTCTATCTCTATCTAGAGGAGGGTTTCCCCTGTGTGGGAACACTTTGATTTGATCACTCCTAATAAGGTAACCTAAATGTAACTCTATTTCAGACCCATTAGGTTTGCTTATCAAGAACTGTATTTTACAGTTTCTTATTTTATTCAAAGGTGATGTGTTTATTGTGCACCAGGGAGTTGACGTACAATAACAACACCTCATCCATGCTAAGGCATTAATGTGCCTTGCATGAGAATAAGGAGGAAACTGGAGCTTCACCCAGCCAATATTACTATATTACAGATGCACCATCACAATTTTTCCCTGTTCATTTTTGTTTATTGTGCAAATAAAGACAGGTAACAGACACTGTATTTATTCTCTTTTAACCAGCCACCAGAAAACAAGAGCCAGATGAATTGTTGTATTGAAATGTATATAGACTTGTTCTCGCGTCTTTCTGCACGCCAGCATCTTCTGTACCTGTGAAAGGGTGTTTTCAAAGGCCGGAGAGGTTGTGTCAAGAAAAAGGAATTGTTTAAAATGTCTGAATAAAAATGAATAAAATGTCCCCTGTCCTTTACATCATTGTCCAAGTTCACAAGCATATTCAGTTCCACAAGCACTTTCACTGTCCTCTGCCTGCTTAAGCCCATGATGCCATTTTCCTAAAGTGACAGAATAACATTATTACACAACCTGCCATATCATATGACACCACCATTTTAGGAAAAATTACACACACAGAAAACATTAAAAAAATATCTTATTATGCACATATGTGATCATTTATGTACAGAAATTATTTGGTCATACATTTTTGTAATTCATAGTCATTCCCAACAGCCATAACAGAAACAAAAAATCAATGCATCACATTATGTGGTTCAGTTACAGCTGCCTGTAATTATACACTTGGCCAGTAGGTGGTTTTGTGAGCACATGAAGCATCAAGAAATGAACCTTTTCTCGAACCAGTTCTCGAGAAGAGACCACAAGGAGAGCAAAGACTGCCCACACCGGGTGTGAGTCTTGATTTATACCATCAATTACGTGACGCCTCTCAGGTGCTGTGGCTCCGGAGTTATAATTGCCACGCCCTCTTCCAGGAGGGGGCGGAGTCACGTCAGGGGACGTAACACCCACACGATCTATCAGTAAATGCACGAGAAAACCAGAAAAAACAAAACCAATACAGCTGGTTCGAAGAAAACACAAAACAATAAACACCATATACAGGTGTGCTAGAGACAACTGCTTTGCAAAAATACATCAAATGAACGCGTGAGTATTAAATTATGCTGGCATGGGGTTCATAGTGATGGTGAATTTCTAAATTTAGGTGACTACCATGACATATTAAATGGTTTTACTGTATTTGGGATTTTTTCTGGTTTGAATGGATTTAAACATTGAATCCAATTTACTTGTACTTCCTTAAGGTTTGTTCCTGGAGAGAAGTCAAACTAGTTTGTGCCGTCTTATGTAAGTTACTGTCTACGGTTCTTCTACTTCTCAGCTGCCTCAATTTTAGGCAAGTTTTCAATTCAATTCAATTAATTTTATTTTGTATAGCCCAAAATCGCAAATTACAAATTTGCCTCGGAGGGCTTTACAGTCTGTACACATGCAACATCCTCCGTCCCAAGACCCTCACATCGGCACAGGAAAAACTCCCCAAAAAATGAAAAAAACCCTTCCAGGGAAAAAAGGGAAGAAACCTTAGGGAGAAGTGTCTGCTTATTTGTGCTGAGTCGGACTCTTCCAAGTCCTTTTCCCAAATGATACAAACAAAGATAGGAGGAAGCAGCAGGAAGGAGAGGGAGAGCATGTACGGGGTTTCTGGAGTGCCTCTAAGTGTCCCAGCACTCTCAGAGAGAGAGAGAGAGAGAGGAGGAGGGTGGGAGGAATAAGGGGTCAGTCCAGGGATTGTCCTTGATGGGAGAGGAACGACTGCTGTATGCGTGTGAGGAATAAGTGTCTGTGTGTGAATGTATGTTTCGTTCGCATACTGATGTTTCAGGTCATTTTTCACCCTGTGCACAGAGGATACAGTGTCAATCCACCATCATGAGTCGGGTCATCTTTTTTGAGGTAAGTGTGCCGCGCAGAATGTATTAGAATGAACAGAAACTTTTAATTGCCACTTTCTGAATACTTAGTGTTAGCTTGTTTTACTTCACAAGGCCTCCCTCAAGCAGGACACTCGCTGTGACCAATATTTGGTAGAGAATAAGCGGAATTTGGGAAAACGTTTTTACGGTTGCATTATTATGGCGTTTTTGGTTTGGCGAACACTGTTCAACTTGGTGATTTCTTTACATTTTTAGGAACGCCTGTGCAATTGATACTCTGATCAGATCAGACATTGAGGACAACACATACAGAGATAATTATACTGAAGAGCTACTTATTGTTACTTTTAATGACATTAGAGCAATCCCTCCATTTCTCCATTTCCCTTCATTTTAGCCAGGGCTCCTTTCAAGATATATTTGTTGTCTTGTCTCACAAGGCGAGCAGCCTACTAAGGATACAAGACACTCCATGCAACAGGTCTTTGAATTCAAGTTAATTTACAACATTCCCTGGGATGTGTGCCATGCTCTCATTAACTGCAGGAGTGTAACATTCAAAAGTGTATTTTTGAAATCACCCTCACAAGCATAGCAAAAGATTCACGTTCTCTGTGACCTGTGCTGTCAACGGTGCCCTGTGTTCCCGAGGGAGGACAGGGGCATCAGATAATGAGATTTACAAGGGCACAGAACTACCAAGTGCACAACGCAGCGCCCTAATGAAACCTCTGATGCGATCCTGGAACACGCAGACACATCAACATGTGCATACAGAATGCTTTTGTGAAGGTTAGCGGATTGAGAGCGACCCGTCTCTGAGGATGCCGTTTATTGAAACGTCAGCATGCCATGTTGTGATCTTGTAAAAGCATGAACCCATACTGTGAAGGGTGAAAAGATGTCACACTTAGATTTGAAATCTATAATTGCATGGCAAGGGGCTGTTCAGAATCAAGAAATGGCAAATGAGTAAGATTGTCAATTAAATCTTGACACAAGTTTACCTTAAATGACTTACCAAACGCGTGTTATTTGCAATGCAAACAGCAGATTTCATGGAGCTCCTTCTCTCTGATCCTCATTCTCTTTTTCTCAACTGTGCACTCAGCAAATCTTTAGGTATCCATTAGCGGGTTATTGCACTGTCCAGAACCAATTTAGGTAGGACAGCTCTGCTGAGCTGCACAGTATGGAGTGCTTTCAGGGCAAATTGTGCACCAACACCCAGAATCCTCCTTGCATATGCTGTACATCACTGCTGTCATGGTCTAATTAGGATGAAAAAGAGATGTGTAAGAGAGCAGCAGGACAACACAAATCCTTTTTTTTTCTTCCACACTCAAACAGCCCCATCATTCACATCGAGGTTACTTTAACTACCTAATTTAGGAAATTGGGAGGTCCTGGCTGTTTGGCCCCTAAAGAAGAGCGTCAGCTGTGCTTAAACAGAAATATGAATAACATATGATTTGATACAACTGATTCTGAAAGCAGATTATACCTCAAGCTTTCATCTACATGCCACCTCGGCAACAAAGCCACAGGTAGAGTATAAAGATCTTTTCAATAAATGGATCTCAAGCCTCTCCTACCTCTTGCGCTTTTTTTAGGTGAAGGTCCTGGATGCGAAGACCAAAGAACCGCTTTGTTTTTTAGACAAGGTATGCTTATATATTACTACAGCTTGTTTGATTATCGGGTACCTTTTTAAGGTTGGATAAATAATTTACAATATTGATTTTGTACCAACTTGGAAGTCTTGATAAGGCAGTTATATTTATATTTACATGTATTTACATGTGAAATGTTCCATCCCCTGATCAATGTTTTCTGACACCATTTTAAATGAATTTCTGCACATTACGTTCTGACATGTGTAGTATTGTTGGAAACCTTTCTGTCTCTGCAATAGTTGTTGGCTACACAGTAGAGTTTGTAATGATTGTCAACTTTTGCAAAAGAAACGGCGACAAACGCTCTAACGCAATATCTGTTACCGCATTCAGGTGGATCCTCGGTCAACAATAGGAGACATCAAGAGCCTCTTTCACAGAGCGTGTGAGTGTCCTTCGGTAGTTTCTGCTTCTATAGTATATTGTTACGATTTTTTAGTTGGCCCCTGTTTTTTATTGATCCTCGATGGTGACAATGAAATATCTTACTTCCCTTATGTTCCTGTATAAAACTAACCAGATTTTAAAAGTTGGGTCAATATTATAGATATCAATTTTAATTTTATTGCACATAACTCTAACATGCATCTTAAATAAAATGGACAAAACATCTTGCAATATATAATATCATATCACCCAAGAGGGGAGGTCCTTCTTAAAAACTATTGCTAGTTTAGTGTGTCTGGGCAGAAATGTCAACGTTTGCCAAGCCTGAGGCCATCAGATTCCATCAGCGCAGCACAGCTCAACATTATTCTGTCACAATTAATTATTATTGGGCTTAAGGCCAAAAATCTGTGTGCAATGCCAGCTTTATCCAACCCGGTATATATATATATATGTGTGTGTGTTTGATCCACTCAGATCCTCGCTGGTATCCAGCAAGACAGGCCCTGATGCTTGATGCCAGTAAGTTGCCATGCTGTGCTCATTTACTTTTTGTTCATGACAGTGTTGCATGAGGAACATTGAAGCAGCATTTGGGAATGTTGCTCTAGATTGCAGAGGGTAGCAACAATTTAAACTTCAGCCACAAGTGCTTTGTTGTGGCATCAGTAAAAAACAGACCGCATTTGTGTATTTACTATCGAGTGTTTGATGCTTTGCAAAACCCGAAAAGGCAACATGTTTAAGGTGCTACTATTTGTGTACAGTTTTGTTTGTAGGCTTTTACTGGTTTTGGCAGATTATGCCAAAACCAGTAAAACCAGTATTATATTATTATTACTATGATATGCTTTTGTAGTCCCGAAATGTACTTCAGCAACATGATTCAAGGATTTTGTTGATGGACTGTAGTGTCTATTTAGTCACGTGACATTTTGTGGCTTGAAAAATGTTCAGCTTCGTACACTGTGCAGCATAGTTCTGAAGAGAGATGTACGACATACTATGTAATCTCAGGCCTAACGTACATCATCTCGAAAAACCTGGAGGTAATCGATGAATTGAAGGTGAGATATTGAAACGTCAACCAGAATTTCAACTAACATTTGCAATGACCTTGACTCTGCAGTGGAATAATAGCCCTAAAAGGTCCCCCACATTTTTATAGACCCCAACACCATGGAACCACTTGGCGGGTCGAGCGTGGTGCAGGACGGAAGAGGCAGGACTCACACGCATGCAGAGCTCAAAACAAAAAGGACTTTAATATTCAAAATTCAAAAAACTCAAAAGCCCAAAAAGGTAAACATGTACGCGGATCAGGAACATGGCCCATCCAACAGGACAATCAACAATGACACGACAAAGGACGAGAGACACACAGGGCTTAAATACATAGGGGAGGTGCAGGTGATTGGACACAGGTGGAAACAATCATGACAAGGCAGGAAGTGAAGTTACCCCAGGGACACGAGAGACATGAAACTACAAAACAAAACAGGACATGAACCCAACCGTGACGCCACTGCCTGTTCTTCCTTTCTGCAGACTGCTTAGTGATCATCCATTCATTTTAGCCTCATTAATACAGTACGGGCAAATGTATGTGAAAAGACTTATGATGAGGTTTAATGTTGTAGGGCTATGAAAGGACTATGAAGGTTATCTTGTCTATACAAAGCACAGACTGTCGTTATAAAAGCCATCTGGGCCAGTTCCCCCATGATGGTATTCTAAAAATGTCATCCAATTAGTTAAATATATTATCAGTGGCCCTGTGAGCTGCAGCGGGCTGCAAACCTGATCACACATCCATTACACAAAGCTACCATGCACTGCACAGGGCCACTTAAATATACATAGTCCTGATCAAATTCAGTTTGACCGCTATTAGGAATTCTGTCAGAATGGTGATTTCTCAATTCTATAAAGCTTGATAACGTTTTAATTTGTAACCTACATATTACCTTGGACGGTATTTTTTTCTCTTTAGAGGAAAAATCACTCAAAGACGAGGACGTCCTACAGAATCTACCTATTGGGACAACTGCCACGATGTACTTCAAAGATCTTGGTCCTCAGTTGGGTTGGACCGTGGTAAGAAGATTACATCCAAATATCACTGAGATAGTACTAAAAAACTTGAACAAGGAGATAGGTGTTTGGACTACGATATACTCAAAGTCGTCTGACATTGTTTTGTGTTTTGTTCTGTGAGCTGATTTCCATTGAGTTTTGGCAAGATATAGTAAATATATATTTAGTGATTCATCACTGTTTCATGTCATCTCAATATTTTAAAATGTTAGTGCAACACTGGGCACAGAGCCAGGAGAGAGTATGTCCGTATATATATATTTACCTATTAGATTAAGTGCATGACATTATTTAGATTTTCTCCATGTGAGCGTTGACTTTCTTTCCTCGTGTTTCCAGGTGTTTCTTGCCGAGTGCATTGGGCCACTTCTCACCTACCTCCTCTTCTATTTTCGAGTACCGCACATTTACTCACACAAATATGCCTTTACCTCCAGTCCTTATCCTGTTGTCAGGTTAGTGAAAAAAAAATAGAAATGGCTGTGATTTTCCACCTTTTTGTGTTTGGCAAGTTGAGCAGAAAGACTGGAAAGAAGGCAAACCACTAGTGTGGTAAATTTATAATAATTCGCCACTTGATGTAGTTTGATGTTTTTCATACACAAATGGAAGTACTGTTAAATTTATCATCTCATTGTCAAATTGAAAAAAAGTCATTTCCAAAAAATGGACGGATTCTTTAATAATGTGTATTCATCTTTGAGGCTGTTTTTACTTCATGCTTCACTAAATAGGGAATTACGACCGCAATAAAGGGATCTGTAAAATGACATAAGAATCTGAAAGCTTATTATCTTTGTATGTTGACTAAACTGACATGATATGACATGAACTGAAATAATAACTTTAAACTAAAATTCTATACATGTATTCTCGTTATTGCAAAGCTGCAGGTTTGAGTTTATAATTTTTGCTGAATCACAAAGGTTTTCTTGCAGCGGTGACTCAGCCTCACCCCTTTCCCTCCCTCTCTCTCAGAATAGCCTTTGCGTGTCACAGCTGCCACTACGTGAAGAGGCTGATAGAGACTATATTTGTGCATCGTTTCTCCCACGGGACCATGCCTCTCAGGACAATCGTCAGGGTGAGGACATACCTACCCTTGAAAAGATGAGCCTGTGATGACGTGTTCTCTTTGTAATAGTGAACTCCCTGTTCCCTGCCCCACGCAAGCTGTTGTGCTACAGGAGAACCTGTGATACTGGATGCCACTTACAACTTACAATTGTCCTGACAAGGATAATTACTATAAGTTGTTTTTAGCCTTATTAGTTAAAAAAAAACAAAGCAAGCACTTTTTAATTTCAGTTGACAAGCTCATTGTACGTCATGTCGTCATTAGTATTTCATTTTCATGTATTCACCCGTATTCATGTATTCATGTGTCCTCTTCAGAATTGTGTCTATTACTGGGGTTTCTCAGCTTGGTTGGCCTACTATATCAACCACCCTCTTTACACACCTCCATGTAAGTCAGCCCATGCACACACACACACACACGCACAAACAATTTTTGCAACTTATCAACACCGCACTATCTCTCTTCACAGCATATGGAGAACTACAAGTCAACTATGCATTAGTCATATTTGTGGTACGTTTAGTGGTATTCACTCAGGACCAACTTACATTAAGTACACCCGAATGTCTGACAGTAAAGTGTGAAATGCTTATTTTGATCCAGATGTGTGAGCTGGGGAACTTCTCCATTCACTTGACTCTTAATAATCTCAGAGGGGAGGGTAAGTTGTTAATTGGTTCACTTATACAATTTCACTTCCACAATAGACCAGGTTTTGTAGACATTGTTCAATCCATCAGTTTAGATGCTGTCTGATAAAAAATAATTCGCTCAGTAGTACTCAGTACATGTTAACACTGTTTTGGGGTAATGCTGAGTGGTAACACGGATCATGCGTGTGCGTACAATATAGTGTAACAGTTATAAGATGTAAAACAAAATGAAAGTGTAATTATTCATTTCATCATTTATTGTCATTTAACGCATTCTCAGGATCCAGGAGCAGACGGTTTCCTGAGCCAACCAGGAATCCCTTTACATGGCTATTTGTCTTTGTATCCTGTCCCAATTACACATATGAGGTAATGTACTGTATTGTATTTCATCATGGGACTAAATGTCAACCTTATTTGTGTGTTTACTTCTCTGTCTGTCTATTTGACGCATACTTTAGCTGGGAGCTTGGGTGGGCTTTTCCATTATGACCCAGTGTCTGCCAGGTATGTACAGCACATTACGCTCTGTTGCTATAAATCCACTTGCTGCACCGAAAAGTGTTTGTTCTAATACTTCATTGGTTTGTATTCCAGTGGCATTTTATACATTACTGGGGTTCATTCAGATGACCATCTGGGCCAAAGGGAAGCACAGGGCCTACAGCAGAGAGTTCAAGGACTATCCCACGCTCCGTATGGCTATTATCCCCCTGATTCTCTGAAAGAGATCACAACATGAACATTTTTATAGCCTATACAATGTGTATATTTTATACCGTGTGTTTTTAAACTAAAACAAAAAGAGATTTGCCGCTGCTGAGGTCAGCATTTAGAACATTTTGTATATCTATAAATCGAAAGCAGTGGAAATAGAAGTGATCATATGAAAGCAATATAATTAAGTATTTAAAGATGGATGTTTTTTTTGTTATTTGAAACGATGGGTTTCACTTTCTTAATGAGCGTTTCAGTTTGAAGTTCATCAGCTTTAGCTTCACTGCAGTTTTTTTTTTTCAGGACTTGACTTAAAATGGCACTTCAGCTTCTTAGCAAGCCTTATTCAAACAAATTGCTTACAACACTGATAAACATTTCAGGTTAAGTACAACAGATAACACATCTACTAGCTTGTAACAAAGTGCCTGTCCAAGCAAACTAGCAAGATAGAAATGTAAAATGTCTCCATTTGAGAGTGCGACATCGCTTTTAAGCTGACAAAGAAGACATTTAATTTTGCAAAAATAAGCTTGTGCAATGTAAATCTAAGACTTTTTTTTCAGAAAAAAGGTAACTGTACTGTAAAATGTATCGAGGGCTTTTCAAATAGTCTGTGATGATTGCTGTTGTTGAGCACTTTCTGTCTAATCTCAGGTTTTCATTAAACTGTCAAACAGTGTTTTGAACATATGAGAATGTGAGTAATCTCAAGCAATTGTCCAGTAAAACCAATCAAACTATGACCAGCGGGAAAAAGCCCACATCTTAAGCAGAAATGTGACTTTATTTGACATGATGCCACTTTGGTCACTTTGGTGCGTTCCTCGAATCATATGCAGACAGTGTACCAAAGTTGAACACGTATATAATAAAGCGCAAAGCCTGAAAAGACATTGGTGGTCAAAAAAATATCATACAATATTACAATTATTCCATAGCAGCAAGAGGACTCTGTAAAAGACCATTAGTAATATTGCACTAGCAGAAAGTCTTTGTAAGAATTCTAATGTTGTCTCAATAAAGTGCTACGGCTTTGCTTCTCCGCGTATTTATTACACCTATCTACAAAAGGCAAAGAAAGATTATCATGCTTGGCATCTGAAGCAAAAAGCACACAGGACCTGTGCCTTCTTCCCATTCCCGTTAAACCCCACTAAAATCACTCTTCTGACAGACCATCAATCAAGTCCTGGTCCTTGTCATGAATCTCAAGCCGTTTCATTTAGTTTGCAAGGCCTACAAGGTGAGCAGAACGTGGAACATACAGCAGGCACATAAATGCTCTACACTTTCCAAATTCAAAGCCAACTAATTCCATTGCCTGGAAAAACAAAGCATTGCCAAATCATCAGTCATACATGACATGTGTCATGACTCATTTATAGGGCTGCCTCAATCACAGGCTGCATTTGGAAGCCCAACATCACGGGATCGATTTACAGAGACGGCAAAGACAAATGTCAATGGCAAAACCTTTGCTGCATTTGAGGAGGAAGTTTTTCCAACTAAGTTACAGCCCTTTTAAGCTCATATGCATCCGGCGCATTCTTTAAACAGAGCGGCTTCTAAAATGAAACCCCACATATATATTATTGGGCTCATTGAGATAACGTCACTTCTTCAAAAACTTGAAGGGTGTTTTTTCAATATATCGCTGTGCTCCAGCAGCTTTTGGATGCAACACGATGTTGTCGTCCTCTCTTGACTGTTGCTTGGCGAAATTCACAAAAACCTACAAAAAAGTACATTGAAACATTAGGATCAAGACATTTTTTAGGAAATACTGTATTATGACCAGGGTGCGATTTGTGGGGGGGCATGGGGGGGATTTCCCCCCCTCTGGTTTCCCTATCCCCCCCTCTGCTAAATTGTTTTTTTATCGCCGGGGGGGACAGGGATTTCCCGCATGCAGGCATATTTCTGAACATCATCGAACACAAACACGTTTGGTTCGCTACGCGCAACGCGGGATGTGCGTGTGCGGATGCAACTTCCGCGAACATACTGCGCGATCATATGGACACGCACGGTCCAGGTCGACAGCTCCCCCCACCTCCCCGGTCAGCCCGCATGCCGGCCAGCAAAAAAAAAAACCTGATTATGTCTATATACTTCTTATAAGTAAAATGATTTGCATTTACTATATGCCCTTACCATTTACTTCACAGTTAAAGAAATATAATCCGTTGATCCGTAAGCACAAAGGGATGCTAATTTTCCATTTGATAATTTCTCATGTCTACTCATTTACCTGGTCAAGGGTTGTCTGTGTAACTGAATAGTCCTCTATCTTGAGCTTCTCTTTGTTAGCCAGGACCATTTGAAAGATCCTGCCCAGGGAGGAAGAGGAGATCTTGTACTGCAGGGTGTTGTAGTGTTTCTCTCTCTGGATGCAGCCGGGGAAGTTGCTCTCCATGAAGGCTTCAGTAGGGTTCAGATCTGGGGCACACCCCGGCTTAGCTGCCCTGATCTTCATGGTCACCACGTAGCCATCACCAAATCTACGTTAACGTACATGAGAAACAAATGAAAAAATCTGTAACATGTGCAATGCTAATATGATATAATCTATATTTAATTGTTGCATGAATGCTACAGGAAGACTATATATATATATATATATATATATATATATATTATATATATATGTTCGGAACTTTGATACATGATGATGGGAAGTAAATTACTTACTTGTACTTAAGATGCTGAATGGTTCCCAAACACTTAAAGATCCATTTACCATAATTGCTAAGCGGGTACACAGCGCCTCACATTCCTCCATACTGTCAAAACAGGTGGCAAAATTAGAGCTTGAAGATGTGCATGCACATACACCGTCAAACACCCACAGCAAATAGTTTACCTGTGTGAGGTGAGGACCACAGCTCGTCTATCCTGGATAACACTCATGATGGAGTTCCACAGGAAACGCCTGGAGAGAGGGTCCATACCCGTGGTGGGCTCATCCTAGCACAGTAACATCAACAAACACACAGAGACCTCCAGCATCTTGCCATCACCATTCCCCATCCTAAAGCCCTAATTCAATCCGTTAATGTAAGGGTACCATTCTACTGACATGCGGGGCGGAGTGATATGTGTATGCTTATGTTGAGCAAATACAGTCAGCCAAAGATGCAACGCCTTCCTACACTTTCACGTAACGCTACAAACCCACGCGTTGCCATGAGCGTGCCTCTCACCAGCAGCACCAGTGCGGGGCAGCCTATCATGGCGATGGCTGTGGAGAGTTTCCTTTTGTTGCCTCCACTGTAGGTGCCGGCGCTTTGTGCTGCATACTCGGACAGACCCAGCTTCTGAATGGCCCACTCTGCAACCTGAGGATGAGCAGGGTACTGTTACTGCCTCCTGTTATAATTAGGTCCAATCCAATCTGTCAGATATATAGATTGAGATGACACTATGTAGTTAGAAAAAAACACGGTTTCTACCGGAAATGTCGGATTATAATGGATGGCAATTTGCTACTTTATGCTGCTAGCAGTGCAAATATATAACTTATTTAATTGCTCTTTATTCTAATAACATGATCAAGTGTTCTAAAGTTAACTTAGACTTGTGGAGGCATATGCAAAATGTAATTTTTGCACTCAAACAAAATATACTAAATCTTCTTTCAGGTCCAGTTTAGAATGAGCAAAAAGCAGCATCTCACCCGGCTGATCTCCAACTCAGGAACTCCACGCAGGCGGGCGTACAGGTGCAGATGTTCTCTACCTGTCAGCAGCTCATCAATAGCGTCAAACTGTGGGCAGTATCCCATGTTCTGGTGGACGTCCAGGATGTTGGATAAAATGCTGAAGATTTAGGGAGAAAGATACATGTGACAACATGTTTGTTGGTTACTATTTGTAAAAATGATGTATTATTTACCTGTGACCAGCTACTGAGGCCTCTCCTGACGTGACGTTAATGTCTCCCGTCAACATTTTAAATGTTGTGGTCTTCCCTGCTCCGTTCATCCCCAGTAGACCAAAGCACTGCAGAGGGTTAAGAGAAAACATTATGGATAAAAAATGCATTGATTAGGAATGCTTTGTCTGTGGAGTAAATTGGTTTTATCCACACAAACCTCTCCAGGAGATACTGCAACACAGATTCTGTCCACTGCAGGGGTGATTGTTCCTGAGTACGTCTAGCAGGGCAAGATGAAAACAAAAATGGAAATATGTTTTTTTTTAATTGTAAATATGTTTTTGATCATCCATTTAAACATGTCGTACGAAATAAATCACCTTGGACAGGTCTCGTGCACGTAGAATGTCATTTGTTTTTTCCCTTCTATAGAGGCGTTCTCTTTCCTCCGCCACATCGATATCTTCTTCAAAAATAGGAGGCTTTGGGCGATCTGACATCCTACCAATGGAAAAGATGAAAATTCAGTGAATCACCTCCTGTCAACGAAGCAGTCTCATTAAATTTACAATGTGTTATCTGGGAATTTTATTACAAACAAAGAAGCGATATGGAAGTACATTTGGCAATATTTTTATCTAAGAACTATACTTACCAGTGATACATGAAGAATCGATACTGGAACAAAATGTTAAGCATGAAATAGACAAATCCCTGTACAGCCATGCAGAAGAGGTTCTTCCCAATATAATCCCAGTTGTAGGGGTCTGGACTGTAGTCCTCACCTGATCAAACACATCAAATACCCTTCAGTGATAAGGTTATAACAGAATCTTATAAAAGTTTATTTTTCATACTTTTTTCAGTCAAATCTGTGATGGTATTTGTATTGTAATAGTTCATATTTAGTCCTTTCACCTTCTCCCTTTTATTAAATCTGTAGAGCATTTGGTTCAAAAGTGCTCTGCGTTTGGCTTGGCTCTTTTATGGCACATCAGATTTCCAATGCAGCCAGAGACCTAACATGCAGTCAACGTGTTGAGATGGTGGCGGACAGTTGAAGGCTGGTATGTGAGGTGTAAGAGTAGCCGTGTGTACTTACCAAAGCGAGCATAGATATCCGTCACAGCCTGGTTCATGGCCATGTCTATGAGACCTCGGCCCAGGCAGTAATGAGGGAAGATGAGCAGCAAAGTCTTTAACAGCTGGTTTAGCTTGTACAGAGCCTGGACAGATATCAAAATCAGGATTATATTAGGGTTATGGTAGATTAGGATTTACAGACACAAACCCTTTGGTCTTACTGTGGTGCCCTCAAAAAGGTCCAGTATGAAGGTGATGGCACTGCTGTTGATGCCAATGAAGAGGTTGATACATGACAAAGAGACATAGGCTGTGCTGGGGACACTGAATATGAAGGACATGGGGTACATCATGGGTGTCACAGACCATCTACAAGAAAAATGGATCCAAATGAGCATCAGTTACACACAATGAATGATACAACATCAGACACCAGTAATGGCAAAAATGTGAGAATATTGCAACTAAATTTGCAGTATTTATTGGCAACTGCAACGGTTATTGGCCGCTGTGAATTTAAAAGCAAGGTCTGGATATTTTGCTTTAGATTCTTTGTTTGGCCCCCGTGGTACACATTTTTCTTTTTAATTTAAAAAATATACAGTTGGCACTTTAGAAAGAAAAAAAAACCTACCCATAAAGCATTAGCAAGAAAATAAGTGGTTGGAGGTTGGTTGGAGAGGTGTAGCACTTCTTATCAAAAAAGATGAATATTTCCACCACCAACGCTGCACTGATGGAGTAATTCAACTGGAGATAAAGACAATAAAAACAACACTCATGAACAGCAGAAACCCTATTGGCATTTGGCTGTATTTCATGAAATGTGTTACTGTACCATGTCCCAGAGAAAGTTGGCCATCCAGTAAACCAATGGACTGACACCACTGACAAACTGCAGGTGTTTGGCCTGCGTGACCCTTTCCTGAATTAAATAGAGGACAAAGCTGGCAGGAACGAAGGACATGGCAAAGATGACACAGATGGCCACCACAGCATCCACTGAGGTAGTCAGGCTGGGGAAAAGGACAGAGGAACACTTTTAAACACCTATGAGCCAATAGTGTCACACCCTGGTGACACTACTACATGGCGACTCCTTACTTTTCTTTGCAAACTCCCAGAAACTGTTAAGCAATTGAAATGTAATTAGATACATGGCACGCCATTAGTCACTCACACAGTGATCTCAGAGAGCTGCTCTTTGGTGAGGTTGAGAGGATGGTTAATAGCAGTTATTCCATATTCATCCAGGTTTTCCCGTTTGGGCAGGTTTGCACGAAGGATGGCGTTGTTGGCGACGTTCATGAAAGAAACCATGGCGTGCCAGCCCTTATTGTTGTACCAAACCTGTTGAACGATTCAAAATAAGTGTACACTATAATAACTTAGAGGTGTGACATATTAAGTATCGACATTCACTTATGAGCAAATGATAAACAGGAAGTGATGTAGATGGATCACAGTGTCACTGACCTTGACACTGTCTTGAGTCTCCATGTGCTTGAGGAATGTCCCTATGTCTTTCAGAGTTTGTTTGGAGCAATTGCCCTGCAACCAACAATTAAAGACCCAATTACAAAAATAAATGACAGAGATGCCATGTGATAAAGTTTGCATTTAAACGCCATACCCCAGTAATATTGAGCAGTTGTCCCAGCTGTGCTGCTACATCCCGGATGGTCTTTGGCTGCAGCTCTAAAACAGGAAGCTGTCCTCCCGCCGATATACCTCCGTACCTGGACATCAAAGAGAAAACCCTACTGAAAACCGCCATTCAAATCAAAGCTGTACCCGACCATAACAACCACCGCAGGGAGAACTGCACCGCTGCACATAACTTATCATCCATGTAATACATTTTTGACTGGTTCAAAATGCTTATAAGAGATCCTTATTTAGACTGAACCAAAAAAAAAAGTTAGGAAGTAAAAGTAAATGTACCTTTGTTCGTTCACCCAATATTTGCTCTTCAAGCTGAAAGAGATTTATTTCAATTAATAAAAAAACGTTCTATTGAACTTTCACATGAACAACATGCACTTTTCTGTTACATGTACACATGTTTTATTAACTTATATGTAGTACAAATGTATTTTTTCTGTTTCATGCAACTATGATTTTTGCAACATTCTAAAGCTTAGAGCAATATAGACTACAATATCCCACCAAATTCATGATTTTAGATAAAGTAACGTATATTTAATCTCAGTTTTAACTTGTTTCTTTAGAGAGTAAGTTTTCTTTTAAATTGGAGCACATAATCTCCTACCTGGTTCTGATGAGGCTGGGGTAGGTCTTCACTAGGTAGTCAGAGATGTTTCTGCCTGTTAGGTCCATGAGAACATCTCCTGTAGACTGAATCCTCTAATAGACAAAATTACCCCCAAATGTGTGATTCTAGATCCAGAAGCCAATAATGGTGCACCGTGAAGTGTGTATGTATGTGTATGTTTATTAAGGCTGTTTTTAACATTAGTGAGCCAACCATCTACCTGTGGAGGTGGCAAACCTCCAGCTCCTGCAGGACACACAGGGAGCATGGTGAGTTTCCTGGGTGTACTGCACTGACAGTCCGGGGAGGGTTGGAGAAAGTTCCATTTTGGGCCTGCCAGCATATCTATTAGTGCAGGGTTTACTAGGGGCATCTCCCACTCCGTGGTAATGTTGTTGCATGGGAAATCTCTACCAGTGGGAGAAAATTATCAGATATAGTTGAACAAGACAGCGGAAAGAATAATCTGGGTTAAAAGTTATCTAAATTTGGCGAGGGTACTCACTCCATGGGTTCATCCACCATGCAACGAGTCCCAAAGCCCGGCTTGTCTAACAGCACTTTACCAAAGTATCTCATCTGAGGATCCATAGGACGCTCATTACTGCAATGGACAAAGTAGGACAATATATATGGAAACATTTTTGTATAACTTAATAGAAAATTGTACATTATCCCCACCTGAAGAAGGTGTACTGTCTGCCATACATCCAGGGACTCAGAGTGAGACTTTGATACTCTCCGAAAGGTGGAACGATCAGCGTGAAGGTCAGCGCCAGGAAAACAAAACTGGCTGGCAGCACAATCTACCAACGACAGATACATCAAATAAACTGCCATTCAAAAAGCTCACAACAATATAACTCTATTGAGGGGGAGAGTTATAATAGTTGGATATCAACTCAAACTGAAATACGGCAAGAAACTGTTGATACCCCATTACCAGCATTTAATCTAATTCCGATAAATGTCCAACATTGTACAAAGCAACTCCTAAAATATAAAATACAATTAAGATTACCGACAGTGCTGCATGAGGTCGTGGTTTATTAACTGCGGTAAGGTTACCTGGGCAAAGAAGTCTTTGTAGGAGCGTGTCGCGTGATGCAACCGCTTGATCAGCAGAGCGAAGAACTGTTTGATGGTGAGACACAGCCCTCTGACCTGCTGGGATCCCCTGCCTGCAGTGCCTTCTGGGACATCACACGGGCCGTTGCCGTTGGTTTTCAAAGCCCCATCTGTCTCTGGAATATAACTCTCAAGTCAGGTTGCAAAGTCTCACTTGCGTGCGTGCTATATTAAAGAGGCCAGCCGGTCAGCCAAGCACGTCTTATTTGAGCTGTGATCAAAAAGCGTTTTCTAGCAGTGTTCTTTTAGCCTCAGGGATGGAGTTCATCGTCCTATCGTGTTGTTAGTGTGCAAGTGAAAGCTCTGGAACAATATATACAGTATACTTAGGATGAATGAAACCTATAACTGCATTACAGAACCAGGAACTTGGAACAAGGAACTAACAGCTAGACTTGCTCTATTAAAAAGTAACTCAAAATCAATAACTTTAAAGATTGGGATTAGGGAGAGCACTGTGAAGCTAACCGGCAGCTGGCTGTAGCCTCATATTCACTGTCTCATTTACTCACTTGATGAGCGGTATCGAACCTCTTATCTAGTGTCGAGGGGGGTTAAATGGTTTCATTCTATCATACATAGTGTTCTGTAAACCATTTCAAAGTACAGAAATGCTTTCCCCACAACAGCAACATTTGTCCAGAGCTGTCAGCTGAAAGCTGCATGTCACCTTTTGGTGGCTCCATATCAACGGCCACTGTGTTGAATCCACAAAGACTAGCTCGACAGATCTGATGCAATGATTTCTTTCAGGAAAGTTACAGAATGGAAAACACAGGATGTAGTTCACATTAATTAAAGGGTTATGAACACTACAACTATGCATGCAGACAAACAACAAAATTAGCACCACGAGCAAGTTTTTTTTTTTTTTTACCTGGTATGCATTTCCTGTTTGTTGAGCTTCCATTAGCAGTGACCTTCAGGAAAATCTTCACAGAAAGCTTATTTTTATTTTCAGGGTCCAAGATGAACAGATCGGAGCCTAATTGCTGTATAGGTGAATTTCAGCAGATGTCTGTATAATGCATTGTCCCAGTAAAACCCTCCTTGATATCAAATCGCTGTTTAGCACCTGTACTTGTACTGTAAATAATCAACTGTCTTAGTCAGGGATAGAAGTTAGCAGTTTGATCCATTGCCTCACTATTTTATCCCTGGGAATAAAAATGATAAACATACATATATATTTTGGATTTTCCAGATGTTTTACTACTACATGTAGTTGTTAAATACAAGCAGTCTTATAATTACAATTGCCCCCATTTCATTTTTTTATTATTTCTATGTACCTCCTCCAGCGACGTGTCAGAGACACCAAAGCTGCTGAGGCCAAGGTCCACCAGGGTTTCCTCCAGCTCCCTGAAGAGGCTAGCGTAGGCCCTGGGCTGGAAGTTTTGGTTTGGCAGCAAGTAAGTGAGCTCCTGGCCGATGGCCTCGATGAGACGAGCCTCTGGCACGTGATGGTGGATCAGGGCTGTGATGCTTTCCATGTTACCTGGAGACCACAAGTAGGGAATGATTTTGCTTCCATCACATAATAATGACGTTGATTGTTTTTTTATATGCCTTGATGCCTGCCCTTTACTTCTCTTGTACTGAAAATGTTAAGTTAGTTGTACTAACAGTATCAGTAAAAAGATGGCTATCTGGAAACTGACAGGTGATGATTGAAAATGTGGTGTGAGAAACGGAAAGTGTGCAAAATCGCGGAGTGAATCCAATTACATTACGGCACTGGTTGAGCAAAACTGATATTGATCAAATTGACCTTTAAAAAGTTTAAATGTACTGTATACATTACGCAAAGTCATGGGGTATTTCTTTGTGTAACGACAGCAGCTACATTAAGTAGACCGACTATAAAGCAGTGCAAAAGAGACAAAGACTTCATACTTCATACGTTGTAGAATGAACGAATGAATGAAGTTGACATGACTAAAAACAAGTTTGAGCAGGTTGATTTGAACTTGGCATAACACACCAAATTACAATAACGCATCAATTAAACCTACCATCCATCTGTCTGTCTTGAGGCTGCTTCTCTTCTTGGTCCACTTTAAACTTTGAACACTTTGAGCAGTTGCAGGAGCAATCATCTGTACGATCACAGCTGGCCTGCAGGACAAAATGTACTAATGTTTTTCCGGACACACGACCAAATGCTAGGCGGAAAAAAATGTTATTATGCCAGTGTAGAAAATAACAATTATTCCCCATTTTTTAAAATCCCCTTCTAAAAGTACCACTCTGCACCGTTTAAAGCCAAACACACTTTCACACAGACCAACACACACACACGCACACACAAGGCTACAATTCCCACCTTTGGGGTATTGTCTTTCATTCGTCGTACAAGAGTAAGGTAGAATCCAGCTCCAAAACAGTTCTTGAGGAAGATGGGGGAACCGCAGCAGTGGAGGCGGCCCTGCGAGATGATAGCCACTCTGTCACTGAGCAGGTCAGCTTCATCCATGTGGTGGGTGGACATGATCACTGTGCGCCCTGCAACGTGAGGACGGAGGGAGAGGGGGGCGATGAGGAACAGGTGAAAAGAGACATGTGAAAGAAGGAGAGGTTTGTTGATTCTGCATTTGGACAATATACATTTTTTATCTCAATCCAGATTTTATATTTTGTCGATGATAGATGTTCAGATCATTTTTAGAGATCGGGTTGAGTACAAGAACCGATACGTGTTTCAATGGTGGTTTTGTGAAGGACCCAGATTATTTATTTTTGGCCTGATTACACAAACCTGTCAGGTTTGTTTATCATCTCACTTCTACATCGCATGTAATAAAGCAAGAAAAGCTGCACCGCTACTTTCTTTATAAGTATTATCAACCAAGAGCTCTTCTAATTGGTTTGTATTTACGGTTTAAAAGTATTTGGCGAGGAAACCTACCAAATTCATAATAACAAGGTAAGAATATCCTGCCTGTTTTCCTGCCAAATTTAATTACATATTTTGGCTGACCCCACTTGTTTGGGCCTTGTTACAGATTCACTATTGTATGGTTGGTTAATGTGAAAAAAAAATGATGTTTTAGATACAAATAGTAAAATTACACAATAGATGTATAAACTGCAGCCTATTTTTTTTAAGTTGAATGGTGTCCATGAGGATGAGACATAACTATTTTTTTAAGACTTGCAAAATGTGTATCTGAGTGTCCTCTATAACACTAAATGCAAATGAGTGTTCTATACCTGCTTTTAGCCATCAACAATCAGCCTTACCTTCACGGTATTTGAGCAGCAGGTCCCAAATGGAGCGCCTGGAGTAAGGGTCTACCCCTGAAGTGGGCTCATCCAGGATCACCACCTTGGCCCCACCAACAAATGCCAAAGCAACTGATAACTTCCTCTGCATGCCCCCTGAATTAGAACATCATAAAGGACTGTGGTTCATGTGGTAGTAATCATGAATAGATTTGTACATATATTTGGACAAGCTTTTTTTCTCAGCACTTTGCAGCAGTGTTTTTTTCTGGGCAAGGAAGCCTCCTTACAGACCTGAGAGGTTCTGGGTCAGTTCATCTCTCTTGTGTGGTAGGCCCATATCCTGCAGCATGTTCTCCACCTCCTCCTGGGCCTCTGCTATTGGACGGCCTTTCAACAGCGAGTAGAAGAGGATGTGTTCTGCTACAGTCATACTGAAATAGAACAAAACAAAGAGGCGCAAAAAACATACAATTCATAAAATTGAGCATACAACACAAACAATACAGCAACCATTTTTTTTTGATCACACTGTGTGGAGAGTTACACACTGCTGAAAAAGGGTGTTGTATTGAGGGCACATTCCCAGGGACAGACGGATGCTGTCCATATCAGTACGGATGTCCTTGGCATAGATGGTGGCTGTCCCCGAGGTGGGAGGGAACATACCGGTCAAAATGGACCTAGGAAGAGGAGACAGAAAGAGAGAGATAATGGAGACTATGTTCAGCACTAGTTGTTTGTGAGTGTGCATCTATGGGACATACATGGTGGTGGTCTTTCCGGCACCGTTTTGTCCCAGAAGCGCAGTAATCTGGCTCTCATAAAAGTTCAGGCTAAGGCCGTCCACGGCCGGCACGGAGCTGGAGCCGAACACCTTGACCAGGTTGTGGATACAGACGCCCTTCACCAGGTCCGATGGCTCTGCTTCAAAGAAGGGCTGACCTGCACAAAGACAACCAGGTAAACGACCACAACCAAATCATCTTGCAAAAGGTTTTCAATCACACCCAAATATCATGTTTCCTTTACCTTTTCTAAGAAAGAAAAACATCACTTTTTTTTTTATTACAAATGTTGATGAAAGACACTTGAGACCAGGGTACTGGAAAGCCATAACATTTAACAGTTTCACTTATTAACTCATTAATAACTCATTAATATTCACTTATTAACTCAGCATCGCAAACCAGCAAGTGCAAACACACTCAAGGACACAGAAAAGCTTGAGGGGGGACGTGAGAGCAAATACAGAGTTGGCTTCAGTCCCAATTTAGATCAAGTATTAACATTGGAGAAGTACTACATCCGCATAATAAATAAGTTATCTAATACATAATTATAACCGATCTTAGAAATAAGCCGAGATCCTGTTAGGCAGTAACATGCTGCTGCATTGTGCAATAATACTGTTGAACTGTGTATGTATTGTATCCCGGGATTAAATCTTAAATGCAGCACTTACAGGAAGTTACAATTAAAAGTCTGCTTCTATTATGAATTCAACAAATTCTATCACCAACTAACCAGCTCTGTACTCACCCTCTGTGATCTGGTTCTCTTCCAGTCTCTCACCCTGATCCTGGTGATCACATGATGCTGTCTCTTCCAAAGTCACGGTTTTCTCTTGATCCTGGTTTTCTTCATCCCCCCCTTCCTCCTCCTCCTCCTCTTGTTGTTTCTGCAGCTCTCCTTCGTCTTTGTTTCTCAGATTATCAAAGCATTTTTTATCCATCGGCAGTTTGTTGTTGTCTTTGGACAGAAAATAAAGGATTTTAAAACTCACTTAGGACTGAGATCGGTAAATTATGTCATTTGAGAACGGTCTCCTCTCTCCGCATACACATTTTATTATGCACAGTGCGTGAGCAGTGAAAATGGTGAGCTAGTAAGCTTACCTGAAGCGGGAGCCACACTGTTGAGCCAATAACAGGGCAAGAGGGCGAAGTAAAATGGTCGACCAATTCCATATTGGCCTGTGATGAAACGATGCAATACATGAGCTACAGTGAATTAATCAAATTGGATGAAAGCCTTTATTTCTCCCTTATAGACTGACCGGGGAAGACATTGTCCAGGTACCAGGCAAGCACAGCATACAGCACAGAGTCCAGGCCCATCATGCAGATGGAGGTGAGAAAGGAAAACTCGTCCCCCTCCAGAGGACTGGTCTGGATGTTATCCCACTGCAGACCCAGGCCCTGCTCCTCGTATCGCGACAGGTACTCCGTCCCAAAGCCAAACGCCACCTGGGACAAAAGACTCTGAGGAAAAGCAATGGTACAACTCATCTTTTGTACAGGTCCCATTATTTCATCAACTGACGTTATCGCCTAAATTTAATTATAACTGTGGTAAAGAAATTTCAACGAGTGAACAACTGAAGATTCAATGCAGGTAAATCCTGTGCCATAGATGATATTTGTCAAATACTTTTTCAACAAAGCATGTTCCCTTTAACGAGGGAGATGCTGAGATGGGAAACACACCGCCAAGATCTTCATGTCCTTGGTGATGTGGTCTTGCCATGCAAAGCAGAAGATGTGCGGGAGGTAAAGGGCAAAGTAGATGATGCCACAGCAGGCTGCTGCCAGGTTGGCCTGGTTGAAGAAGACACTGAGGAGGAAGCATTGCATGATGGTGGCCGTGGTGAAAGTGAGCAGAAAAAGGAAGAGGATGACGCCGTTGCTGTAGTTCAGTACCCGTCCTGCCTAAAGGCCAGAGACAGAGAAAAACTGAGTTTTCAGTTGCAATTCATGGAATCAAAATTACAGAAAACATACATACTGTGTGTATTTAGACCTACAGATAAAAGTTACTAAACAAATATACACTGCATTTTTGCAATAAACATAAAATAAGTGTTAACCAAATAAGAAACCAAATGCTAAGTGAAAAATTGCATGAAATATTTAGTTATTTATATTTACAAAATTGGGGGAAATATCCCAGTTTGGGAAATCCTGTTATATAATCAATATGTTGTAATCAAATGTGTTTACATCTCTTTTGCATTTTCATTTGAATCAAACACAATTTTCTTCGTATACTATTTTAAATATAGAATGCTGACATTATTATGTCCACTAGAGGTCGGCATTGCCCATGTAACAACAATATGTTAGCTGAGCCACAAGAGATGACTTGTGACTCTTACAACATAGGGGAGTTAACCATTGACTGGTACATTCCTGCAAAGCCGTTGAAAAAATTCCCATGATGTCATGGTATTCAAATCATTGATTTGAATGTGAGAAAGCCACCACTGTTATTACTTTAAGGAAAAATATCTGGTAATGGTTCAGTGTAAAACAAGGTTACAATTATCGATAGCCAAGCTGCTAGTATTCTTTGAACATATTAATTAGCTTCAAAAGAAGATTAGGTGATTCTGGTGAAAGATAGCTTGTCCAAAATGATTTCATAAACATGGCAACTACGCAATTTAGGTAAAAATGAAGGTAATGAGAAATGTGAGGTAGTAGAGGATCGCCTGCCCGCTGCCATCTCCATTCATATGCCGTTTCTCTTTTTGCATATCAGATAGCGGCATCGGGTCTCCTACCCAAAACATACAGTGTCACAATGGATCTAATGAAAAGGCGCAGGAATGAGGATCTTTAGAGGCTTGTTAAAATCGTCCCTCACCATGATGATGGCGGTGAGGAGAGCAGTGCTAGTGCCCATCATGAGGAAGCTGTCAATAAACCAGGTGGACCAGATAACGCCGTTGGTGACCCCCGTGGCCTTCAGGGTCTCCTTCAGCCGTAGTTCCTTCTCCAGCACAATACTCTTGACAATCATAGACACAGAGTAGACCCAGGCCAGTACCATGAAGATGGGGAAACAGCGATTCAATGTCAACATGAAGCTGGAGAAAGAACGGGGAGTAGAAATAAGATAAAGGACAGGGAGAAAGTTTCTGACATTTTTTCTCTATTCATCATGTTCCCTATAAAATAGTTAACTAAGTAGTGTAATGCTGAGTTGTGATAGTACATTGAAAAACAAAGTCAGCAGAACATTCTACGATGACTTTTATAGGGGATTGAATTTTGCTTGCATTTAATAAATGATCACTTTTCCACTTACAGATCATCCACATAACACGGGTAGGGCATCTGCTGTAGGTAAACACCAAGTGGCCATTGCTTTCCTGTGTGAGTCTTAATGATCCCATGCTCTATTATGTCCTGGAGGTAAGCAAAGCCACCCCAAACATAGCGGAAGTCATCCATTGGATCAGCTCTGGGGCCGGGATCCCAATACCTGAGCAATACACGTACAGTTAGTCTTTAAGTTAATCATCGTCATACTAAACCCATCATTTTTATTTGACTTTTATTCTAACCTGTCTTTGACCTTGTTGGTGCGCTCCACTGCATCAATATCCATACGGATCTTGAACTTAACATGAGGTGGGACTTTGGTTGTCCAGGAGTGCATATTTACAAAGACGAGGCCTGCCCAGAACTTGCTCTCCTCCAACAGGTCTAAGGCCCAATTTGTAATGGTGTCCTCATCGGGCACGGCCACAAACTTATCCAGGAGCACACACTGGGGGAGCACGGACAAGACGGACACAGTCATATAGATAAACAGGGCATTCAGACATTTTAATTGTTTTCCCTTTCAGTCACTTACTTTAAATACATTTTGGTTTAACTTTGGGTATAAAAGTCAACAATTCAGCAATCAAAAGCACTTTTAATGGGATTTTTTGAAAAGTGAAACATTGATGTACAGTATTTGTACAGTATTATGTGTAAATCTCTTGCTAAGAAAATTACTCAAAATCACCTCATTGGTAATTTATATGGTTGTAGAAATTAGTTATACCATGGATCAGTGTATTGTCTGAAACAACCTTGAGTTGAGGCTGTACTTACTATGAGCACATAGGTGCTTTGAGCTAAATGCTACAATGACAATGCTAACATGTCTCAGATTTTATATAATTAATATATTTGCCAAAATATTTTTTCACAAAATTAAATGGCAATTCATTACATTACATATTTCCATCACATACAAATTTAAAGCACTGAGGACAGCCAGTGTTGCTTTGGTCTGTGTGAGCTACACTCCTCGTGCACCTTTGACGAGAAACTGCATCAGTGGTTGTCTCTTCCCTGCAAAGCGTGTCTGATAGAACTTTTCACTCTACCCTTATGCAAATAGGCAGGGCTCTGATCCAAAAACAAACACTCCAAACAACAATTTAACCTTGCGATCCCATGGACAGACCCCCCCACCCCAAAACAGTTATGCATCCAAAATGCGTTCATCTATGCATTCATTGACACAATGTACACTAAACACACCCAACTAATTATTTAAATCTCAAAGACCATCGCTTAATTTGCCCAAGCATTCACCTACTAACACTGCAGCAGTGTTATGTATGCATGCCACCAACGTGCAGCCAACCAGCCTTCAAGCCCACGGTCATTGTTGTCGCTTTATAATGGATGGTGGTTGGAGTGACAGCTGAAGCTAATCGGCCTCAATCGTTCCCACTCTGGCCGTCACGCTCAAGTGGTGTAAGCTTCAACTTGGACAAAAACAAAGACGACCAACCATCCACCGAGCCATATCCCAAGGTGCACCCCCATGTCACCCCCCAGTGTGATAGGCCCCTCATGCCGATTAGCCTCCTCAAGGAAACGAGTGATTTAAACTTTATTTCAAATGCATTGGTCCACCCAAATTTGGCGGGCATTCACAAGAGAAGGTTTAGGATGTTTTTGTGTTTGTTTTTTGAAATCCTCCACTCCGCCAGCAATAAACAAAAGAGACTCGATAGCGAGCTTTCTGCATTGGCTCTCGCCCACCTGGGTAGATTTCCCAGTCTCTGAAGTGGGATGCAAACTGCACACCCTGACGACAGCTCATATAATGCTTACATCATGTAAAGAATAGCATTGAGCGCAAGATAGTGGTTAGCCAACCAGGGTATTGAAATCAACAAGTGACAAGGCTTGGTTTAATTGGATTATTCCATGAAAAGGCTTTTTGTAAAAATTGACGCCTCAGGTGGAGTGACATTCTTGCCGTCAGAGCCCGAACAGGGGACAAGTTGGCAAAAACAATCCTGACAACCTTACTTATTGAGATTTGGAGCCAGCGTTATTTGGCATTCTCACACACATTCTTCAAAATCTAGGCAACAGCCTTTGAGAGGCGAGTGATGCCTACTACAAGACAAGAAAATCATGGTTTTACTCACATCTCCGTACTGGTTGAGCATCCGGATGAACCGGTCTGTGAGGTTGAAGATGTCCCGCCAGTCAAAATCAGGCAATTCGGCCGGACGGTCCTCCGGTGGGCCGTTGTAGAGGAAGTTGAGGATGTGTTTGGAGGAGAACGGGGCCTCCTCTAGACTCCTGTCAATGAAATCCGTCACCGACGGATTGCAGATGGTGTCCTAAACACAAAAGGGAGAAAGGGTGTAGGTTTTATTTTCCCAAGGGTTTTTTTTCCATTAAGTGCAAGAACCTTTCTTAAGCAGGATGTTTTTGAGACGCAACTACCAAAACAACAAACATTTGGCAAAAGCAAAACGAAGAGGAAAAAGGAAAGAAAAAGCAGGCACAAAAATGAACCTATTAAAAGCTATAAGATTGTTATGAAATGTGTCCTTCCTAGACAAGGCTAGAAAAGTCATAGGGCTAAGAGAGGCGGAACTGATTAGAATAAATAAAACAAGATTGATAGGTGGGCGTTACAGGAAGGTCAAATGGAGAAAATAAGAGGGATGATGGAAAATGAAAGAGGCAGACACCAGATGGAAACGGGAAAGCAGAGGCCATATATTCGGTTAGACAAGGTTTTATACTCAAGCAGTAAACTAAGTGAACTGATGAAAGCCCAGAAAAAAGCGGTGAGAAAAAAGATAAAATCACCTCATTTAAAAGGACAACAGTTTAACGTTGTATACTATGTATGTAAGATGACATTTTACAGCACCGTTGAAAGCAACTGGCAGTTTTAAGTAAGTCCTGTCCATGGATCCTGCAAGCGTTCTTGTGTTTTGTTCATTGATTGCTGTTGTATTCACTTCAGCAAACACACAGTGTTTCAACCTAATCAGTCACACTATATTGCTGCCGTACCCGGATCATGTTGACTTGGACTCCATCTTGGAAAAAAGCCCAGATCTGAGGAGCCACTTCCTCCCAGGCCTTTCCCATCGTCCTCAGCCTCTCCAGTTCCTCAAATGTTGTGTTTGCCTGCAGGAAAGATTGAAACGTGTGTGTGCACGTGTGTCCGTGTGCGTTAGTGTGGGGGGTTGGTTGTGTCTCAAACTTGGAAGGATGGCAAATAAACACGAACAAACAACTAGTCTCACAAATGCCCACATCTGGGTGCACAAAAGTAAGAAATATGGGAACATGTATAGAAAAACATGAGCGGGGCCTAAAATTCCATGGTCAGGTAGGCCTACACAACGTTAGAAACTCAAGCACACACATTGTCACAGTGTTCCTGACCTTCTGCTTACATACCATTCCCACATCAAACTCTGTGAGAACAGGCTATGCAAAGACAACACACACATTCTCACACAAATAGTTCCTGCGGGCACGTTCAGATAACCGCCGAATGTGCAACAAATCGTCAAATATTTACTGCACACTTATCACTAAAACCCTGAATGTGTGTACAGTGCCTTGTGCGGAAAATACCAAAGGCAGGCTATTTCAGTAGTCAGTCATGTGCAGTGGGGGATAAAAGTGCTCAAGAGTACACCCAATTAAACGCCTTCCTCTTGTGTGTGTCTGATTTTGGGTGACAATGCGGACAATGGAGCCTGGATGACAATGGAGGCTGTTGGTGACTGCTGGCCGAATGCATTCAGTCCATCCAGTGAATCCCAGTCAGTTTCCCACAAGTGAGTGCTTCCTCATTTCCCCGGGGCCGTTTAAAACGGCAACCACACGCAGGAGGGGGACTGGGGGTTTCCTTGAGCTGAATTTGTCAAGGGTGTAGTGGCGGTATGTTAGAGTTGGCCAAGACGTATTTTCTGCCGAACTTAGCACACCCGTACAGTACATATGGAGCAATAAAGTGAGCACTTGTGGCTTCAAGTTTGGTTTCATACAACCATTGTGTGCCTCTACTGCTTGGTAAGTGAAATATCAGCAATGGTAAACCTGCATAGCTCATCATCAAACAAAATCAATGTGAAAGTGTGAAAACATATGTTTAAATGCGTCACTTCACTACTGAAACATGTGACCCATGACGGAGCTAAGGGGACGATAGCAAAGAGCCGGTGGAGGCTGCGTTTTTGACCCCATAGTCATTACGATCCCATGCAATTAAGATCCTAATCTGAGAGGAGGGGAAAACAAAGAGGGCATTAAGGTCAGGAAAGAGGAAACCAAAGTGTGTGCATCTCTCTTTGTGTGTGATCCCACGTCTTTAAAGACAGACTCTTTCTGCTTACATTACACAGAAAAGACTGGCGCCAGTGGACTGTGGTAGTCAACCACAGCCGATCAGCCGTGTTCTTCCATTAAAACCAAGCCATCCATGACCGCTGCCCCCCTGAAGGGCTTTGACCGGCACGTATCTACATCTACATACAAAGGGCTGGACATGACATGAGGAAAGCTGATCTCCTTTTGAGGGCAATGCATTGTTTACCGCTCTACTCTTGCTTGCACACAAAGGCGGGTGTCATGCAGCAACAGACATTTTCTAAAAAGTGTGTTAATCTGGGGCTTCTGTTTCTTAGTCTTTTACAATTGATTAATCTGATAATTGTAGCAACAATTTAATTCTAACAACATATTTAAAAAATGTTCACAGTAAAATGCACCATGTCCTTCCTGTGTAAAGGAAAGTTTGACAACATAGTTATATAATCCCTGCAAAAGGAGTTAAGTGTGGTTCTACGGCATGTCTGGGGAAGGTCTGACCGGTGCTGCTTACATTTTGTATGATCTGCCGGACAGCCGGCGAGTCCGGAGCGTAGAGGATCCGTCCCATCAGCATTGGCTTGACAGAGTTCCACACAATCTTGGTGACGGGGTTTGACTCCAGCTCTTTCATCATATCATTGCAGAAAGGAGCTGTAGGGCAAGGTTACGTATTAAATACAGAATACATTCAATTGAAATAGAATATGGGTTGTGGATAAATCATTTGTATGCTCATCCAAATGTAATGGTTTAGTCTGTCGTACTAAACCAGACAATCCATTGATATTATAATCCACAAATTAGTGTAAATGAGCATGGCTCTTAAAAGAACAGAGGCGTTGTTCCTACAGGAGGCAAAACGCCTACTCTAACATCAGTCTTTGTAACATACAGGTGATATATATGTTTCTACTCACTGGTGCGGTTGTCGTATGTGTACTGGTGCTGTGCCCTGTGGCTGCTGATGCCCAGGAAAGCTTTGTAGTTATTGTCCTCGTACCAGTTAAAGGAGGAGACTTGGGAGAACGCGCCCTCCGTGTAGCCACATACCAGGCTGGAGGCGGCCGCCATCACCTCCCTGAACGAAAGACTGTTCTGGAAGAGAGGAGTCATAACCTGGAGAAGCTCCTTGGAGCTATTCCTCTGATGCAACTGTGGAAAGATAGGAGCGTAAAAAACAGATTAAATAACAATAGTGTGATGGAGACTACCTGTTTTCCATATAAAGGTATAAGTATGCATGGGGATGTTTAAATGGTCGGGCATCCAAGTTCATCCCGGAAGCCTTTTTTCAAATTTTAGTTGTACATAGACTGAAGAATGAAATGCTCCTATAAGTCTTCCCCTCACTAGTTTATATACTAGGCTGGAAAACGCATCATCACAAAGCTGAAAAAAGGGCTGTTTTGGATATTTTTGGGTAGTGACACAATGGTACCTTAAATTATAATCATGCTGACAACTATATTCTTTGTTTTGTTTGTTTGTTGGCCTTTATCGTCACACAGTTTCACGTCTTCTGTCTCTACTAAAGACAGTCTACGTTCAAGACAAAGACAAGTGTCCTGCCAACAGGATGTCAGACTGTCAGCAACATGAAAAATCCCAAGGAAACGTTCACAACAAACAACAACAAACAACAAGTTTTCTGCACACCCACTGAATGTTTCAAACGAAGGGAACACAACTTAACAACATGCTTGGATGGAGCTTAATATATATTTTTTGTACTCCCTTGACATTAAACCTCTTGTTCTTGCTGCTGCGCTGTTGTTTTTACATTGGGATGGTCCCATAATGATGCGCCCTATCTGTCATACCTTTCTGGATTTAGCCTTCCTATTACGCACTAAATTATATCCCCCTGCTGTCTGTTTGCTGGAAAACTCAGGGAAGGGAAGCAACTGTTTCCTGACAGCTAAAAATAGCAAGCGGTGAACTTCTGAATGGCGCTAGACGGACGCATGCTTTACCTCTTGCAGTTTGTCCGAGAAAGCAGAGACAACTTGTACCCAGAATTGAATTTCGATGCCTTCAGAGTGATTTTCCAGCACAAGCGGAAGCTGAAGAGAAACATAAATGCATCCTTTTACCATGAGTGCTTTTCCGTTTTTTTCCCCAAACCCGACACACAGGAAGTTACTAATATCCCGTCGCTCTCTTTGTTTTGATGATCAAAGAGGAAAAGATGACATCGGCCCTTGATGATTTGGAAAAAAAGTGTTTTTATAATTAAGTTCCGTCATATTTATTTATGACTGTGTTGCTTTCATGTCAAATGTCATAAAAATGTGTTGTGACTGATGTCTCAACACTTTTTATGCTAAACAGGTTTATACACAAAATAATGTATTAAAACAATGAAATTAGGTGATAAAATATACAGTTACATAAACATGTTTTGGCATTGACTGCTGGCAAAACCGCTGTACCAGAAGACAGAGACAGACAGAAGACTGAACTCATGTGGCCGTGTCCCGTGCGACTGATCCCCGATGAAGACGAGTCAGAGGTCAGCCATTGTTGCTGTCGGTCTCAACGCGGCCTGTGTTTACTCAAAGTGCCCTGTGATTACTGAAGACAGGAGTGTTTCTTCACTAAGCTAATTACAGACAGAGGCCACGTCTGCCCACTCAACTTATCTTCAAATCACCCCTACCTATTTGAAGCATCATGGCAGAACTTCGGCACGGTGACAAATTAAGCACCGCTTGCAGGTAAATAAGGCCCCGCTTGAATGTTATAAGGTCTTTGTGGTGCTGTATTCTGCTAAAGGATGTTGTTTCAACAATGGGTATTCGTAGTTCTTTAATATTTGAAGACTGAGACCACAACTGGAGTTTAATCTGCAACTCAATATCTGAGTAGTTGCTGGTGATATTTCGTTTTTTAAGTTTATGTTTCCCGCATGTTTACACCTAGTATTTTTTTATTTATAGTAAAATATTATGGTTGTATATTATAGGTATTATTTAGTCAAAAACCAAATATAATGCATATAATCCTTTTGATATCACAACCTACAGCATAATAATATAGGGTAATATGAAATATTAAAATATTAAAATACTGTGACTTCAAATGCATCAATGTTTATCTGTAATGTCCACATGTGTTTTCTTGTAGAGTAAAGTTCTTTAACATTCCTGGAGCACAGTAGTCGTTACCGAATACACATGCCAACTTCCATTTCTCTGGGAACTATTTGTCTCACCCTGTGAGTCATAGTCCCTGTAAAAATATTACGTGCTGTTTATCAACTGGGGTATCCGACCATAATTGCACACTGTAGGCATGTGTGGACCTGTTAGGTTTCGATCTGGCTGTGATTTGAGTACAAACTGTCATTGGGAAGTCAGAGATAAGTCCTTTAGTTTATGCACTGAATGTACAAAAAATCAGCAAGGTTTTCTTATATAGAGTTAAAGCTTTGTGACAAAGTCGTAAGGGATGTCATTAAATTAAGATGACTCTAAAATAGGTGGTTTACTTCTGTAAATATTTGCATTTTTAATGTTTTGTTTGATCAATTTGGCTGTAAGATGCAGACAATTTAGATTTAAATGAGGCAAAAAGCTGGACGGGACTCGTCAGACCTCGACACTGGCCTTTCTGATTCGGCTTATGGCAACGGGCCTTGGCACATAGTATATTCTGGTAATATAAGAGCCAACACTCACCAGTCTGAAGAGCTTAAAAAAGTCAACATTTGCATAGAATTTGTCCTCAATGATCTGTAGCCTTTGAGGGGTAAGGATGCACATGGCATTGCGAACAGCGTGGAGTCCTCTGCGGCTGGGGAAGATGAGGAATCGCTCCAGCAGGGTCAGGCTGCAGGCAATGTCCTTTAAATGCAAGGCTGGAACCCCAAAGACAAACTGCAAATATATGTAAGTGGATAGGAGATGTGAGTTAGTTTCAATTGGAAGGAGTGCAAATCAAAATAATTAGCTTTTTCAGCAAACATCTCAGGTTGATTTAATGCAAAATAATATAAGGTATGAAAAGCACATTCGACTTTGCAGCTAAATATTTCATATTTATTCCAATATGAAAAAAAAGTGAATAACACTGGCAATCTTATATTTGTCACCGTCACAGGAAATATTGAAGTGTCGACAAGCAGGACACCCAACGCCGAACTGCTCCTCAGGCAAATGTAAACCATGGGTTAAGAATGCAATACATACATAGTGTATATCAGTACAGTCTTTTCGACTGCTTACTTCTTACAGAATGTCATCCGCCTGTCGATACCAGCCTTGACGAGAACACGCAAACTTGGGGCAAAACAGATGTTGCCCCAGGCCGGGTCTAATTAAGGATGCTAATTAGTTGAATTTTATGTCACACATTTTTTTTTGCTTCTTAGACAAATAACAGGCGGGAACGTGCAGGAAAAGCATATATTTTCCGCAGATATCATATTTTACAAATATTGCTTGGTACAGAAACAGGTGGGATGCGGCCCCATTGCCCTCTGTTTGCCACCCGTCACGTGCAGCCAAGAGCCTTTGGAAGCGTGGTGACAGGAGGAATGGACAAAATGACAAAAACTAGTAAATTAGTAAATTTGATGACCTCTTCTATTGTGAGGAAAGACTATTAAGGATGTAAAAATATTGGTGCTGTCAAAGGATTAAAATATTTAATCACGTATTTATGTCATAGTTAACTCAAAATTAATCACAATTAATCGCACATTTTTATCTATTCTAAATGTCCCTTTATTTGTTATCTAATTTATCTAATTTGTCTATCATTTTTTTCTTCTTTTTACTGCTCTGTTGAAAAACAACATTACCAGACAGGGCGGTACAAAATAAAATGATAAATGACATTTCAGGTAAAGGGTTAGGGTTTCGTATGTACTTGGAAATGACTTGCCTGAAAAAAACTTTTTTAACCCTTTCATTGTCCCAAACACAACCGTTCCTCAGGTGACGTCAGTAAGTCCCTAAAGGTGCATAATTTAGGGCTTGAATGGGGACATTCGGATTGCGCTATTGTTAGAGCATTACAATGACCACCCACTTTTTGAACGTTTTGGGCTCTGGAAGTGAATTTCACATTCATTCACTTCATTGAGGTGTCAGAAAACCTCCATAAAAAGAGTTAAACGTTTCCAACAAAGTTTTAGCATTGTTTATGTTTTTTATAAGATTACTTTCCAGTCAAAATAAAGTATCGACAGTGTGGTGTGGGAAATAAAATGTCAGGTCAAGGCTGGTAGACGGTGTTATCTTGATCGGATGTAATTGCAACACTACACGAGTTTCGCACAATATTGTTGAATCAATGTTGAAAGACGAGATGTGTTTCCTTAGCTACCCAACCTGGTCACACCTGTGTGTGTGTGTGTGTGTGTGTGTGTGTGTGTGTGTGTGTGTACCTGTTTACCTGTTCAGGCCTGATTTGTGCACTGACTAGCTGATACACCACAGACTCTGTAAGAGGAATGTCTCGAAGCAGGAATGATGTCAGAGTCTCATCGTCCTTCAGGATAGTCTCCACTTTTACACCTCGGCCTACGTCAACAGTCAGAGGGAGTTCATGTGAATGAAAATCCTTCAGTTGGAACAATATGACAACACCGCAGTCATCGATAGGACGTTTCCTTAAATTATTGATGCCCTGCCAAAACCACACTGAACGTGTTATCCAGTGTATACTGAAAAACTTTGGGCAAGTTTGGACAAATGTGTGGTATTAAAAGGTTACGCACATCAGATGAGGACACTCTACCTCTGCACAGTTTCATTATTCAGTGACTTGTCGGCGCATGAAGAAAGTTTACTCTGCCACACAAACTGCTGGTTTGAATCCTGGTCCAGCCCCACGGAGATTGACTTGGTTTGTGTTACGCTTTTTATGCACCCGTTTGAAAACACAAAGGAAATTGGGGTGACTATGACAAATCATAAAATGAGACCTTCTCTTTTGATGGTAACTACTGTATTTGCTCTTTTGCTCTTGTACTCAGGTTGCCCACACCATGGGAAGATGCACGGTGCCCTGATTACGGAAACACAGCTTGCTTTACTGTCATTTGTAGACTCTGCTGTGTAGATTAAACAAAAAAAGATAAACCAAGTGAATTAGTAAACTTATAAGGGGGTGCTAGGTTAGCTCTAGTCTTTTCCAACAATTACACAACTTGGTTACTGAATTCAGTTTTCCTTCCTGGACCTCACGGGAACCTGAGTGGAATGTGGATCCATATCTCTGTTGGCTCAGTTTGTCATGAGAGCAGCAGCGTGGAGAGCAACCAGGCGTAATCATTCACAGGCTGCAATGCACTCAGTCTCATTCCAACGCCATCGTAAACATTTTGTGTTTTGCTGGGAAACATGCCAAGCGGACCGTATGGATCTATGCGTTTGTTAATGAATGAATGAATTGTTTTTAAGGTGCTACGGAGGGTGTGTGAATTGCTTTCCCACCTAATACCCAACACACTGGTAGTGACAGTAAGCAGCTTTTGTAATGGGACTCTCTTTAACCCATGAATGATTTGTTAAAACGTTGGGTATGCTTTGATAGACAATTGTGCCTTTGCACTGTGTTGATGGAAGGCTGCAGCACTGACCTGAGACCCGTTCAGGATGGGTGCGAAGGGTGTCCATGAAGTTACTCATAGCATTAAGGTCTCTCCACAGGCGCCCCAGCTGCTGAACCTCTGGGTCGCTAAAGAGAAGCTCGTGGGCATCTGTGTAGAACCGAGCCAATCTGAGGTCAATAACAAACCACAGACACATTATTCTTGTGTAGCAGCAGAATAACCACATATACACCTTCCACCCCTATCAGTTTGGTCAAATTCAGAACATCTGGTTTTAAACAACCCCCCCTCAACCAGCCGAGGTTGATTCTCACATTGAGTTGTTGTAGTTGGACACGAGGCCGGGAGATTCACCCCGGGTGGGGTATTGAAAACAAGGGTTGTTGGCATTACAGAAGATCCCCTGGATCCATGGCAGGATCCCTGCGGAGGGCATGGCCTTGTTGGGGAAGTGGCCTGGTATGGAGGAGATAGTGTTGACTTTAGGTGCGTTGCACAACTCATTTAGGAATATTTATGAGTGAGAAAGGTTCTTTATGTTTTCTGGTAGAAAGACTTTTGCATACACTCATTTTGACGGTAGAGTGGATTCACTCGTCTTAGCCATACCAGCCCCATGAACAGCATAACAGGCCACATAATCTCCATGAACAAACGCACCTGGGTGGAGATTACAACACAAAGTTTTCATCAACAGCATCCTTAATATGGTGAGTGAATCAGTCAGACGTTTAACTGTTTGTCCAAAAATAGGACCTCCAATGGATACATATAGTTAAATGATTGGTGAAGTGGTCCAATAGGCCAATCATTCTCCAGAAGCGGAAGAAATGGAACAAACAGACAAGTAGCTAGAAAAGTAACTGCTAGTAACTAATAGTAATGCTACATGATTAAAAGCAATAAAATGGACAGATTTTGGACTTTAATAAATCGCCACAGTACAGTGACTAATATACGTAATATCAGTTTTCAACTTAAGGATAAAGGATATATTTTAAAGCTAATCCATTTTATTATATCTAAGAAGTAATTGCTCTTCTAGCCAACTGCAACTCCCACAGGGATAAATGGAGTGTATAACGGATGGATGAGTGGGTTTTACCCGTTGCCTCCTGCGGATAGTCCAGTTCTTCCACAGTAGGAGTTTGACCTCTTTTCCTGCCCCCATGGCGCCTTTTTCTCCCCCCCTCGGGGGCTGGCACCAGCCAACAAACCTGGATTCAACCATTCCACAATAATCTGACTACCTCACGCTTTACTAAAACAGGTTTGACTTAATAGATCATTTGTATTTGGAAGGCTGGATTTTGTTAATGAACTGCGTCCATCCTTTCATCCTGTGAGTACTGCGTGTCAGCGCGAGCAAAAGCTCGGAAAGGAGGTCAATGAACTCAAGACACTTCACATGGTCGTTATTACAAGAAGAGACCTTAGAACATGCTCTAAATATTCTCCGTACTATTCATGGTTAACCCGAATACGCTGAATATTACATTCCTAGTACATGTAACAATATTGACTTTATTCATCAAAGTAAGGCACAATTACTGTGCAATGTTGTGGCTACATAATTATTTACATCGGATACGTCCCACAGCATGGCTATTTAATAGAATGACATATAACTTACCTCAGAAGAACACCCGCGGTATGGAGCAATACCAGATTCATAAAGCGTAACACCACATATCCTACCGAGTGCTCCTCGGGGTGCACTGCTACACAGCCAGACCTTGTGAATAGTTAAGCAGATTGATTTTAATCCTCTTTTCCAGTGCTGGGAGACTCCAAATGCTGATGAGAGCATTAGCAGAGGCCTAAATGACCTAACCGCCTGGCCTACTTTGTATTGCATAACCCCACCTGTTATAATCCCACAACTGGTCAACAATAAATGTGCAACATTTAATAATTCCAATACAACACATCTATGAATTCACAGGCTACCAGTTTTTCTTGCTAAATAATACAATTGCATAATATCTAGTAATCATGGGAATAATTCTTCCCTGTTAAATACAGTTGCATCAAGTTTTACATTTGAGGGAAAAAGAAACACTGACTGGATGTAATTTGCCAGATATATTTTAATAAGTTACAAATGGGTGTTTCATGTACCAGTTTTTTTTTTTTTTTTTTTACTCTGAACCTTTAAACATTCTGCCAACCTTGTACATTAAAATGAAAAACCGATACCATTTATGCAATAAATGATACATGTTCTTTGTAACAGGAAGTGTAAGGCTTAGGTTACTGATAAAACTAATTCAGATGTAAAAAGGAAAGAATGCTTTGGCTATTATGAAATGTAAAAGTTATATTAAAATAAGAAAGATAATACCATTATACAATCCAGTGGCATTTCGAAAAAGCTTTTCAGATCAGTGTAAGTTGACACCGTACAAGTTCAACAGTATAAAAACAAGTGGATGTTTACCCTTTGCAACTGGTGCTTTATAACATTACCCAATGCCAATGCAGATACTCAGTACAGCATTTAACAAAGGTGATTATATTGCTTTATTCACAAGTCATTTGTAACATTATTAATTGCAACCTAAATGTAACAGTTCATAAAACATTTGGACTATAAGTGGGTAGAAACTGACTCAGAGATTTGTGGAGTATTGATAAGTGCACCCACCTTTGTTTTTTTTCAGTGTTGTGGCTATATGGACCCTTTTAAAAACTTACATTTTTGGTATATAAACAAACATAATGAGGCTGTAGGAACTTGGTAGAAAATACTCACATGAAAATTAAATTGCACAGTTTAAAAAAATATAAATATTCTGACCGGGTGCCAGGGTGTAGTGAGCAAGAGATTGGCAAATGAAATATAGGTGAATTATGCAACATTTTAAGTGCATCTTGTTTGTCTGTTTAGGACCGGTGGCCAACCTTGAAGCGCATGTGGAAATTGCAGATGTTTCTGTATCTGAATATCTGTATATTAGAATATACAGTATGGCCCCCGCATTGTTAATGTCCGAGCACTGTTGCATCTGCATCTCTGATGCCTTTCAGGTGGTCACACGAAATGAGCCTCCCGACATTCTACCTCCTGGAGGCGCCTGGGCCGTAGTCTCTGGTACACGGGTTTGGCCTGGTTCGGGCTCAGTTCCTCCAGGCTCGAGCTGGGAGACTGAGACATGGCTGCCTGGTCGGCTTCGTCGTCTTCCTCAAGAGGCTCATCTACAGACACCTCTATCTCAATCCCATCCTCCTCCTCCTCATCATCATCATCTTCCCCCTCCTCCTCTTCCTCTGCGCTGTTAGCTGACGGGCAGCTCTGCAGCTCTTTAACTTTGCTCCCCGACGGGGGCTTGTAGAAGGTCCCTGGGGGCGGCTGAAGCGTCCTGGGGGCCCTAAAACCTGTCGCGACAAGATTGTACTTGGTGAGATTGTCCTCCCTCCTTAAAATCCTGCCAGCTCGCACTGCAACCGTGTAAGGTCTATTAGGGAAGATCGTGCTCATGCTCCCAGTGGCTCCTAGAGTGAAAGATGATGAAGACACCGGTACAGACGGCGATACGTTGCTCGCATCCACTGCCGTACTCTCTGTGGGGGAACTGGCCACGACAGTCCTGGCAGCGACATCATGCTTGTACTGTTTGTCCCAAGTCCTGCGTAATGTCTGGGTGTCGATAAATGTACCGCGGTAGTGGGTGCCCGCTCGCAATTTTGTATTCTCGGTTTCGTCCACCTCCTCAATGGATTGGTCGCAATGTGCTCCCTTCCTGTCATCTTGGTCGGCGCTGTTCCGCGTGTTGTTCTCGTCTATTTGTCCCCGGTTGAGTAGCCGTTCAGCCGGCAGGCTCGCTGGCCGGGAGGACAGTTTGTTGCGGGGGTGCCGAAGCTGGACCCTGGGCACGACGATATGCTGAGAGCGACTGAGGCTTCCCTCGGCGGGTTTCAGGGCGTCTTGGACGCCTGCTGACGAAACCCCATGGAAGCCCTCCAAATCCACTTCATCAACTTTGAATAGAGAGAGATCAGCAATAGGCTAAACATTAGCATATGAAGTACAACTGTGTGGACATATAGAAAAAAATACAGCAGCCAGTGTACGCAAAAGAAAATACTGACCGGGTTCAAAATCGCTTCCGTTGAGGTGGGGAATTGACTCCTGGACCTCTGCCAGTAAGTGGGAAGAAGGAATGATGGAAGAATGCCGCTTATACACCTTAGAGCTCAGCTGCAACGATAAAGACGGACAAAAATAGGCACAGAAACACAAGCGTTAATATTAAAAGACGAACGGGAAAAATGTGCTGGATACAATATCGATGTTAAAACACGATAGCAGAAACAGAAACAACTCACCTCCTTAATGTCTCCCAGCGACTTGGAGTGTCTGCTCAGCAGCTGCTCCTTCGCCTGCTGGCCGTGGCGGGGTCGACCGTCAGGCTTCGCAGGCGAGGTGGGACTCAGTGGGCTGAGCGGGGTGTCGAAGATCATCTGGTAGTGCCTGATCAGAAGTTCCACCACTAGTGCCTGATACGGGTAATCCACCAGCGAGGAGAGGGAGACCTCGGCGTCCGCCTGCCTCGGTTTGATCAGCGTTGGGCCAAAGATGATACCCAGGTTGCTGGCTGTCATCTTATTCTCCTCCGATTGCTCAGTCACTCTGCACAGACGACATTCTTGCTTTAAAATTAAATTCCAAAATCCTGACCTGTTAAAAGTCATCCTTCATCTATCCAATGGCCAACTACATCTTTTTAAAGCATAATAATCACATTTCTACTTGGAAAAAATGACCATTTTATTAATGCATTCAACAAAAACGGGCGCTGTACCGATGCAGATGCTCTATGAGGAACTGCAGCGTCTTGTAATGAACAGGTGGCAGCTGTCTCAGTAGGTCTTTGATCTTGAAGAGGATCCGGTTTAGGTCCACGCTGACCTGGGCCGGGGTCACTATGGTAGGACTACGTCTCAATGCTTCCAGTTCCTCCACAATGACACTCTGACTTTCCTTGGCCAGGCCGATAAAGTCGTTATAATATCGGAACAGGATGAGCGGCTCTGGGAGCTGCAGAGGAAACCATGAGAGGGGGAAAAAAATGAAACAAGGAAGTTAATAATAAACAGACTATTGAATAGTTTAGTTTGAGTAAATAGACAAGTGGGACTAAATTAGAAAAGAGATAAACATTTGGGGGGTGAGAGGAGGAGATGGGTACCAAAAATAAACCACACAAAGAAACACTGCTGCGGTGGTTCTGTAAAGCTCACATTTCTCCTCTTACGGATGACCGTCGTTGGGGGTGGAAGTTCATTTAAAGTACCTTAATGTTTATTATGCGAAGGAAGGAAGCCCACCTGTCTCAGATAGAGTTTGAGTACGTTGCTGATGTCGTGGGGGTAAAGTTCGGAGAGCTCCACTAGGTCCTTGCCATTCTCAAAGGCCTGGCAGAGCTTCTCCACCCGGGACTTGGCACCATTCACGCGGTAGATACCCTATCACAGCACGACAACAACAACAGTTAGTTATTATATCCTCCATCACAACAATCATCGTCAATTTGTATTTCTGATATCAAACCAAATCCACCTTTAAATTCAGAGCTCTGTTCTCAATTTCTGATGTACACTTCCGTATGATGAAGGGGATGCCGTTCTGACTGTTCTTAGCTGCCTGTGTGAAGTCAATGCCGAAGAGATGGAGCTTCCCCTGGAGCTTCTTATGGCCGCACTGGATGGCGAGGGTTTCCAGACACTTCTTGTGGCAGGCCAAGGAACACTGCAAACACAGTTATGAAAGGGGAAAGACTTTTTCACCATGCTGACAGCCAGGAGATAAAAATAGACAAGGGAACGGAATTGTTAACATTTTGATTATTATTATTATTGTAGAAAAAGCAACAGCATTAAACTGTGATAAAGCTGTAAATTTATAGTTGCACAATTAATAAAAAAATAACTATAACAAAAAAAGCTGTGGACCATTTTCTACACCTCTTCTGGTTGTAGCTTTTGGAGACATTCACTCATACACTCAAGTAGTTTGCTTGTGACCTACCCTTTAAAGTGAGGAGGGGGTGAGTAACCCCTTGAACCAATGCCATGGAATCATTCCAAACACTGCAGAGTCATATTGTTACGTCTTGTCAATGCGTCTACCACTAAAAACTTTCCCAGTAACGGTCCGGTTATGTTCTTAAAAATGAAAAGAAACTAGATCTAAAATAAACAAAGGGGGAACAAGAAGCCTTTAGTTTCCACTGGCCGATCCCCGGCTGAGAAGAGTCGATGGATTTGGTCTCTGAGGGGAGCCTTCGGACACTTTCAAATGTTCCCTTTATTCTTAAGTTTTCATGAGGGACAAGGTGGTCTTGCTCTTTTGTTTTTGTTAGATTTTTGCGGACCATTACTGATAAAGAAGCCAGTGTGAAACGTTGGCACGGTTAATGGGACTTGAAATACTCTGCATGCTGTTGAGACACTTGGTGAAGGTCCAAATAGGAACTTCTGGTTGGCGTTTTGTTCCATTAGTTTTAAAACAAAATGGTGGGGAAAAAAAAAACAATTACCTCCTCACACTCCGCTCCATGAAACACCACCAGGCCGTCGCACTCTCTGCACTTCGATGGCGCCCTAAGCTTCCTCAGCTTGTGGGTTTGAGCCGCCTTGGACATCTGGGTGTTTCTAAAGGGACCCGGAGAGCTGGCCGTCTCGATTATCATCTCACTCACACCTGCAGAAAGGAAGGAGAGAAAGAACAAACCCGCCATCACTAAGAGCGTGCTCCTCTCTTCCTGTATTGAAAATAGGAATACTTTCAAATTCCGGGGTTCACTTTGACTCACCGTTATCACAGGGTGAAGGAGGCCCTCTATCATCCAGGTCATCAGCAGACGACATGGTGCCAGTGGAGGGGGTTCTGGGTAATCTCCTCTTGAAGTCTCCTGAGCAGTAAGGCAGGATACACCAGTAAGTCCACATCTCTGCTGTCGTCTCATGTGGACCACAGTACAGTGAAGGGACTGAGAATGAGGACTACCGAGAGCTGGACTGGGACGACTTCCCTGAATTTAAAGTGCCAAGAGGAAAGGCGTGGCAGACCTCACGTTTGGTGATAATCCAATTACCAGAGGAATGTTGGTGATTCTCACCCCTATTGACTTGCCATTATTTACAATAGGCTCTATCTTAATAATGTGGTGGATGAACCCAATAAATAGGCTCATCAGGGATACTTGATGGATCGCTAATCACGCACTGTCAATCAACTAGGAAAATCCGTATTGATTCTTGTGTAGAAACTTAAGTTCAAAAGATTTTAATCAGTCAAATAATTAAAAAACGAATAATCAAGTGTATCTTTCAGTGTCGGCTGTAAAAGCACACACTTAAATCCACATGAACAGATACTCATTTGGTTGAAAATCTCCTCTGCAAACAGGAGAACCCAACACATACGGATTTTTAGGAAGCAGATTTGTACAAGATCATTAAACGTCTTTGGCACATAAAACATGTTGCACAGCAACTGAGGCAACATTGAAAAAAACTCAACCTGCCCCAAGACTCCTATTTCATGTGTCTGCATGTGGCGTAGATTCGCAGAGTGCCTTACTGTCCAACTAAGAGGCACCAGCGTCAGTGGGACAACACTAGGCGTTTTGTTCCTTGCAGGAAATGATTTATGCCGGAGTAGAAGTTTTAAAATTAGTCTCTAGCTTTTAAGAAACACAAATCCCAACATCGTGCATATGATTGAAGCCAAAACTCAGTCCATAAGCAACATGCATATTAAAAGAATATATTGGAAAGAGTAAGTTTCAATTAATGGATTGAGCAAAATATCAGTTTGAGGTCAACTTTAAGTCAAATATTTTCTCGGTAAATAAAGTCTTACCTGGGCTCGCAGTGGGCGAGTCCATCGACCTGGGACTCGCTGCTCCCTCCAGCACTTTCCGAGTCGCTGCACATCCCTCCACTATGACCGGCCGAGGCCCAGGGACGAAACGCGGCCTGCGTGCGAAGTGCTGGGGACAGACGAATTACACTTTTAATGGACAATATTACAGTAACCTCCTGGAGTAAAAATCTCACTTCTGCATTTCTTCTCGCATTACAAACTGGACAAAAAATGTGAATGTTACTCAAATCTAGGTTTCCAGCGTGTATTATAAATTACTTATGAAGCCTGATGTTTAAGTCATTACTGGACTGATGAAAGATGAATCCGTTTGAAATATTTTGTTTTCTGGTTACAAGCCTTCATCAAAAATAAATAAGCAGATTCCAAAATATGACCGTTAAACCTCAACATGTTGGTCAACGTCGGTCCGTGTAGAAGATATAACCTCGACCTGTTCTTCAGTGGACCCTCTAAACGCAAACATCAACAGGTACCTGCTTCAAAGATTACGAGACACTCGATTTGCAGGAGCCATTAGGCTTAATGTAGAGCCGACGTACCTTGAATGTCAGTGCTGCTGTTGGAGTGCCTTTCAGCAATCTTGGCATGCTGGGCAGTAATAGGACTTTCCATGTCATCTCCCCCGAGGAGATCAGCGGTCACAGACGCCTGCGACAGGTTACTGTGGGACGAGTGGCTGCCACTTAGAAGGCGCTTGCTGAACAGCATCCTTGGCGGAGGGAAATGACGGGATGAAAATGATTATGCTACTATACTATCTGGGACATTCTTCATGGAATAATACTAAGTATAAGAATTGTATTAGACAAGTGAAGTCTACTTGATCTATGCAGCCAAAATGATGAAACATTCATTACGGTGGGCTTTATAATCACAAGTAGAGCAATTCAATCTATTTTTACGGTTTGACATTTCACAACATTCCCATTTAGGATCCAAAATAATAGTTATAACAGTTTGGAATTGTTGTCTTGCAATCAGTGTCTGTTAGTTAGAATGAAATTCCTTTCCTGCGGGATCAAATTGCTAGTATTTTCCAATTCCGTCAGTACTAGTCCATCCCTGAATAACAATAAGAAATGAGCCCCATCTCAGTTAATCTCTATGTAAAGATGATTAGCTGATAGACTGATGTGGAATCCAGGGCAAGCATTGTTAAAAAAAGTTTCCTATGTTTCTGACAATATGCAGTATGTAGGTCAGGGGTCTAAAATTAACTTTCTGAAAACCAATGCTGTGGATGGATGTGTGTGTCTCCAAGTTTCCTTTCCTCTCAACTCAGCTGAATTCTTTTGATCAGAGTAATCAGACTTGAAGGGTTAGGGAAGAAAACTAAAAGAACAAAGCACTCCCTTATTTCCATTAGTGTGTGTGTGTGTGTGTGTGTGTGTGTGTGTGTGTGTGTGTGAGATCACACGCCTGTGATAACTCACTCAAAAGGAAACAAACTCATTTTAAACAGAGTACCACCAGAACAGGGTACTTAGAAATACCCAAATGTAAACACGGTTTTCAATAGTTTTTCGGTAATATTGTTGTGCATTTAACTTGAAAAAGGTACTGAAAACTTTCCCAGAGATTAAGCTAAACTGATGGTAAGCCCACTGCTCCTCTCTCCCGTGACCACAGTCATTTCCCCAGGAAGCCCTGGCCAACCCGATTGTTTTACGCTTTCCAAAACAAGCTCTCTCACTCAATCACTCCACCTCCCACCAGCGAGGGCGACCGCATCACAGGCTACTGCGATTTCACTGGATCATCAAAAACTTGTTTACCATTTTCCCACGGAATCCTAAGCTTTAAGCTGTTTGGGATAGAAATATTGACATTTTAAAAATGAATACTGCCTACTCTATGAGTCTCAAAGTGAAAAACAGAGTTTTAGAAACTCATGACATGAACTGAACCCAGGTCAGAACTGGAGAACCAAGTTTTCCCACACGACTCACCCTGTGCCGTGTGTGACGGCCGAATCAAAGGAGTGGGACTCCAGGCGAGGCCCGTCCGTGGGGAGACCCCTGACGAAGTCGATGTAGCGCTGGCCCGGCTCGTACAGTTTGGCATTTTCACACAGACTCTGGTGGTTGACAGGAAGGGACACTACCTGGGCCTGCTGGAGCTGGAACCAATTGACGGACACCTGAAAGAAGGAAGATGCAAGATAAGCGTATCGGGTGCCACCCCATAAGTCCGTCCGAGATGAAACAATGTTGCTTATTCAAGTGGGAAAACTGTAAAACGACGTTTGTTCGTGCGTAAGACGATGAACATTTTCAGTAAACAAATGGGAACTTACGGCCTTGAGGGTGAGGTCGCACTGGGAGACCATCTCACGGATCTGAGTGATGATCTCGCTCTTGGCGTTGGTCAGATCGACTCTTTTGTCCCCAACATCAATCTGACATGCTTTGCAGTGCTCCCTGGCCTCATCAGCCTTCAACAGAAAGGTGACAATCCATTCAATTCTCAACTCTGTGACTGGATCACATTATGATTTGACTTCAGACCAATTTAGTTACAACTGCAATAAGTTGAAAAAACAAAAGAAATGACAAAAGACCTCAAGAATGAATGGTTATCTTTAGCGTCAAAGGAGAACAAATCCCCAGATTCAGATTTTTTGCCGTTTGTTGTTAAAAAGAAATAAAGCTAAGGGCTGATAAATGAGGTCAAAACTATTGCAATAGCTTATATGAACTGGATTGCAATGATTTAGTTGACATTGTGTACTAAAATAATGCAACTGGCTTTGTCTGTGGTCGGGGCGGCAACAGGTTACATGTTGGAACTTGGCCCAGAGTCCTCGTTACGACCTTCTGCCCATTTCTGTCTCTCTGTGCAACGTGGAACGAATTGAACAAAGAACAGCCAAACAGGAATATGTGTGTGGTACTCAGGTTCCTATTTTGTGTGTGCAGCCTACTTGCTGATAAGTTAGAGAACAGAATATCAGCTCACAGGGATTCTGAGTAAAATTGACTTTTTAAACGCCAGACAATCCTACACGGGTGTAATGAGGGCATTAAAAGAGACTAACAAACAAAAGGGAAACAGCATTTTTAAAGAAGACTAAATCAGGAGTTCAGGGCCGTTAACAGATTAAGAGAGCCACAGGTCAAAAGAAGGAGCTGCACCTTCTGCTGGGCCTCCTCCTCCAGCCTGCGCCTCTTCTCCAGCTGTTTGACCATTGCTGCTCCTCCCGCTCCTCCGATCTGCTCCTCCTCTAGGCGGCTGGTGGACACCTTGGCCTTCTCATACTCTTCCTGCCGCTGGACCTGCAGCAGCCGCGCCTTCTTCAGAGCACTGTCCGCCTCATTCTGGAGAGTCACACGTGTTGAGTTAAAAGCACCAATTTAATGTTAAATAATAAAGAACAATAATAAAGTAATAAAGTAATAATAATAAAGTAATAAAATAATAAGTTAAATAATAAAGTCCAGTCCTTTACAGTTGTTGAGTCCTATTAAATTGGTTAATGATGCTCATTCAGAGCAATGCAATGATTGTTTGCATGCCTTTGCTAGGTTGAGCCATTTCAAGTGCGTCCTCGGAGCGAGCCAAATGTTTCCCTGGGTCAGGGGAACATTTGTGTGTGGCCCTATTCAGAATGCAGCCATCATGGTAATCAACTTACCATTTTCTTTTGCTCTCTCTGCCACTGCTCCTTGACCTCTTTTCGTAGTTTGTCCAGCTCATTCTTTCTGGCCAGAAGAGGCTGGAAAGAAACACATAACCCAGCAGTCAGTCTTTCCTCGTGTTTCCATTATAAAACCCGGGCAAGTCCCAGTTCAGAAATGCAGCTTTTGCCTTGACGGATTACCCGAATGAATTTGTTGCTTTGGAGTACAGCTGCAGTGTGAAGTACCAGCTGGCTGTATTCAATGTCATTTTTGAAGGCAGCCATGTAAATCTCCCGAAAAGGCATAAATTCCTGAAAAGAGGAGAAGGTTTTCATATTGATGCCTAACCGCTAGAAAGCCGAAGCAAAACTGATCAAATGACCTGCATTGTCCACTCACCTGTTGACTTGCAAGTGTCTTGGCAGATTCTGCCATTTTGGCGTAACTCTTTGCACACTCAATGTCTGTAATAGACACATGGACACGTTTAGTTGAATTTCACATTTATTTGCATTCTGCACAGCTGATGTATTCATTCGTGGAGTGAACTGAAAATGATTTAAGCATTTGTTGATTCAAGCACATCATTTTGAGTCGCGATAAAAGTCTTGATTTTTAATCAGTACATAAACCACTTAACTTTGAGCTTGCATAAGAAGTCCAGCTCAGATGATGAAGATCAATTTCTCAAGACGTTTTGCCCTAATTAATCCACACATTTGTGGCTCTAGCGAGGATAAAGGGAGAGTTGCTGTTTTGTGAAGCTGGGTAGTATGAGGTATTTATTCAGTCAGTGCATTGTCTACAGTGGATGGTGGTACGCAGTTAAGAGAAGTGGACAGGAGCGGCTGCAAATGTACGTTTAGAATATTACTTTACCTTATGCACAGCCCTTTCAAACAGGGAACCAAACACAGGTTGTACAAATACAGCAATGTATTCAAGATTTTAAATTTAGTGTATAATTAGGGAAAAGCCGGTAAAAGCCACAACAACGTCACAACCAGTAAACTCCCGGTGAAGTCGTCTTCCATTAAAAATGCAATTTGCATACTGTTTATGTTCATGGTGCAGAATGCTGCACATGCAATTTTAAACTAGAAGAATGTTATCACATTCATGAACTGAAAGGATAGAGATTCTCCGTGACATCACAATTACCTTGTACAAAAGGCATGCATGACAGCTGACAGCTTTTATCTGTCGGCGGGACAGCTGCTACTTTTCCGTCTCCTCCCTTGCCGGTCAGAAGAATCGTGCCCCAACTCACCCATGCTGAGACGCTTCTCGACCCACGCCAGCAGCTCTTTGGTGTACTTGGACCAGGCCTTAGCGTAGAGCAGCGCTGACTCCACCCCGCTGTCCAGCCGCTGCAGCGTCCGGTCCACCTCTTCTGCCCGAACCGGCTGAGACGGCCCTGAGAAAAACGACCATCTGGCCTGTCACATGACCGCCAGCGCCTAGCACCACTGCTGCATCGGTGTCAGCCAGAGCTAACTTGAGCAGAGTTAATTGAGCTTTCACCAGAGATAACCTCACAACACTTGAGTGAAAGCGAAACGGCTCAAAGAACACAGGAGGATGCAACAGAAACACTAGGTCGTCATAGAATTGATGAGCCCACCAGCTCTTTTGCAGAGCAGTGCCAGTTTACTCAAGCCATGTGTTACACAGATCAGTCTTACCTGGCTGATCATCTTTCTCTGGGCCGGATCCTCCAGACTCCACAGAGAGGTTCTCAAAAGACTGAAAAACAGGCGGATTACAAAAAAAAAAAAAAAAAAAAATCAACAATGGGGAGGATTCATTTCCTCCTCAAAGCACGACACGCTGGGCTAACATACGTTAAACAACTCTTATCAGAACCATGATTTCCTCCTGAGAGCCATTTTGAAACCCACAACAGGAAAACAACAATACATAACATCCATTCATCATTTGCAGCTTGACCACTGGAAACGTGCGTCAGACAGGAGGCGCTCACTTAACCCCTGAACTCTGAACTATTTCGCGTGACAATTTATGGGCAGTAGGCCCCATCCGGGCTTTCATGGAAATGTAAATAAACCAACAATAAATGTAGGTTTAAGGTAGTGAAGCCACAATATATTACAATCAGCCCGTGAGTTATGACGCCAAGTCGAGTTCTGATGGGTGGGTATTGACAATTTGTATACCTCACTGTTGGTGAGACCACATTTGTTTAGGTGTAGATATTGTCCTTTTCTTACCCTGCTTCTCTTAGTTAGGGGGAGGCCCAACACCGCTCCATTCTCTACATCTCCCATAAGGAAGTCAGACACTCTGAAGGAAAACAGACACAAAAATCAATAAACTCAGTTGAGAAAGTATCAAATTGAGGATAGTGCAACACAATAGCCTCTTTATTTAGACCTCCACTACACTTTAAAATGTTGAATTTTAAGTCCTATCCAAAATGACATGAGGGATATTGCTTAAACTGTATGCAAGCAACTCATCATAGATTAATAATGCATCTCAGAATTAAGAGGCAACCAATTCATTTAGAAAGCCTTTTGGTTGAAGAATTGAAGCACAGGTTGTCTGCAGCTTGAATGCCCACAGAAGCAGAGTGAGCCATGGAAATGTAAATCCCACTTATGACACAATACTTACACATTGCCAAAGGTGAACGCCAATGTGTCAATAGCAGCGTAGATCTCTCCGAAAAGCTTCTGCTTGTTCTCCTCGTTCACCTCCTTAAAGTTCACCCCTGCCAAAGAGTGCATAAGTGGGCTGAGTAGGTGGCAAACCTGAAGCATACATTCTGAAGACATCTTGCTGTGTTGCCTTTAAGTATGAATCTCATGATTCATGATGCATCAACCTGGGCATGACGTCAATAGATTTTCTTCAAATGAACATTTTAAAATTGACAATCCTTTAGAGACTTTTAAAAACAACTTTGTGACTTAAAAAGATAAGCAAAGACTGCAAGTGTGTGTGTTTGTGTGTAAGTGGGGAACGGCAGTAGCTTCCTGCTGGAAGTCTAAACACGGTCACAACTGTGGACAGAATGGGAGAAAAACACCAGTGTAAATACGGCTGTAATCAGTCTTCACGATAAACTTCCTGTCCTGACCAAGCAGAGAGAAAATAAACGGGGAAAGAGATGCTCAGAAAATGTGCACTGCACCGTGCAATAAATCAGTGATGTCACAGACCACTCTGCTGCCTCCATGATTTCCTCAGCCTTTCCTTTCCATTAGAACAATGGCGATTTCTAGAGTTCAAAAAACCTCAGTAGACCTGTTGAATGGAAAACCCACCGTCTTCAGTAAGCTTAGCTTAAACTTCTTTGGGAAAGGTTCTGCTTTCAGCTGAGAAACATCAAGCTGGGAGAGTCCACCTCTCTAACTTATCTTGAATAGCTCAAATATTTAAGGGAGAGCGCTCCTGGCAGCATCAGCGCTTAAAATCTCCACTCTAGCAGAGTCCTTGGAAGAGTGAAGGCACCTGGCTATCAAACAACACGATGCTTACTCACTTAAAAGCATCAAATCCAGGTCAGAAAGAGTTTTATCCTGTGCCACAAATAGAGAAACTACCACTTACCCACCTCAAAACTTTCTTCAGAATTTTCCGTGATTAACAAAGACAAGACTTCTCACTCATAACACTGACGGGATTCTCTGTCCAAGTAGTTTTTCTTCCAAAAGTTTCCTTTTCCTCTATCCGTCAAAAGTAGCAAATCGACAAATAAATAAAATAAATCAGATATAAAAATTCTTCACTCAGGGAGCCCAGGAAGGGTCAACATTATGTCAGAAGGGAGCAAAAACGATGCTAAAAAGGAGGTCAGGCGTCCGAGGGGCCCCATTCTAGCTACGGTAGCCACCACCAATCCCAGCACACTACTCTCTTGTGCGGTTTCATGTCCTCCCCTTCTGTCCGACCCCTACCCCCAACAGGACATCCTGAGGCTTGCTGGAACACAATGCTCAGGCCCCAGCCAGTGGTCCAAACGTGGAAGTTACATCATCGGGGAAAAATGGTATTGTTTCAGTGGAAAAGCACAACACTCTCGAAAGCGCTCGTCAGCTGCATAGTGCTGCGCAGAATTGAGGTGCAGGAGGAGCCTCTCCTCCAATCAAGAACATTGTGGTTGAACGGCAACTTGGGACTGGTTAGTGTCACAGGTGGGTGGTTGGGATAAAACTTCCTCTAGCGTTGAGGTGCACTTTGGAATGTGATGGAGAACAAATGAAATACAGGTCAAAAAAAAAAAAAAAAAAAAGGAAAATCACAAGAGTATGTTATATTTAAAATGCATTGGTGCACATTTAATCTTAAACATCACAATCCAATAAAAACCAAACACAACCTGCTGATCACATGACACAACGGAGAGATTAGTGGATAATTGCAAATGTGAAAAAAAAAAAAAAAAAAAGACTTTCTTGGTGAGGCGCCTGAAAAAAAAAAACCCACTTACCATCATTTATCTCAAGCACTACCGGTTACTATTATTATGGCAAGAATAGCAAAAAAATGTCACATTATACAAAAGACTTTACTGAACGCTCAAGGCTTTTAAGCTGTCAATTTTAGGGCTTCTTTATTGAAAATTCCACACACTTATTCATCAACATATTTGAGTGGCACACAAAAAGTCAGGTTACTTGACAACATTGCCTGCATGTAACAATAGTTTTCTGGAGACATGCCTGCGCACACACCCATGTGCGTGGAGCTATTCCAAATATGTCAGTAAAGGTGAGCTTGAATCCTTCACAGAGGCTCTTCAGCTTTGTTCTCTTTAACTTGTCACCATTCCTCGTTGAGCGAAAGCTCTTCAAAAAGCCCCTTTATGCCCTTCTTTGCCATGCAAATCAAGACGAGTTACACTCGAGGGGATTCTTGTGTGGCGGCCAAGTTAAGAATTGACCTGCAGGCCAGATCATAATCTCTGAGAATGAGAGAGTGAATGGGATTCCTTGCTGTAGTTCCCTCTGGACGGGCAGACAAAAGCACGGCGGACCCCCGCCTCTCTCCCCCCGCCACTTCAGTGCCAGGCTTACTCCCAAATATTATTTTCTTACTCTCTGTATGGGGGTTTTGAAACGCATGCAAATACCTTCTGAGGGTTGCATTGCTTTGAAGGTACAAGAAAACTGTCCAGAAACATTCTATGGAAGGATCCGTTTTACACTTGACAGTGTGAAAGGGAGGACACTGTAATAGTGGATGTCCAAGAGAGAAAACTGCCATGCAAGTAGGGGGTGTGGGGGGGGGGGGGTGTGGGTTTGATAAGCAGTGACAGAAAACAGGCCGAAGGGAGGGTGGAAGAGTGGCTGATATGTTTTACAGGAAAGTTGTGTGTTTTTATGCGAGACGAGGTCTTCCCCGCTCACCTTTGACCGTAGCAATGACCGTGCCAGCCGTACTGAGGAGGTCCACAGAGTTGAGGCTCTGGTGTTTGCCGATTATGAACTTCAGGACTCGCAGCAGCTCCCCGAGACGCTCGTGCGCCGCATGATGGAGGCAGTCCTGGTGCTCTGGAAAGTCAGAAAGTTTAACAGTTTATCTACGTGACGCACTTGTTTATCTTGCAATAGGCACAGTGTGGCTGTCGATTAACCCTTTAACGCGATGGATTTTGTGAAGACAGTCAAAACATCGTCTGAGAGTGTCCGCTGTATGTGAAGCACTGGCTTCTCACCAGCAGCTAGTAGATCATCCTCCTTTAGCCTGGTTAACCTTTGACCCCAGAGATGATACGAGATGAGTGTCATCCAGTGTTTCCTGATTAGTTATGCCTTAGAACACTTTCAACGTACTTCTTCCTGTAACGAGCTCAGTCTTTGATCGGATAGATTACGACTCATGTGCTATAAAACCTGAGCAGCACAAACCTAGAACCCTCCCTGGTTTACATGAATGGAACAACCTTGTTGGGGGAAAAAAAAAAAAAAAAAGATTACTACATGACATTCCTGCTTCGTTGGTTGAAAGCGTGTCCGTGGCAGCCATGACGGACTGCTTTATGGTGTAGTTGTGCAGACAAACGGTAGCTACAGGCGTAGGGATTGCACACAACTCAGCAAACCCACACAAAGAACTGTGCTACCCCAACACTGCACAGCTAAACATGACATACCATGCACTGCCTGCAATTAGCTGCAGGTCAATTAGTTAATCAACGGAAAATTGGCCGCTCAGCTTTGTGGTTGTTTGGAGGCAATGAGACTACATTAAAAGGGAGTCACCGCCGTTTAAAACAGGGAACAACAAGTCCTCCTTTGATAATGAGCTTTTGACATTGTTTGGCAATGAGGTCATGCGTGAGTTAAATGTAAATTAGTACCTGTACAATGACTCAGGTGTCTTATAGATATACTGCAGTAGTACCGAGTACTGCAGAGTAGTGTCACAGGGGTCTGACACAGCCAGTATGGCTTTACACAAGAGGACTGGCAAGAACAAAAAATTGGAGACACACAGATTGACAATTTAGGCATTTTGAAGAATGTTCTGGTCTTATCCTTTATTGCACTGAATACAGCAAGCTGCTTGGGAGTTTGTTTGTCATGCGATTATCATTGTTGTGTGTATAAATGACTTTATTTCTTATCATTTTAACTTTCCAGTAAACAGAAAAAAAGTCAAACAGAAAATACACACACACACACACGATGGGTACAGGCAGTCAAAGCCACTTTTTGTGCTGACGATCACCCCTGGATTACCCCTCTATGGTAGGGGGATCAAGACTGAGCTGCCTCCCGTTTTGTCTTTTATTCATTAGCCCTCTTTTTTGGAGTGTGACAAATAGTGTCGCCAGTGGGGCTAATAATGCAGTGTTTGTGTGGCCGCCACGACAATGCTAGCAGAGTGCTGGCCCGGAAATCCAGCCAACTGATCAGCAAGTGACCAGCAGGTGACAAGTTCAAAATTTGACCAACATGTCACAACAAAAAGCAAACAACCAGCGTGCAGGCCAAGTTGAATAGAACAACCCCCTCCCCCCCCCCCAAATACCATACTGACGCGTCTTGTGCTTCGATGTTTAAACGTTTGTATAGCTCCACGGCAGGGCGGCTATTTTCCCCCTTATTGAATGAGACTGTGAACGATAATGTGCCTAATAGCCATACGTGCTGCTGCTTTACGGAGAACCTCAATGCATTTCAGCCAGCACGCAATGCAAATCAACAATGGGCCACTTAACAGAGCCAAAGCGCTGCAGTCTTTGGGTAAGGTGCAATAACACAATGAAACAATACTCCCAGTTGGCCACATAGTAATTCCAGGTGAAAAATCAAGCACTTGCAAAACAAAACAAACACACCGACTGGGCAGAATAAAATCCCAGGACACCAAAAGGGTTACATAACACAAGCACATATCCGACTGTTCCACTAGCACATGAACTGCCCCGTGCCAAGGTGCCCTGTTGCCTCTAGCTTGCCAAAAGCTTCAGGACCTGGAGAATCCTATCCTTCACCATAGCAACCATTTTCATCCATCTTCATCAGATGTCATGCACAGCTCCTTCCAGTGCCAAGGAGCCGGTGGTTTTTGATGATTAAAACCTCTCATGCTTTTGTTTAAGCTGCCCAACTCCCCACGAGGCAGGAAGAAGGCCAGCTGTGTACTTCTGGCACAACCACACGTGAAATGGAGACTCAAAACAGCTATACAATCAACGCACATGGGCGTACGGAGAAGGTCACCTCTCTTTGTTGGTTGCTTGGATTAGTATGTACAGATTCAGCCATTTTCCAATTACAAATCAAGTGATTTGGTGCCGGTATGACAGTACTGAGTACTCTTGTATGTAGTTCCCAAAACAAAAAGCTTTCTAAAATGTCCACTAATTAAATAAAAACTTGGGAGTAAAACACTTTAAAGCAAGTCTGCCTTTACAGAAAACGCACATAAGCATATTAGTGTTTAATGAAAAAAAACTCCGAGATTTTATTAAATATTAAAAACATATTTCAGACAAATCCTTCCTTTAACTTGCCGTTTTTGTAGTGTTTACTGTAACATAACCAGTCTTCCCACAGCCCTATGTAGAGACCTAGACCCACAATACTTACTGATAAGGGTCAAAGTTTACAATGAGCCGCTTCAACCCTTAAGCCCTTAATTGGTCCTGGTCAGTTTAGATCCCATTTATGGACATTATCCTTTCCATGACAAAAACACACAATGGCCCAAATCATCCCTACATGGCCTATACACCCCATTCATTGACCGAGTAACTGAATCCAGAGTCCTGGGGGGCATCAGGCCTGGGCAGGCTACAGGTTTATCAAGGACAAGCCTAAACTATGAATGCCCTCGAGACAGAGTCTTCCTTCGCAAAGCTCCATGGGCTCCAGTCTTCAATGGCAGGTTGTGTGGCCTATTGGACCATCCTAAATGACGGCTAATTAGCAAGACATTATGGTTGCGTCGGCCAGCCCAGCAGGACACAGGATAATGTACAGAGACTGATGATTTAACCCTTCCGCTGCCAGTCTGCACCAGACACAAAGAGAAGAATACTTGTTCCCACCAGGGAGGGACGGTTAGAGGGACATTTGAACATTGCATTTCATGCAATGTTTCAGCAGTGGTATTGCCATCTTAAGTGAATGGAAAAAGATGACAGAAGATGTTTTTCCATTGGCAAATGCAGCCATCTGAAATGAGGAAAACAAACAAGCTGCTGGGAAGATTTTTTCGGTTTTCCCAAGGGAAGACCACTGAGACTTTTGTATTAGGACTTGTTTAAGTGCCGAAAACTCACTATTGTCCCTGGGGCCACTAGCAAACAGTGGGCCGGCCGCCTCATTGGCCCGCCACATGAAGCATTTATTGAACAATAAATCACAACGGCAGCTTTTCACTTTTCACGGGAAACAGGGACTGAAGTGTGTGCGTTCCCCCGTGTGTGTATGTGCGTTTTTGTCAATGTGTGATGGTTAGTTGTAGCAGTGATAGGGGAGGAGTTTGGGTAGGGATGGGCGGGGGTATTTGGGGGTAGTACGCTCCCTTGGGATTTGTCCCAATTTTACCCCTGCACCCCACGTCCCTGCTGTAGTGGGGGGTTATGAGAGAACGAGCGAGTGAGAGACATTCCTGGGCATAATAAGCCCTGGTGAATGAAGGCTACCGAGGGATCAGACCTGATGAGAAGGAGGCCGCGGATCAGGAGCTGCCGTGGGGCCGCCAGTAAGACACTGCCAGGTTTTTACTTCATTAGCGTCATGGAAACCCAACATTCCAGCCTCTTGTTTGGGAATGGGGACGGGAGTTGCGGGAGCGCGGGCCGCAGGGGGATCCATAATGAAAACACTGTCGGATCACTCGCCATCGAGATGACACCTCAATACCAAAACATTCTGATGCTCTTCTGGAGCAGAGACTCTGCTCATAAACCTTCATAAAAGGCCACAGACTTACGCGGGTTGATTTAGTCTGTGCAGTGTGTGGGGAGGCAATGTTGTTGAGCGTGGAACATGGAAACATCGTAAACTTTATCTTTGGTATCGCGCCACGTACAAGGCTTTCTGCAGGTGCAATGTTAACCCGAGTGCTTGATGCGCTGGTCCAATGTAAGCTCACGGTAAAACCAGGTTGAATGTACTGTGTCCGGCAAGGGCGTCAATTCCGACTGGCAGTACACACAATTACTCAAAAGGTAGCGCAAAGCAAATGTTACCTCAGACCATACGTCTTTACCAAGTTTTGCATTTAGTGCAGTTATGTTGCGATTTAGGCAAGAAAAGTATATAAAAACCATTTAATGTAAAAAGCTTTTGTAACATTTAGCAACTGCTCACAATGTGCAGGCCACCATAAAACAATAACGCCATTTTTTTGTTATTTGTTTATTTGTTTGATTATGTTTACTTGATGTGCACCGTGAGGAAATCTCTGACTTCACAATTTGAACTGCGGCGGGACACAATATGACTTGGCAGCATTCCTGTCGCTCCGGGCCCTAGCTATGCTCAGTCGGGCATTGCAAATCATGGGAGCAATGTATTATCTATGCTTCAAAACATTTGAGGGAACGGAGGGGTGCTTATTTTCACAAAGCAAGTGTGAAATCACTAAACATGTCACAACAGGGTCCGCAGAGGTCCGATCAAATGGAAACAGCTCACGGCAGACGGGGGGCTTGAGAGGATGTTGGACAGGCCAGCCATGACCAATATCCATCAAAACCTCTCAATGTGTCCTCTTGAGTCAGACGGATGGACATTCCAGCTACTCTGCCTTAGATAACCAACAAGAACTCTGTGGTAGTAGTTGTTTCATTTGTGCATTGCTCAAAAGCTACGGTATAGTTTCAAGGGGCTCCTGTGAGGCTCGCCCCGTTCTTCAAAAAGAGATGCAACCAAATGACCAAATAACCTTTTCTTTGTTCAAATGGATTCTTCTTCAAATGGGCCGGGTGGAAAGGCTACGTTCTTCAGTATTACCCACTCACCAATACTGCATCTTTAAAAAATGTATTTATGTTGGTTGCGTAGAAATCCCTTATTGCTTCAACCCAAATCTGACCTATTCTCCTCCGACTGTGAAGGGGGTCTCGCAAAATTGGTGCACTTAACCTTTAACATCCTCCAACACACTTCCTGTGGTCAGTGGCCCTGGTCCACCTCTGTCGACAGACCACCAGCGCTCCGCTCTACGGATTAGCAGATTACATGCAGCTGGTAAAAAGCAGGAGAACTCTTCCTCCGCAGACTTCTATGCTCACGCCAAAGCTTTCCTCGTTGCTCCACCTTTGAAGCTCCTCTTCCCATGACTGCATGCACAACAAAGATGGCGTTTGAAACGGAGCCCTAGGGTAGACACACAGCACCTTCCACCTGGGCTTTTACGTTTCCCCTCTGCAGGCTACTGCCTTTGGAGCGTGTTAGCTTAGGGGGCCAAAAGCCAATTAAAAATGACACATAATGGAGGCTGAAAATAAGAAATGCCATGTACTAGAGAGGAACAACACCGTGCTAAATCCAGTAATAAAGATTCAATAACCAATTGACAATCATCGTTACATTCGAGTCAACAGACGGTTTCCCTCGGATATTTCTTTAGTTTTTTTCCATGCGAATGAGATACCCAGTGCGGAGTGAATCATTTGTTTATCCCCCTCTTTCATTTATCTTTGAAACTGTCTGTCACAATGAGGAAAGACAGGCAACCCCTGTATCTGGACCCCCCCACATCCCTGCCATCACCGCTGCGCCCACTGTTGATGCAAACCTCTGAAGGTTAAGCATTCCAACCATGCTTTCTTTAAGAGAAACAGAATCGCCCCCCCCCCCCCCCCCCCGCACAACCTGGAGCTGGCAGCCAAACTGGTCAGGCTTTAGGCTTTAGCCTCCCCAAGCTGTGTGATGTAGGCAAAGGAGCATCAGCAGGCCGCAGAGGTGGGAGAGCTGTCAAACAAAGATGGGCCTCTTTAGTATACCTGTCAAGAGGCAGAGCTGGGAGGTGAGGGGGGGGAGGGAGAGGAGGACGACACACACACAGCACGGAGAACAAGAGGACACTGTTTAGCTTCACTTGCATCCTAATCCTGAGAGAACTGGCTTTGTGTCATTGAAAGCTCGCACAAGAAAACTTACTCCCAGAGCTGTCAAGGTACCTTATTTTGTCAAAAGGAAGGCAATCGGGACAGAATATGGTGAGCGTTTAAGGTTGGCAGAGTTTTAGAAGAACTAGGGCACAAAGCAATGTTTTGTTTCTTACCCTGGTTACATTAAACAGCTGGAGCAGGCGGAGGCTTTAGATGGGAGTAAAGGCCTTCAGGGCTGATCGACACCGGTGAGCCCCGTCAAAGGGACCAAAGGTCTAAAGCCAAGGAGGCCTCCAGCATGTTTGAGCCATTTCTCCATTCACTGAGAGTCATCAAATATGCTGACTGAGAAGTTCTGTCCTTACAATTGGTTGGCTTCATCCAACAGCGTAACTGGCCAGTTGAATCCCCCTGACGGCTCCAATGGCCCTTTACAGCTCGTTGTGGCCTGATTGGACTCCAATTGGTCCTGGCTCTGCTTCACGCTCAGTCCATCTAACATCAAACAGGAGCTCTGTTCTTTTCGCCGAGCACAGCCACTGGGTTCCTAAACTTACAGAATGTTATGGACAAAGACAGCGGCCGGCCGTCCTCCCCTCTCTCCACCATCCGCTCCATTGGTCTCTAACGAGTTATGAAGTTGACCCGGCCATATGGGTAAAGAGGCCCTGAGGTTTGCGCTGGGCAAAACAAACAAACAAACAAGGCAAACATGCTTAGAATAGCCCCTTGCTAAACAAAATAGCATAATCTCACTCCAGAGCTGGTGAACACGGACACTGGGAAGTCAACACAGGTATGCTGGTGACCGGGCTATTTGGCCGAGAGCATGACAGAACCTCGCCTCCCACCACATGCGCCGACATAACAGAACACAGACTTAAGGAGATCAGGGCAGGCCATGATGTTGAAGAAGTCCAGCTGTATAAAAGGAAATCCCTCTGCGGTTAGAGACGAATCATCGGTTGTTTCTCTAAGAGCAGCATAGAATACACTCAAACTAAACGAGTTTCTAAAAATGACACAACTAAAAAGGACAATATTTGTTTTAATCTGTAAAAAATGCTATCTTTTATTTTCTTATAATCTAAAAGTGTTTTTTTTATGGTTTATAGAGTGGTTGAAATTTAAAAATATATATATATATATATATATTTTATTTTCCTGGCCTCCTGATCTATAATCAAATACCAATTGTGATTCATTGATGAAATCGTTATCAGCGGGAAAATGAGTAAGATCGATTATATTTTCAACCTTTTCTTTTGTGCTGATCCGATCTTTGATACAATCCGGACCAGAATGTTTGTGGCACCACTAATGTTTAGTGTCCTTTACTTTATCTACAAAAAATAGGCATATAGATTAAATATGTGATGTTGGCCGAACAAGAACCAGAGTAGCACATTTGAATAGTTTGTTTGACTTGAGATTCAAATACTTTAGCTTTGGAAGCCAGAAGAAAATGCATTTTTTAATCTAATAATGATAGATGAGTTATCAAATTTACCAATCATTGTCAAAGGTCAACTAAAGCCATTTCACGAGCAATCCATTCCTACCAGTGGTTGTTACCTAATATAAAAAAGCATAATTTATACCAAAGACGTTGTTTAAAGTGCAGGAGGTCAAATAAACATTGCCTTGTGTAATCCTGGAGGACTTTAATCCAATGCGAGGCTAAAGGCAACAGATTCAAGGGCCACTTAATCTTACTCAGAGGATACATCTTTGTTTCAAAGCCTTAATCGAAGAGGAGCGGTCTTCTGATCACACAACTAAATAGACGATACTTAAATCTGCCATGCCGAACACCGGGAATGCGTCCAGATTGAATATCCCTGATACTTCACAGAAGCTTGCAGGACTGACTATGAAACATAATAAAAAAAAGCACCGCCGCCTAATCAGAGCCCCCCAGTCCTCGGCTTCTCATTTGTAGTGTGGGAATCCTGGAGCTTTATCTTGGTGTGTGGCAGACATCGACAGCCTGCTGGAACAAAGCTGCCTCGGAAAAAAAAATAAAACCGTACCCATAACCGTAAATCTTACCAGAGGGGAGCAAGGGGAGAAACACACAGAGAGGGAGCTCACTTGAAAACAACGAACAAATCTTCGAGTGCAGTCGGGCTATTAAACTTGACAAGTCAACATGGTTTCGCCACCTGCGTGCAGTGCGGCATAATTGTATGCATTGTGCATTGCTGAAAGAGAGATTATCAGCTGCAGTTTATGATTTCATGGTTGCTGTCCTCAGCCAGAGGGGATTAATGGATCTGGGCCATATGTCACAATACTTTGCTCCTTAGTCTCCGGCGGCAGCCGTCCAAAAATCTAAGCCGCAGCACAGCAGCCATTACTGTTGAGACAATGGCGCCGCTTTTAAACGTGGATCTGCCCAAAATAATTAAGGTAATGTAATAAATCCTGCTAGGCCGCTTAGTTGGCAGGATAAGTGTACGGAGTATGATTAAATCGAGACTTCCAAAAATGTAACTTGATCTTCAAGAGAAGCCTCTAAAGCACGGAAGGCTCGCCATCTTGTGCTCGAGATAATTTAGAGGCTTTAAATACGAGCGCAGTAAAAAAAGAACCATAAAAGGAACTTTTTGGAGGCATGAAGTAGCTTGCGATGCTTTACAGTGGATCCCAGACGCAGTGGGACCGACTGTCTAAACAGAGCACAGTTACAGCCGCTAACAAGGCCCGGAATGGTCGATGAAAAGCCCAGGCGGGGCTAATTTTAGGGCGGTATTTCACACGGGGTGATTTAGGATACAAATCGCCAAAATAGCATGTAGGCATTCTCTCTGAGGGCCCAGACAAGAATCGCTTTCCCACAAAGCTTTTGCATCTTTGCCGAATACTCAATGAGAAACGGCACTTATTTCCCACGGCATGCTGCAACAAAAAGGCACAACAAAGTAAAAGGTCAACATCAACGCAACGACGTGTAACGTGAACTTTACTGCCAATCATTTGAGGGTTAAGAAACACTCTTTTTAAACATTCTTGGCTCTCTGCCACCACATTGTAGCTCAGAGTGGTTTGTGCATTAAATGGAATAACATTATTTAGTAGGTTAATCATTAAAAACAACTCAGAACCCTGCGTTCGTAAAGCTATACTGATTTACTGGTGATACGAGTACGAGTCATACCTTATCAAGCCCCAAATATTCAGAAGTTCCGCTGGAAGGGTCACCTTAGAAAATAAGCCGAGCTTTACCAAGTAACCAAGGACTCAAAACGACGAAATCAATGTCAAACTGGCAGCGTGTTTTTCAAGCTAAACGTGGATGTTTGAGCTGTTTGTGGGAGAGGCGAGTGAGAAGAGGGAGGTAGAGAGGAAACAGCTGGCTGTGGATTCAGATATGGCACACAGAGCAATGAGACCGTATGCGAGCAAAGGGAACCAACATGATAAAAACAAGAGGGGCAAAAATGGAACAGCACTAAAATATCGCATTTAAATTTATTATTTCCTCACTATTTGACGTCACTGACTCAGTCATTCATTGGTGGTCTTTTCATTCCTGTGCAGCTGACTCACTAAAATCATTTGTCTTGGCTGATGACACACCTGTCCCAGCCACTCAGCCACAACAATGAGAGCCACAGGTTTATAACGCTGATCTCATGATGGCAGGCTTCAGAGGACTTGCTCACCTCCCAACACAAAGGCCCGGAGCCAAGTACGATCCCCTTCAAACCGCCTCAAGGTCACGACCTTTGGGAGAGATCTCAATGTCTGTCACACGCTGGCCCGACAGCGTTGGAAGCACAGAAACAATTTCTTCTCAAACTAAAAACAAAGAAAAAAAAGACTAAATAAACAAACAATATCCAGTTGTGCGTCATTGCCTCCAACAATTAAGCAGCATCAGCGTTAGGAATTCCATTTGAGGTTGATGTTCACTGCTGCTCTCCCGGCCTCCTCCCCCTGTCCCTGTCCCCCTCCCGTACCCCTCCCAAGGAGGCAATCCCAAAGGACAGCAGCTATTCTTGACTTGGGAAAGTATCATTTCTGACTCGCATCATTGACCGTGAATGCAGGCGCTGTGCTGAACATTGCTCTCAAAGGGAGGTAAAAAGTTAAAAATATTAAAAGAAAAACCCGGGCTGACCCTCAACGAAGACTCTTTGAGGATGCTCGCCAAGGAGCACAAACCTCCCGCGCATGTCCGACGGATTGAAATCCACGGGTCTGTGTGTCCCGATGGCCACGACGCAGGTCGGGAAATCCCTCAGAGACACGACGATCTCTTTGCTGCTTCCATCCACAGAAGACAGATCGGGTCGCTACAACGTAATCGCCCCATTTCCCCAGATCTGCCCTTTCCTGTGTTTAGCCAAAACAAGGCGTCCAATGGGAATACTCTGCTTCACAAGCATGAGGGGACTTCTCAGCAGTCACATTTGCATACTAGAGCGCGAGTGTACCGGACCTGTAGGTTGGGTGCAGTCGACCGGCTTGAGTCTATTTATTTAAGCCCATCTAGGTCGAGATGTTCTAATCCAAAACGCTTTCCGTTTTTTGGAGAGCACAAGGATTATAAACTGGTTTGCTAATGACAGGCAGCGAGGGGAGAAGTGGCAAGTATGTCAGCTACGCAGCCTTAGTAGGAAACAAGAACACATACGTGTGCACGAGTCGGCGTTGTCCACCTTTGATCTATGACTCGTCAAAATAAAAAACAGTTTCTTCTCTGGAGCTTTAAAAAAACTAAAAAGAAAGAGGCCCGCAGGTCTTATTCTATGTGATGTCCACGTGTCCAGCGGGGTCAAGCACCTTTACTGACCTCTCCAGACAACAGAAGAAAAAAAAAACAATGCCTGGGAATCCTTCTTGGAAGTCACAGCGGGGTGGTAAGAGGGAGGAGGGGGGGGGGGGGGGGGGTGAAGGTACCACCAGCGAGATCTCATTTACCCTGCCTCACCTCGTCTGGGGATTAGACGAACGTACACGGAGGCACACTCAGGATCAAGCCTCTAAACTTCTTATGATTTGGAAAGAATTTCATCCCTGATGAAGGGAAGCCCATTATTCACCGCCTTACGGGGCGTTTTATTCCGACTAAAAAGCTTTGCCAGGTCAAAGTTCCTGCTGCTGCTTAATGAGGCTTCCGTTTCGTTGTGAACATTTCATGGAGAGCGCGTGGGATTTTTTGTTTTGTTGTCACGCAGGGTGAAACCATCCTCGTGTGCCATTAAAACACCTTTTCAGGATCTGCCGTCGCCCAGCAGAATATTGACTTTCCTACGACCCCCTTCTGCGCGGCGCTGATACCAACGAGCGGTATCAGCGCATGAGATAAGGCTGGTTGACTGACCGCGCGGCCAAGGACGCACGGAAAAAAAACAAACCAGGTGGACGGACCGGGGACGTGTGTACACTGTGGTGAAAGCATCAGTGTTTACACAGGAGGTGACTGGCAGCCGTGTCCCGTTAGAAGCTTAACCTGTACCCCCCCCACTGCCCCCCCCCCATGCAGTGATCTATCTTTGTCTTTCATCTATTGGTTGGACGAGTAACGAGAGAAGAAAAGAGGGGAAAAGAGTAACGCTGGAGAACCGCACACGACGTCACACATGACACCACGTTCGACTCGAGGCCGAACGTACCTTTGGAGATGAAAACTTCTTTGAGTTGAAGAAGCACATCGGCGAACTTGCGCACGTCGCTGACCAGCTGCATGATGTAGATCGGGTCCGAGGCGGGCGCATCCGGGCTGTCCGGGCTCCCCGGGCCGACCTTGGACACCCAGGGGCCGGCGCCGGCGGGGCCCGAAGAACCAGAGCTGGAGTTGGAGACCAGGGAGCCGAGGGGGAGTTTGGTTCCCACGCCGCCGCCGCCGCCTCCTGATCCACCGCCAGAACTCTGCCGCAGCATGGCGGCCAGCATGTCTCCTTGGTCCGGGAGGGGTCGGGGAGGGGGGGGGAGACCGTTATCCTGCAGTAGAGCTCCCGTTCTCAGACTCAGCACCGAACCACAACACGGAGGAAAGCGTCTGCCAAAGAGAGAGAGGAGACCATTTGGAATGGATGACATCCAACAATATATATAGTCTATATTTATAGATATAAATCTACGGATGGCGGGGACATGAGGCGTGTCGTTTGACAGTTCCTGAACAGTGCTGCAGCCTGTGTGGGATATTTCACAAGCATTGTACTGTTTTAAACAATGTGTGAGGTAATGCAGACAAGTTGTGGGGCAAAACAAGTCTCAGCTTTCTTTACCGTAATACAATAATAATACCAATTACAACCCGCAACCTTAACCAGGCAGAGAAAAAACAGTCTTTAAAACGTGATGTAACCTCAAAGAAGTGGAGACATATATAAATACATTATCTTTTAAAAGCACATTTGAAGGAGCTGGGACGCATTTTCCCCGATTTTTTCTGCTTTTAAATCCCTGTGCACAGATAATGTTGACTAAAGAACCCCAGACAGCTGCTCAAAAACTGTGATGACTTCTTGTTTTTTTTGTTGAATACAACAAGACGAACTTAATCCCCACTTAAACCACCGGATTATCGAGATGGGATACTTTTTTTCGGCATCAATAAATCGAACCAAGCAACAGTTTCGGGCATGAAACGTCTCCTTTTGCCACCAGTCTGACCGCTAGTTCGCAGCCAACGTTTCACTTTGCGTTTAAAGTCAGCCGGGACTAAAATCTTAACTTTGGAGGCTTTGTGGCAGGAACACAGGCACCGTGTAAATAAGCGGAAAGAAACGTGTTTAATTAATTACGTCTCAATAACAAGTTTGCCGGCAAAAACGCAGCACTTTAAAGCTCCTAAACGTGCACGCGCGTCTGGGGAGTCTCGCTGTAAAAAGTAACGTTAGCCTGCGTAACGTAACGCGGCTAACAACTTCTCCGCGCTTATCGATACAAATGTCGGCTTCAGAAACAAAAACAATTGGTACAAACAATGAGAAAACATCAGCCAACCTGGAGTCGGAGCTTGAAACATTTCCGCCCGGAGAAATCCTAAAGGAGCCCTAAAAAAAGACAAAATATTCCACAACGTCTGCGCTCTCCCCGCTTCCAGCCGGATGAACCGCTCGCCGTCTGCTCAGCTCCGCCGGCTTGCATCGCCTCCTCTCTCCATGTGATGTAGGCGGTAACGTGTGTGGGGCGGGAGGGGGGGGGGGGGGGTGTCTGAGTTCGCGTGAGTGTCTGTAGGCGCGTACGAGTGTGAATGGGTGTGTGCGTGAGTTGAAAAATGTCGTGCCGCGTCCTCGCTTAGAACAGGTGTCTGGAGTTTTAATGCGTCGCCAGCCCTCGATACGGCGTTAGACTTCCGGTTAATGCTTTCAAAATAAATTGACAGCAACATGTGAATTTGTTGAAACGGCAATATGTGCGAAAAAAGTATCTTAATATTGATATATAACCATATGTATTTAATAGCCTGCTCAGCAGTGACTTAACCTTACAGAGATAGAGGAGCATAAACTACTTCTACAGAGAGGGGAGACACTTTATGATGTTTGCTTTGATTGTAAATCCCCGCAGTGTATAGAGAAGACTGCTTGAATAGCACGGCTATATGTGCCGCCTGTGCTGTTTCTTCAAACACGATGTGGTTTTTATACCTATCTTACTGTAGCTTTTTTTAAAATATTCTCAACTTCATATGATTAAGAAAAATTGTAACCAAAAGCGAATCTAGAGGTTTCAAGTAACGCATTGCAAATTACTGATCACTAGCGGTTATATGAATGCGAACGAATTTTGATATTTGACAGGTGCGACATACAGTATTGATGTATCTATCAAGTACCGATGAAAAGGGGATGAATGCAAAGATATTGACGTTAATCCTGTCAGGTCATCATCGGGGTTAAATGAGCAAAAAAAATGCGTTCACGGTCGGTAATGGGAAAATGTTGTCCGTTTTTTTGAGTGAACTGTTTACATTTGTTTTTTCTTCTCCGCCTTTTGTCTAACATAAAATGTGAGGGTCACGCGGAATAAACAATTATTGAGAAGACTCACTTGCTTTACCGCGCTGTATCCAACACGATTGTGAAATATATAAGTGTTTGCTGCCCTCCAGTGGCCAAAGGGTGGAACCGCAGTATGTTAAATCAACCAAGATAGCGTCAATGTGGCCATACCTACCTAATAAGAATTCCGGTACATATTTTCAAAATACAGTTAGCACACTAAACTAATAAGATTTCAACTCGCAAATCACAGTTAAATGACGTTAATTGCTTTTTAACTGTGGTCACAGTTAAAAAATGTTGATACAGATTATGCAAACATTACATATTAATTTCGTTTCGAAATATCCAGTGCCAATAGAGCAGATACTACTGCTGTACATTACCAATATTGTGTATTAGATTTTCAAAACTAGATTTTCTAAAACTGTAGATATGGTAGATACAGTTCGACGGAGTGGCATTTAATTCACCACGGGGAAGATGGCATTAACTACAGCGTGTCAATGCAGTAGCAAACCGCAAATAGATAAGTAAATTGTCCCTTTGAATAAAACATAAGGATTAGGGTTTACCGTTTCAGTGCCACTAATAGACAATTGCTTTTTTTAAAACTCAATCGACCAACTACGTCCAGTAGAAAACAATTAAGGGTTCCGCAAAACACCGTTTTAGAGCCACTGGAGAGTATTCACCATCGGGACTTTTATTTTGAAACAAATGCATCTCATTATCGTTCTTCCTGATGTGCGTGACTGTTTGAAATTGAAGAACTCTTCCTCCGCTCGTCTGACAGTTCCTGCACATATACCGTCGTCCTTTTTACTGACCGTGTACTCGTGAGACAAAGCATTGTGGCTAACGTGATGCTAATGTAAAGCTAAGGTAATGCTAATGCTAGCTTAGCTCCGTGCTGCAGTTATGTCTTCCGAGGGCAGCGCCGCTGGAGGCATTCAAGGGCTTCTTCTGAAACTCCACAAATCCCTCTCAGACGAAGACACCCGAGCGGCGGCTTTGAGATGTCATGATATTGTCGGGGACTTGGTACAGGAGTGCATGCTAACTCCAACCGAGAACGAACTTGGTAAGACAATAAAGTCCATCAGAAACTCCGCGCCAAACAATAACAGTCTTGTCAATTTCCTGTGGTCGATGAGCCCAAAACACCTCCTAGCATGAGGTGCTGAAGGAATGGTTAGGAGGTTCTTGTCGTCTTAAAACTGCCTCCATAATTACCCATTTACGTCAGAAAAGAGTATCACGTGGCTGGAAACAAGGAATGGTGGAGACTACTGTCATAACTCATTGCAAGTCTCCAATATTAGTAAAATAGTCTTTGCACCTAAAGGGTAACGGTTTTAAAATACTCCAGTGGATCTGCAACAGCAAATTAAATTTTGCAGGGATATTTCCTCAGAGATATAAGAATAAGGCTCATCCCTTAATTCTTATATGCATAACATGATTGTGGACATGTATTTTATAATGCATGCATGGTTCGCATGATCGATTTTGATGATGGAGGATTTAGCATTGCACAGACGCATTCATGTATCAATTTCCATGGTGCTCTTAAGTGCAGAGTTCATGGTTTGGGGATACACATGAATCAAATATTAACACTTCCCTCTGATTCCACCTTTGCATCTTCCGTCTTGAAGCCTTACAGACGTCCTTATTGTTCTCTAAAGACTATGGCTTGCTCAGCTTCCTCAGGAAGTCGCTGGGATCAGACGAGGTAGGTACATCAAGAAACATCTGGTGAACAACGATGTCACTGCACTGAAAAGTTCACGTCTGTTTTCTAGTTGCGGGACACTCGAGTTGAGATCCTGGGTTTTCTGGAGAAGTTCTTGGACAGCATCTCACCAAGAGTCAAAGGTTGGGAGAGGACCTGCGCCAATGACATAAGAGTGAGTTCTCCTTTTTAGGAAGGCAATCAAATGTTCTGAGTGTCATTCTACAGCTAGTGTGTGGTTTCATCTGCTTTTATCATGTGTGCATGACAACATCTTTACACAACATGGAGCATCTAAGTGAATTAAGTGTCCGTCTGAATATGATACTGATTCCATGTAGCTCCTCTATGTATTATTCATACTAAACCTCTCAGCGTGACACAAGTCAACAGAACTTTTAAATGTGTTAAATGTAATGCCGCAAGTGAATTGTGTGTTTTTTTTTTTTGCTCCATTTGTCTGTGCAGGACATATGCATGGCTGTGTACACAAAGGATAAAACAGCCAAGTGTAGGACTCAAGGTCTGGACCTCCTCATCAAGGTCGGTTCCTCTCTGCATCCCGTGTCTTCTCTTTGACAGAAGCAACGTGCTCAGTGTGCAACATAGGATATTGCCCAAGTCTGTTGGAGATATTGGTGAATATGGGATGTATGGCGGCTGCAACTAGTTCTGGCTATTACTCTCCTCAGGTTCTCCAAGCAACAAAGGCTTCCAGCGTCGTCGCAGAGCTTCGTATCTCTGATATATTCAACAGATATTACGGAGAGCTCTGTCAGAGGAGCAAGCTGCCAGATTCAGGTGAGTCGTCTTTTCATGCTGTTTGGGATAACGCTGTGATGCAAATACCGGGGATTCATACAGGGGAATGTGAATTTATTACATTTGTTTTGATCTTTTTGTTTTAGTCCTCGGCAAAATCTATGAGTTGCTGGGAGTCCTGGCCGAGGTCCACCCCAGCGAGATGACCAGCAGCTCCGACAAACTCTACAAAGCGTATCTGGGAGAGCTCAAAGAGCAGGTGTGGTCACGGGTGGAGTGTTTGGGAACCACCGCCATTCTCTACAGGCATTGCATTTAAAAAATGTATGTGCGCGCCTGTAATCAGTTGCGTCGGTCCGTCTTTTTGTTTCAGATGACTTCTTTGACAAAGGAACCCAAACTTTTTGTTGTAGCTGGATGTTTGAGAGGACTCACCTCTCTCATGGTCAACTTCACTAAAACAATGGACGAAGGTGCGATGCTTTATCAGTTAAATCAGGCTGTTTGTAAGATCAATGCATGACGGTGCATGATCGTTGTGCGTCTCTGACTTGCAGACCCTGCAACATCCAAGGAAATCTTTAAATATGCCCTGAAGGTCATCAGCCCTAAGGTAAATGTCCCGCGCATACAGACGTGTGTCACCACTGCTAAACATCCAGACTGCAAATGGCTTATGTTCGAAACATGAAATGCAACACATATTTATACTATTTAATGTTGTGCCTCGCAACACGACTCCTCTGTGATCGCTTGTCGTCTCTTCTTTGTTTTTAGATATCAATGACTCGCTACGCTGTCACGTTCGGTAAGGCCGGCCATTTCCATAGCAACGTGAAGACAAAACTCCCCAAAAACTCATCTTCGTCTTTAACTCTGCCTGTCGAACAGCCGGGCTCCGATTGCTTGCCAAACATGCGTCCCAGTTCAGCAGCTGCCTCATGGACCACTACAAATCTCTGTTCGAGGTCATGTCCAAGCTGTGTGGACACATCAACGCTGAGATGAAGAAGACGAGTTACTACGCACTCGAGGCCTTCCTCAAGCAGGTGAACAGTCCCAGGCAGCGTGCACCCTGATGAGGATGAAACCGCTTGGGATACACTCGTCGTCAGCACATCTTTTTTCTCTTTTTTTCTTTTTAAGGTTGCCCTGGTGGTGGCAGGAAATATCGAGGAGCACAAAGGCAAGTTGAAGTTCTTCATGCAGAAGTTCTGCGGCATCATTAGAACCATGGACTCGACGCATAAGGAGCTGTCCATTGCCATACGAGGATATGGATTCTTTGCCAGCGTACGTTCAGCCCCTTGTCTGCTTTCAATGCAGCTGTAGAAGCCAAAACATACTTTACAATAAATGAATGCTGACGTGTATGTTTGCTGCTTGAGCTGTTGTCCTCTACATTTTCATCAATTATTAATGTAGTATTCCCGTCGCTTCATATTTGGCTTCCTCCGTGATCCATTTCCTCATGGTTTTCTGTTTTGTGGACAATTCTAATTACATTTTTTTTTTTCTGTAGCCATGCAAGAAGGTTTGCCCACAAGACGTGGACTTGATGTACACGGAGCTGATTCAGCGCTGTAAGCAGATGTATCTGACTGAGTCGGATGGGGAGGACGACAGCTTCTACCAGCTGCCCAGCTTCCTGGACTCTATAGCGAGTGTCTTGATTCACCTGGACAAGGTATCAAAAGTCCCGGCCATTGAAAGTTGAATAACAACGATGCTCTCAATAGATAGAAAATCATGACATGGTCTGATCTTGTGCTGTTTGTGCCTGGTCTCAGATTCCAGAGGTGTACACGCCACTGCTGGAGCGTCTCCTCGTGGTGCAGATCGACAGCTTCCCCCAGTACAGCGAGAAAATGCAGAATGCTTGTTGCAGGTCCATCCTGAAGGTGCTGGTGGCCATGGCCTCTAAGGGACCTGTCCTTTGGGGATTCATCAGCTCTGTGGGTAGGTCGCCCGGCAACATGCTGTAAAACCGTGCCCGTTAACAGGTTTATCATGCAAGAATTGATACACTTCTGTGTGATTTGTCAGCGATGATGAGTCTGTCATCTCCAGAAACGTTCACTTTTGCTCTGTTTTTTTCAGTTCACCAGGGCTTGATTCGTGTCTGTTCAAAACCCGTCCTGCTTTCTGAGGTGAGACGCACATGCATTTGTTTTTTTAAATGCAGTTTCATTAATTTCCCTTAACACATTTTCTTTTTTTTATGTCTTTTTTTTTTCTTCCAAAGGACAAAGACAGCAGTCGCTCAGAGTCTTCCCAGGTGCAGACTGGAAAATGGAAAGTTCCATCCAGCCACAACTACCTCGCCCTGTTTAAAAGCCTTCTGGATTGTGATCGGCTGAAGGTGCAGCTATGTCCTATTTGTATTATAATTCATTGCAACAGATTGGTTAAGATTTCATGTCATGCCCTTGTTGCTTTTGTGTCGTCCTCTCCAGGATTCAGGGTTTTTGGATGGAGCCTTTGAAAGTCAGAACGCCGCCCTGGTGTCTTTGAGCCGTCTGCTTTATGACGAGGTGGTGAAATCGATTCTCAAAATTGTGGAAAAGTTGGACTTGTCTGTGCAGAAAGTGAATACGGGAGAAGAGGTGAGGTCTCCCCCCTCAGGTCCCACTTTTATGCACTAACCCAACCTTCATAAAAAATGCGTGAAAAGTGGAATCGGATTGGCTTGTGTATGTGATATGTTGATATCGGTTTCAGTCAATCCGATTTTGTCCCATGTTGTCTGTAAACTGTAAAAGCTTTTGTGCACTTGCTCTTGATCCCTGACACATCAGGCTCTAGATGATGCGGCCCATGTCCTGCCGTCCTCGGACCCCACAGCTCATCTGCTGCCCAACAAGATCAAAGATTTCACGGCTTTCATCAATCTGGTTGACTTCTGCAGGTATCGGAGACAAACACACAGGGGAGATTGGTCTAACGGAGAGCAGAAGTATTTTTAAAAGGGGGAAAAGTTAACAGCACAAAAAGCCAATACCCTTATTGTTATCAGTTGTTCATAAACACACTGTGTATTCTGCCACAGTCATTGTTCATGCAAAGCCTCTACAATGTCAGTCTCAAACCGTTTTCTCTTTTTTCGCAGCGAGTTGTTGCTGACTAAACACCTGGAGTATTTTCAGTTCTGGATGTATTCCTTAAGCCATGAACTAATCCTCCACTCCATCCGAAATCCACTCGTCAGTGGCTTTTACAAGCTGCTCTCTGTCACCATGAAAATTGCCAAAAGAATCAAGTTCTACCAGGTATTATTTCCATGAATACTGTATCAAAGCCGTAAGTATGCAAGAATAGATATCCTGTAACTTCAGGGGTAAAATATAGTATGATAGCAAGCTTGTATTGGTCATATGCATTCAACACGAATGACTTGTTCTACCTTTCCTCTGCTTTGGATCAGGGAGTCTGCCCGAGAAGCGCCACATCCCCCCAGAGTGACACCGGGAAGAGCGCTTGTTTCGCTCTCTTCTCTAAATTTGGAAAAGAGGTAGCTTCTCTTCGCAATATAGGATCGTCAAAAACTAAAAGTGGCACTACTGTGGACCTCAATATGGGAGGGGATTTACGTGACATGTGGTTACCTTACAGGTGTGTGTGAGAATGAAGCAGTACAAAGATGAGCTGCTGGCGTCCTGCTTGACATTCGTCCTCTCGCTGCACCACAACATGGTGGCGCTGGACCTCAAGGCCTACTGTCCCGCCCTGGAGGTGGGATCCTTTCATTTATTTTGTTGTCTTTTTGTGACCTACAAAAGGATGGAAAAATACAGCCTCAAACATAAACATGGAGTGCAAGATGTAGGCCTGCAAGGCTTTAGTGCAGCAATTCACAATTTCCAGGGTGGACATGAAAATAGGGTCACTCAATTACTTTGATAAATCAGAAATAACCACAGGAAATATAAAGCACTGGTTGAAAAAGACATGGATAAATAGCCACTCCAAATAGTTGTACTCCAAGTGCAAACTAACCTAAACATTAACTGTTGGAAGAAGCCAGAATGTAAAATCCACTAATAAATCCTGATGAACATGAATTCAATTGAATGCTCTTGGTGGTGCTGAAGGAAGGGCGTGCATTGAATGAATCTGATTGTGTGTGTGTGAATGTGCGTCTAGGCTGCTCTGAAGTTGGGTCTGAGCCATGTTCCATTGGCCAACGCGGCGCTTGATGCCCTTGAGGACTGGTCCTCCCACATTCCTCCGGAGACGATGCAGCACTGCTACGCCAGCGTCCTTCCTCTTCTTGATGGATACCTGAAAACCAGCTCCAACGGTATGCCCATGATGGTATCAGGGGGAGGTCGGGAACATCTGATTACAGATTACATTTGACATGCCTGCAGTTTTAACAAAATGACCCAAATCCCATGTTGTTAACTTCAGACAAAGACGACAGCAACTGGGAGGTGATGGCTTCTTTGTCCTCGAGAAGTGACAAAGGATACAGCCGAGTGATGACGAGGCTCTTGAAAAAGTCCAAACAGCTCCCCACGGTACTGGATGGGAAAGTGGAAGACATCTTTCAGTGTTTTGGGAGCGGTTTGCTTTTTTTGTGTTATTTATTACTGTGACTTGAGTCTTAACAAAAAGAAAATGTCTAATTCACCCGCTTCAGTCAGATTGACGTTCGGATGAGAAGTTTTATTTGTATCATTCATCTATTCAAAACTTGACCTCTAGTTTATTGTATACCTGACTGTTAACTTCAGTCTGCACAGTAGTGTGTTTACCTCATTAACAACAATGTAAGAACAGAGGATGGAGAACATGCGTTATATGAATTTCGCTCCCCTAAAAAGGTGCAGGTATAATTTCCTTCCTATTATTACCTCGCTTCAGAACAAGTGCTGAGGATTTACTTGTTACAGCAACGTGCAGGAATTGATGGGTGCTACACTTTAGCGTAACGTCCTGTCGTTGGGCTCATGATCGCTTCTGTGTGACTGCAGGAAGAGGCCCCTCTCGTCGCTGTGAGGCTCCGAGTGGTGAAGTTGCTCGGCCACCTGGGAGGAAAGCTGAACAGGAACCTCGTAACTGGTAACCGCCGTCTCACTCCTCTCAGCGCCACTGTGATGCTTGGAAAACCCTCGTCATCGCCAAATGGTGCCGTCTGGCTGATCGCAGGCCTCTATATTTTTTTCCCACATTTCAGGGGTGTCGTCGGAGGAAGCGATGAAGAAATTTGTTGCCTGGGATTCTGAGAAAAGGCTCAGCTTTGCAGTGCCGTTCACTGACATGAAGCCGGTCATCTACCTGGACCCGTTTCTGCCTCACATCAGTGAACTGGCTCTGTCCACCAGTGACAGACAAACCAAAGTAGGCCCCCGCTGGATTTTAAAGCATTTCCCGAACGAATCCAATGCAAACTGGTTGACCAAATCAGCCATTAGCAATTATTATGTTACTGAAGTTTCTCTGGGGTTGCAGGTAGCGGCGTGTGAGCTTCTCCACAGCTTGGTGGTCTACATGGTTGGGAAGAGCGCTCAGATGGTGGAGGGAGAACGTAGTTTGCCGCCCATGTATAAGCTGCACAAGAGGCTGTTTCCTGTGCTCCTACGCCTGGCCTGCGACGTGGATCAGGTACGTGCGTTCACCGAAATACAAGCGGGGAGAGAAATATGGTAATTATTCCTCCTGAAAGAAAATGATATCATTATCTAGTTTTACAGATATCTGGTGGGGGATTAAGGGTTAGGGTTAGGGTTAGGGGGTTTAACACCTTTTTTAACTAAAAAATATATATATCTTTCCTCTCAATATAGATAATCCACAGCACAGTGGTATTTAGCACCTAGATTGATAAATAGCACTCAGAGGAAGACATTGTCTTTTTAAATATTAAAATCTGAGCTGCTTGTTCTAAGCCTTTGTGAATTTGAATTAATTGAACAGGTGACCAGACAGCTTTTTGAACCACTGGTTATGCAGCTGATTCACTGGTTCACAAACAACAAGAAGTTTGAGAGCAAAGACACCGTAGCTGTTCTGGAGGCCATTATGGTAAGTGTTTATAGTCCAGGAGGTGTTTTTATGTATCAATAAATGTCAGGCAAATGGATTCCAGTCTTCCTTTCCTCACTTCCACGTGGAGTACACACATCGGCGTGTTTTGTTTTTCCTCGTCAGGACGGTGTGGTTGACCCGATGGACAGCACCCTCAGAGACTTCTGTGGCCGCTGCATTGAAGAGTTTGTCAAATGGTCAATCAAGCAAACGACCCCCAAGCAGCAGGAGAAGAGCCCCACCAACATGAAGTCCTTGTTTAAGCGCATCTACAGCTTGGCTCTCCACCCGAATGGCTTCAAAAGGCTTGGTGCGGCCTTAGCATTCAATAGCATCTACAGACAATTCAGGTACAATCCTCTTCTTACTGCTTTGGCACTTCATATCATTGTTGTTGACACCCATTTACAGAATGGAAATGGAAAGCTGTACCTTGTCTGTGCTGATCACGCTCTGACTGCCTATTTCCTTGTACAGGGAGGAGATGTCCTTGGTGGAGCAGTTTATTTTTGAAGTTCTCGTCATATTTGTGGAAAGTCTGGCTCTTGCGCACTCGGATGAGCCATCTATGGGTAATTGTTCTTCTACCTCAGCTATATAGACAAGACACTGAGATATTTTATATCATTATCGATGTCATTGTTAATCATTTTTTTATTCCAGTACTCCCATGGTGGGCTGAACAACGCTACAAAGACAATCACATTTAAATTTTTCAAAGGATCTGCATCTGTTCTTGCCGTTCTTCCATCCTCAGGTACATTGCAGCAGTGTAGCAGCGCCATTGATCATGTGAAAAGGATCATCACCCGAAAGGCTGCTAGTCTGAATCGGCACAACGCAAAGACGCGTGTCCCCAGGTTGGCATTCTGTTAAGTGTGTATAAATGTTTTAAAATGTGATTTTACTGACATCATTTTGTTTTGTTTTCTTCTCATAAAGGGGCTTCCCCTCTGATGAAAAGCTGTGCCTCTCTGATATGGTTTTATGGCTTCTGGAACAATGTGGCCGACCTCAGACAGCGTGTCGTCACAAATGCATGGAGCTATTCTATGAGTTCATCCCTCTCCTTCCAGGTGAGCAATCCTACCAAGGAAACCTTTAATCATGTAGACAATAACCAAATAATATATAAACATCTATAATTTTGAGTTCAGCTCAAATTATATCAACATTACCGTGATGCCTTAACTTATGTTCACCAACATGTTAAAAAAGTCTCTGTGGCTGATCTTAGGAAAGGAGTCTCCATCTCAGTGGGTCGATGGCATGCTGAAGGACCATGGAAAAGGTTTTCTGATCTCCCGTTTTGAGAGTGGAGGTCTCTCCGCTCAGCCCACTCTCAGGGACCTGACGGTCCCGTTCAGTGTGAGAACCACGCTGCAGTGGATGGACGTACTGCTGGCTGCCCTGGACTGCTACAACACCTTCATCCAGTTGCACATCATCAAGCCTATGCTCATGCTTAGTGAGTTACTAGAATATCTGTCTTACCAATTCATGTGTTCAGAAAGTTCTCACCCGCTCAACATAGACACATGTGCGCTGCATGTCTAGTTGACCTGTCCAGCTAACTTTACCACTTAGGAATGTTTATTGGAATAAACACAGCTTGTTTTCTGTGTTTCCTGTTAAGGCACCAGAGAGAAATCAAGCTTTTTGAAAGCTGTATGCTTCTTTCTGACGGACCTGGCAACTTGCGATCTGGCGGCAGCAGAAAGCTGCTTCTCCCACGGCCTGAAGACCTCACACTTCAGCCCGAGAGAGGTGGAACAGTACAACTTCAGCAAGTGCACCATCATTGTCCGCCTCCTGGAGTTTGTCACCATGATTCTTGTCAAAGGAGACAAAGAATTTTGGAAGGTGCCACTGAATTTGGGACCCTTTTGATATTGAAGAAAAGTAATGAGTTGTCTTTGTTTTAGCTCGTTATTTCCTTTATTTTTTCACAGCTTCTCGAACAAGACATTTTTGTCTCCAATTTGTTTGAGCTGACTGCGCGGGTGGTGTGTGAGCCGTCCACTGTGGGGTTCAACATGGCCGATGTGGAGGTGATGAGGAAACTACCAGAAGTGTGCGTTCCTTTGCTAAAGGCGCTGCTGGCCTCCCCTTACTGCACGCGCCTGGAAGGCAGTTTGCGGACGAAAATCTCCCGTAAAAGGTGTGTAGATCCTCCCTGAGTGGCACGCAATAGATATACAGAAGTTGATTGGCATATCAATTGTGAAAAAAAAAAATAAAAAAATTCAGATTTCATTCATTGGAACATTGATGGTTATGATAATGTGGTAGAATTATTATGCATTCTTTCTTTCTTAATGTCCATAATGGCCTCTCTAGTGTGGAGGAGCTGTGTGCTGTAGACTTCTATTACTCGAGCACCCAGAGACGCCACGACCAGGTGGAAATGGTGCTGTCGTCCTGTAAGCAGATCCACAAAGCCGACTTCCTCAGCTCTATTCTGCACAGCCAGGTATTTGTCGTGGGACATTTTCAAATGGGGTCATGTGAAAATGAACCCACAATAAACGTTATATTTGCAATGCTGTTCTTCTTATTCAGAAGATCACACTTTCTGTTGTCTTTCTCGTCCTCTCAAAGGATGGCACCTGTGCCAAATCCATTGGATCCCGACTTCTAATGACAGTGTATAAAGGAATAGCACCTGGTGAGGACCGCAAAGCACTTCCATCCTTGGACATAATTACCAAAAGTTTGGCGGATGGTCTGCTTCAGCTTGCCTTCTCTCTGAATCAACAGGTCAGTGGTACCTCTGTCTGGGAGAGGTTTGATCAAATCAAATGTGAACCACCATGTGTGTTGTTTGAGCTGCAGACAGCTGACTAAAGCAAAAAGAAGTTAGGAGGAACTATTGGAAATATTCAAAGTAGATTTATTAAACACCCTGTTAAAATAGTTTGTTTTCTATATGTTTATATGGTTGTTTGGTTTCTGTGCAGAGTGAGCCGCTGGTGGACCTGCTGTTGAACACCATCATACTCACTGTGCCGATCTCTGGAAGTCACAGCCATAACTTCCTGAGCTTCTCACACGGCGAGTACTTCTACAGCCTCTTCCAGATGACCATCAACACAGAGCTGCTGAAAGATTTGAACACCACAGTGCCACGCCTCATGAAAGCCTCCTCTGAAAACCCCAGCATGGTAGCTGTCCATCCTCTTTTCCCCCATTTTTAAATTTTCTTCTGTTAAGGAACATTACTGTTTTTCTACATATCTGGTGTTGTTGTTGTTGTTGATCAGGTGAGCGTGTTGCTGAATGGCATGCTGGACCACAGCTTCAGAGAGCGCTCTGTGAGAAAGACTCAGGGAAAACAGCTGGTTGAAGAGGTGCTAAGGAGATGGAATAGCCTGCAGTCGTGGTGGAAAGGAGACTCCTCTACTCCAGAGAGCAAAACTGCCACTCTGCTACTGCTCTCCAAGCTCCTACAGGTATTAGGACGCCGCAGCTAGAACTGCATGGCCCCTAGAAAATACCCATAATCTGGTTGACAACGGGCTGGCATTAAGTCATGATCAGGAATTTCATTCTTGGGAAAAATTCACACAATGCAGTGCACTTACAAGCTAGCCCGTTGCTTTTCTAATCTTTTTCCACCATGTATATATTGACACTTTTCTTACCCCATGTCATCAGATTGACTCCTCTGTCTGCTCTGATACCAACCACGAAGCGTTCAGGACCGTTTTCTCCACTTTCACCATGCTGCTGGTCGACATGAACCTGCCACTGAATCTCAAGGTAATGGAAATGGTTTACATTTTGACGGTCAGTGCACTGTAATGCTTAACATTTTATTTTTTTGAATTCCTGTAACTCTTCAGAGTCAGGCTTTGCTGGTGTTACCGTTCTTCACGACCCTCCCAGAGGAGCCTCTTGGTGAGCTGCAGGGAGCCCTTGACCGCCTGGTTGCATCTCATTTCCCCATGCAGTCAGATGAGTTCCCTAAAGGCTCACTGCAGCGCAACAACTACATGGACTGTATCAGAAAGGTTAAGGCAGCGTTTTACTCCGCGGTCTCCAATGTGGTTCATTCCTCAACGGGTCGTAATGTTGGACCTATCCCGTGCTTCCTTCTGTCTTTCAGTTGCTCGATGCCCTGGAGCTTTCTCAGAGTCCACTTCTTCTCAAACTGATGGCGGGGATTCTGTGTCGCGATAGGAAACACTTAATGGAGGAGCCCTTCCAAACCTGCTTCCAAAGAATTGCTAGACGGTTAGTAAAGCTCCATTTATGGGAGACGGTACGGTTACATTTAAGGTGTCAGTGTTTTGAACTAACGGGTTTTTTACTGGGTCATAATATTTAATAGGTTATAGGAAGGTACAGGAGTCTCTTATTTTGTGTCCACTGTCCACCTGTGCTTGTCAATGTCTCAATACATGCAGATCAAGCAGTGAGCGGCAGCTGCAGCTACTGTGCACAGTATACCGGGTGGTGCAGCAGGGCGACGTGCCGATGAGCTCCATGCTGCTGGCTGTGATGGAGAGGGTCCTGCTGCCTCTCGCCTCTCACTGCAGCACCAAGGCTCTGAAGGACTTCTTTGTGGCAAACGTCTCAGACATGATGGTTTTACTCCTCAGTCGCTTCACAAAGGTATGCTGGTTAACATTTATCATTTTTGTTTCTCCTCACAGGCTTGAATTTAGTTATTTAAGTGTTATTTTTTAAGGCAAATTTATGTATCAATTTCAGTCAATTGAAATGGAATACGAGATCCAGTTGATGAAGAAGAACGGATGCTACAAGCTGATGGAGCTGCTGTATTCTCAGCTTCCCAAAGAAGAGGTTTACTCCAAGCAGTCCCGCATTAACCAAGCCTACTGTTGTTCCGACAAAACGGAAGGGAATGAGTTGTCAAAGACCTTGATCAAGTAGGACACTTCAATTCAAAAAGGGACTTGACAGTCTTGTTAAGTGTCCTTACTGTTGCATAAATGAATGCTGATATAATTTCCAACAGGTTGTGTTTTGATGCCTTCACTGAGAACATGGCCGGGGAAACTCTGCTCCTTGAGCTTCGGAGACAATATCGCTGTGCAGCGTACAATTGTGCCATCGCCGCTATCAGCTGCAGCTTCAGCGAGCCCAAATTCTACCACGGCTTCCTCTTTAGCGAGAAACCAGAAAAGGTACTGGCTCAGTTGTATTATTTTACCCAAATCATTTTGAGTGTAATCCATGGTGAGAGAGGTTCCATTGGCCGAGGACTTCACTGCTTGTGGGTTTTCTTCCTTGTCCAGAATCAGTTCATTCTGGAGAATATTATTGACGTTGAAAGGACCTACAACTTTCCAATTGAAATTGAGGTATGTTAAGGCCCAGTTGTCCACGATACTTTGAATTGCACTTGTGTTTTATTCATATATATATTCATACATCATGTCATTTTATACATCAATTTAGGTGCCACTTGAGAGAAAAAAGAAATATGTCATGATTCGGAAAGAAGTGAGCGAGGAGAATGGAGGTATGTTCTATTACCAACGACTTGGCACTCACAAATTTTTTTTTTTACCTGATTGCATTGTGTTTCTAGGCTTAATTATTGGACTTTCCTCAAGTCTAAATCCAATTAAAACAAGCCCTGCTTTATGTACAATGAAATTGGAGGTGATTGGTTTAGCCGAGCCATAGCATTCAGCGCATCTTTACTAGAGAATGTTGATAACATCTATGCTTTGGTTCTCTAAGAGGCGCCAGTGTATCTGTCCTCCCAGTCCTACATGGCAGACAGCAGCCTGAGCGAGGAGATGAGCCAGTTTGATTTCTCCACCGGAGTCCAAAGCTTTTCCTTCAGCTCCCAAAACCCTGAAGGACACAGGCGCACTGTTGTAAAAAGAGTTAGTCATTCATTTTTTTTTTTTTTGTTTCACCTTCATAAAGCTGCACCAATCTGGTAACATGCTTTAGTGTCCTATGATGGTCTGAACAGTGTTTGAATGTTTGTACATCAAGGAGACCGAGGAGACAAACCCCTCCCAGGATGCAATGGTGGATCTAGAAATGGATGAGCTAAATCAGCATGAATGCATGGCGACTATGACTGCTCTAATTGGTCACATGCTACGAAACAACATAACCCCAAAAATGGAGCAGGTCAGTGCCTTTTTATATCTCATCAATTACAGGGATTTAGGTCATTTTCTCTTAGTAATATAACCATGTACAAATATTATCTTTGTACTTTATTAACTTAATAATATTACGTTTTCTCTTCTTAATGACTGAATGAATGAACCAGGGAAACGTGCCGAGTGAACTTCCTCCATGGATGAAATTTCTACATGGCAAACTATCAAATCCAGCTACACCTCTGAATATTCGACTCTTCATCTCAAAGCTGATCATCAACACAGAGGAGGTCAATTGAACAAACGTGAATTTGTTAGATACGGTCTGTGACGCCTCACAAGGCTCCTCCCCTTGTGTTCACCGGTGGATTTAATATCTGCTGTCGACCTCTGCAGGTCTTCCGACCGTATGCCAAGCACTGGCTGGGGCCCCTCCTGCAGCTCGTCGTTTCTGGAAACAACGGTGGCGAGGGGATCCATTTCATGGTGGTGGAAATAATCGTCACAGTGCTCTCCTGGACGAGCCTGGCCAGCCCCAAGGTTGTTATTTCTTACATTTTAAAGGCCGCAAATATAAATCATCATAGCATTTATGTCATGGCTTGTTCACATTGCGTATTATTTTTTCGTGGTATCTGAATCATATACATTTTTTTTTTTACGTTTTTGTTAAATTAAATAACTGCTTGATTATTGATAGTAACCGGATTATTTTTTCCCAGGGAAACCCCAGAGATGAAGTGCTCGCCAACCGGCTTTTAGAGTTCCTGATGAAGCACAGCTTCCACACCAAGAGGGCGGTTTTCCGGCACAATCTGGAAATCATTCGCACCCTGGTTGAGTGCTGGAAGGACTGTCTGCATGTTCCTTACAGGTAGTCCTCAAATGCTCTGACTGAACAGTGTACAGGCTTATGACACTAACCCGTCACTCAGTGGCCACGGCCTCGTTCAGGACAAATCTTTTCTCTGTTCCCAGATGTACACATTATTGCATTTGATTCCCTACTGTTTTTCTTAGCCAATGTCTTGACTTGTCTGTGTGACATTTTTTGCAATGTTCATTTCTATAATATGCACTTCACCTGGCTGGTGTACGATATCCTGTAGTACAAAGTTAATTAAACCTGCCATTGACTTTATCTCTTTCTTGCCCATTTAGTTTGATACACGAGCGATTTTGCCTCAACGACCCAGATAGCAAAGACAACTCTGTTGGACTTCAGCTGCTGGGAATCATCCTGGGAAACAACCTCCCTCCACACGATGCTTCGTGTGGAATTGAATACGACAAGTAAAATAAGTAGCGGAGCTCAATAAAGTGCCAAAATCCTGCAAAGAGTTTATAATCATTTCTGTGAAATCCTTTTTAGGTACATCCAGTCCCTCACAAACAATGTGTCCTTCGTAAGATACAAAGACGTCTACGCAGCTGCTGCTGAGATTATAGGCCTCATCCTGAAGAACATGACTGAAACAGACGTATGTCACCTTCCTCAGTTTCATTTTATCACAGAGACCCTTGTTAGGAGAGCTAATTTGTAGTAATTTGTGTGACATTTTTGTTTCTTGTCTCAGCATCGTCAGCAGCTTCTCAGTCTCGCTGCAAGTCAGATAACCAATCTGAAGAAAAATAACATGGATGACAAGTTTATTATTTGCTTGAACAAAGTTTCAAAGCACTTTCCTCCATTTATGGATCGGTGAGTTTGTAGTCGCTTTTTCATTTATACGATTGCTCTTTAATATAAATAATTTCATCAATGTTACTGTATATACATTTCTTTTGACCTAATTCATAGCTTACAAATTAATTAATTCTTTTAACTGTAGCTGTATTTTGAATTTTTCAGGTTTGTCAACCACGTGTTCTCCCTCCTGCCAAAGTTGCACGGCATCTTAAAGACTCATTGTTTGGAGTGCGTGCTGAGCCGTGCTGATCTCATCCCAGATATCTTTCTGCATCTAAAAACCAAAGGCTTCATTCAAATGATGGGCCACAGGTAAATCCTGACCCGCCTCCTCTTTGTCGTCTGCATACTTATCTCATTTCTTTAGTGACCAAACTCTGCTGCAGGTCGCTGCAGTTGGTTTAAAATAGTGTTCATAAATAACACACTACCATGTTCTTGCATGTTGCTCTTCAGGGATGAAGCCAGGCAGAGAGTGTGTCTGGATATCATCCACAAGATCGTTGCCTGCTTGACTCCAGCTCAGCTTCAGGAGCTCCTGGGAGCTGTGATCGCGTTTGTCTCCCATCCTTCCCCGGTGTGCAGGGAGAGGATGTATGACATCCTCATGTGGATCCAGGACAACTACAGGTGCTCTCTTCTCACATAATTAATTAAAACTTTCCTTTTATTTGCAGCTACTTCTTTATAAAATGTATGACTTTTTATTTGCACTGGACTGCATTCTTCAGTGACATGAGCAGTGTCAGGTTTCTTACCTGGTATGAACTGTAATGATGTACTGTTTGTTAAAATTCCAGTGATGCAGAGAGCATGCAAGACCAAACCTCCCTCGAGGTTTTGAACGCAGCTAAAGAAGCACTTCTCCAGGGGCTCTCTGAGGAAAACCAAGGCCTTCAGTAAGTCCTGAATATTCCTCACCTGCTTTGTTTTAGATTATCCTTTCTCGTATTATGCCCGAAAGTGTAATCTGAACGATTCACAATACAATATTCAGTACTTTGAATTAAAGGACGCACCCCTGTCCATTTCTTTTTCTAGGCTTTATGTTCGTAACTTCTGGAGTCAGGAGAAGCGCCTCCCAACCGCGACTCTGGAGCGAATGTTGACGGTGCTTAGTTCTTTGTACTCCTGTCAAATTGAGAGGTCTTTCCTGAGCCTGGCTACCAATCTTCTGCTCGAAAGGACCAGCCAGAGTCCGGACTTCATACGAAACATTTTTGAGTACCCGCTGTCAGAGTGTACCTTCCAGGTCGGTCGACATTACGCAATATTTATTTCAAACTTAAGCTTTTTATTTGTATTCTGCCGTGTTCATAACGTCTCTCCGCTCTGTAGGACTACGTCATTGACTCCAACTGGCGCTTGAGGAGCACAGTGATGACGCCGATGTTCGTGGAAACCCAAAGCTCCCAAGCCCCGGAGAGCGTGGCGGCGTCGCAGCCTGGCGGCATGAAGGGGAAGCTCCGAGCCACGCAGAGTTCATTAGAGTTCAGCCAGACGCAAACCGCAGGTACAGCTTTGAGTCAACATCATGGTGATGAAGCAGCACTAAAGAGGGAAGTGCGTGCTGTACACGCGGTGCGTTAACCTGCATTCAGAGAATTAGCAGATTTTTTTTTCCCAGGTCGACGTACAGCGTATAACTGGCTGACGGGCAGCAGTGTGGACACACTGGCAGAGTACACCCTCGGCTCTGAGTCTCTGTCTTTATTGTTGGCTTTTGATAAGAAACCAGTGAGGCAAAATGCAGCAAGGAGACCCGTGGGAGAAGGCTTCGGGCTCAGGCGCCTCACAGCGTCGACCGATGAGGTGGACAGTCACACTAGAGGTTCGGTTCCACTTTCCGGTGTTGGCGTCAAATTAAGAATCTTAACAATGTCCCAAAATAGCCACTTTGCTTCAAAGGGAATGGATTTCTGTAAACGTATTTTTTTTTTTTGTCTGTATCTCAACAGCGGCGAATGAGCAACGCGATAACATCCTAAGACTGAGACGCAGATTTCTCAAGGATCAGGAGAAAGTCAGCTTGAATTATGCGCAAAAAGAGATCCGACAGCAAAGACAGAAAAGGGTACCAAAGAAGCAATTCGCTGACTCACATTTATCCTTAATGAAGTGTGATACTGGATGGCAGCACAAAACGATCATTCGATTACTGTATTGTCTTACCTCTTGTTTTGTGTCCCACAGGTGGACAAAGCAGATCAAAGGCTGCGTAAAGAGGCTCAAGTGACTCTCTATCGGAGCTACAGAGCGGGAGACTTCCCGGACATCCAGATCCCGTACAGTAGCCTCATTGCCCCACTTCAAGCACTGGCCCAGGTAACAGCCACTGTGTCCCTCCCACAAAGCACTCAGTCTCTGAATATATATATACGAAAGCATATACCCTGAAGAACAGAAAGCGAGCCGCTAATGTATGTTCTTCCCCTTCAGAGAGATCCAATTTTGGCCAAGCAGCTGTTCAGCGCTCTGTTTGATGGAATCCTGCAAGAAATGGAAACACACAAAACAGGGGAGAGCGGGAGAATTAAAGAGGAGCTGCGTCGCACCATGAATGCATTCCTGAGCAAGAGCACCCTGTGCTTCCCTCCGTTCATAGCATGTATTCAGGTATCACCTTCAGAAACTATTTCTCGTCTTGATTTCTTGAATGTGAGAACTGACAGGATTCATAGAAATTGTCAAAATGAAGGTAGATTTAAATCCACAAAACTACTGATCTTATGGCCAGTTAGTTTTGTATTGGCTTTAGGATCTCAACAATAGTATTTCCTCCACTCGTTGTCATGGATTACAAGGCCTCCTCTATTATTGTTTTTCACCTCCCACAATATTTGTAATTTTAGGAATTTACAAAAGACAAAGACCAGTTTATAGTCCAAGCTGTCCACCTTCTTAGAGAACAGATAACAAATTAGCAAAAAGTTAAGCTGCAAATGCAAGTGCTCCAATAACACTGTGGGTGCCTGGTTATTTTATAGCTTGATTTTATTAACGTCAAAGTCGCGACTATAAACGTACAGGATGAAAGCTGAGGGCTTGAATTAACAATCGCCTGGTTGTGTCGGTAGGACATGTGCCACCAGCATAAGGAGCTCCATCAGCTCGATCCAGCAGCCATCAGCTCCACGTGTCTGATGAGTCTCCAGCAGCCGTCGGGCATCCTGCTGCTGGAGGAGGGCTTGTTGCATTCCGGCGGCCAGGAGGAGCCTGCTGCCAAGCGGTCACGAGGACGCAGAGAGATCCCCCCTGACACCAACAAATGGATCCACCTAGCAAGGTTTCACAGAGGTTCTGTCAGCGCTGGCTTTTAGTTGAATGTTGGTGGAGCAAATTATTCAGTGAGGTCTTTGTTCCCTCTCTTCTCCAGGCTTTACAGGTCTTTGGAGGATTACGATGTCGTACGCGGCATCTTCGGTGGTAAAGTCGGGACCAGGCCGATCACCTGCGCCGCCCTTCAAGCTGAAGCAAACTCCGACTTTGCAGAAGCTTCGAGGCTTTACAATGAGGTATCGTTTTCCACCAGCGTAGTGCTTATGTAGCATGTCAACACACGTGGGTTAGTGCGGTTGTATCGGATTGCTAGCTGTGCGAGCAAAGCACTAAGGTGTCAAACTGCTTATTCTTACACACTGGCAGGCCCTGAACACTGAGCAGTGGACAGATGGTGAGCCCACAGACGCCGAGAAGGACTTCTGGGAAATAGCTGCCATGGATGCATACAGTCATCTGACTGAGTGGAAGTCTCTTCAGTACTGCTCCACCTTGTACGTCGATATGATGTGGTCTGAGCCGCTCTACCAGGTACTATATCCTACCTTTCACTGTTCCATCATGTAGCAAAACCTAACATCATGCAGGTTATAATCCCAGGCATGGTACTATTAATCTCCCGTCAAATGAACGCTATCTCAACCTTTAATGCAATGCAAACGCTCCTCCAAGACCCATCAGTCCCCTCGAGGATTATAAGACTGCATGCAGTGATATATCCTTACATATTACCTGTTGAGTAAAGTTGCATGTCACAGCTTGATGAGTCATATTTCGATTCAATTCACAACAAACATGTAGCGAGATCTCCATCATGTGCGTTTGTTATTATCGACTCTTTGTTCTGTTCCAGGAAATGTACCTGCGGCACATGATTCGCAGCATGCTCAAGCAGCTGCAGCTGGGTGAAGTGGACCAAACTCTCCTCAGCTTCATTGACGCAGCCATGTTAGTGGAGGATCACAAAAAGCTGCTGGAAAGTCATTACAGCCAAGAGCTCAGCTTGCTGTACATCCTGCAGGAGGACTATGACCGCGCAACGTACTACACCAACTACGCCATGCAGCTCTTCATGCAGGTCTGCTGTAAACATCCTTTCTGTCACCTCAGAGTTTCAGAACAACCACGATGATATAACTTCATTCATTCTCTCTTTAAAAGAAAAAAGGTTGATGAATGTCCCATACTGTATGTTGTGGTTATATGAGTAAATGTAATGATATCCTGCAAATCAACCACAGCTTTCACTTAAAATGTTTTGTCCTTTTAGAATTACTCCAGTGTGGATACGTTGTTGACTCAGAGTCGACTGACCATCCTTCAGTCAGTGCAGGCCTTGACTGAAATCCAAGACTTCCTGCAGTTCATCAAAGGAGAAGGTGAGCGGAGCGGTTTTCCTTAAATAACGATTTAAATAAAACAATGTTTTCATCGTTTAGTAACTTCTGTTCTGTTCCATTCGTTAGTGTCTGTGAGCTCGCTCAAACAGCTCATCGGCCTGTGGGCCGAACGGTATCCTGATGCTAAAGCCGATCCAGTGAATTTATGGGATGACATAATTACATCTCGGTCAGAAAACATATATATATATATATATAATGTTCTGCTTACAATCTTTTAAATGATCAGATAACAAGCTATGTGTCATATGTTTATCCCTGCGTTTCAGATGTTTCTTCTTGGACAAGATCAGGGTGAAACTAGGATGCCACGCTCCCGGTGACAGCATGGAGGTGGACGGTTCAGAGGATCAAGCGGGAGCCATTGACACATTAGTCAATGACTGCAAGGTCAACATGAAGTTACAAATGGCCGACAGCGCTTTGAAGCAGGTGAAGAAACACCCAAGTTATTTATTCCGAGCTGTCACGTGGTTACCATAAACTCACCTTGGAAGATGAACGTTGTTTTTTTTTTTTTTTTTAAGAATAACTTCCCTGTGGCCGCCAAGCTGCTGAAGGAGCTTCAGAAAGAAGCCAAGACAAACCGAGGCTGGTTGCTGCGGTGGGTCCACGGTTTCAGCCGCTACAACCACAAACGCAGCCAGACACACGGCCCTGTTGAACAGATTAGTGCCATGCTGAAGACTATTCCACTCCTGGGTAAGCGGGGGGAATGTAAATTACTATACAGTATGATGATGGACAGCCTCAACGTGATTTCTGTAATTCCCAGCGTCATAATTAAACTTGCCATCTGACCTGTACAATTTTGTTGTAATGTGAGATACAAACATCAGTTTGATTTCCATCCACCATGAAATATTTGCAAAGGACATTTTCTTAAGAACGGGGTACATTAAGCCTTTTTTGGTACTTTTGCTGCTCACTATGTCAACTAATTAATATTAAGATTTTGGAAGTTTGAAAATCCCTGGACAAGTCTTGACTACATGTTTTGAATTAAGTCAGACAGGTTAGTTAGACCTTTTTCGTATTGCGTTAAAAGGCAGTCAATAGATTTCACTCAATGGGACACAATCATTTTCTGTAACTAGAACTGAATGTAAGGCGGAGCAATGTGCACCAACAGATAAGTGCGAGCTCAGCTGCTCCTTTCGCTGTTTTACGCCAGCCCTCATCTCTCTGCAGAAGACCTTCAGGCTGACTGTCAGAGTGCAACAGCTAAAGTATTCAGAAACCAAAAGATACTTCAGGGGAAATCCTTCCACGTCATGGCCACCGCTGTAAGCAGGAGCCCCTCGGTCCTGACCACCATTGACGCTGAGAAAGCGGGGAGAGTTGCTCAGCTTTCTGGAGCTGCTTGGCCAGATGCAAATCCAAAGGTGCTCGGCTTACATTTATTTGTATTTCTTTTCGAAGGTATTCATAAAAGTGTATTGCACACAGTATGACAAAGAGTACGTTGCAAATACTCTACACAAATGAGGCGGCGATGTGTTAACTATTTTCCCTGCAGAAAGTGGAAGTGGGGCTGCAGTTGAAAGCGTTGCAGTTGCTGTGTGATGCTACCAGAAAGGCTGATGAAGAGCTTCAGTCTTACACCCAGGAATGTGTGGAAAGCAGCAGCATCATTGAGACATACATGACTCTGGCTAACTTCTGTGACAAACTGCTGCGAGAGGAGGAGCAGAGTGATACCGGTTTGTAACGATGCTGACCAATTGTGTGCCTTCAGTGAACATCTACCAATTATTCTGATTTGCCAATGAATGCACTCTGAGATAAAAAAAAAAAAAACCTTTGTTACAGAAAACCAATTTCCAAACATGTTGGCACTCCCTGTTCATGTATTGGAGAACATGTTGAAAGCACTGAAGATGAACTCTGAGGATGCTCGCCTCAAGTTCCCACGTCTGCTGCAGATCATCGAGTTGTACCCCTCTGAGACCTTGGACCTGATGATAAAAGAAGTTAGTATGTTAAGACTATGGATGTAGTGGAAGGCCACATTGATACAGTTTGTCACCCGTTTTTCATTTGCCCCTGCTGTGACTGTGAAAATGATCACGCGGCGTAAAAACGGTGAACTGCAGTTCCAGTTTTGAAAGCAAAACACTACGTCACAAGTGTGTGTGGGCTTTTGACCCGACTTTCTGGCCGCCTGCAGATGGCGTCCGTTCCCTGCTGGATGCTGATTGGCTGGATCAGTCAAATGGTCGCCCTACTGGACAAGCCGGAAGCTGTGGCCGTGCAGCGCTGCGTTGAGCAGATAGCAGAGTGCTACCCTCAAGCTCTGGTTTACGCTCTGATGATCAGCAGTGAGAGTTACCAGTTTGAGGACTCTGCTACGGGCCACCAGCAGCGGGGATTTGTCGAAAGGCTCAGGAGCGTGCTGGATAAGGAAGGACCTGTGAAGAACTTTGTGAATTCCCTGCAGCAGCTGACAAACCCTGAGATGCTTTTTAAGGTAATAAGTGCAAGTTCAGCCATGAATTATCTAAGCGGCCACTTACCGGTTACTGTCCTGTCATTGATTATGGTCGTTGGTCCACACAGGATTGGTGGACTTGTGTGAAAACTGAATTGGACAAACCAAGCTTTGACGCGAAGCGGATGGACAACATGTATGAGGAGATGCACTCCGCACTCGGGAATTGTAACACAGGCGGTCATGGAATGTTCCGCACAAGATTCATCAAGGTTTGTAGTTTCACTCTTGCTCTTATCCCTGTTGTATCACAACTGCATGTGTATATACTGTACAAATATCATCTTTTTTCTTCTATTTAACAGACATTTGCTAAAGATGTGGAGAAGCTGCTGGGATCTAAAGGCAGCAAGCTTTTTCAGAAGAGGAAGGAACCAAGCTTTTTGAAGGAGGTGGATAATCTGGTAACATCCATGCATGGATTTCAGAGGGAACCAGGGAACCTTAAGGAATACTCGCCCTGGCTGAGTGGATTCAAAGCGGACACATTCAGCAATGAACTGGAGATCCCAGGTGCGGTCAGATCTCGTGCGGTCAGAATAAGTTTCATAGAGGCCCTATATCTGGCTTCAGATAAAAAAAAAATATATATATATATATATATATATAAATATATATATTTATATATATATATATATATATATAAAATAAAAAGTCCTTCTAGACTTTGTATCCTTCTGACCAATGAAGAAGTTTTCCTTCCTCTCGTAGGACAATACGATGGCAGATCCAAACCATTGCCAGAATATCATGCAAAAATAACAGGCTTTGACGAAAGGGTATGCTTTTCCTGTCAAATATCAATTGAGGTTTTCTAGTAACAGCCCTGTGTAAGTTATATTATTTATATTATACTGCAGGCTGGTCGGTATATTAATGTGGCTTTATGTCTTGCAGGTGATGGTGATGTCGTCCATACGTCGCCCCAAACGCCTGATCATCCGTGGGGATGATGAACGAGACCACCCCTTTCTGGTGAAGGGTGGAGAAGACCTCCGCCAGGACCAGCGCATTGAGCAGCTCTTTGCTGTCATGAACATTATGCTGAGTCATGATGCAGCATGCACACACAGAGGCATGCAGCTGCACACCTATCAAGTCATTCCCATAACCACCAGGTGCCTGTTTGTCCATCCATCATCATATCCTTCCGGTTAAACACGATGCGTATACTGTTATCGAGAGTCGAAGTAGAACTAGATTAGACCTTTTCTTTGTGTCAGGCGAACGAGCTATAATAGTAAACGCAATTTTGGGAGATACATCGTTGTAGTGATTAAATTAAATTAAATATTTACACTTAAATGAGTTGTTGGGGATAAATGACCAGAAAAATGAATGTACCGCTTTCACTTCCTTTACAGAATTGGTCTGATTGAATGGATGGAGAATACCTGCACTCTGAAAGAGTTCCTGTATGGTACAATGACCGATGAGGAACGGGAAAGGGCAAAGATGTACGGTATCTATTTGAATCCAATCAGCTGGATGTCAGACCATTGTCCAGTGATGGTACTGATTGATCTTCACAGCTATTAAAAACGTTTTATGTCAACTTGAATTTCTCTTTCTTGAAGGTCTGCTGAATACCACAATAACTGGCTCCAGAAATATGACACATCCAAGAATAAAAAAAAAGAACCGTCAAATCCCATTTTACTGTATGGAAAGGCTTATAAGTAAGTACCCTTAACGTTCATTTTAGTCACTTTAACTATACTGTTTTAGCAGAATGTGGTGCATAGTAGTTTAATATTCATGCTATCTATACATTGTTCTTTTTTATCTTTTTGTCTTGCATCATTTATCAAATTTGATCTAACACATATTTATCCTTTGTCAGGAATGCGAAGCGTGCCGAGGCGGTCAACAACTTGTTGAAAACGTTGCAGTGTGTGCCCAGCGACCTCTTGAAGTAAGCTGAATCTCTATTTCATAAACTGCTCATGAAGGTTAACGATTTCAGTAAAACATCTTCTTGCAATTTCCAGGAGAGCTTTTCTGAAGATGTGCAACAGCCCTGAGGCCTTTCTCTCCTTGCGCTCCCACTTCATCGGCTCTCATGCCTTGCTGTGTGTCAGCCAGTGGATTCTAGGAATTGGTGATCGCCATCTCTCCAACTTCATGATCAACATGGAAACGGGAGGCATGATCGGCATCGACTTCGGTCATGCATTCGGTTCCGCCACACAGGTTGGTCATGCTTGCTTCATTGAGGCCAGAAGAGAAGACATTGCATTTGAACAAAATATTGGTACATTTTTGTGTCTGGACCAAAGCCACCATTGCTGATCGACTGACCGACGTTGGCATCAGAATGTAATAAACAGAAGAACGTTCTCGGGGGTTAATGTGTCCAGCCCTTTTTAATGTAGGAATAATTCCCTCTCGGTGCAATCTGTTATTCCCTTACAGTTCCTCCCTGTGCCTGAGCTCATGCCTTTCCGGCTGACCCAGCAGTTTGTGAATCTAATGCAACCCTTGAGGGAGTCGGGTCTGATTCAAAGCATCATGGTCCACTCTCTCCGAGCTTACAGTGCCGAGCCGGACCTTTTGCTAAACACCATGGATGTGTTTGTCAAGGAGCCCTCGTTGGACTGGAAGGTAACCGTGACTCGTACTGCGGAGAACTGCAGATAGAAGAGGTGCTATCTCCCCAAGTAGAAATGAGGTTTCTAAATATGTGACTGTGTCTTTAAGCTAAAACCGTCATCATAAACTGACCTGTACATAGACTGTATGAAAAACAGTGTTTCCCATTGCTCTGAACAGAACTTTGAGCTGAAACAGATGAAGAAAGGAGGCACATGGACGGACAGCGTGAACACCAAAGAAATCAACTGGTATCCCCTACAAAAGGTCAACTTTGCCCGAAGAAAACTAGAAGGAGCAAATCCAGCGGCTATAACCAGGTACAGCACCAGATCACAACATGGCAGAGCAATCATCAGGTTTCGTTCATGTCAAAACTCATCGAGGGTTTCTAAAATCAAAGACGAGACTAATTTTGAAAATTACACAATCGCAAAAATGTTACACCAGTGGCCTTTACAAAGTCCTATTTGCACTTTTATTAAGTTCTACAAATGTGTTGCTGTATACAAGGAATGGAAAGTTTACCTTGTACCTTGTCACATAATCTGATATATAATCGTATCAGACACAATGTTCAATTTTAAAAACACCAGCTCCAAAGGCTGTTCTTCATTGCCGTCATTTGAATTGTACTAGTGTGTGTGTGTGTGTGGTTGAATGCTGCTTTGTTTTGGTCAGTGAGGAGTTGAAGCTGGGCTTTGAGAAGGACGCTGCCTTCCAGGGGATGCAGTCTGTGGCCCTGGGGTCTGCGGAGCACAATATCCGCGCCAGGCTTCCACCTGCCGGCTTGTCGGTGGAGAAGCAGGTGGACTGTCTGCTTGACCAAGCCATGGATCCAAATGTGCTTGGCAGAGTTTATGCGGGCTGGGAACCGTGGTTCTGATCTTTTTGATAAAATAGTCACTCACAACAAATGGGTAACAAATCTTATGTATTTTTTTAGGGTTCTGAGGAAGTAATGTCAAATGTTTCCTCTTTTGTAACTGACCAATCATTTTCATACATTGTGTCATGGCAGAGCTTGTAGAGCAGAACCAGCATATTATCTCATACAATTAAGAATAAATCTTAAGTCTGGCAAAACCGTTTTGATTCTACTTGAAGAAATCCATTTATTAATGTCTCGTAACTGAACAATACAAATATTCAATATGCTGTAGAGGCTGACGTACAAACAATAAGAACAATGTGATTTATCATCTATTTGTAACTGACGTTTTTTGGTGTAATGAATGCGCTCAACAAGGTCCCTTTTCTATGTAAGCAAAACTGTCAGATATGCATCTGTAGTGCGATTTGATTAAAGCTGAGGTGAATTGTAGGGCGATGTTAAAACTTACATATGTGTTTGTGCTTTGTGCCTTTTTGAATTTTCCTTTTTAGTGAGTACATTGTCATGACGTATTTATTCAATTACACAAACTTGGTTTGAGTGTTTTCATGGCATCTTGATGTGTCCGCCTGTATGTCTCCAAAGCTTTGGCATAGATGCTGGTTTAGCTGCCAAGAATTGATTATAGCCCAAGATGCCGTTGTTGCTGTAAATGCAAAAATGTTTTAGTGTCCCAAGTTACTGTCACTGTAATTTGGTTCAATATCAGCTGCCGAGGCATCCAACATCATTTTTGCACAAAGCTTGTAGCTTGTAACTTGTAAACCCAGAATGTACTGAATGTACATTTTTCTGCCTCAGGCTGGTCTGCTATGAACGGTAGTTTAAGGTAAGATTTGAGGCGATATGTTCATTGTTTTAGTATTTACCATTATCGCATATGGTCTCACTTTATCAACAACCGTTAAACTAATTTTATTGTTAACATAATCCCAAAACGGCTAAAAACAACACGTTCCTTTTACACTTGAACCGTGTGCAGGATGGTCTTGCTCCATCGAGGAGTGGAAGGAGTGTGGGGGAACAACAATGGGTTAGATTACTAACCTATGGTATTATATTTTATTATATTTTTATTCCTTGCACTATGTTGTCTTGTTGTCCATCTATCGTCATGCACCAACCGCCATGTCAATTTCTTTGTATGTCTGACATACTATGGCAATAAAATGAGGGTGGATGTGAACAGAACCGCACGAAGCCATCCACTCAGCACATTTCTCTACCTCCCTGCTTACTCGTTTTGGGAGATTTCTTTGGTTCAATGTCACACACGAGAGGAATTGTAAACACTTTTGGTTTGGTTTGGTAGACCAAACACATGTTTGGTCTGCAAAACAAAATGAAATCCTGCTTCGTCCACACATACAACCAAACCTTCAAGGCCATGCCAATGGTAAGGTTGTGATAAACACAATTGGATGCATCATGTAGCAAATGAAATGCTAGGCTTGAATGCAAATTTTCAGAACACATTTCAGCCTGTAGGTGGCACTAGAGGCTCCTTTTGAGCAAACATCAAGGTTTACCGCCTCAACAATTCATTTGTGTAAATTCTTACCTTGTGAGAAATGTGGGTGACAAGTAGGTACAGGAAGCATAGTGGTAAATGAAATGTATATCCCTAAACAGGAAAATAGACACATTTCGTGACGTGTGCTGGTCAGTAGAACTGTTGTGCAGTTGTGGATGTGTGCGTTATGAGGTGTGGGTCGTTGGTAGCAGAAACCAAACCTCAAACAGGACCGAAACTCAACCGGGCAGCTACAGGATCATGTGCCCTGGAGCTCCCCATGCAACACGGTAGTGGGCTTTTCTTCTGCATGAGCTCCAGTCGTGTATAGACGGGCCTCCCTGACAGCACCTTGCACTGAATGGCCTTCTGCCCACGGTGTTTATTGAGCAGGAGGTGGAAAGCTGCCTCCATGGGGGCCGGCCATCGACACAACACAAACCGTCCTGTCTACAATGGTCCTGCTAGTGAGGACAGCAGGGGCAGAGACGGCCAACGTGGTTTCTATGAAAACAGAAGACGTAGAATCTTCAGATGCTGAAAATGTAAAAAAAAAGCAAATGTTTACTCACAGCTGTGCATGTGCTGCGTTGAATGAGAGATAATAGACTATAGATAAGGTTCAAGTGAAGCGATTCCCCTGATTAGTGTTAAGGTATAAATTGTGAAATAAGTCTGGAACAAAAACCAAACGAGGAAGCCAAAGCATTCAGTAAGCGCCCCCTCCCCCACCGCATCCATCTACAATTGGTGTAAAAATTGAATGTGTGATATTTGCTTGCAATAAGTTCTGTAATTTCCTTAATGTCCTTAAATTCTTTTCGATCAACTCTATACGGTCATGCCAACGCCTGTTTCGGCACCAAAGCGAACAGGCGCTAAACACAGAGAACTCCTGCTGCACACAGAGTGCACGACTCCAAGATTCTTGACGGTGCTGCTGGATACCAGAGCAATTCCATCCATAGAAACTGCATCATGTGGCAGCTGACTTCCAAGGCGCTCTGGGCCTTTCAAGGTAACTTCTGTTTTTTCTAAAAAGTTTAGCATCAGGAAGTTACAGGTCATGCAAGTCCAATTTCATCATTCGGAGATGAGTTTATCACTAAAACACACACTTATTTGGAAAAGGTAATCAGACTATTATGAAACCTTTGTTTTTGTTTTAATTTGAATCAATGGAGATCTGACAGTAATTTGTGCACATTTATTTGGATACAGTTAAAACCAGCAAGACATGGACCCAAAGCACAGGATCGGATTTCAAAATGAAAAACATTCAATGCATCACAAGGTCCACATAAATAGTTATTTCTGCATGTAATCAAGGAGAGAATATATTTATCTGATTCTAAATGTAACATTTATTTAATCATTGGCTCGTGAATTAATGGACGTTATGGTATTTTTTCACAGTTTTGTAGTTGTTTTAGTACGATATAATTGTGCTAATTATCGTTTTATTTGCCATTTGCGGGTACACCAGCAGTTATATTTCGACCCGCCCTCACTTTTAGTCCTCCTTCCTCTCACAGACGATCTTAGTTAAAAGACCCGAGACTTCCGCATTCACCTTGTGACACAGCAGACTGCACTGAAGAAGATACACTCACTCAATGTAAGTTAATGGCAGCTTCAATTCATCATTTTAGTAGCACGTAACAAAAAGTATTTTTTATTGAAATATCATGAAGTTACAAGCAATTTCACCAACTATTTTACTGATGGCCTGTTGTATGAATGCAGAGAGAATTTGCAAGATTTGAGTTGTTATTAGAGATGGAGAGGAAGTAGAAACGCTACATGAGGAAATGTTTTGGCTGTTAAATTGTAATACCAATTTAAACTGAGCAACAGAGGCTCAGTTATTCACCGTTACTAAACTCAAGTCACTGACTGTTGCATGCAACATTATAATTATTGTGATGTTTTTGATACATAAATATTATATAGACTCACAGCAGTTAAGGGGAGGACACTGCTAAAACAAAGACCTGCACTTGATCTAATTGTCCCTCTGTTATGGATGTGGGCTTCTTTGGTGAGAGGGAGACATTCAGAGTTTTATTCTCATCCAACACTCAGAGTCGTACTCATTCACAGACTTGTGAGCTGTGGTCTCTCATCACAGAGCAACTTGTGGTTGTTCACAGCTTGTTGAACGCTTCCTAGAACACTGATGTTGTGTGTGTGTATCAGGTGCTGAGTGTCATGGCAGACCAGCCTGTTAGGATGGTGACAGCCATCGTGTTGCAGAGTGTCTTCTTCCTCTCAGGTGAGGTTTATGTCCATCTAGAACTTCTATTTCAGTTCATTAATTTACTGTTTGGAAAATATCTTTCCAACAATAAATTCATGTGAATGTTCTTTTATCACGGAGACATCACGGTTTGGTCCCACTGGCTCGGCCTTGTGGGGGATAGTTGTAAAACCAAAAAGATGAATCAACACAAAAACTGTTCAAGGAAAAAAATAACAAACAACACAAAATAGTACTGCTGAAGTAAATTTCTCTTAGTGGTTATGTAATTGTGTTTTTACACATTTTAATCAGCACTGTTAATCATTAGTTTGTTTCACAGGTGCTTCTGCTGCTTGTGATTCAGCTCTATTCATTACTGCACCAAAAGAGATGGAAGCACTGGCTGGATCTTGTTTGCAAATTCCATGTAACTTCAGAGCGAAACCAGAAGAGGATTTCAACAGTGCAAGAACAACCTTTGGAGTGTGGATTAAAAATAACCCTTACTTTGGCAGATTGCCAAATAATGTGATTTTCAACAGTAACGGGAAAGTTAAAACATATCCGATGAATTTTACTGGAAACCTGAGACAGAAAAACTGCACCACTTTATTTTCTAGTTTAAAGACAACATACACAGACACATACTACTTCAGGGTGGAGAACGGGCCATTTAGAGCAACAGCTATTTGTGATCCTCTTCAAATAAAAGTTAAAGGTAAGAAACTTTTCTTTTTTTTATTAAACTATCTATTCATGTCATTATTTATAATCAGAAAAGAAACAACTAAAACCTCTCTTGTGAATATAAATATCTACTGACTCCAACCAGGGAATGGTTGTTTACACTTCCTGCATATAGATGGATTTTTTTGTTCACTACTATTAATAATCCCTTGAGGAAGCTGCCTGTACATGCCGACCTTTGTGTTTTAACGCTTGAAAAAGGGGAAGTCTCGAAAATTCCTTTTTTCTTACTATTTACAGTAAGCGTTTTAACAACAATATTTAGTGTTAACATTTTAGGGTCACAAATGTAATCTGAGGGGTCATGAGGTGATTGGTGCAAAGGAAAGGAGAAAGAAAGTTCTGCTACAAATATGAGTTCATATTTGGGACTTTTCTCTAATCTTTGCTTCATTATGAAATAGTGGTAATTATTAAATGAAGCCATGTGAGAAGATCAGAAGGGAAATGTTGATGAATCTTCTAACAACTCAGAAACATTCAGAAACATCAGAAAAAGAACTAGAAGCCCACAGAACACTAAGAAAACATTATTTATGAACAATATATTTTGCTTTCAAAAGTAGAATAGTACTTTTATCACAGACTGTAGACTCAAGTCTTGTTGCTCTTTTTCAGTGTACAATCTGTGTTTGATTTGAAACCGCAGATTCTCCTCCAAAGCCCAGGATTGAGATCTCAGGTGATCTGAAGGAGAAGGAGTCTGTCTCTATAAGCTGCTCAGCTTCCACTCCCTGTCCACACTCTCCTCCTCAACTCACCTGGAACCTCCAACCAGACTCTCACACCATGAAGGAGGAAAACACCGATCGGACCTTCACAACTAAAATCCAGAAGAACATCACTCTGTCACATGACCAGGATGGATTCATCATCGCCTGTTCTGCCAGATATCCTGTGAATGAAGGAAAAGAAGTAAAGACGTCAGAGGAGAGAAAGACTCTCAGTGTTTCATGTGAGTGTTTGTTCTTTGATTCTGTCAGCATACGATGATTCATGTGTTGACACAATCTCAGCTGCGTAAAGTTGTAATGTCACGTTTTCCTCAGACGCTCCCAAGGACACCTCGGCGTCCATCAGTCCATCGGGTCCGGTGTCAGCAGGTAGCCGGGTGAACCTGACCTGCTCCAGCAGAGCCAATCCTCCTGTGAGCCGCTTCACCTGGTTCAAGACCAGCAGAGATGGACCAGTCAAAGTATCTGAAGGAGACTTTTACAGCTTCAATGTCACTGATGAAGGAGTTTATTACTGTGTGGCCACCAATCAGCTTGGGAATCAAACATCCTCAGAGATCCATCTGAGAATTACAGGTGACTAAGAAAAGGACTTAAATATGGCAATAAATATAGTTGCATTCCCATAGTGTCTTCTTTTATTTACATCTGTTTGTCATCTTGTCTTGAGGTGAAGTTGATCTTCTACTATTGGGTGCAGTTCTTGGAGGAATCATTGGGATCATTGTGCTCTTCGGCCTGTTTGTCTGTATTTGGTCAGTAGCATAATTAAAGAAAGTGTCTCCTATGACATGTAGTCTCTTTTTGGTACTCTGTGTATTAGACCTAACATTTTGTCTTGCAGGCGTTTGAAGTCACCACATCCAACTGCACAACAGAGTCAGGTGAGAACACACCAAACAACTCTGTGTAGTTTTGTAATTATTTGGAAACATGCGGCTTTCACAATCATTTCCTGTTTGCTTCATTTATTCCTTCATGCAGACTCAGACTGTTGAAGAGACGGTGACAACAGAAGAAGAAGGCATCCACTATGGAGAGATTAACTTCTCGAGGCTCAGACCTGGACCGTCCAAGGTCTTGGAGCAGGACATTGGACAGCAGCAGGACACGCTGTATGCGCAGGTCAAAGTGTCCAAGGCAGCAGACAACGTCACACGAACTGCTGACGTCCCAGAGGATCTCTATGCTCAAGTGAAGAGAAAATGAGCCTTTTCTTGTCACATTTGGGCTGGATTCTTTTTACATTAATAATAATAATAATAATAAATTAATCTGCTAATTTATGGAGAAAAAGAATCGTGAGAAATAGTTTTAGCAATTATTTTAAACTTTTAACACTCTGAGGTTTTTATTCAGTACAAATAAAGTCCCATGTCTGTAAATAGAGAAGAATTCTAAAAGATGCCGCTGTCAACATGTGCTATAAGATTTTACCTTTTTTTATGTTTCTGGAGTTTTTTCTTTGTTGTATTTTTCAAGAGGCTTTTTTAACCTCGTGCATTGAGCTATTCGGTTCTTTTACATCTTTTGCATCAACCACATTTATTATATATATATAATATACATATATAGTGCAGATATGTATTAATTGCAAGGAAATAAAAACCATATACACAACTTAATCTCAGTTCAATTTATTGGTTCATAATTTCACATAAAATCTTTCGAAAATCATAGAACTTAAATCACAAACATTACAGAAGTGGCAGAATTATGCACAACAATTCCCACTGGATAATTGATGGTTATTAGATATTCATTTATTCGAATGTAAAGCTCAACGCTGAATAGAAAGGGAATTTCCTGAAACTATTATTGTCAATAATATGATTAAATATCTGGTGCTAAAATACACTTCAAAAAACATTACAAGTAAAAATGTTAAAACTGTCCAACTTTTCCCAAAAGATAATATTTGGGTTTCAGCCTGAAAAAATTAGCAGCTCAAACGTTTAGTTTTTTAAACCTCTCAAAAGGCACAACAAGATTGTGTTGATTGTGTTTCAGTGAACAGAGGCAGTACTTGAACTTCCTGTCCGTGGGCTTTTACTTGTGCACTCGCTCCGCCTCCACCTGTGGAGGAAGATCGGCTCCAACTTGCTGGGAGAAGTAGGCTCACAAGTCCTTTGTGTCCTTCTGCCAGAAGGACCTGGGCACGTCGAACAGGGTCCCACATCCACATCGCTGCCCAGACCTTTGGTGCCGATGGCGCCCTCCTCTGGCAGCCAGCGGATGATGCTCCTCTCGGCCGCAGCGCTTGAAGATCCACTCCAGGGCGCGTGCGTTCTCGCCGAACCCGGGCCAGAGGAAGGCGCCGGTCGCCGGGTTCTTCCTGCACCGGTTTACGTGGAAGATCTTGGGCAGGTTAGTGGGAATTAATTTGTTGCTGGTTACAAACCCCTTCTGTTTTTTAGAAGAGATGATGTCCCCAATATAGAGAAACAATTGAATTACAATTGAATTAAAGCTAAATGATGATTGCTGATCATTTTTCTGCCCAGATACTACATAAAACCTACTGTAAAACAAAATTGATATTTAATTTTCTTTTTATCACCAGACAAAAAGATGATTACAGCAGAAACGTTGTGACGGGGCCCAACTGCAAACAGCCGGCTTCCTTTACACCTATTAGATTTACATTTAAATACAAAATGGCGTCTACCTTATCACCAACGTCACCACCAACCAGGAAACTTGCTCTTAGTCATTCAAATTTCAATTAAATTCAAATAAATTCATTATATTTTGTATAGCCCAAAATCGTTTGCCTCCGAGGGCTTTACAGTCTGTACACATGCGACATCCTTCGTCCCGAGACCCTCACGTCCAGGGTGCGATTTGTAGGGGGGCATGGTGGGGATTTCCCCCTCTCTGGTTTCCTAGAAATCCATATATGGGTTTTTACAGTTTTTCTCGATTGTTTACACACAAATTCTGGTACTTGACAGACAATGACCACAACATGTTACTCGCGCACCAACCCCCTGAACCAATTCTGCTAAACTACAAGCACAATTCCTGCTTTACGCTCAAATTGCCGTTCTAAAACACACTTTTTTTAAAACACTACACACAATTCTCTGCATTTGGCACAATTTTCATGAAGGAAAATCTTGTTTTCACAAGGAACACACTGTCATTCAAAATTCTAAAGTCAATTGCTCTCCTATGCACACTGACTCACATGGGCAAACACCTGTCACACAGCGTTACAATTAGCAATCAGAGATAGGAGATGGAAAGTGTGTGACCGAGTCCACAAACGCACACAGCCCTTCTCCAAGCTGTGGAAGACGCATGTGGAGATGTGGCTGTTGATGCTTTTTTTTTTACTGTACCGGAATACAGTAAATTCTTCTGTTGTTTTGTATGTAGACCACTTTATGTGCAAATTTGTGTTGGTTGGGATGTACGCTGTGTACATTGTTTTTGTTGAGAAAATAAAATATATTTGTTACAGTGTATTTGTGAGTTGTGAGTATAAAAAAGATATTCTAAAATATTTTACAACACACGTATGTACAGTATGTACTGTCTGTAGTTAGTGTAACACGGAACAAATAAAAAGGTCACTATGATGAATGGAGAAGTGTTTTCTATTCATCATAGTGTTTTACATTGAGCACATCAGTGTTTAACTGGTTCCTAAAAATGTCTAGTCATATAATGGTCTGTGTGTGTCATTTGTAAACAAAAACACATTTTGAGAAGAAATAACATTGTTTTGAATGTAAAGTTTCATTTTGCAGGAGTATTGAGGGGTTTTGCCCATTGTGTGTGTCTTTTTAGAAAATGTGTGTAGAGTTCTGAGAGTATTAGGCATGCTTTAAGAAAATGTGTGTAAACAATCGAGAAAAACTGTAATAATCCCTTGAGGAAGCTGCCTGTACATGCCGACCTTTGTGTTTTAACGCTTGAAAAAGGTGAAGTCTCAAAAGTTCCTTTTTTATTACTATTTAATACCATGAGCGTTTTAACAACAATATTTAGTGTTAACATTTTAGGGTCACAAATGTAATCTGAGGGGTCATGAGGTGATTGGTGGAAAAGGAAAGGAGAAAGAAAGTTCTGTTGGACATACGAGATCATATTTGGGACTTTTCTCTAATCCGTTAACCGTTAAACTAATTTTAATGTTAACATAATCCCAAAACGGCTAAAAACAACACGTTCCTTTTAAACTTGAACCGTGTGCAGGATGGTCTTGCTCCATCGAGGAGTGGAAGGAGTGTGGGAGAACAACGGCTGTCATACCTTTAGTACTGCAGGTGAGACTCTGGGGCCAACTGTTGGTCTAATTAAATCTGTGAATAAAATGTGAATTTTACGTTTTCATCATGTGGAGGTTTTTAGGAGAAAACATCAATGTCCGACTGACTTTCTGTTTGCTGGTGCACTTCAGTTTTTTTTTTTACTTTTCAAACTCTTCTTCCTTTATTTTGAAACGAACCCATAGCCTTAGATTACTAAGCCATGGTATTATATTTTATTCCTTGCACTATGTTGTCTTGTTGTCTTGTTGTCCATCTATCGTCATGCACCAACAGCCATGTCAATTTCTTTGTATGTCTGACATTCTATGGCAATAAAATGTTTTCTGATTCTGATAGGAAATATTGATGAGAGCAGACAAAAGGAAATACTTGTTTTATTGCATTCTTGTTGTATCTTACATAGAAAGAGGAAAAACACTTCTATCTCTTGTTTTTAGGGCAGGACTCCTGTTGTGTCCTTGGGAAATCTTCATGCTCCTGAGGGTGGATGTGAACAGAACCGCACAAAGCCATCCACTCAGCACATTTCTCTACCTCCCTGCTTACTCGTTTTGGGAGATTTCTTTGGTTCAATGTCGAACCCGCTTTGCATCTTTCACCAAAATATAGAATTTCCAATGAGTCCATGTTCAGATAAAAGCACTGTCACATATCCAACAGTTGTGAGGAATCATTGAAAGACATGGAAGTATCACACGAGAGGAATTGTAAACACTTACGGAATATTACGTGTTTCATGAGGTAATTAAGTTTGAAGTTTGGTTTGCAAAACAAAATGAAATCCTGCTTTCTCCACACATACAACCAAACCTTCAAGGCCATGCCAATGGTAAGGTTGTGATAAACACAATTGGATGCATCATGTAGCAAATGAAATGCTAGGCTTGAATGCAAATTTGCAGAACACATTTCAGCCTGTAGGTGGCACTAGAGGCTCCTTTTTAGCAAACATCAAGGTTTACCGGCTCTGGGCCTCAACAATTCATCTGTGTAAATTCTTACCTTGTGAGAAATGTGGGTGACAAGTAGGTACAGGAAGCATAGTGGTAAATGAAATGTATATCCCTAAACAGGAAAATAGACACATTTCGTGACGTGTGCTGGTCAGTAGAACTGTTGTGCAGTTGTGGATGTGTGCGTTATGAGGTGTGGGTCGTTGGTAGCAGAAACCAAACCTCAAACAGGACCGAAACTCAACCGGGCAGCTACAGGATCATGTGCCCTGGAGCTCCCCATGCAACACGGTAGTGGGCTTTTCTTCTGCATGAGCTCCAGTCGTGTATAGACGGGCCTCCCTGACAGCACCTTGCACTGAATGGCCTTCTGCCCACGGTGTTTATTGAGCAGGAGGTGGAAAGCTGCCTCCATGGGGGCCGGCCATCGACACAACACAAACCGTCCTGTCTACAATGGTCCTGCTAGTGAGGACAGCAGGGGCAGAGACGGCCAACGTGGTTTCTATGAAAACAGAAGACGTAGAATCTTCAGATGCTGAAAATGTAAAAAAAAAGCAAATGTTCACTCACAGCTGTGCACTTGCTGCGTTGAATGAGAGATAATAGACTATAGATAAGGTTCAAGTGAAGCGATTCCCCTGATTAGTGTTAATGTATAAATTGTGAAATAAGTCTGGAACAAAAACCAAACAAGGAAGCCAAAGCATTCAGTAAACGCCCTCTCCCCCACCGCATCCATCTACAATTGGTGTAAAAATTGAATGTGTGATATTTGCTTGCAATAGGTTTTGTAATTTTTTAGGTAGCTTTCAAGATGTGGTGATAACGGACTTCCTCATTAACAACACTGTCTGTATTTCTGCACAATTCAGTCACGAAGGTATTGTGTAACCAAGCAGTATCGCACTTCAAAAGCAAGTTCACTTGTTTTCGGGGAACATTTGACTGAAGTCTGCGTTTTGTTGAATCCATTATACATTTTATTTAGAAGTGATTTCATATATTTAAACAGCAGTGACTGCAGTGGTTGTACATGCAGAGGCGGACTGGCCACAAGGGGTACCGGAACCCCTGGTGGGGATGGGCCCGAATCACACACACACAATCACACACTCAGAATGCAACTAATACATATCTGCAGTAAATATATAAACACTATTTCTTGTACTGCATTGTTTTTCAAATGTCCTTAAATTATTTTCGATCAACTCTATACGGTCATGCCAACGCCTGTTTCGGCACCAAAGTGAACAGGCGCTAAACACAGAGAACTCCTGCTGCACACAGAGTGCACGACTCCAAGATTCTTGACGGTGCTGCTGGATACCAGAGCAATTCCATCCATAGAAACTGCATCATGTGACAGCTGACTTCGAAGGCGCTCTGGGCCTTTCAAGGTAACTTCTGTTTTTTCTGAGTTTAGCATCAGGAAGTTACAGGTCATCCAAGTCCAATTTCATCATTCGGAGATGAGTTTATCACTAAAACACACACTTATTTGGAAAAGGTAATCACACTATTATGAAACCTTTGGTTTTGTTTTAATTTGAATCAATGGAGATCTGACAGTAATTTGTGCACATTTATTTGGATACAGTTAAAACCAGCAAGACTTCAAGATTGGATTTCAAAATTAAAAACATTCAATGCATCTCAAGGTCCACATAAATAGTTATTTCTGCATGTAATCATGGAGAGAAGATATTTATCAGATTCTAAATGTAACATTTATTTAATCATTGGCTCGTGAATTAATGGACGTTATGGTATTTTTTCACAGTTTTGTAGTTGTTTTAGTACGATATAATTGTGCTAATTATCGTTTTATTTGCCATTTGCGGGTACACCAGCAGTTATATTTCGACCCGCCCTCACTATTAGTCCTCCTTTCTCTCACAGACGATCTTAGTTAAAAGACCCGAGACTTCCGCATTCACCTTGTGACACAGCAGACTGCACTGAAGAAGATACACTCACTCAATGTAAGTTAATGGCAGCTTCAATTCATCATTTTAGTAGCACGTAACAAAACGTATTTTTTATTGAAATATCGTGAAGTTACAAGATATTTCACCAACTATTTTACTGATGGCCTGTTGTATGAATGCAGAGAGAATTTGCAAGATTTGAGTTGTTATTAGAGATGGAGAGGAAGTAGAAACGCTAAATGAGGAAATGTTTTGGCTGTTAAATTGTAATACCAATTTAAACTGAGCAACAGAGGCTCAGTTATTCACCGTTACTAAACTCAAGTCACTGACTGTTGCATGCTACATTATAATTATTGTGATGTTTTTGATACATAAATATTATATAGACTCACAGCAGTTAAGGGGAGAACACTGCTAAAACAAAGACGTGCACTTGATCTAATTGTCCCTCTGTTATGGATGTGGGCTTCTTTGGTGAGAGGTAGACATTCAGAGTTTTATTCTCATCCAACACTCAGAGTCGTACTCATTCAGACTTGTGTTTGTGTTTGTGAATCAGGTGCTGAGTGTCATGGCAGACCAGCCTGTTAGGATGGTGACAGCCATCGTGTTGCAGAGTGTCTTCTTCCTCTCAGGTGAGGTTTATGTCCATCTAGAACTTCTATTTCAGTTTCGTTAATTTACTGTTTAGAAAATATCTTTCCAACAATAAATTCATGTGAATGTTCTTTTATCACAGAGACAAAACTGGCGTAGTTATTTGGAGACAGAGACGGGTTTGGTCCCACTGGGCTCGGCCTTGTGGGGGATAGTTGTAAAACCAAAAAGATGAATCAACACAAAAACTGTTCAGTAATAAAAAAAAAGAACATACAACGCAAAACATTACTGCTGTAATATTATTTCTATTATTATTATCATTATTAGTATGTTTATCTTTCTTGTCTTCATGTTGTTGTTGTGTTTTTACACATTTTAATCAGCACTGTTAATCATTAGTTTGTTTCACAGGTGCTTCTGCTGCTTGTGAGGATGATTCAGATCTATTCATTACTGCACCAAAAGAGATGGAAGCACTGGCTGGATCTTGTTTGCAAATTCCATGTAACTTCAGCGAGAAACCAGGAAGGGATTTCAACAGTGCAACAACAACCTTTGGAGTGTGGATTAAAAGTGACTCTAAATTTGGCCCAAATCCACATAATGTGATTTTCAACAGTAGCGGGACAGTTAAAACATATCCGATGAATTTTACTGGAAACCTGAGACAGAAAAACTGCACCACTTTATTTTCCAGTTTAAAGACAACATACACAGACACATACTACTTCAGGGTGGAGAACTGGCCATTTAGAGCAACAGCTATTTGTGATCTCCTTCAAATAAAAGTTAAAGGTAAGAGACTTTTCTTTTTTTTATTAAACTATCTATTCATGTCATTATTTATAATCTGAAAAGAAACAACTAAAACCTCCCTTGTGAATATAAATATCTACTGACTCCAACCAGGGAATGAACTGTTTACACTTCCTGCATATAGATGGATTTGTTTGTTCACTACTATTAATAATCCCTTGAGGAAGCTGCCTGTACATGCCGACCTTTGTGTTTTAACGCTTGAAAAAGGGGAAGTCTCAAAAGTTCCTTTTTTATGACTATTTACAGTAAGCGTTTTAACAACAATATTTAGTGTTAACATTTTAGTGTCACAAATGTAATCTGAGGGGTCATGAGGTGATTGGTGCAAAGGAAAGGAGAAAGAAAGTTCTGCTACAAATATGAGTTCATATTTGGGACTTTTCTCAAATCTTTACTTCATTATGAAATAGTGGTAATTAATAAATGAAGCCATATGAGAAGTTCAGAGGGGAAATGTTGATGAATCTTCTAACAACTCAGAAACATTCAGAAACATCAGAAACATCAGAAATAGAACTAGAAGCCCACAGAACACTAAGAAAACATTATTTATGAACAAACAATATATTTTGGTTTCAAAATTAGAATAGTACTTTTATCACATACTGTAGACTCAAGTCTTGTTGCTCTTTTTCAGTGTACAATCTGTGTTTGATTTGAAACCACAGATTCTCCTCCAAAGCCCAGGATTGAGATCTCAGGTGATCTGAAGGAGAATGAGTCTGTCTCTATAAGCTGCTCAGCTTCCACTCCCTGTCCACACTCTCCTCCTCAACTCACCTGGAACCTCCAACCAGACTCTCACACCATGATGGAGGATAACACAGATCGGACCTTCACAACTAAAATCCAGAAGAGCATCACTCTGTCACATGACCATGATGGATTCATCATCACCTGTTCTGCCAGATATCCTGTGAATGAAGGAAGAGAAGTAAAGACGTCAGAGGAGAGAAAGACTCTTAGTGTTTCATGTGAGTGTTTGTTCTTTGATGCTGTCAGCATACGATGATTCATGTGTTGACACGATGTCAGCTGCATAAAGTTTTAATGTCCCATTTTCCTCAGACGCTCCCAAAGACACCTCGGTGTCCATGAGTCCATCAGGTCCGGTGTCAGCAGGTATCAGGGTGAACCTGACCTGCTCCAGCAGAGCCAATCCTCCTGTGAGCCGCTTCACCTGGTTCAAGACCAGCAGAGATGAACCAGTCAATGTATCTGAAAGAGCCTTTTACAGCTTCAATGTCACTGATGGAGGAGTTTATTACTGTGTGGCCACCAATCAGCTTGGTAATCAAACATCCTCAGAGATCCATCTGAGAATTACAGGTGACTAATAAATGGACTTAAATATGGCAATAAATATAGTTGCATTCCCATAGTGTCTTCTTTTATTTACATCTGTTTGTCATTTTGTCTTGAGGTGAAGCTGATCATCTACCATTGGCTGCAGTTCTTGGAGGAATCATTGGGATCATCGTGCTCATCGGCCTGTTTGTCTGTATTTGGTCAGTAGCATAATTAAAGAAAGTGTCTCCTATGACATGTAGTCTCTTTTTGGTACTCTGTGTATTAGACCCTAACATTTTGTCTTGCAGGCGTTTGAAGTCACCACATCCAACTGCACAACAGAGTCAGGTGAGAACACACCAAACAACTCTGTGTAGTTTTGTAATTATTTGGAAACATGCGGCTTTGACAATCATTTCCTGTTTGCTTCATTTATTCTTTCATGCAGAGTCAGACTGTTGAAGAGACGGTGACAACAGAAGAAGAAGGCATCCACTATGGAGAGATTAACTTCTCGAGGCTCAGACCCTGGACCTGTCTTCAGGTCTCGGAGCAGGACAGTGGACAGCAGCAGGACACGCTGTATGCGCAGGTCAAAGTGTCCAAGGCAGCAGACAACGTCACACGGACTGCTGACGTCCCAGAGGATATCTACGCTCAAGTGAAGAGAAAATGAGCCTTTTCTTGTCACATTTGGGCTGGACTCCTTTTTACATTAATAATAATAATAATAATAATAATAAATTAATCTGCTAATTTATGGAGAAAAAGAATCGTGAGAAATAGTTTTAGCAATTATTTTATACTTTTAACACTCTGAGGTTTGTATTCAGTACAAATAAAGTCCCACGTCTGTAAATAGAGAAGAATTCTAAAAGACGCCGCTGTTCATATATCAACATGTGCTATAAGATTTTACCTTTTTTTATGTTTCTGGAGTTTTTTCTTTGTTGTATTTTTCAAGAGGCTTTTTTAACCTCGTGCATTGAAGCTATTCGGTTCTTTTACATCTTTTGCATCGACCACATTTATTATATATACTACATGTTGTACTATTTCTTCTTCAAATAACATAATTTACTGTACTATATATATATACTGCAGATATGTATTAACTGCAAGGAAATAAAAACCATATACACAACTTAATCTCAGTTCAATTTATTGGTTCATAACTTCACATAAAATCTTTCGAAAATCATACAACTTAAATCACAGACATTACAGAAGTGGCAGAATTATGCACAACAATTCCCACTGGATATTTGTACTTGATGGTTATTAGATATTCATTTATTTCGAATGTAAAGCTCAACGCTGAATAGAAAGGGAATTTCCTGAAACTATTAATGTCAATATTATAATTAAATATCTGGTGCTAAAATACACTTCAAAAAACATTACAAGTAAAAATGTTAAAACTGTCCAACTTTTCTCAAAAGATATTATTTGGGTTTCAGCCTTAAAAAATTAGCAGCTCAAACGTTTAGTTTTTTAAACCTCTCAAAAGGCACAACAAGATTGTGTTGATTGTGTTTCAGTGAACAGAGGCAGTAACATTAGCGTCTTTATGTGATAAGTTCAACATCGAAAAATCTGACCTTCATGTTTTATTATTGGGAAGTCCCGTTCCAAATTGTTGCATTGATGACTATTTGCTTAATATCTCTGACATTTCTATGCCTTTCGGGTCTGCATGCTCAGCCAGTGATGCGAGGTAGTCGCCAGGAGTTGTAACCGAAGAGCCGCCGCATGGCAAAGGGGTCGTGCATGTTCACCTTGCCTGGAGAATACAGTATTTAGTACACAAATTCACTGTCCTGAAAACAAAGAGTCTTCCCCATAACCCAACCTGGCACACGCCCCCTTTGAAAGCTCAAACAAAGGAGTGTGGATCAAGCAGAGCAGCACTGCTGCTGGAAAACACGTCCAGGAGGTGCAACCCATCCAAAGCTTTGTGTCCTTTCAGAGTTTGATAAATCAGATACTGCGTTGTGTAATCACACCTTTTTTAAAACAATAATGCCTTGGCTGAAAGACATTTTGTAGAGGGTAGATCATTAAAACTTGGTCGAGAACCACTGCCTAGATGGTCTACGATGTCACACAGGACGTTTTGGCAACAAATATAAGTGACCATTACCGCAAAAATGTTCCTCCTGCACCACCTAAATCACCAACAAAATGAGTGTGAATAATATTCCCAAGTCATCCGTGTGAATGATTACCTTTATTTCATCTATATCGCCATTCCCCTATGTTTCGGGAAATGAACATTTTTGACTTGTCACAGCCGTAGGCCGTGACAAGCAGGGACAGGAAGTGTAGTGTTACAGGAACTCTATTTATTAACCCTAAACAGGGAAATAGACGCCTTTTGTGAAGTGTGTCGGTCAGTACCACAACTTGTGTAAGTTGTGGATGCGTGCGTTAGGAGTTGTGGGTCGTTTTTAGCAGAAACCAAACCTCAAGCAGGATCAAAACCTGACCGGGCAGCTACAGCATCATGTGCCCTGGAGCTCTCCATGCAACACTGCAGTGGGCTTTTATCCTCCATGAGCTCCAGGGGGCCTGCTTGTGTATAAAAGGCCCTCCCTGAGAGCCAATGAGATTGCAGCATTTTTGCGTGTTGAAACACCTTGTCCTGAGTTTCTTGAGAGCCAACATCACCGTGCTCTCTTCCCTCTGGTTATCGCTAGATGGTAGTGACAGCAGGCGCGTGCACAGATGGACCCCTAGTGGTGCTCCAGCACCAGCCCTTTTGCCCTGAGAAAGTGCCCCCTACTGCTGGAGCCCATTTTTTTCTTCATTCATCAATATTTTAGAATTAAAATGACTCTCTGTTGTCAATTCCCCGCAAATGTGTTTCGAATGTCTTGACACGGCATTTATCTCAAGCTATTGTGAGAATTTCGACCCAACATGCTCCTCGGCGCCCCTCCCTCCTCCTCCTACTCCTCCTCCTCCTTCTCCTCATTCTGCTTAGTGCAGCATCAGACAAACAGGTAATGACGGTGTTTGTGCAATCCCCCAACGTTGTTCAGTGATTTAATCTTAGCCCTGATGAAAACACGACGTTGCAACTGGTCCGACGGATCCTGAAAAATAAACAAACAAAAAACTGGTCCAGCTGTTTACTGACGTTTGTCATGTTTAATGGAGACAGACAGACAAACAGACAGACAGACAGACAGACAGACAGACAATTCAAAGGCAGTTTTACTGTTCTACAAATCTAGTTTTGTTTAATGTACAATTATCGAAATGAAAGGTAGATCTTAAGTTGAGCTACATGACAGTCTGGTGAGGTATATTGTGGTAAGTGTTTAAGATTTAAACATTTCATTTAAGCTAAATGATGCCTGTTGATAGTTGTATGTGTAGGCCTCCTACACAAAAACCTTTTACTGTAAAAAAAATATATATATATATATATATATATATTTAAGAAAACCCTACTAATAGTTGCTATGACATCAAATATAGTATCAATCAACTGACAAAAAGATGAATACAGCAAAAGCTTGTAGTGACGGGGCCAAACTGCCAACAGCCAGGTGGCTTCCTTTACACTACATTTACAATTAAATACAAAAGCGACTTCTGCTTTAACGCCAATCGCCAGCAGCTACCAGGGAACTTGCTCGTGTGGAGAAGTTGCCGTCTGCGGGTCATTGTTGTTGAGTTTATCCTTAAAACACACTCTTATTTGTAAAAAGTGATCCCAGTATTATGAAACCTCTGTTTATGTTTTAATTTGAATCACTGGACATCTGACAGTAATTTGTGCATATTTATTTGGCACTGAAAAATCATTGGCTGGCTGGTGAATTAATGGACATTGTGGTATATTTTATAAGTTTTCTAGTGGTTTTAGTACAATACAATTGTGTGAATTATCATTTTATTTGCCATTTGCAGGAACACCGTCAGTGACTTTTCGATCCACCTCTTTTTTACTCCTCCTTCCTCTCACAGACCTGCGACTTCTGCATTGAACTTGTCAGACAGCAGACTGCACAGAAGAAGAAACACTCTCTCAATGTAAGGTAATGGCAGCTTAAATCCATCATTTTAGTAGCAACAATGAAACACTGTCTATTTTATTGAAATATCATCAAGTTACAAAAGATTACTTCTAATTATTCACCAACAATTTTACTGATGGCCTCTTGTATGAATGCAGAGAGAATTTGCAAGCATGATTAGAGATGAAGAGGAAGTAGAATGAGGAAATGTTTTGGCTATCAGGCTATATCAATATTTTAGTCAAAGTATATATATATATATATATATATATATATATATATATATATATATATATATATATATAGGTTATATAGACTCCTGGATATGAGCAGTTAAGGGAAGAAAACTACTGAAACAGAAATGCACTTGATCTAATTGTCGCTCTGTTATGGATGTGGGCTTTTTTAGTCAGAGGGAGACATTCATAGTTTTATTCTCATCCAACACTCAGAGTCGTACTCATTCAGACTTGTGTTTGTGAATCAGGTGCTGAGTGTCATGGCAGACCAGCCTGTTAGGATGGTGACAGCCATCGTGTTGCAGAGTCTCTTCTTCCTCTCAGGTGAGGTTTATGTCCATCTAGAACTTCTATTTCAGTTCATTAATTTACTGTTTGGGAAATATCTTTTCAACAATAAATTCACAGTGAATGTTCTTTTATCAGAGAGACAAATCTGGCGTAGTTATTAGGAGACAGAGACGGGTTTGGTCCCACTGGGCTCGGCCTTGTGGGGGATAGTTGTAAAACCAAAAAGATGAAACAACACAAAAACTGTTCAGTAATAGAGAGAATGAACACACAACGCGAAACATTACTGCTGTAATATTATTTCTATTATTATTATCATTATTAGTATATTTATCTTTCTTGTCTTCATGTTGTTGTTGTGTTTTTAATCAGCACTGTTAATCATTAGTTTGTTTCACAGGTGCTTCTGCTGCTTGTGAGGATGATTCAGCTCTATTCATTACTGCACCAAAAGAGATGGAAGCACTGACAGGATCTTGTTTGCAAATTCCATGTAACTTCAGCGAGAAACCAGGAAGGGATTTCAACAGTGCAAGAACAACCTTTGGAGTGTGGATTAAAAATAACCCTTACTTTGGCACATTTCCAGAAAATGTGATTTTCAACAGTAGCGGGACAGTTAAAACATATTCGATGAATTTTACTGGAAACCTGAGACAGAAAAACTGCACCACTTTATTTTCTAGTTTAAAGACAACATACACAGACACATACTACTTCAGGGTGGAGAACGGGCCATTTAGAGGAACAGCTATTTGTGATCCTCTTCAAATAACAGTTAAAGGTAAGAGACTTTTCCTTTTTTTATCAAACTATCTATTATGTCATTATTTAGAATGAAAAAAGAAACAACTAAAACCTCACTTGTGAATACAAATATTGTGATGTTCAGTTAATGAAAACACCGGACGGACAGGAGACATCTGGAATGAAGTCAGAATCAAGAGTATTTAATACAGGAAAAGGTGTTTTAGTACAATACACTATGCGCTAAAAATAACCTCTCAGCTGAGGAGCCGCTGGTCTGCGCAAGCAAACAGGACACAGAGCCGTTTGACCAACCCTAGCGCCTCCGCTAGCGAACTCGAGAACAATGGTTCATACAGGTATCAGTACACCGATCCGTACAGGTGTGAATGTCAGCGTCTATGCCCCATGGGCGTGGTCTCCTGGTGAGTTCAATGTGGCTCGGATTTCGGAGGTCTCTCGGCCTCAGTCAACATCAGCTGTGGTGCCACCAAACATCACATGCATGCATTTCGGTGGATTACATTAGATTAAATACAATCATAACTGTACATTGGTATTATTTTATTGATTCAAGTTGCAAAGTTGCAGTGTTTTTTTCTCTATTCCCATTACTTAATGATGACATATTTCCAGAATTGTGGCAGTATACTGGTGTACACTAGATTCAATTTATTAATAATTAATAATAGTTTATTTATGAACCGGGTCGCCGAGCTATTTATACAATCCTACACTATCTACTGACACCAACCAGGGAATGAACTGTTTACACTTCCTGCATATAGATGGATTTTTTTGTTCACTACTATTAATAATCCCATGAGAAAGCTGCCTGTACATGCCGACCTTTGTGTTTTAACGCTTGAAAAAGGGGAAGTCTCGAAAGTTCCTTTTTTATGACTATTTACAGTAAGCGTTTTAACAACAATATTTAGTGTTAACATTTTAGGGTCACAAATGTAATCTGAGGGGTCATGAGGTGATTGGTGCGTGGTAATTAATAAATGAAGCCATGTGAGAAGTTTAGAGGGGAAATGTTGATGAATCTTCTAACAACTCAGAAACAACTCAGAAACATTCAGAAACATCAGAAAAAGAACTAGAAGCCCACAGAACACTAAGAAAACATTATTTATGAACAAACAATATATTTTGCTTTCAAAAGTAGAATAGTACTTTTATCACAGACTGTAGACTCAAGTCTTGTTGCTCTTTTTCAGTGTAAAATCTGTGTTTGATTTGAAACCACAGATTCTCCTCCAAAGCCCAGGATTGAGATCTCAGGTGATCTGAAGGAGAATGAGTCTGTCTCTATAAGCTGCTCAGCTTCCACTCCCTGTCCACACTCTCCTCCTCAACTCACCTGGAACCTCCAACCAGACTTTCACACCATGATGGAGGAAAACACAGATCGGACCTTCACAACTAAAATCCAGAAGAGCATCACTCTGTCACATGACCAGGATGGATTCATCATCACCTGTTCTGCCAGATATCCTGTGAATGAAGGAAAATATGTAAAGATGTCAGAGGAGAGAAAGACTCTCAGTGTTTCATGTGAGTGTTTGTTCTTTGATGCTGTCAGCATACGATGATTCATGTGTTGACACGATCTCAGCTGCGTAAAGTTGTGATGTCCCATTTTCCTCAGACGCTCCCAAGAACACCTCGGCGTCCATCAGTCCATCAGGTCCGGTGTCAGCAGGTAGCCGGGTGAACCTGACCTGCTCCAGCAGAGCCAATCCTCCTGTGAGCCGCTTCACCTGGTTCAAGACCAGCAGAGATGTACCAGTCAAAGTATCTGAAGGAGACTTTTACACCTTCAATGTCACTGATGGAGGAGTTTATTACTGTGTGGCCACCAATCAGTTTGGTAATCAAACATCCTCAGAGATCTATCTGAGTATAGGAGGTAAACACATAACTGTATTACATTTGTGACTCTGTTAGGGACGCAGCTTTTGTTTCCAGAGACATTTGTTTAAAGTCAAGCTAAGCAAGTGAAAAGGTATCTCAGTGTTTCATGTGAGTGTTTGTTCGTTGATCCTGTCAGCATACAATGATTCATGTGTTGACACAATGTCAGCTGCATAAAGTTGTAATGTCACATTTTCCTCAGACGCTCCCAAGAACACCTCGGCGTCCATCAGTCCATCAGGTCCGGTGTCAGCAGGTAGCCGGGTGAACCTGACCTGCTCCAGCAGAGCCAATCCTCCTGTGAGCCGCTTTACCTGGTTCAAGACCAGCAGAGATGGACCAGTCAATGTATCTGAAGGAGACTTTTACAGCTTCAGTGTCACTGATGAAGGAGTTTATTACTGTGTGGCCACCAATCAGTTTGGGAATCAAACATCCTCAGAGATCTATCTGAGTATAGGAGGTAAACACAGAACTGTATTACATTTGTGACTCTGTTAGGGACGCCGCTTTTGTTTCCAGAGACATTTGTTTAAAGTCAAGCTAAGCAAGTGAAAAGGTATCTCAGTGTTTCATGTGTTTGTTCTTTGATGCTGTCAGCATACGATGATTCATGTGTTGACACGATCTCAGCTGCATAAAGTTTTAATGTCCCATTTTCCTCAGACGCTCCCAAGAACACCTCGGCGTCCATCAGTCCATCAGATCGGGTGTCAGCAGGTAGCCGGGTGAACCTGACCTGCTCCAGCAGAGCCAATCCTCCTGTGAGCCGCTTCACCTGGTTCAAGACCAGCAGAGATGGACCAGTCAAAGTATCTGAAGGAGACTTTTACACCTTCAATGTCACTGATGGAGGAGTTTATTACTGTGTGGCCACCAATCAGCTTTGGGAATCAAACATCCTCAGAGATCCAACTGAGAATTACAGGTGACTAATAAATGGACTTAAATATGGCAATAAATATAGTTACATTCCCATAGTGTCTTCTTTTATTTACATCTGTTTGTCATCTTGTCTTGAGGTGAAGTTGATCATCTACCATTGGCTGCAGTTCTTGGAGGAATCATTGGGATCATCGTGCTCATTCGGCCTGTTTGTCTGTATTTGGTCAGTAGCATAATTAAAGAAAGTGTCTCCTATGACATGTAGTCTCTTTTTGGTACTCTGTGTATTAGACCCAACATTTTGTCTTGCAGGCGTTTTAAGTCACCACATCCAACTGCACAACAGAGTCAGGTGAGAACACACCAAACAACTCTGTGTAGTTTTGTAATTATTTGGAAACATGCGGCTTTCACAATCATTTCCTGTTTGCTTCATTTATTCTTTCATGCAGACTCAGACTGTTGAAGAGACGGTGACAACAGAAGAAGAAGGCATCCACTATGGAGAGATTAACTTCTCGAGGCTCAGACCCGGACTGTCTTCGGTCTCGGAGCAGGACATTGGACAGCAGCAGGACACGCTGTATGCGCAGGTCAAAGTGTCCAAGGCAGCAGACAACGTCACACGGACTGCTGACGTCCCAGAGGATCTCTACGCTCAAGTGAAGAGAAAATGAGCCTTTTCTTGACTCACATTTGGGCTGGATTCTTTTTACATTAATAATAATAATAAATGAATCTGCTAATTTATGGAGAAAAAGAATCGTGAGAAATATAATCTTCGTTGCTCACAGCTCAAATTTTTAGCAATTATTTTATACTTTTGACCCTCTGAGGTATATATTCAGTACAAATAAAGTCCCACGGCTGTAAATAGAGTAAGTATTCTAAAGTGTTCATATATCAACATGTGCTATAAGATTTTACCTTTTTTTTATGTTTCTTGAATTGAGTTTTTTATTTGTTGTATTTTTCAAGAGGCTTTTTTAACCTCATGCATCTTTTTCCACTCTTCAGCTAACCCTGATTGTATACTTGTGATCTAAATGTCACTGGCAGCTATTTCATGACTCATAATATATCACAACATCAGTTAATTCTGTAATTTTGTAAATACATATGTTGTAGGTGGGAGACGCTCCTCATGCACACAGATAAGATGAGATGGGGGGGATTTTGGCCCGTTTGGAACAACAACAAAGCCCGTCTTACTTTAAGTACTGCAGGTGAGACTCCTGGGACATCTGTAGGCCAAAATGCCTCTGTGATGGAGTCTGTGAATAGTCCGTCAGTGAATAAAGATTGATCTGCGTTACAACGCTGCCACCGCGAGGAGGTTTTCAGGATAACACACGTGTCGTAATTAATGTCAGCGGCCGTCTGCAAAGCGACATCGCCATGGTTACAGAGACTTGTCGTTTGTGTCCACCTATTAAACCAGGAAGTCTGAATATGTGAATATTTTGCCAACTCTACCGAACTGAGTTGTTCACAGTTGTTTATGGAAGTGGGAAACTATGGGGCGCCGTTGATACAATTTTGCCCGTTCAAAAAGCCTGCTCAGTTTTGGTTCATTAATCATTATCGCGTGAAAAAGTGACATATAAATATTGTATTTCTTTTTTTTCATATGATAATGCTAAATGTACCAAAACGGCCCAGTGTCCTCAGTTAATATTTAATGTACACAATTTAATGAATTTAGTGTTCCCAGTGGGGAAATTAAATATTTTACACTCTGTTTATTAGAATGTACTACACACAGGCTTTAAATACACACCCAATGCTCATATTTAATCACAAAATTAATATCGCTGGTAAAAACTGGTACACTGGTGTTGAACCTATAGGCCTAATGTATTTTATTCAGGTGCATCCTGTGGAACTCCTCTCTAATGGCTCTCACTACGTTGAGTCCGGGAGGAACAAAAACGTTTAAAAGACGTTTCACACTTACTGAATACTTAAGAATACTGTATGCTTGGATGTGCGATCATGTCCACGTAGGGGACGTTAGTTATATGAGGACAGGTGAGCTTATGTACATATTTGAAAAAACAATACCGTTCAAACAAGTAGTTATCTGGAAATTGCAATATATCTAATCAGGGCCAACACCCTGCGATGTAAAACCGCGTCTTCATCAACAGGATTTTCCAGAAAAGGACATGCAATGTTCGAGAAAACACTTCAGTCTTTAACGTAACTGATTGAATGAATGAGGAATGAGTAATTGAATGAATGAGGAAATGAAAGAGTGCTGTGTCAAAGACTGAAGAAAAAGCTGCTCCCACCAGGTTAGGTTCAAAGACTCAGTTACCATAACGACTGACGCTGAGCTTTAGTTACCTCCCTTTCTGAAACAGACAACCCAGCGTTTCCCTCATTTCAGGGTTAAACCACTGAGTTTCCACTAAACCCGCTTCTTGAAACGGACCCCTGGACTCGCACAGAAAGGCCTCTGGGTGGAGTCAAACCCACGACCTTCATGCTGTGAGGTGACAGTGCAAACCACCACACCATTTTATACATTTTTGCCGCTACTCACTGAAGATCAGAGTTATCCAACTTTTTTGCCTTGATTATGTAGTACTAGGTGTTAGTACTTGATGCATGTTCGTCCTGGGGCTTTTTAACAGTCATAATAATTAGGCCTTGAGCATTACCAGTTGGTAAAGTTGTAAGAACTGCAGTTCCCTCAGATGACAACCTGCCTGATGTAAGGCAGGACATGGAAACCACAAGTTCCCACTCAAGCAGAACTGAAGAAACACTCACTGGTTCCCTAAATGCTGCAATTTGTTACTTAAACCCAGCAAACCTCCGCTAACGACCATTTAGAGGTCAACTATATTACAAAACGACATTACATTACAGGTCATTTAGCTGACGCTTTTCTCCAAAGCGACTTACATTGCATTTTTAACCCATGGTTTACATTTTTACAAGTGTCAAATTCAATCAATCATCAGTCCAGATACACACAGATCCTGTGTGCGTTTTCCCACTTCGGAGCAGCATGTTAGCTAGTTTTGTGTAGTTCATTATATTTACACATTACATTATACAAAACGGTATTATGAAGGTTAATAACACTAGAACCCTTTTCAACGCATAAGTACAAATCTCACCCTCCAGGTTTTTGTACGAGTGTGACAACTTAACCTTTTCTTCTTGATTTTATAAACTGCAACAAAAAAAACAAACACCAGTTACTGTTTTTTAATACAATCAAAAATAGGGAAACAAAAGTTAATTGAAAGATAGCTGTCAATAACTCATTATTTTCATAATGTCACCGAACCCAATCTCTTTGCACAGATGCCAACTATTAATGTGAGTAGACAGGCATCATCGAGTGTTAACTGCTTGATGATGATGTATTCATGGGACCGGGTCAGTTGATGTTGTTTTAGTATTCACAGTTTATATTTCAGAGGTATCCATGTAAAAAAAAAAAAAAATTGTTTTCCATTTGTTGTTGTTTGAATATGCATAATACTTTTACCACCTACTTGCTTAGTTCTTTCACATGGTCACTTTGGATTCCATGTCTACTGCATAGGAAAATGATCAACATATAAAAACATTGTAGCGGGACACAAATTCCCCAAATAAATGTGGACACAGGGACAAAGGTACAAGGAAATTACCTGAAGACATGACAGTAATATTATTCCTTTATGGTCCGTGTGTCTGTAGTGTGACTGAGGCCTTGCATGGCTTTACCGATGTTATATAAATCAAAGAATTTTCTAAACCGAGTAGAAACCAAGCTGTATACAACTTTTTTTTAAAGATATTTGAACATTTGCCTTTTTTCCACTATCAACATTAGTAATCACTTTCTTAAAAAAAGTCACATTCCATTTTACATTCTATATATAAAGTAAAATATGTAACAACACACTGCAAAAATCTTCAGGAAGACAACAGCTGTTGCGCAACAGATAAGTCCCGGAAAGGCTGTTGTCGCTGAGGCAACTTCATCCCGTAAGCCATAGCAACAGTCTGAAAACAACCATTCTGCATACTCTTCAATACTGCATAAATAAATCAACTGATTCAAGGATAGGGAGAAAATGTTGGGTACCAATAGAAACCATTATTTCATTCAAGCAGAGCTTTTTCAACTTGAGCTCGCACGCTAGACGTTATTCCCCCGTGTACGAGTATTTTGTCAGGATTTTAAAAATGACTAAATAAAAATGTTAGGCCAAAGTGAAATATTATATACGTTAAGGTCTATGGGTTAAGGCGCAGATAAGCCATCTTTTAATAGTTTCTAATATTAGCGAACACTTACAATTCATATACTGAAAACAATGAAGTACCATATACATTTCTTTAAAAGGGGAGAGTGCGTTCATTCTTCGTGGACACCTATAGAAGTCTATATTCACTGACCTTTACTGCAACTATAAGGCTAAAATCCACCAAAGTGCGTGATGCATGATCTATAATTTGGTTACTTCAAAATAACAATGTTATTTTGTTAGGCCCCAGTTTGTAATAGATAATCTCTAAAAAGGCGAGATGTTAGAATTCAATGCATTAGCAAAAGATTAATTATATATTCTAAAAAAAACCATAGAAATAAGACCTTGCATGAGGAGAGTTCATACGTTTGAACAGGAGCTTAATCTTTTAAAAGAACAAGTGTTTTGCTTTCCTGTTAGGAAAGGTTAGGTCTTGAATTCATTTAAATGTAGCAAATTACATTTCTGTTGATGTTTGGAAATGCACTTTCAACAAAACTCCCCATCAAACCTGTGACCTCATAAAAACCGTGCACCCTCATTTGTCACTGACCGCATTAAGTTTGGAAGGCAAGCTTTCGTTTTTGGTTAGCAAATTCAACTAAATGTCTAACTATATAAACTACATGTTTTTACATTGTTTCTTCATATATTAAAGAGGCAAGGCTTACCATAGTACATCCTCTGCGCTCTCTTAGTAACCCTCACAAGCTATTTTTGTGATTAACATTGTGATATTCCAGCTCCTTGTTAAGCAAATCTCACGTGAGTGTTTGTACCGTCATTTGTTGGCTTGGATTAGGATTTATGTCACAACATGACTACTAGCAGGCTGTGGGAAAGTGCCTAATGGTTTAATTCAGTTAGTAAATAGCCACCAGAGACTTTAAGTCTTTCCCCACAATATACCAACATGAATTTCTATTCCTATAAAAAACAGTTTGTGGTTTGGTTTGGTGTGCATAGCATATATACTGAAGGCATGACCCTCTGCTTCATAACAGAACTTAGTGTCACATACTGTTAGTTATATCTTGGGCCTCCACCCATTTATGAACTGCATGAGCTTCTTTACCTGAAGTTTACTTAGCTTGAAGTCCTCTGACAAAATCTCCTCGGTGAGCTGCAGGAGTAAATTCCCATCAATCTTCTCCGACACAAAAAGAGAAACAATGTCTTCCGGAAGGCCAATGAATCTTAGAGATTTGGACACCTCTTCAATCGAAAGGCCGGCCAGACTGGACGGGGGCTGCCATTGTGCGGTAGGGGGCCGGGATGGACAGTTGGGAGTTAATGAGTCCTTGGTGCCCTGCTCATGTAGAGTAAGTGAGCAATCGGAGGTTTCCTGCTCGCTGTCACAGACGGCGTCGTACGGTAAATCTGCGCTCCTCTGCGTGGTGTTGGACTTAGCTGTTCTCGGGGGTAAACTGGGGCAAGAGAGGCTCTGCTTGGTGTTAGATTGTTCTATTGGCTTGTTCCGGTACATTGCAGAGTTGTAACTTGAAGATTTGGTGCAGAACTGATTCAGGGAAGCTTTCGGCGACCTAAAGTCCTCACTGCCTCGTGCGCGCTCTCCGTCATCAAAGTCAACCAGGCTGGTCGTACAGGTTTTTGAGGATCTTTTCCTGGGGTAACTGTAGTAACTACGGCAGCTGGCTGGTAGAAATTCCTCCATGCTGTGCGATTGTCCTCCACTAAAATGATTTGGCCAAGACAACCTGGAGGACATCCCCTCCGAAGGCAGGCTACCTCTGGGCAACGAAGCGTTCGGCTCAGTGCTGTCGGATCTCACCCAGTTACAGGAGTAGCACACTTGTGGGTCCGCCTCCCCCTGCTCAGATGCTCCACTACTGATGAAAAAAGCAGCAAATTAATGTATGATATAGGAGGGACCTAAAATATACACGAGTTGACCATGTATAAAATTTCAACTAAAAACATGATATTTTACATCTGTTACAGGGTAAAGAAAAGAATGTGGGCTAAAGACACATTTAAAAAAATATATTTTAAAAGGATCTTGGTGGACTTCAAGGTGAAGTCGAATAAAATAAGTGAAAACAGTACTAAATTGTTTTCCAGAAATATGAAATGCCCGGTGTTTTTATTCCTATTTTTAATTTGGGTGTAGTGGATGTCAAATTCTTACATGCTGTGGAGACCTGAGGAGTAGTAGGAGAGCGTCGGACTTGGAGGCCGGGTCTCTTGCTGTCGTGGTTTGGACAAGACAACAGAGGGCATCTGTTTTAAACTTCTTGGAGGAATCGGTGGGGCATTCAAAAGACGGCATTCCTCTTTCACCTAGAAAGGAAATTAACTGACTTTCAAACTGAATACACAAACACAATTTTTTTTCTGTAAACCTGAAAGGGGACTGACACCTGTTATAAACACCAATTATAACCTCATGAAATCCACATTAAACGAGAAAATGGAAGAAAAGCAGGCTGCACCTATTCCAACTGAGCAAGTGAACCATCTGTAGAGTGGAAAATTACTAGCGCACAAAACCAGAATGGCGCTTGATTTTTTTAAATATATTCTTTGAATGAGTTCTTTATTTAAAAAATATCTGTTTTTATAGGTGCAATGTAATCTAATACACAAGTTGTCTCGGATTCCAATTCGAACAAAGGAGCTACTGTTGGTTACCGTCTCAAACCACAGCAATGCTGGGAATCACTGAATCGGTCTAATGGGTTTCAACCTTAAACAGGGTAGAGTTTACTTACAGCTTCAGACTTGGGTGGAACCGGTGGTGGAGTAAGAGACACATCTAAACTGGGTGTTGCACCCATAGGACAAGTCACTTGGTAAGACAGCGGGGCTGTTGTACCACAAACATTGTTGGTGCCTCGAGTTCCTTCGCCTGCAGAAGGTTTTGGGATCTGACCCCTGAGATGATCCAACCACAGCTCCTCGTAGGGAACGTCTGACCTGTTTTGGGAGGGCTGTTGGCTCGGCCCGTCCATCAGTTCCGGGGAAAAGCGTTCATTTTCTCCCGAGTCTGAAGGCATGCTGTCAGAGGGAAGAAGAGCCCAATCCCCGCACAGTGTCATACAGCCCTGCAAGTTGACCTCACTGTTAGCGTGCAGGTTGCTGCCGTACACGCATACAGACAGTCGGTGCAAGGACTGCGTGAGCTCATCCCGGGCGTAGGTTAAAGAGCTGGGAATCTGCATGTGGTTGAGACAACCGCTGGAGCTGCTGCTGCCGCCACTGCAGCTGCCGTTCCCGTGGCCTTTCTTCGGGCTCTTCCCGTCGTCGTTCCAGTCGGTCCGCACGTCGCGGACGGCGCGAGAATAGTCGTCTATGTCAAACTGCTCCTGGCAAAAGGAGAACCAGCGGTGCACCATGGTGTCGAGCCACAACTCTCCTTGCAGCAGTTCTTCTGGAATAATAACTCTGGGCATTGCCACGTGAAAGGGAAAATGGATGGGGATTATTTTGTTGCTTCGGAGAACGCAGCACACAATCACAGTCTTCGTCTGAATGTTGACCAATTTGTAGCGATGACCCTCCCGGATGAGGTGGAGGTCATGCTGGTTGCGGGGTGGACTGCTGGGTACTGTGACATTGACAGGGAGGCGGGTTTTCTCCACGATGTTCCTGATGATGTGCTCGCCGTCCTGCATCTGAAGCTCCAGTGGGCTGCAGGAGCTGAACCGGCCTTTGCACTGGAAAGGCAGGCTGATGCTCTCGTTGGTGCGATGGTTCATGCAGATCAAGCAGGGCATCTTGCCTCGACCAATCTTGCTGATGGAGTTCAGCTTGCCAAACTTCTTAAAGATGGTGTTGAACCTAGACTTTTCTTTGGATGTCTTGGCGTACAGGATCTCAGCCTGGCCCATTAATGTCAGTTCATCACCGGTGCTTAGTGTTATGTTGTAAACTTCAGTATCTTCATTGCATTCCCCTGAAGCCATCTGTGAAAAGACAAGTACTGAAGAAATGAAGGTGAGCTAACCCCAAGCCTTTTTAATGAGGAAGACATAATCATTATGTTACCCCACTAAAAAATGCATAAATAAAACAAATAAGTTTAATTATGCATGGTGTAGGCACCTTAAAAGCGCATCAAATGTCAGCGTATCAAATGTAAATGATGTTAATTTGAAGTCTGAGTATATTACTAGTATAATTAGTCCAAAAATATCCAAATTTGTATTAACAATACAGAACCAATGATAATAATCCCTACAACAAATTTGATTTACCTTAACATTGAAAATGATTTCTTCCATGACGTATACCCTTTCAGGGAATGCTTTGGCCACCTCCTCCACGCTGTTGAAGTACTGCACAGGCTCCTTGACATCTCTGTCCTGCTCCAGTAGCTTAAACTGACCTGAAGCAGGAAAAGACAAATCAATGCCACTCACGGGATCAAGCGGAGATTCTGATTTTCAGTGCAAGTATCAATAAAAACATGAGGGGTAAACATTGTGCCATTATAATACACTCCTTCAAAATGTGTTTCACATTTTACAGGGCTGCAGGGCAGAGATCAAATACCACAAGCATTATTAGAGGAGCCCCCCAGACTCAAACCCCATGTTGTCAGCTGAAGTGTTGGAAGACAACGTCAAGAGCATTGAGCATCCTTGCAGGTAGCCCACCTTCATAGTGTACTGGTATCTCTATTTTGGGCCCGATGACATAATGACCCTCTTCCAGACTGTGAGCAGTAATAGTCGTCCACTGACGACAGGAATGAATTAAGAGGTAGTCGTTGTCTCTGAGCCCTTCAACCAACTGGCCTGGAGGAATAAAAGCAACAGGGAGAACACACCCTTTAAATAAATATTGAAACACAAAGTATTGCAAGACAAAACATCAAATCGCTAAATAAAAAACTGTCAGATGTACTCAATGGCCCATTTGCACAATTAGAATCTGAACTTTCATAAAACGTAACTGTAATGGAACATGTTCTGTCATTATACCTTAAAATTGCGAAATGGTTGGTAAAATGATGGTATATAAAGCATGCTGTTGTCAGATACTGGTGGTCTAGGTATTATTGATGTTGTAAAACAGTATATAATTGTATGAATTGGCCGTATTAGTGTGGGTGATTGCTGAAAAAATATCCCACAAAATAAAGCCAGGATCCTGGGGAATGTCATATTTACTTTTCCTTTCTTTAATACCAGTAGTGAGCCTCACAGGCTGCTCATGGAAAATGGCAAATGCATCAATGTGACAGAAACGCACAAAATATACATCGTTGATAATGTATCAACCTTGAGTTATCAATTAAGTTGGCTGCTACAAATGTGACGTATGTCTGATTATTTTTTAGAGGGGAATCACAAGTGCCTTTGAAGTTAAACTAGTTTCACAACAATCAGCCTTTAGTTCCCTTAATTCGATGTCCCTGACTTGAAATGCTATTAACAGTGGTTGGTTTTATTGTGACTTTACTGGCTACAGAGTGAACGAAGTGAGGTAACATGGAATGACACTGAGCAAACAGGATTATTTGGCGAGATTCCCACGACAGATATAAGTGTGGAAATACAGTGACGCAACCTTAATCGTTAAAAAGGTCAATCTTTTAAGTTAATGACAAATTTCGTTGGATATTAATAGTATACACTGACAAAATCAGCTGCTAAAAAAGTTGGTTGAGTTAACGTTAATGTACCTTAGCTGCTAAGTAGCACTGCAGCAGAAATAAAATAAAACTTTGAAGAAAGCAAGATACTAACCGTTATCCAACTTGGCAATTTGAGGCAACCTATAACTACTGACCAGTTGATCTAATGGTAAAGACGTGGTGCTCCATGTAACTTCTTTTAAATTGTTGTACAACATTGTTCCAAGGTCCATTTTGCTAGCTTGCATTAGCCAGCTGTGGAGCTAGCTGGTAATGTGTAAACACGGTCACAAAGGGCTACGCGGAGCTAGCCCAACTGTACGTCCACGCGCCATCTACACATTAATGTTTGGCGCGTTGCTTATAAATTGTCGCAGATTTCTCTTTACGTTTTCCTTCGTATCATTAAGGTCCGTGGTCTCATTATGTAGCAGAGACGTGTTTTTTTTTTAGCTCGCAACGACTGCATCAGGGCAACTGGTCCAACGTTAACCTGAAGAATAACGGAAATCCGGTTTTGTTCTTTTAAAATAAAAGCATAATTTACATCGGGAAGGTTAATAGAGGTAATACGGACAACACAAAACACGTCTTCTGTTAACTTTACCAAAAGTTTTACAGCCACGTTGCCCCCGTATAATTAATGAGTAAACTATATTCAGATTTGCATACCTCTAACTGTGTACTAATAAAGACACTCATATATGTATGTATGTGTGCGTGTGTGTGTGTGTGTGTGTGTGTGTGTGTGTGTGTGTGTGTGTGTGTGTGTGTGTGTGTGTGTGTGTATTTATCAAAGTTATTGCTAGTTAAATCCCAGAAAACAGCTATTTGCCCTTCAAATCTGGTGGCGCAGGTGCAAACACACCAACTATGACGCTTTCATCACACTTCCTGAACTAGCTGGTACACATCACAAGAACTTCCTTAATTTGGTCCACATCGCAGTGTACTTCAAACCAGCAACATGTCCTTTGTGGACACTTTGCGCCAGTGGGACAATGCTGTAACTTGCGTTGATAAACAGGATTTCACAGAGGCTCTCCGGATATTTCTGGCCATCCGGGAACCAAACTCCAAAATCTATTTTGACATTGGCTGCCTCCATCTTCTTAACCAAGACCTGGATGCTGCTGAAAAGGTATGTCTGACATGTTGGCCAAACAATTATCAAGTTGTTGTTGTTTTTTTTAAACTTTTTTACAAGTTTTGATGCAGCTGATAAACCTGAAACACATTTACAATCTGGAAGTACGAGTCACTGAGAAAGAAGAAGTGTCGTTTACCATTTCTCTTTTCTTCGAGAGGAAGTTACTGTGTTTTGTTATGTTTCACAGGCGTTTGATTGCAGCATAAGCAAGGATGAACATTTGGCTGTTGCCTTCTTTCAAAGAGGAATGACTTTTTACAGGAAGCAGAGGCAAGTCATCTATAGTTTAAAGAACCTAGTATGTTCAACATTTAACTTTCAGGCACTACTCTTATTCTTTTAAATTCTAGTTTAAAAAAAATATAAATATATATATAATCCACGGTTCATTGCACAAAATAAATTACCTGGAATTTTTGTTTTCAAAGGTATGAGGAGAGTTTAGCTGATTTTCAGCAAGCTTTCAAAGCTCTAAGAGGCAACCAACTGATCGATTACAAAGCACTGGGTCTCAGATACAAACTTTTTGCATGTGATGTAAGTATTCAAAAGCATCCAATCCCTTGCAAATGTTCTTGTGAAGCATCATTATTATGTATGGTACACATTAGACTATTCCTCTTTTATCCGGTCTACAACTATCAAACAGTTGATTGACATACACTACATTTGTTTTTTTTAATCTGCCCCCATGGCCAATTTTAATGTTAAAAACCAATGTTTCAAAATCTATTTGAGTCTGTTTTTGGTTGACATTGTTGCCATTCGTCAAAGTACAGTTTTACACACCTTCGCGCCTGAATAACGGACGGTTTGAAGATTATTGAATTAAAACACTGACGGGCATCTAACACAATATCAATGTTTCCCTCCACAGGTTCTCCTCAATGTGGCTCTGTGTGAGGCTCAGCTGGGTGACTGGGAAAAAGCCCACGAAAACCTTGTGAAGGCTCTTGGCTACAAGACTGATACCAAGCTCAATATTATCGACAGAGCTCTGGATTCTGCACTGGTCAGTTGACATACAACAAAGAATAATAATAAAACAGTATAACAAGAGCTTGGGATTTCAGCTACCGAGATATTTTGTTCAGTTATTCAATTTATCTAAATGTAAGCACATTCATGACAAAGAATGATATGCAATCAGCTGTCGGGTGGGTTAATTCGGGTAAAAGCAAACTCCTCAGAAACAAAATCAGGATATTTAAAGAATCTTTGCTTCACATTCTCATGCCAGTGAGTTTAATAACAGCAGCCTTGTATCATCCAGTTAATTCGCAAATTCAATTCAATTTATTCGATTTTGTATAGCCCAAAATCGCAAATTACAAATTTGCCTCAGAGGGCTTTACAGTCTGCACACATGCGACATCCTCCGTCCCAAGACCTTCGTTTGACAAATGACATTCATTTGCAAATAAATTTACATCACCTACATTCGCATTGCTCACATTGATGCGCTCTTCAGACTTTCCTATTTCAGAAAATACTTATATTATCTCTGTTGAATTTTCACAAACAGAAACAGAGACTTTTCAAACCAGTCGAGTTCCCATCGAAAGTGCTATTCAAACCGAATAGGCACTATGTTGCTGAGCTGGAGAAGAAGGACTACCTTGGCAAAGCAACGGTAATACTGCAATATTTAGTTTGTACAACATTATGCACATTGAATGCAATACCAGCTGCAATAAACACCACTTGAGTTCAGCTCGTCTTATTCACTGGCACGTATGTCACTTGAAACAATAACTCTTTTGCAAAGATAACCTACATTTCTTGTGTGCCATCCTCAGGTTGTTGCCTCGGTTGTTCCTCAGGATGCCTTCTCTGGATTTGCCCCCCTACAACCACAGGTGAACGAAAACAAAGACTGTAAAATCATTTGGTTACTATTAGTGTATTATACAACAGTGTGTCCAGCTCTACTGACGCTGTGTTTCTGTTTACGACTGACAGGTTGAAGAAAGTCCAACTTCTCCGAAAGAGCGCGAGGTCCTGAGGTACAACAGTCCTCTTGAAGAGCTAAAAACTCAATGCTCTGAGACAGGGCCGGCCCAAGGCATAAGCGAACTAAGCGGCTGCTTGGGGACCCCTGGCCAGGCGTCCGCTTAGTTCGCTTATGCTGCAAGCAGCCCTAGTTTTGTATTATAACCTCACTGTATTCGTTTATAATTTTCGCTATAGCAGTATAGCGTGACATTTGTGCCAATAATCTGCTAGCACAGGTGACTGTGCGTGGTGGGACGGGGCCCCCAAATAAAATTCTGCTTAGGGCCCCCAAGAGGCTCGGGCCGGCACTGCTCTGAGAGAACACATGTTTGAAATATGTTAATTCATTTTTAGATTCAACGATATTACTTGTTTACAATTGCTCGATTTCAACATTGTTGCAGGGGGGGAAAAATGATTGCAAATGACTGCATTAGGTGGTGAAAGTTTTTGATAGATGAATTGTGCAAAATGAAAAAAATGTGCTTTTAATGTGGAGAACAAATAAAGTAACACAAATCAGCAAATATATGAAATGTTATGCTTTGATAAGAGTAACATGTTCAATCATTGTGTAGATCTGTATCGTATATAGCCCTCATGACTAGTGTGCCAGCACGATTTCATGTCTTCTCAGGGCTTTGGAAGGAGAACCCCACACTGTTCTGTACGAGTTTGTTCCTGAGACCAGCGACGAGCTGGCTGTGGCGCCAGGCAACATTGTGTTTGTACTGCAGAAGGGTGCCGACAACTGGGCGTCCGTGGTCTTCAACGAAAGAGTATGGCCACTTTGCGCAATGTCTCTCTTAGGACGACCAGTCTGCATTAATCACGGGACTTTGTTAATTATTATTATCATGTCAATTACAGAGGGGACTTGTTCCTTACAATTACCTTGAACGTTTGGAGATCTCCTTGGCTTCCAAACAGAATGAGGTGAGAAATGTTTCGTACAACACTTTTTAGTGTTTTAAAGCAGTGTGGTCTCTGGTAGTCAGGCGGTTCGCTCTGTGACTTAAACATTATCAGTAGACCTTCTCTAAGCATACTCGGCAGTTAACTATGATAGCAACGAGTGCAAGTGTGGTGTTAGTGTTCTGTAGATGTGTAGTATGGAATTACATCTTTATCTATTTTCTTCTTTGAATGGCATTATTTGGATGGTATCGATCAGAGGCAGGGAAGATCTCAGCCTCCGAGTAAAGAACCACCCACCAGACCTGAGAGGAAAAAAGGTAAACTCATCCCACCCATGGATTTAACTATAGTAACCATGGGCATCATTCTCTCATTGGTGCTGAACATACCCTCAACCAACTCGTCTCTGTATTTAAGGTCTCCCTCCTAGTGGTAAGGCCAGTGAAGACACCAAACATAAGGTATGCCGAATGAAATATTTGAAATGTCCAGACCTGCCAACGAGTAGATACACCTGTAAACCAAAGGATTTGACAACATGGGAAGTATTAAGAGGGTTTTTGTGGATTAAATACTATCGATGTGCTCTCTCATTAATGACAGGATGAACAGTCTGACAACAACTTGTGTATTGTCAAAGTCTGCTTCACATTCAACTTTGCTGTATCAGTACCACCTGGATGTACCTATGAAATACTGGTTGAGAAAATCAGTAAAAAACTCAATCTGCCGTCTACTTCAATCACTTTGAGGTAAGGTGCCCATATAAAAAAAAAACATAAAAGAAAATCCCCCCTATTTCATTGAGAAATGTCTTTACTGAATAGATAAATCTTTTTCACTTTTAATTTCTAGTTTAACCTCTGAGGCAACGGAACAGAGTATAATCACTCCAAGCACAGAAATGGAAAGTGTGTGGCGTCGTGCCACTGATCTTCGCATCACAGTTGTGGTGCAACGCCAAAGATGTAAGTGTGTTGCAACCTGGCCTCATGATGCTTCTGAAAAGTAGATTTTGTTCCTTTTCATTATAATATATGAATTTATCATGAGTACTTTGTGTTATATTGTACAATAATATGCCATTTTTTATTTATTCTGGGTTATAAAGTTATAACATGTATTACGGACAGTGCAAATCTACATTTTGTTTTTTGCTTATGTTACAAAACACTCAATGGTTATTCATGTGGAATTTGTGTTTTCAGCAAACTGATGCAAATCCAAAAAGTGAGATTCACTTTGTGGCACTTCATTCCTATGAGTCGTCAAACCTAGAGGATCTCAACTTTCATCAAGGCGATACAGTCACATTCCTCTCTAGAGGTGAGACTCCTGTTTTTTGCCATATAGATGCTAAATATTTAACAAATACTGTTTGATTAATTTCTCATTTTTCTTTAGTTAACGAGGACTGGCTGGAAGGGGAATTCAATGGTAACACTGGTATTTTTCCTGCATCCTTTGTGGAAGAACTTCCTGCCAATGGCAAGACAATGAAATAGATGCATGTAAACATATACTAGAGCCAGTAAGACATTCAAATGGACAAAGCTGAAGAGGTTAGGATACCCCTACCAAAACAATTTAATAAACAACTACATCTGATTAATCACTTGTATTGTTCCTTAGTGCAAACTTTGAACGTTTTCACCATGAGTACATCTGGACATGTGTAGCAAGTTGTCATTATAGGTTACAATTTATGATTCAGTAATGAAATACAGAAAAGAAAAAAAATATTTTTAAACTTCCAGTAATTAAAAACAATATACATTTCATGCCTGCAGATATGACTAGATAATCAGTTATAGCCTTGTGGCTCTCTGATAAATGTCAGGGAGACGTTCCTTCCTCTTCATAGGCAATAGCTATTCCTCTCCTGCCCTCTACTGCCTTCACCACAGGCGTCTCTCCCAACTTCTTCTCTAAGCCACGCCAGCTTCGTTCAGACAGAAAAGACGCTGAAAAAAGAAAACTTAACATGTTTGTTTCATTCGAAAATGATTGTATGTGTGAAGCATTCTACAATAAACATAGATGTATGGAATTCATTTGAACAGTGTCTTATGTGCAGCACAACTTTGAGAGTCTCATACCAGCCGAGTTTGTGTTGGCAACAGTCAGCGCCTGGTTCCTGAGGACCACGGAGGAGCCGAATGAAGACTCCTCAGGCTCAGTGCTCAACAGATTCTTGCTTCGCAAAACTCCCGTGATTAAAGACACGTCAGTCTCATCTTCATCCTCCTGCCGATCGGCCAGAGGAACATGGCTTTGTCCACCTGGTCAAAGACATAGAAAGAGTTCATTTGATGTTGAAAAATACTTCTACGGCCTTCAGTACAGTGCATGCATCTGACCTGGCAGGAGATGTCGAAAGTCTGTGACGTATTCCTCTGACCACTCCCTCTTCTTGTTGCAGGCTACCTCCTATCTCAAATGGCGTTACTACAGGTTTGTAGAAGTCACTCGAGTCCAGCAGGGAGTTCTCGGGACACGCAATTAACACAAAAATGTCAATTTCAAGAAAATTTGCTAGTTTAGGCACGTTCAGCTTCCCCATGGCAAACACATAGCTCTTCTTGCCAGCTCCTCGGATTGTCTCCTTCAACTGCTGGATGATGCGGAGGTAGTCGGCCACTCCGAGGGTGCCAACTAGGATGCCAATCACATTAGCATCTTTGGCCCTTTCTATGGCGTAATAGCGCTTCATCAGAGAACGGTTGATACTCACCGACTCTGTCCTAGCTGTCATTTTAATGGGGTCAAAGGAACAAAATGAGCAACGATTCCATGTCATCATGAAGTTTGTCAGCGTCGCTCCCTCTTGGCCTACGTAGAACATTCTGTAATCAGTGATGCTCAAACCTCCTTTCAAGGAGAACCGCCTTCCAAACTGATAAACAACCTGGCTGTCGTCTTGCTCTGACAAACTGGTGTCGTCATGTTGTCCTTTAGTCCGACTGTGACTGTAACAATGCTCTCCTTCCACCACTAATTCTGAAATGATAACGTTTGGATAATCTGGCAACAGGAGGGTCAGAAGATCATCTGAAAGATAAAGAAAGGTATTTAGTTAGTCTTGTACCTTCACTCAAGTTGTGGTCAATATGCCTTAATTGGAATGATTTTCTTTGAGGGACAATGATTACACATCATGATTTGTAAGACGACTGGGTAGAAATTACATTAAGAACTACTCAATATAAATGTGTCCACATCGAGTAAGTAGAACAGCTTACTTATAGCATGGACGTAGTTGACATCATAGAGGATGACAACGTGACTCTGGGTGTCCGGGTGGAGGTCTCTGAAGGCAGTGGCGCACTTCTCCAGATCCAACGTCCTCCGCTCAAAGACGTACATCAGTGGCAGCCTCTTCGACGGGCTGAGGCAAGCGCTGCCGTAGTGCACGATGCAGTTGGCTCCGACGTGTTCTGCAGCCACCTCGTCCACACAGCAACTTCACATAAAATGGTAAAGAAAATGCTGTTTTTTATCAGATACTTCAGTTTAGGAACAACTGGCCACTACACCATGCAGGCAATACATCAACCAAAGACTTTTCACAGCTAAACCGGGTGAGTTACCTGCCGTAGGATGTATCTCCCAAAATGAACGGCTTGGCATTACTGCTCCTCTCAATCTCTGCTGCTACTGCAACAGAATCCACTAGCAGCTCATCTGGAAACTGCAGCGCAACCTGTGCACATAATCCATTTTAAAACATGTGGCATTCCTGCAGGAGATTGGCCTTTAGCTGTTGAACCCTTATGAACAAGTATTTACCTTTTTTTAAACAAAAATACAGACCAGCGTTAAAACGTAGTTACGCGAGTAAAAGTAAAAAGTCCTCACCTTTTCAAATTGATGCTCATTGATGAAGTCGCAAGTCTTTCTGATCTGATACAACTCTTCAAGTTCCCCCACAGGAGTGTTCGTCTTCACCGTCACGTCCACCACGCGCTGAATCACGTTTTCCGAGCTGCTGCTGAACGCGTCGGTCATCGTGGGATCGGATACATGGGGCCTGTAACGTAAACAAAAAGCCACCATGCATCGTGTCAGTGGCAGACGAAGTAGCCGAGCAGTTTAAACGGACATAATATTAACGGAAGCTGTAATGGTTTTCTCTGCCGGTGAAAATAACGTTAACCCCTGAACAGAAACAGAAACGTAACGATTATGTTTGACGTTGCTCAAGCCAGTCGTACTTGTAATATTGATGAATGACATTTTTTGAGAATGGCTCGATAAAATAATTTTGTTGAAAACTGCTTTACGAAATTGTCAAGAAGTTGTGTCTTCTCTCTCAAGGAACAACACAAATCATACCAAATGTAACACATGCCATCCATTTACTTGACGTTAATTTGGGTTTGCCTGCTAGCTTAGCCGCTAACTTACGTTAACTGGTCTTTGTTTAAAATGAGTCGCCTCAATCACTTTAACAACTCACCTTTAATACACAGACATGTAAACTTAATATATTTGGGGTAGTTGCTGGCAGATAGACGCTTATTTGACAGCGACACACGTGTGATGCCTTAGTAAGGTCCAAATACAAATACTTCCGGTTCAAGTATTTTTCAAAATAAGAGCCAGAATTCACAACACAAAATGATCAAATATTAATTACGATTATGATCAAAATATCAGTGTGTTTACATAGCCCTTTCAGAAGGTGTAATTTTCAGTTCCCAACAACAGCACTATTAAATATATCTCTACACAAAATGATCAAAGGAGACACTTAATTTGTTGGCAAAAGGTTTATATTTATTAACAATTGAATCATAATAACGAATTACATTAATCCTATTACATATTTCTGAGACCCTGAAGTCTAATCCATAGATAGAAATATATATATATATATATATATATATATATATATATATATATATATATATATCCATAAATATTTGTGGTAATATAGCTAAAGTGGTTGTGAGTCACTGAAACCCATTTTCTTCTGATCGTCCCTGTACAGCTTGATATCTAGATACAAACGAAACACACTTTTCAAATGTAACTTCAGTTTCAAAAATTTTTTTTTCGAGGTAATAAAATACAATTGTGGACTTCCTTAATATTTTAAATATATTTGTCATATACATTCTGGTAGTCCCAAAATAACCATGGTACAGTTATCCGATGTATGCAAACCCTCTGACAAAAAACTCATTTGGTCTCCAATTATAGTTAGATTCAGCAAATTTGTTTAAAATCCTAAATCATAGTCCTGTTTACATCCAAATACGATAGAAACCCAACACCACCGTGAGACAGGTGAAGACTGAACCTAAAAGAGAAAGAACGCATAGGTCATCGCCATTCTTCTATTTGATTAAGGAACTCATAGTAACATGGTTATAATAATATAAAGGCCGTTTCTTCCCCCTTACAATAAAGACTCTGAACAGTTGAATTATTAGACATCCCACTTAATGCTACGTAATGCTATCTCTGATTCCACATAACAATACAGTGTCCTACCTGCAAGGTATTTTATAGTGTCCAGCTTATGAGATTCCAACATAGTTTTCAAACCAGCCACTTCGGTGTCAATTTTCAGGTTGGTCTGACTTAAATGACGATCTTGGTCTGCTGTCTGTAAAAAAAAAAAAAGAACATTACAGATGAGACGGAAACTTTAAAGATCAGACCAAAGATCTAGCAGGTATTATACGTGACATTGCAAAAGCTTTAAAGTATACTACGTTTTGCACATCAGTGTATTGTATAAACACGTTTATCCAAAATAACACTTATCATAACAGTCTTACCAAATTGTACATGATGTATAGATAAGGAGGGAATAGTGCAGATATACAAACCATTTCCAGAATTTCAGCTCGCGTTTCCAGAAGCATCTTATCATGCCCTACTTTCTGAAAATTTTGTAAACAGTGAAGAGAAAAAGAAAGTTGAAAAATACCCTCCATGGATGTCCAACTGATCATTTGATTAAACACTTACTAATTCTTTTGCACGACTTTTCTCCATATTCATGTCCATGATAGTGTCAGATCGAACTTTATTCATGACATCCTGCAAGGTGGCATTGGAGAGACAAAGTAAAGTCATATCTAAATGAAATTAAAATAAAATCAATCTTACTATATTCCAACCTGGATAGAAAGTGATTTGAGTGAATCAGAATAACAACTTACAATCAGTGTGACCTTCATCTGAGATAGCTGGATCTTGAGTTTCTGGAATAAAAAAGGTAGATATCGAACATTATTCGCAAAAGAGAATAACATACATACAAAGATAGTGCAGTACACATAGTGATTAATGCAAAAGTAACTTACATTCCTTTATTAGCACGAGTAATTTTATTTATTCAAATTCTTGTTATTGTGCTTAATATTTTTTTTTAATTCAGATTATCAATTTGACCATTCAATTGTCCATCTTGAATATATTCTATACTCCGGGACAGTGTAACAATTACCTTTGGGAAAAGGCTTAAGTCAGCTGATATATACCCACTTACCTCATTCTCTGCCAGTAAGGTAGTGAACTCGCTCTTCTCAAGGATTACCATGTCCTTCTTCACCGATGCCATTTGAGACATCAAGCGCTGCAACATGATCTCCTTTAAAAAAATAAAACAATTTGTTTCTTGATTTATTTTCTATGCCTCCTCTGCCTACATTCCACACTCAATTTCACTGAGGTGGAATTACTGAATTACACTAATCTTTTCTCTTTAAGTAACAAGTAAGCTTCCTAATAATGGAAAGGGGTGGCAAACCTTACTGCATCCTAGTCAGATATTGATAATATTCAAATAAAATACTGTTTTCATCATTTCAACTATGGTTTTCTCCACAAAAGGTTCACGTTTGGAACCTCCTGGAGTGTAGTGGAGATACAAATATTAAATACAGAGATTTTTATTTTAATGCGTGAGATATTGATTCTGTATCAATAAAGTTATTTAAAAAGAAAGGGAAATGAACAAGCACATATTCAAATATTAAATGTATTTTGAGTTAATAAGCGGATTGTGGAAGATACACAAAACAGGTAAAAGAGACAAACCTCCCCTACAGTCTTACCTGCTGCACTTTGGTTACCATGTCATTATAGATGATGTTCATATTGGAGTTTGTCATTCTTGCCAGCACTTCAACCATCACCTCAGCTTGCGCAGTCGTGAAGCCTGTTCAACAAAAGTGTGTATTCATGAGGAAAGTCAAGAGCAGTTCTTTCGGACGAGCATGAGTAATATTGTGAAATGTTTTAAGGCCAAACCATTTTCCTCAAAAATCTTCACGACTGCATGGGTATCAAAAAACAGCTTCCGACTTTCAGACTTTGGTACATCAGGTTTCAGATACTGGGAGGCTTTGACAGACGTACTCAGCTCTGAAAGAAAATAGGATAACGGAAGTGACTATTCAAGAAATTAAGCATTATCCTGACAGGAAAATTGTAGAAATATTACCTTCCCCCTTCCTTTCGCGCATATTTGTTTTTATTGATGTAACTTCCTTCTTGAAATAGGCAATGATATGACAAAACACAAATGTTTTTAGGACGGATTTGATCTTTTTTTTATTTTTCTTTTATTTATAATTAAATAATGCACATGTATAATAGTTTATACATTGGTAATTGGATTTTATGGACACTCATTTATCATGGGGTACAGCCTAAGCTTCACATTAAGTGTTTCTTATAATGTGTTGAACTAATACTCACAAACACACACAAACTTAAATGCCATATATCATACGTTTTCTTTGCTTCTCTGCTACTGTTCCCATACAACAGCTTATTTAGTTTTCCCCCCTCTTTTAATAGTTCCATTTAAACAAAAATAACCATAAGGATATATGGTGAGTGAGTACAGTTTGCACCAAATTCACAAATATCAACCATTTAAACAAGAGGCACTGTGGCACATTATGCCAAGAGTGTGCAGATTCAGGCTTTGTTACTGAACAAGTGTCTTAATTGGTGCAGTCAGCCGATCCCATTGATTCGTTCATTATATCCCTGGCAGCCTTTCACAAGAGGACTTTTATTTTGACACTCAAATTAAAAAATCACCAATAAATATCATTGACTGTGAGCGAGTTTAGAGTGGAGTTAATGGACGTTAACGGTTAGATACGTTTACACGTTTGGTAAAGAGACCAAACTAATCTGGTTACCTCTTGTGCGCATCTGTATCACTGCAGAAGTATTCATAACCTTCCCTCCTGCTCGCCGCCCTCTCCAAAGCGCTTTGTCAAAGTTCCTCAAAGGTCGAATGACGAGGCATTTGTTGAGAGCTGACAAGCGCGACATGTTTGGAGAAACGGTCGTTGTCACAATGCTGCAAAATCCTTTTTGATCAAAAGCGTTTGAGTCGTAAGGGACGTTGATTTAGCCCCATGGTGGAGGCTCGTGCTAATCCAGCTGCCTGTACTTCCGTCTGTAAAAACAGCGAGCAAACCACTGCTCTCTCTCGCCGCCTTATTGAAACTTTTCACCTGATTCCGTCACCATGAAATTTACTTGACTTTCCCACTTCCGGTTGAACATTTCAAGATAAAGCTGGTGTGTGCGGGATAAACGGCTTTACTTGTATGTTTTTGCAAGGCGGTGGCAGAAGAAGTTACATTGGCTTGTAGATATTAAACTAAACACTAGTTGAAATGTGAATTGGCTCTCAATTATCCATTTATCTAGTTTTATTTAGTTTTTAACTTTTTTGCATTGTTGCACAAAGAAACAATGATATCAAATAAGTCACTAAAGTGTGTTGCATTTACATTTTTCAAGTCTGCAAAAAACTAACTTGAGCAAAAAAATAGAATGGATACTTTAATGCCGTTAAAATTCTGTACATTTCCTGTTACTGTGCATACAATTATGTGGTAAATTACCATAGGTGCTAGTCAGTAAAATGAATGGAAAACAGTGTCATATCAAAGTTCATACTTCTCCAATGCATAACTGCAACGGTTTTGCAGTAATATGAAGTAATACTGAATAAAAAAACCAACCTGTCTTTGGAAGTGAATATTCTGCTTATTGTAGTATATTAACTACAAAGCATCAGCACCTATGTCTTCTCAATGGCAACAAGGAATAAAATGTAACTTTATGCATCTTTCTGGATTTTGGTAAAGGGAGAGTACAGAACAGAGGGAAATCTAAACTCAATCATTTTTTACAATTAGGTTGGGTAAAACACGAAGAACTACTTTGTATAACAAAGACAGTTCAAAGAACAACGTTAGCTTTGGATTTACCATAATGAATGGAAAACTCAATGGAAATGCAAATTAAACTTTACTCTAGCAGATAATTTTGCTGCCGTACATACAAAAATGTATGTTTTTTTGGAGCGACTATGGAAAGAGAAAACTACTGTACTGAAGTAGTTATTTCTGTCACTGAACATTACCAATCCAAAAAATGTGATGTTTCTCATGACAAAAAGAAAACACAGATAGACAAAGTGGCGGACACCAAAACTACAGCAAACATCAATAAGAGCACAAATATTTGACTGCGCTGGCACAGAGGCCTGGGTCCAGGCTGCTCCTCGTCGACAGAGAGCAGAGCCAGGGAGGCGCTGTCGGTGCTGCTGAGCGGGTCTGCGTGCTGTGGCCCATGGGGCTCCACCATCCAGCGCATCACGTTCACCTTCATCTCCATGTCGTCGATCATGCGGTCAATTTGGCTGATCTCCCGCTCCATGGTGCTGCGCTCCTGGCTCTCCAGCCCAGCAGGAAGGGTTGGACTCTGGGTCTGGTTCAGGTCTGTCAGACTGAGTGCCCTAGCCACCACCTCACTGCCTCCACCTGCACAGGTAAAGTCAAACGGGACTGAAACATTAACGGGTTCTAATAATCCGGCAATACATATTTACCCAATGAAGGTTATAATGAAGTGCTTCCATTATTTGCTATCATTTTATAAGTGAGGGCTTCAACAGTGGTTCTCAACCTTTTTGTGTTGCCGCACTGCACTTTCTTTAGTTTTAGTTTTGTTTGTTTTTTAATCTTGAAATTGATACTCAAAAATTCAGACCAATAATAACATGCGGGCAAATCATTACAAACACAAATATCCATTTTGTTGTTGATATACATGATATTTGTCGTATTACCTCCTAAATTGGATGTAGGGCCATAATTTACCTTGGACGCCAGTTTTTACCAGTGTATCTGTGTTGGCCAGAGAGAAGATTTCTGCCACATAGAAAACTTTGCACATGTCAACATGGAGGAGCTCTAGGCTGGAGGAGAATGCCACCCAGAGGAGCTCCATCTCCTTACGATGCCTCTCAGACAGGCTCCTATTTCGGAGATGTGAGGTCAAGTGACTGCAGATTGACATGGCCAACATTTGGGCCTTTTCCCGCGTTTGTCGCAACTCATCGCGCAGCTGCAAGCTGTCTGTGCACCCGCCGACGCATGAGGCCAGCTGCCGGTAACATGCCACCACCTGTGAGGAGGAAAATAAATAACAATTTAAGCTGCCATTTGATATGAAAGCTTTGGGGCAAATAAGGAAAACCTGAAGCTGTTTGCTTGCAACCTGACCACCTCTGTATTTGGTTTTATTGTGTCCTTAATGGATATTTCAGAGAAGCGATTCCATCCCGGTATTCTAGGGCAAGAATACCTCAACTGTGAAACGCACCTTATAACACCAACGTCCAATGCGTTTGGTAGCAATTCACGTAACTGCCTGTAACATAACCACTCTGGTTTTATGATTTAAATCATATTCTAACACAAGTGTTTTATTAAGCGGCATCAGCTTCACCGTGTAGGATTAGCAAGAGGGTTTCCAATGAAAAATATTACAATTAATCTCATTATCACTGATCTATTTCTAGATAAGCCAAAACAACCTTGTGCATTCAGCACTGGGAGATGAGCGGGAACACAACACATTCGCTATATTAATACTTTTATAACTAAAATACATATCAATTGCACATCATGCAAGTATCATTGTGGAGCCATGTTTAGAATTGTCGACTACCAAATACATAAACTAAAATATAAACGTGCCAACAACAGAAACTATTATTGTAAAAACTACATGCATGCTGATAACAGATAAAATGGCAAGAATGGTTGTTGGAATAATCTAACAAAGATATTGAAACAGTCACAAAGATGTAGTGGACCAAGAAATTATTTTCAGTGAGAGTGCTTTTTTAGCCAGAGGGGATGGGGGGGGGGGATGGGGCGATGACAAATACAAATCACTTCTATAATAAATGGAATATGTCAGTATTACACCGCGGAACATCATTTCCATAAAAGGTTTAAAACATGAAGCAGCTTACCTTTATCAAAGAATCCACCAAAGCCTTTCCATCAGCCAAAGCCTGGTCTGTGCCAACTGTGCAATCATCACTTACTTTGTTATTTACAAGAGGCATGAGGATGACTTGTCCAGAGTCTCGGACTCTGCCACAGCAGGCAAGATTCTGGCCCAGCAGCCCTTCACTTTTGTGGCTGCCCCCGCTCCTCTTCTCCCCCTGAAAGATGCTTCATTCAGTGGCCAAGGGTTGAGACTGACTCAGTCCCAGAGCAGCAAGATGCCTCGCACAATTCCACTCCAACGAGTAAAATGCAATTGCAGCCACTGAACATGCTTGGTGGTTTGAAAAAAGAAAACTCAAAAGTACCAGAGTGAGAAAGTAACAAGGAAAACAAAAGGTAATAAAAACGATGCAACTACTGAGCAAGGTGCTAATCCTGTGATTGACCCCCTTGGCACTGACGCAGACCAAGACGAACAGCTAATCTCATTAACCATCACCGAGACCAGAGAGATAGAAGAGCAGCTGGCTGCCTCTGCTACAATGGCCCTTTTACTAACTGAGGGGAGGCTGCACTCTTTTACCTTGTTCACTCAACTGTGAAAGGTCACCATAGTACAGAACACACGTTTCTATTAGAATGCAGGACATGTTAGTCGTGGTTCTTGTATTGCATTGGGGGGGATGAAGGGGTCCTAGTGCTCTGCTGCAAAGATAGCCTAATAAGCAAATAGAATATTGATGCATTTAATTGTACATGGTTTCTTCATTCTGTCAGGGTCTTTTGTGGTGTACTTCTCAGAATCCAGATTATCGATGGCCTCATCAGACTAGATTAATACAAGCACCTTCAAAGCATTAATTCCCTAGTGCGATTGTTCTATTGTAGTCTGCACGAGTAATGGCGTATAGCGACCATAAGAAAGGTAACTGCATGTGTCAATCACATGACTTGCAAATACAATTTTACATTTTATTTCAGAGTAGGAATCAATACTGTAAATCACTTCACACAGCAGAATTTTCAGCAATTTAATTTGATTTAAAAATAAATTAAAAAAAAAAAAAACATTGAAAAGGCCATCACGAGAAACAGTACACCTGAAAAATAGAGTCACTTCTGGTTTCATTTACAGACATTTAAAAAAAAAAAACCTGTTTTTAGCATAACTCCTTATCGTCCAGATGCTGCTCAACTCTTCGCCGTCTTAACAGTTTTCCGTAGCTTTCGCCCAGGAGAACTCCGTGGAGAATTCACCACTTCCCTGATGTTGGCGAGGAGGCCTCTCTTGGTTTTTGGCTGCACAGGAGACTTCTGGGAGAACTTGGCAAGCGCCGTCTTAAGGGACGCAATCTCCTGGTCCTTATCAACGTTCTGCTGCATGAGGTCGTCCATAGATTGAGTCTTGTAAAAAACAGTTCAGTCAGGTCATCATGTTTGGATAGAGTCAAACAGCTGACATCTTAGAAGTACATATGTACACGTGAGTTCCACTTCATAACATCTCACCTGATCGTCACACTTCTGCTGGATCACCTCCAGAGCAGCAGATTTCTCCAGGAAGCCATCTCTGACCTGCTCAAGTGTTTGACCGAGATCAATCAGCCTCTTCTCTAGGGACAAAATTAGCTGAACCAAACAAATATAAAACTGAGCAAGTGGTCAATTAACCAGTCTGAATTTGATTTTGGAGAAAAATAATAAATTCCACCCTTGTTACCAGCTGTTTATCTTCACACATTTTCTCCATGGCACATTTTTCTTTGTACAGCCGTTTGAACCGATCTTCCCCTGTGGCGAGAAAATCAGTCAAGTGAAGTTATTGCCCTCAAAACAACTGGTGAGCTCAATAAAACAAGACAAAAGGGAAGACGCCAATAGAAATGCTTAATGGAAAATGCACTAAACTCAAAATTAGGAATAGCAGTGTCCTTCTCTTTAACCACTCTCGTGCATTCTAACCTGCTGCTTTAGTCGCTTCGGATGGCTGAGTCTGGCTCGACTGGTCCACTTTTGGAACTTCGCCCACACTACGTCCAATACCGGACTTTAAGGACTCCAACTCGGACACTTTGCGTTTCAGGGCCTACACAAAATCGGGGAGAGACTGGTGTTAAGTATTAATAAAGCCCAAACATCTGAATGCTGGATTGGTTGCTTAAAATGGGGCAGTAGCAAATTAATGTGTGGGGTAACAATGGGGTATTGATCACTGCATTATATTTCAATGGAACATGATGTTTGAAAGGGATCCGTTAACCGCCTAGTAAATAAAATACCTCCACTTTGTCCTGTTCAGCAATGAACTCGTCAAGAGGTACATAGTCATCCTCCAGATTGTTCATTGCACACTGGTAGGCATGCTCTTTAATAGCATCCTTGTACATCTCGAAAGTGTTCTCCAGCTTTTCTTGGTAGCTCTCCTTCTGCTCCTCTATCTGCCGACTAAACCAAACAAACCTCTTTTAGATTTTAAACAAAGGGTTGTGTTGGAAACATTGCTCAGTGTACAGACGCCGCATGACCAGTCTTCTCTTGCTAAATAACAACTTACATGCGGAGTTCTTCACTCTCCATGAGCTGTTGTAACATAGCATCTCCCATTTCCTTCCGAATCTCCAGTTCCTGAACCAGGTTTCTTCTTCGCTCAGCCAGGAGTTTTGTTCGCAGACTCTCAATTATATTCACAAGCTCCTAGAAGCAAGAAAATGAAACCGCAATGAGATAACTTGGTCCAAACATCAATGCTTAAACGCCAACATATTCACAATGACAGTACCAACTTATTTTAGCGTTTAAGCTCACTACAAACAAAATCAAATAGTTGAGCCATTTCCCCAAGAGTTCAAATGTGAACGTCCTAACGGCATTCGAGGTAATCCAGTCAGTGGGCTTTACCCTCCAGTGATCATGAATGTCAACATAAACCACAAATGCCTTATGAACAAAATAACCGAAGATGATTTCTGGAAGAAGGGGCTGACAAAAAAAAAAAATAATAATAATAATTTTACAGACCTCAGTTGGACTGAACCCGCCAAAGTAAAATACATGGAACAGATTCTGATATCAAAAACATAATCCATCTGAGGTACGCCATGGGGCAGCAGTTTTACATTCTGTGGCAGCAGAGACATGTTCGCCTCGTCCTCCTCGTCCAGTAGCTCATCCTCGGACAGGTAGCTCTCCAGGGCCTCGCTGTCGATCACCCCGTTCCTCACCAGAGGCTTGCCGTCACGGTCGACCAAACAGGGAGCCGGAGACCCCAGAGGCTTGGCTGGGATCACCTGCACCACCTTTAGACAGGATCAGACATGTTCCTTATATGAAAAAAAATAAAATAAAAAAAAGGTACAGCTCACTGTACCGCTTCCTCTGACACCATTAGGTACTCAAGATTGACCTGTTTGGCGACGGCAGAGAACTTCATAACATGGAGAGTTTCGTCGTAGGTGGAAGCACATTGGTTGATGTTGACAATCATTGACGCGCTTCCTTTCCCGCAGAAAACCGTCTGGAAGAGCTTGGTGAGCTTACTCTCTCTGAAAGGAATGTAGCTGCTCTTCACTCTGGTTAATGGCAGAGAAAAAAAAATGTCAGGGTTTTAACAACGGAAATATTTATAGCCGCTTCCATCAGTGATCAGACATGTATTTATAGCTGGTGACATGAAGCACTAACTGTACCGGTCGGTCTGATTGTTGCGGAGGGCGCTGATGCACTTCCCCAGAATTAGCAGGGAGTTGTTAATGTTCCCTGCCTCCTTCAGTCGCTCCCCGAAGGTCTTGGTTTTGTTGCATCGTTCTGAGCCGGCTAGGTCACACAAAGAAAACCTCAGAGGGGGAAAAAAAAAAAGTTATTTAATGCATCATAGCTCCGTTCATGGTGCTAAAGAGGGCCAAATAAGAGTTCAAATCTGGTCCAATAACTTTTAAGCAGCAAGGCTAAGAATCTATTAGCTTTCCTGATCTCGAATCCCACCACTTTGGATACATTACATTTTTAAACGACCCTGCTTTTGCATTCCCTACATGCATACCCTATTTACATAGAATTTTAGTACACATTTGCTTGTATTCTTCCTGCAGATATATCCCTATGTGGTTCAAGTCATGAGCATAGACCATCAACATACCTGTATGGAGCTATAAATAAAAAATTCAAAAATTAAATATACAAATCGAAGCATTGTTGGCATATTCATGACATCTCTGGCAGATACATACTCTGAGATCCTTTTCACCGTAGAGCCATTGATCTTCAGTAACTTCATGGTAAATATGCTGTGGCTATAAGGAGAGCAGGGTTGAGTTTTGTAAACAGAAATTGGTACCAAACACAGATTTAGTAAAAACGCTTGCCTTCTGCTTGACGACTGGTTCATCTTTGTGGCTGCCGCACTTCTGTTCTTGTTTCCAAACTGGAGCAGCTTGGAGGCGTCTGCCAGAGTCTGGACGTTAATCCACCGGAGATCTAGCATTACAAATAAAAAACTTTTTATTCAGTTTTAGCCCAGTGTGAGGACCCATGCCGCCTATTTCTACCACATCTGTAACACCCGATGCCGTCACGCTCACCTTTGACGTAAGCATTTCCAGCACCATCATCACACACTCGATGAGCAGCACGTTTCTTTGACTTTGAGCACAAGCGAGATTGAAGCAAATCATACACACACTCATTGTAGATTTCAAAGAACGCCACCCACAGGGCAAACTGGTCCCCGTCAGCTTCCCCTGGGAGGAGGAGAGGAATACAGAACATTGAACATGGAACATTGAAGGATCAAACATGATGGCAGCCTGAAGGGACACTTTGGACTAGTGTCACAGACTTAAATCACTTCCTCATTTGAGTTTGTGCTGGCTCAAACTTTAAAATACATGTGCTGTGTGTAGAATTGGAGGGGAATACCGCTGGACAAGGGTGAGGAAAGGAAACAGCTGGGGGGAGACAAGGACCCTAAACCACCACTGGTTCTGACAGAGTCAAGCTCCTAGACCGGAGCAAAGAAAGAGGATTATGGTCTCATCACCGTTTTTAAATCTTTACAATTATTCTGGTAGAGCCTGAGGAAATATTGAACTTGGCGAGAACTCACATCTTTGACTGAAGCAAAAATGGCAGCTTGAGCACTTCTCTCCTGCTTGACCTGGTCAGGATCCAGACACTGAGCGTCGTTCCTGAGGTACGGCTTCAGGTCCATCCCCTCGTACTGACGGCCTCCGATGTACTGAAAGGTGGCGTCCAGCACTCGAGGAAGAATGCCCGGGTCTTTTGGAGTTCCTAAAAACATTTGACATATTTAAGACGAGGGGAACAACTGCCGAATGATCTTTCAGGAGCTGTCGAGTCGTCTTTACCTTGGATTGTGTAGGTTTTCCCTGCGTTAGTTACACCATAGCTGAATATCAGTGCATTCTTCCCATCCAAGAAATCAGACATTTGGCTTTTGACGGTGTCCTCAAAAAGCTTGGACTGGGTCATCTCCTCTCCAAAAATCTAACAGCCAACAGAAGGATGCTTGATCTAGAACAGCCCTTAACCACAATCTAGTTCAGGCAGATACATGAACAGTACTAAAATGTGGAAAAATAAACCTGCGAGAAGGAGAACTTGTGGAGTGACGTGCCAATGCCCTTCTCACTGCTCTTCAAGGTGGCAGAGCCCTTTGGGGCCTTCAGGGTCACCGTCTGGTTGTTTTCAATCACTACACAACCCTGAGGAAACAACAGGAGTTCATACGGATGCATCAAAAGGCTGCGTGAGCCGTGTTGGCGAATATGCAGAGGACTACAGTAGAGATCCCTCTCCATCACCAAAAAAAACCCATAAGTGTCACAATTTCTAGCAATTGAGCAGTTATCTCCCAACTCAACCATATCCACATAAAAAAATGGAAAACGCCTGAAAAACAAATATCAGTTATAAATTTACCCATTATATAATTTGTATGCATTCGAATGAAGACAGGGATACTCAAGAGTGTATTGCACCAAAGTCAATAACTCTGGGGAGGACCATAAACCAAATTACAATATTTTAGAAATGGGGGGAAGCAGACAAATATAAAGAATCTGCAGCACTTTCACAAATAATAAAGTAGGATATATAAATAAAAATAACGATTATTAGCTAGTTATGTAGCACTAGATTTTTCTCTTTTTAACTGCTACACTGTACCTGATCCTCCTGGGCAGCGAGCTCCTCTTTAAAGAAGGGCCGGACTCTGAGGTAGACTTTCATGGTCTGCTGCTCAGCGTCACCCGGCAGTGCAGTCTACAAAACAGACAGAGAGACAATCAGACTGCAGAGCAAACCTCAGTGCAGACAGGCAGTCATAGGGTTTATTTCAGTCCCGGCCGAGGAACAGGTATCATTGATCAGTGAGGCCAAAAACTCAGGTGTGCAAAGAGACAGAGAATTGAATATTAAATAGTTTGATCAAACAAAGAAGGGGGGGGCTAATACATCACCTGCTGGGATGAAGTGCTGACACGGGGAGCCATACAAGTCAAGTCCATGTCAACAGGCTGCATGTCAGTGATGTCTTCCTCCATCGAATTAACTGGACTCATCTTGAGACAGCGAAACAAGTCAGTTAAAGAATTAGTTCACCACACGTGTCCGACACAGGAGTGATGGATGGAGACCCAGCTTCCCTGACTCCTTGGATGACAACTCACAACAGGTTCTGGGCTTGAGAGTGACTTGTTTTACCAACATGTAAGTCTGATGGCGTTCGCCCGCTGAGAACCCAGGAGGAGCTTGTGATTAGTCTGAATTGAAAGCAGGTGGGAAGTCAAGAAAATCTTCAGAAAGGACCAACCAGCTCAGAGCTTTATTGTGTGTTTACCAGGTGGAGTCAGCAGAGATCAGCCAGTGTCAAATTATTGTCTGAGCATCCGTCTTCTAGTATGTGAAGATAAGATGCGTTAGCTTTTCATTTATAAATAATACTAAGACTTGTTTACCATCAACCACTGAGATCGGTTTGTAAATTGTGACATTTTGTGAAAGGGGGATTTAATTAAGGAATTGAATTTCTAAGCAGCCAAACATTGTTTAATGGCTTTATTTTTCATGGAGGAAATTTAAAAATGATCACAATAGGCAAAGCAAATGTCTGTATAATGGAATGAAATTGAGTGCTTTATATTGACTGGATAAATGGTGGCATTAAAAAAATGCAAATTAACATTTACTTCCTGGATTTACATTACGTTTGCCTGGTTCAACATATTTAACAGGGTTTTTGCAGCTCATAAATTACGTTATCTTCTGCACACACGCCAATACTTCTGGAATATAAAGCTTGGTGCTGCAGAAAATTGTCACTCAGACAAGAAAGCACTTTTTTTATGTAATTCTGTACATTCAAAGTCCATCTAAAAATAATTTACTTCAGACCATGCAATATTTTAAATTACTGCACATAATGCTCCTATTGTCATAATCCACCTTTATATGGTTGCAAGAGCTCAACAGAACTAGAACTCCAGCTATAAAAAGTTGACATATTTTATATTCTTTCCCTTTGCTCCAGTTATCCTTTTAATAATTTGTAGGACAGACTACTTTTACTTCAGGGTTATATCACAAGTAATTGCATTTTCTGGTTGGTAGTACATTAAATTTAGCTGACATTTAGCCTAAGCGCCTTAAATCGCATTTTAAAAAAAATAGCTCCATGTTCCACACTTTCCTTTTATTTAATCCAGATTTTTACATGGTAAATATGTTTGCTTCAGAAAAAGACCACACAAACCCACCACATCAGTTTCCTTAACTTCTTTATTGCATTATCATTTACGCATCTGCGATGGTAACCTCAACCTCTACACCTGGTTCGATGCTGATGGAGGTGATCTGCTTGACAATTTCAGATGGGCTGTGCAGATCAATCAGGCGCTTGTGGATCCTCATCTGGAAACGATCCCAGGTTTTAGATCCTTCACCACAAGGAGTTTTCCTGGTTGTGATGCGCAGAGTCTGGAAAAGGCAGCAAATGAATGTTTAGCTTGACAAAACCATGAATCCATACCAAGCATTACAAGTGTTTTTCTGTTCCCCGCAGACAGAACAGCCAGTAAATTTTCTAAAATTTAACCTAGCTCATGAACTTCAGTACCTTGGTTGGCATCCGGACGGGTCCTTTCACCTTCAGGTTCTTCTCCTTGGCCCCTCGGATCAAGTCTGCGCAGACTGACGAACAGACCAGACTTTAAGGACCCCAAGCATCCAAACAATCGATTCACGGTACTTTGAAAATCCATGGCTCAGAATAGCGTATATCCAATCCTCAGTGTTAATCAGATGGAAATTTATCCTCATTGTTTGGATTTTATTCTAGTCACAACAAGAACCACGTGGAGTTCAGTTACCTTTTTCCAGAGACTTGACATTGCGGCTGGTGAGGGTGATGCGAATGCGGTGAATGGCGACCTCGGTATCCACAGGTGCCTTGCCAGAGTCCTTAAAAGCCTGCAGGAATGAAAACAAGTCAACTATATGCTGGGCTTGAACATTAGTTCTATTAACAGAAATTTGTGTTAAGACAGCAAACGTTTTGGATTACGGCTATACTTCTCATCTAGTGTTACAAATATATTTACGAGAAACGCAAGTATTAGGATATCAACATAATTTCATTATATATTAAACTTAATCAGAAGACGCCGACACTGGTGTTGAAAAATAAAAAATCAATCATTTTGAACTGAAAGGTATTGCTTCCGTGAACATTATAACGAGTAAATTTACTTAACACAGAAACGCTTATGGTGGAGTTAGATTTTAAGTAACGTTAACAATGGGAGCAAGACTTTATTTTACACTCCAACAAAAGCTTTGAGTACAGAATAAGGGCCGAAAGTCCGAATTAATAAGCAATAAGCGTAAACTAAAATGTTTATAATTTTACCAAGATGGCAATTCTTCAAGACTCCAGTTTGTGAATGATTTCTGGCGGGACGTGTCATTCACGCGACACGAGCTATCGGGGCTAGGGTTAGCCAGCACACGCCAGACAGCTTCGACGTTAAACTTAAATATTGAACTACAAAACCACAACAGAACGAACCTCATATCAGTAGGCATTGTATACAAGTGCTACATACCATTTTGATTACCCCTGACCGACTTATTCGAGAGAAATTCGAGCGAACAGCGGTGAGCCAGGAACAGTTGCTACCAGCGTGGTTGGCTGCTCAGAAAAAAAGAGCGAGCGAACGCCCGTTTCCTGCGTAAGTAATGTTCATCCGGGTCTCTGACACTTCTTCTTTGGTGTTCACGTGCACATAATAGAGCGACATGTAGCGGCCACACAACATACTTAAACACTTGAAAAGGTAAATTGCCCTCTTTCTAACCATCTAAAATATCACAACGTAGTGTTATTGCGGAGATGTATTCAAATGACGCATATCAAATGGAATAGTAGTTCATATGGTTTTATTATTTCATATAAGATGTTGATTTTATGTCGTACATGTACGATAATTTATACCACATCTGTTACATCACATCTAATAAAAAATTACAATGGTTATGCGTAAAGGTTGCCCCAATATATGACCATGAGGAGAAGTAAAGTGTAAACTCCACACTTGGTATTCGCTCCATCATATTGTGCTGTCAAAGTGGACGGGTGGACACTTTAACCATGACATCCGGCAACTATTTAGAAATAAATAAAAGAAATATATTATTATAAGGGATAAACGGGAACTAACTCTTTAAAAAAAACCTTTTCATTATTTAAATGATAGTGTGAGTTGTGTGAGTATGCGACAACCACCTCGATTGGCACCTCGACCACCACTAATTTTCTTTTGAAAGATGAAAGCGGAAGTCATGATAGCTCCTGAGCTTTCTGAACAAGTAACGGAACCGGTCAGTTGCCAAAAAGTTGTTTTGTCGAAATCCGTCAGGATTCTAGGAATGTGATTGGATGGTAAAGATGATTCTATTGTTGTAGTGTTTCAGAAGAAGTATACAAGTTAATGCCTTTGGGAAAACACGTTTTATTTCTCTGTGCGTCATGATTCCCGACCTCGGGCCGAGTGACAGTCAAAAAGCCGCAGCGTTTACCCCGTTATTACCGTCGATGCAACTTCACTGGAGGCGGAACGCCACTTTTAACTGAGGCGAGATGAATTACGGCGTCCCGGCCAACTCGCTGTTACTTTTCCGCGCCTGCGATGAGGGGGACTACGAAACCGCCCGGGGGATCCTGGAGCCCGGCGCCCCGAAAGACTCCGGGCGGCAGAGCAGGCTGCGGTCAGAGGCGGGGTCGGAGTGTACCGCCGCGGTCCCGCTGTCTCTGGTGCCGGTGGACTCCACGGACGAGGAGGGCAACACCGCCTTACAGTTCGCCTCGGCCAGCGGGCACGAGAACCTGGTCCGGTTTCTGTTACGGAAGGGCACGTCGGTGGATAGCCGCAACAACTACGGCTGGACCCCGCTGATGCAAGCTGCGAGGTGGGGCTGCGCTCCATTAGTGCAAATCCGGCAGTTCTATATTCAACAATGTATTTACTTGAAAAAAGAAAAGAGAGAATAATTGCTGTTGTCGTGGCTCCTTTTTTTCTTTTTTACTGGCGGTGAACATTGTATATTTTATTACAAACTTGTATTCATGGAGCAATAGTATTTCAGTTCTAATATTCGATCTGTTAATGAAATCCGATTCATGCTTTCATTATAACGTAGTTAAGTAGGTATTTCATGTTACTACTTATTCAAACATGATGGTGAAATCATTCAGTTAAGTCTCTGATGTCAAACTGAAATGCATTCTTCATGTCTTTATTTTTAATCATAAACTATAATGTCATCATAGTGCTTTATTAAGTGCACAATCAAGGCATGTCCTGAAGATGCTGCAGGAAAGAGGAGGGAAAGCCTCCTTTTGACATGGAGCCAGACAAGCTTTATCTAAAATAATCCATAATTCTCACAAAAACATATAGTAACACTGGTTTTAATGCCACCGTCACATGTTTTTGCTTCCAATATGGTAGACGACACAGCCGGCGAGGGGTCGGTTTTAACACACAGTGCATGTTGGTGTGCAAATCTCCCACAAGCTCAGGTCCTTTCACCCTAAAATACAAATTACATGCTTAGGATCAGCTTTGGGTGATTTTCACAATGTAACTCAATTAAGGCGTGTGATAGGAGGACCATGACCTCTCATCAAACCGATTCAGCTCACAGAAAAGCACCAACGTGCACGTTGAACATGTTTGGTGAACTTCATCTTGGGGGATATGGATCCGCTACGTCACTATCTCGTTCGTTGTCTCCCAAGGTTTGGTCACCTGACCGTTGCCCACATCCTGTTGGAGAACGGGGCCGAGATCAATGGGCGCAACAGGCTGGGTGCGAGTGTTCTCACCATGGCGGCCCGAGGGGGACACACTCATGTAGTGAAGCTGCTCCTGGAGAGCGGCGCCTACGCCGATGACTACGATCACCTGGCTGTGGCTGCGGAGGCGGTCTCAAACGGCAACAACAACAACAACAGCTGCAGGTATTGCCCGTTTTCCTGACAGGCATTTAACATGAACTCGTTTCAGTTTACCTTTTGAATAACAATTGCAGTCTTGGAACTGGGGTTTTCAATATGTTACAGCAAAAGCCCTCCTTTTTTCCACAGCGCGGCTGGTTTTGCTGGAGGCGAAGGCTGTCTTGGAGGCGGCGGTAGAGAATTCATGGACATCACAGCCCTGATGGTGGCGTCTCAACACGGCCACGAGTCCTCGGTGCGTCTGCTGCTGGAGTGGGGCTCTGATGTCAACTTTTCCCAGAAGACCACTGGCTGGGGGCCGCTGATGATAGCCACCCTCAGTGGAAAGGTGGGTTCGGTCAATTGCTGGGTGGAATGGGAAAAGAAGAGGATAAGACAGTACGTGCACTTTGGTTGCCTTTTGGGTTTGACCTTCAATAGCGTGTGCCACTCGAGATGCAGCTACTCAATGTATACATGTGATTTTGTTGAAGAAACAGTCGCAGCACTTATGCACATGAAGCTGTAACTGGTAGGAAGTGGTCTCCGGTCTGAGGGAATGAAGTTGTCTTCTTGCTTCGAAGGTGGCTGTGGCTCAGCAGCTGGTGGAGCGTGGAGCTGACCCGGACCGGGTTAATGTTCTGTCTAAGACGGCCTTTGAACTAGCCATGCAGCTTAAACAGAGAGACATCAAGGCCTACCTGGACTCCATCACCACCATCCGACCCCAGACCGGTGAGGCTAACAGTTTGCACTTCCCTCCACAATAAACATCATCATTGTATTAACGGTGAGAACGATGAAAGTAGGTAAAACCTTAAGCAAAAAAAGAGGCAGATTTGTGACGCAGATTCATGTTTTGTCATGTTTTTTCTTACATTTATCCCTTTCCACAAATATTTAATTGTATTGTTTTGCGAGACTGTGTGGAGTTCTTTTTTTTTTCTTTGTTCTATTTGGGTGTTTTTCGAGGTGTCACTTCCCTATTGACAGAGATGACTTTTGTGTGTGGTGGTCTCTTAAACTGCAATTGACACGGACGTGAAAGTGAAACCCACAGTGGTGTCTCTCTGCGTCTTTGATGTCTGAGAGCTCTTTTTCTGCACGGAACATTTCATGTAACCTCAACTTCTGAAATCAAGCCAAACCCCCAACCAGATCTCCCTTGAGGCTAAATTGTTTGACACTATGGCTGAAACTAACAATTATTTTAATTATCGATTATTCAGATAATTTTTCTTAAAAAAGCATTCATTTCTAACCCTATATTCAAAAAGAACAAAAATAAAATCTTCAAGTTGCTTCTTGAACCTCCCGAGCTGTTAATTAATACGAATTAAAACTAACACAAAAAACATACACGTGTATGCTCTACATCTGTTGGCCGTCGGCTGGTTATTTTGTTGCGTTTATCCGCCACACCTTGAAGACCGGTTTGCGATATATTCTCTAACATGGAACCGGTCTGCTCTACACTACTCTCGACTTTATCGATTTGTTGTTGAAGCCCTATTTGATACTATCAAAGATACATTTAGCTCCTGTATGAATCCATAAGCAGGTACATGCCATGTAGCCATTGGCTGGGCTGAAATGCAAGTCTATTGTAAAAGAATATCACTTTGACAAATTTTCTTAATCAGTCCGTCTGAGCTTTTTTGATGTTCCAGTTTCAGCAGTATTTTTTTACTTAGCGGTTTTCTTGTTGTTGAAGTTCACTTTTCTCTGCGTAAGTTAGTGGTGAATTCACCACCACTAAGTATTTATTTACATTAACCTCCCCGCGGCCTGACCAGGTATACTTGGCGGGTTACCAAGTGAGAACCCTCTCCTGTCCTCAGCAGTGCTCTTCTCTCCACAGACGATGAAAAGCGAAGACCAGACGTGTTCAGTGCACTCAAGTTAGGTGAGTTAAATCGAATACTTTAAAGCTGCAGCGAAACTAAACTACATTGTTCCATTAAAAGCCAACCAAGAATACATACGTGTGTTATTCTGAATATTTATGTTCTCTCAGGAAACTCCCAGCTCGTCAAGGAGATCTTGGAGGAAGATCCCACTCAGGTGAATTCGTCCAATCAGGAGGGAGCGTCACCTCTCATGATAGCGGCGGTGAGCGGTCAGCTGGAAGTGGTGCAGCTGATGGTCGAGAAGAAGGCCGACATTGACAAGCAAGACGGCGTCCACGGGTGGACCGCTCTGATGCAGGCCACCTATCATGGGTAAGGAGGACATGCTGTCGTGTTGCGCAATGGGGGATGTTGTGGTGAATGCTGACGCATCTTTGGTCTCCCTCCTTCTTTCAGTAATAAAGACATTGTCAAGTACCTGCTGAGTCAGGGGGCTGATGTCAACCTTCGAGCTAAGAATGGATACACAGCATTTGATTTGGTGATGTTGCTGAACGACCCGGGTACCTGCACTATAATCACTTTGTCTCATCGCCCTTTGGGAAAATGTGCTTGGATTAAACAAAAAAGTCCTCCAATAAACTGTAATAAATAGCAGGAATACAATGGGGTTTCCCCCATTGGTGTAAATAGCAACATCCTCTTGATAGCTTAATTTAACTTTGACCTAGGTTAGATGGTAGAAGGACTCAACGTGAGGATAAACTATTCAGAAATGAAATCCTTTAGACATTAAATTGCAACGGTCGATATTATACACTGAAAATCAATTTCCAACTAATTTTGGGTTCCATGCAAAAGAATTCACTGGTGTTAGCGTCTCAACATCTACTTTTACAAAAGTCATAGAAGACTCAAGGTTCACTTATTCAATTTCACCGACATCTCATGGTCTTCCAGGTCACAGATGAATAAGTGTTCTACAATAGAAATTGATTATCTTTGGTTTTGGGACTGTTAGTCAGAGTAACTTGACCTTGTTTTAATAAGTGACATGTTTTGGTCAGTTATCATAAATGCTTCAGTGTTTGTTATGAGAGATTTCTGCTAACATAATTCCTTCTTCAAAAAGGAAATCTTTTTTAAACGGACGTCTAGTGGACAGCAGCACTCAACACAGTACACGCGAGGGAGTTTACACAAGGCTGGTTAATCGTTTCACTCTGTGAATCCCTATTTATTTTCCATGTGTCGACTCTGGACTTTCACAGACACTGAGTTGGTGCGTCTGTTGGCATCGGTGTGTATGCAAGTAGACAAGGACAAGTCCAAGCACCGAGCCTTGCTGACTCGCTCTAAAAGCCGACAGTCCCTCAACAACGTCCCGGTTCCACCCGACGACAAGGGAGGCCTTAAGGTGGAGGAGAAGCCAGTGAACTTGAATATTCTGTTATTAAGCCATATGATGTTGCATTGTATTACTTCTTCTTACTTTATTTTGTGACTGGATATCGTACCTTTTTAAAGAAATCCCTTCCATTGCATGTTTGATCCGTGCTCCAGTCTTGGTGGAGCCGGATGTCCAATCGGTTCAGACGGCTGAAGTTGACTCACACCCTGAGACACGGCCTCTCGTCCAACCGCTTGGCGCCGTTTCCAGACGATGCTGACACGTCATTGGATGCCACAATGAAGGCGAACATGAAGCCGCCCGCCGTGTCCAATGGAGCGCTGGCTCCTGCCGTGGGGGGGAATGACGTCAGCACAGCCTGGGCAGGCAAGAGCAACGATGCCGGTGAGATACAGCTGTATCACCGATCTTCCTTTAGTCAGTAGTCGCGGTAGAATTTTAGATTAAAGCGGAACCTCCCTTTTTTGCGCATTCAAAATACCAAAAGTAAAAAATATGAATAATGATGAAATCCTGTATTTGATGCATTAATGTGTTCATTGCTGGCGGCTGATTTAAAGTACTTTGTGGTGGCTAGTGCGGTATCTTGTGAATTCCTACCAGAAAGGAATCAATGAAAAAAAGATACCGCATATATTGTGTATTAATAATCTGAATCTGTAGATTAAGCACAAGCCAAAGCTGCTAAATAAAGTGAAGTAAAACGTATAATATTATATAAAAGCATAGAATAGAAAATTGTACTTAAGAGCCTTAGTAAATGTACTTAGTCACCTTCCACCACGTACTTTGCGTAACGTATATTTTGATCCTTGAGTTTAGAAAGATGTGATTTAGGGAATGTGTCAATGTGCCTTATGTTCCTTTTCAGGGCTTTGCAGGCCAAACACGGAAAAAGAGGACTTCCTTATAACCACAATGGTAGGAATGCTCGATTTAATGTAAACTGAGCTTCTTTGTTCATTCAGCAGTATTGTGCTGGCAGAGAATCGCCTCATAGGACATCAGAAATCTATTACCACACTGAAACAACATGTTTTCATATTCTGCCCTGTATATTTTTTTGTAGTGTTTGTTTTTGGAATCATATTTTGTCGTAAAGTTTTGGGTTTAGCCCTGTTTAACTCTTCCTATAAGAGTTGTGTCCATATTTGTTGTTCATTTTGTTCGCACAAGCGTTATCCTTTGTATTCCCATGTTTTCTAGCTCCGAAGTGGTGCGCCCTTGACCCGGCTGCCCAATGACAAGCTCAAAGCGGTTATTCCTCCCTTTCTTCCTCCATCCAACTTTGAACCGTGGAACTCTGACCGCTCGCGTCTCCTTGGGGAGGGAAAGTGCGAAGCGCCCCGCCTGCCCATGCCGCCCCAGAGGAAGCTGAACAGCAGTGGAAACTCAGATATTGTGAGTGTTTGTGTGTGAAATGTGCTGTGCTGTTAAAGGCATTTTTATCCGTTCATCATCCCTAAGTCTTTTGCAATTTTTCTCCTTTAAATGCCAGACGTCTATCAGTCGCGTGGTTAGCAGGTCCATTAAGTTTCCCAGCATCCCCAAGGGGCCCTCCTCCTCCTCACCGTCAAACTCTGGTCACTACCACTCCCCCCACTCCTCGGGAGGCTCCAATGGAGTGGCAGGGATCAACCGGGACTCTCACAACCGCTCAGGTTCACGCAGATGCAGACAGAACAAAAGCAAACGCTCGCACACTGGGCGACATTAAGCGACCGCATTCACACGCTCTTGCATCTTTCTCCCACCAGGGGGCAGCGCAGACAGCGTTCTTTCCCAGATCGCCGCCCAAAGGAAGAGGGCGGCTGGCCTGATGGATGCCAAGGCCCAGGCTCCAGAGAAACAGCCCAGCCAGACACAAAGTCAACCATCAGTGGCGCCATCGCCACAAGGCCTGCCGCTGCCGGACATCAACCTGCCCGAGATCCACGCCCACCCCAGCCTGGTGGCTCCCGACATCCACTCGAGAAGGGTCCGTGTATTTTGCTTTTATTTCTGTTGTTGCTGTGTAAGATAGCCAGTCATGTGAGTGAACTGCTGCTGCTGTCCACCCCTTGTTCTGTTTGCAGAAGATGGAGTTGAAGAAGAGGCCGCAGTCCGGGAATTCTTCCACATCCAAGAGCACGTCTCCCACTCTGACGCCGTCTCCTTCGGCGACGCCCAAGCCCCCCACTGGGCCAGGAGACTCGCTGTCCTCGGCCTCTTCCCATCCTCGCTCCAAGAGCAGCGGGGGCTCCAGCAGTGGGACCATAACTGATGAAGGTGATCCCACAAAGGATCTTTCTATAAATTGAAACCCCTTTTCCATATGCCACAACGTTCACAACCTTATATTCAGCTTTTAGATCAATTCTGTAAATGTTTGAGAGAAAGATGGAAAGCAACAGTGATAGATGAGTAAAATGAGTGACTGTATTCATTATTAATTCATATTAAACCATCAAAACCATGGCTTGCCATAGAAATAATTAACACATCATATGAACTAAATCGACTTGTAAGAACTGCGGGCGTGAGTTTGCGATATTTCATCGCTCCTCCTTACATCGTCATTGAGTTGTGTCTCTTTTCAGATGAGCTGTCTGGTATATTGAAGAAACTGTCCCTCGAGAAGTACCATCCAATATTTGAGGAACAGGAGGTATTCAATCGTCAAAAGAGTTTCAAAACATCTTCCTGCACATATGCATTGTCTGTCTTTTCCTATTTTCCTGGCGTTTTTCATTTGTTTGGCATCACATGTCCATAACTGGATCACTGTGTGTCGTAAAAGAAGGTCATGGACTACACGGAGTTCTGAACTCATTAACAAACCAATTGTATATGTTTAATTTAATATAATGTTTTATTCAGTGTTTCTCCTCCCTCTTCTAGGTGGACATGGAGGCTTTCCTGACTCTAACAGACGGAGACCTGAGGGAGCTCGGCATTAAGACGGACGGACCCAGACAGCAGATCTTAGCTGCCATATCAGAGCTCAATGCTGGAAAGGTGCATTTGATTGAACATATATATGCATGTATACATATTAAACATCTCTAAGGAGCCTCTGCTTCCAGTGGTGTGTTTCCAGGGATCTCTAGAGCATTAGGTGATATTTGTTTAAACTTCTAGTTTTTCAGTTCAGTGAGAGGCAGAATTCCTTTGAGCATAGATGGAAATTGCTATGAGGAGCTGCTTACATGTGGTACCGGAAGGAAAAGATATGTGAAATAATAGCGAGAGCGTCATCTTTGCCTGAAAATATATATATATATATATATAATATATATAAAAAAAATGTTAATGGCCGTTGTTGGCTGTCATCAGGGCCGAGAGAGGCAGATCCTTCAAGAGACCATCCATAACTTCCAGTCGTCCTTTGGTAGCAGCGCGAGTAACCAAAGACAACCAGGTGAACCACGCTGTGAGTGTGCAAAAAAGGCTGCTGGGAACTTGGAATTTGGCGTGCTATTAACGCAAAGAGAACATCGTAACTCACAATCTACTTCTCTCTCGCTCTCTTCCCCCCACCTTACTTCATCAGCACCAACAGGTTGGATGAGACACCAGGTTCGTACCCCCAACAAAAGATAACCCAGCAGCCCTGACGTCCACCAGGAAGTGCCCCAAAGGTACTCTAGATAAGAGTCCAGATGCCAGTGACTCGAGTCATAAGGAGTCCCAGACTACTACTGACCTACCTGTGTGCCAGAGGATGCTGGAGCCACAAAGAGCAAATAAACCCTGGGAACCCGCCTTTGCAGAACCCTTCACAAGCAAACAGCGTTAAAGTGGATCCTAAAGGAGGCGAGCTGGGACAGTGCTTGCTCAGTCCAGCGCCCTGACGCTGACAGTCGAAACATGTGATGGGTGGCAAATGCCGATTTTGGTTTTTGCGACAGTGACAAGGTTTTCACATTCTGCTGCTAATGCAGCGCAGAGGGTTCTCAAAGAGGGGAATATCAAATGCAGAGCAGAGGGAGCGTAAGCTGCGAGAGACACTGCTAATTTATCCAAACAAATGTGAAGGATACAGCATATGTATTGTATAAATGCTAAGGTAAGTCAGGAGAAAAGAAGATACAATAATAGTAACACACTATATAACAATAAAATGCAATAAAACAGGTCTAATTGACAATTCAAGTACTGATGAGAAAAGAAGATGGAGAGCATTTTCCAATTATACACACAGATCCTTTTTAGTCAAGACTGTGTGTTGTCATGAATAAATATACATTGTAATGATGCAATAACTTGTTTTGTCTCGGCTCTTAATGGACTTGAGATGTGAAAGCATTGGCAAAATGAATTTGGAGCATTCTTTAAGCGACCTAAAAGCAGATGCACAGTTTTCCTTGGATCTGCTCTACTATTTTGCATCTGTACGCTTCCTAAACGTTAGGTACTTTAGATCCATGTCTTTAATCCAAAGGATGTATTTAAATCCAAGATGACACACTTATATCATATCCTATCATAAACAGGCCGTTTGTAGGATTCTGGGTAATGAATCCAACACATGAAAAGTTGAATTAATCAAGTATTCAATGTGTAGTATGTGGAGAGAAAAGGAAAAAAACAGTAAACTTCCACATATGCATAAGATTAGATGCCAATAAAGCTGATTCTGATGTTGAATGTGAATAAAAGTCCCTCTGCTGAGCACGCTTCAGCTTCTGCAGTTTTACCTGGTCTGGTATCAAGAGTAGTTTACAGTGGCTGATCTTAGCCAATGCTGAGTGAGTTCCCTGTGTAACTGACAATACTTAGGCAGTTTGCCAACTTGTTGTCCCTTTTCTACGTACAACTAGGATCACTGCATTTTAGCATTTGCCACAGTAACTTTCATTTTATAGCTCGCAATAAAATCTGCGCACGTAGCTGTAAAGCTCAGGAGCTCCAAATAAGTACACATGTTTAGCTCTATTTAAATTGATTATGCTGTCAAATCAGGGTTGGCGGTAAATATGCACTAAACTTAATGAACACATTCCTTGGTGTGTGCTTCAATTGACTACATTCACCATGAACACTGATTGGACCTCTTAGAATGAACACTAACATCCCAATGCAGTAACAACAATGAGTTCATCTTAATTTTCCTCTAATGAAATACATCAGTCAGTCGTCGTCTATACGTTTATCCTTAGAGAGTCGCGTGTGGGCTGGAGTCCATCCCGGCTAAAAACGGCGAGAGACAGGGAACACCCTGGACTGGTTGCCGGTCAATAGCACCTCCGACACAGACCACCACTTAACATCCATGAGCAATTTAAAGTCCCCAATTAACCTAATCCCCAGAGCACGTCTTTAGACTGTGGGAGGAAGCCGGAGTACCCGGAGAGAACCCACACAGACCCAGGCACAACATGCCGACTCCACACAGAAAGGCCACTTTAATGAAAAGCATCACTCAGTGTGGGACAGCGTTCCTCTCCGGGGAAGTTGCAGATGGGTTGTTCTGATGTACAGTCAAACGTGAGCTGTACCAAACTGCGGGAGAGGAAAATCCATTTGGAATACATTAACATTGCTGTGGCGTGTGGGCAGCAAATGGATTGACTCATTCAATTTCCTCCCAATTAATTATATTTGAATAAGGTTTTGATTTGATCGAATGACATTTAATAACGTTGTTTGTAACTGGCAGTATGGCAGTCCTGCCGCAGCGCGAAGGGCAACAACGGGTTGTTGGTGTGTTTGTTTGGCGAGGTAGAATACTGACTAAGAGAGATGATTTCTGAGATTACAAATCCTCAGGAAGGATAAAGTGTGGTTTCTTTCTTTTCTTTTTAAGTGCCAGTTTTCTGATCTTTGTTCCCTGAGCCTCCCCATGGCAGTACACACTGTACCCCTCAACAGAGCCACTGAGGGCAGCCTCACACAAAACTAAAAACCTGCGTGGTTAGTAGGGCGTATTATACTGCGGAACAAGCACATGAAAACTAATTTGTCAAATCAGTCAAATGCCAAGGGACATCTGACAAAATGAATTTTACAGTTAGTTGAATTAGTTAGTTGTTAGTTGAATTAAGTTAGTTGCTTTAGATCATGTACCTGAAAGAACAGCCATTTCATCTGTTTCTAAAAGTACAACAAATGAATACGGTTTATTGAAGTCAATCATTTTCACCACAGTGATTGATTTTCCTCGTTAACGAGAAAACTGATGTCACTTATTTAAAGAAATAGCAGTATTTTGGATGAAGTGCTAAATGAGCGCTGTTGGGGCTGCGCTCCCTCAGGAGAATACAATAAATGACTTGCTCTCTTCCAGCAGTGACACATTTTGCCCAAGTTGCATAAAGAATATACATATACAGTTTATATAAGCTACTTTCCTGTCTGCGTTTTGGGGGGCGTCTCTAAAGGCTCGGCTCCCATTGCTATGAAATTCACTTTGTGGCCATTGGCCTGCGGCTGTACAAGCCAGTGTACAGGCGGTACATCACCTAGGGCAATTGCTTTAATACACTCAGTGTGTGTGTGTGTGTGTGTGTGTGTGTGTGTGTGTGTGTGTGTGTGTGTGTGTGTGTGTGTGTGTCCGGTTATGGCTGGTCCCTCAGACTGTGATTTACTGGGGAACATGATTTTGGTGGATTGAGGCCTCTGGAGCTAAACATGGTTAATCAAAGTGAAAGTGCATCCAACAAGCAGCATACACAGCTATCCCAGGCGTTGTGTATTGTTTGTCCAAACAAGCAGTTAGTGGCTGATTTCACGTTTGCATTCCACCGTCAACATTCATCCTTGCAAACCCACTCGGTGGATTTCCCAGCATTCTCGGTGTTACAAAACGCTCTGTCAACGTGCCCCTCTTTCTTTTTCGGTACACCTTTGTGCTCACTGATAAAAAAAATAAATAAATAAAAACTCCCTGCTTACGACCCTTGTTTTCACCGCAAAATGAACTTTGCAGAATCCAAATCCAAATGTCAACAAAAGATTATCCCCAGAGAGTCCCGTAACACAGTTTTACCCTCTCCAAACCGATTGAAACATCTCGTGGCGCGCGGACCGGCGGACACGTGACGGCAGAGCCCGGTTTTGAAGTGGTCTTTACAGCTTTTAGGCTCCACTGGGTGCTCTCGTCTCGCCGTGTGTCACCAGCAGGACATTTAAATGCTTTTAAATGACCAAAAATTGAACTCCATAATCTTTGATGTTTCCGGAAGCTCAAATGGAGTGAAGCTAATCACTAATTGATCAGAAAAAGACTCCATGGAGTATATTTTTGCTGACTATTCATCCTTGTGCGACACACATTTAGGGTTTTTTTTAATTACATTTTTATCCAGTGTAAATATATACAGTATACTACTGAAGAGGAGCATCAAAGCTTTTTTATTTGAAGGCCCAAAGGGTGGTAAGAGGGTTTTTTGTTGCTTGTTTTGCGTCTAAAAGTGTGCACACAATGGTGCTCTTTTGAAGCTCTTACAATACTCAGCAGGTCTTAGACTTCCTAGTCGATGTGTCAGCATTTGCATTTCCATGTTTTGCAAAAGCCATATTTTGTCAAATAATATTCAGCATCCCAGGCCTTTCAGGTCAATTGTCTAATTGTTATCCTGGATTTCAGTTTGATAGTGTTCAAAGCCGATTTCACGCCTCCCCTCAAAAAGCCTTTTACCTTTCAAATGTGGTGGTGAACGCGCGTGTGATTGTTTGGTCCAGCATTACTGAACGGATTCAAAGAGGTGAAACAGCACTCATGTGATTGCATGATGAAATACACACGCGTGTGCATGTGTACGCAGATAACTGCACAGCTAGGGTCAGGACATGCGTTGAGTTTGATGTAACATGACCTCTTAAGCTGGTGATGTCCATCAACAATTATCTGCTGTCATGGATTAAACCCTGCTTGCACAAATCCTGAAAACATTGCTGCTTTGCAGCAGCAGTTGCCGGACTATGAACTAGCCCCTGTGTTCAGCTCAGCGTAATCTACGGCAGAGATCGTAACGTTTGTTGAAAGAAATCAACAAAAGAAATCAAATTCCACCGAAAAATATTCCCACTCATTTAAATTGTTAGCCGTGGGCTTTGTGTTGATTAATTTTTTTTTGTCGTCTTTTTAATATCGATCTTGCCATCAATTATGAATGACCATTAGAATCAGACCTGTCATGTCACAGCTCTGCACGTCTCGGGAAATTCTGCGGTGATGCTAATGCAGACTTCCTAATCAATGAAAGATACACTATTGCAGCTGGCAGATGGCTTGCGGTAAGTCCTACTCCTCAAGCCCCGGCTCTGTAGTCATTTTTTTAAATGTGTATTAAACCACACACACACACACACACACACACACACACACCTGCTCTAAGCACACATCATGCACTTGTCGCACGCACACACTGTCGCGTGCAAAGGCCTGTTTGGCAGCGTTAGCTGAGCTTTAAGTCTCAGCTAATCTGGAAGGCAGCTTGGATAGTGTTGTCAGTGGATTTGTATTGATACTAAAGCTTCCTGTAGCTTTAATGACAGCCACTGAGAGTGTTAATAGGACCTTAGCACCGCTCCAGATCCCCAGCTACACCTGTCACAACCAATAAAACGTCACCCGTGGTGGATGACTCGATTTGTTGCCATGATGTTTTTTAAATGTATATATCTCTCGCCACGTGACTTTAGTCTCCATAATTAAATTAAATTATTTATTTTTTTTTTGAACAGCCAAGCGTTGTATTTTCCCAATGTGCACTAGATAAAAAAGGTTGGATATGATCTGAAATAAATGTAAAATTAAGTTGGAACTTTGACTAGAAAATTACTATTTATTTGATTTTTTAAAGCAACCCTTATTGTCAGTATTATATAATCATATAATAGCCACCTTTTATTATATTTGTAATTAAATCATCTCTTTGGGCAACCAGGCAAAGAAGAAACATATTTGAACAATAAACCTGCATCACGCAGCTCTGAAGGGCCTTTTCTATCCTATAGAAGCGTGTGTCATCATATGTGTCACAATACCACCACAGGGATTCTCCTCTAAGCTGTCATCTTTATTTAAAGGCAAGAGTAAAAAGCTTGCATGATTTACTCCACATAAATTCACAATAAGCAATGTGTTCTCCAGTCGACAGATAGTTGTGTATGACTTTGTACACTAGAGTGCTGCGCAGTAGACTGCACTATGCCTCTTTTTGTGTCAGTGACAAGACATGACATACAGTGGCATACTTTATTTCGTTAACATTTTGAAATAGAAAAATATAAAAAATAATCAACATTTAAAAATCAAAGGATAGAAATAGTTCACCAACAATTATGACAATTACTCAAAATTAGATCACATTTTTACCCTCTAACGTCCACCTGAATTTACATCAATGCATTCTTTACTTACATGCCGCTCATATTCAGTGTAGTCATGTGAACACGGGGAAAAGGAATCCTGCCAGGACCTTTATCTAGGATACAGCATTTACAGTTTTTCTCAATTGTTTACACAAATTTTCTTGTGTGTAAACAATTGAGCCTCATACTCTCAGAACTCTACACACAAATAAAAAAACACACACACACTTCTTTTATAAGAACCAGTTAAACACGGATGTGCTCAATGTAAAACACTATGATGAATGTAAAACACTTCTTCTCCATTCATCATAGTGACCTTTTTTTGTTCAGTGTTACACTTACTACAGACAGTACATACTGTACATACGTGTGTTGTAAAATATTTTAGGATATTGTTTTTATATTCAGAACACATAAATACACGGTAACAAATATATTCTATTTTCTCCACAAAAACAATGTACACAGCGTACATCCCAACCAACACAAAGTTGCACATAAAGTGGTCTACATACAAAACAAATTTACTATATTCTGTTACAGTAAAAAACAAAAACTATGCTGCATCCTCTCTTCTGTTTGGGTCTGGCCACAGCACCTCATCCACATCACAAGCAATGTTTTCCCTGGCCAAGCAGCGGGGGAAATATCGCTTAGCATGTTGAATCCAGCCATGAAAAGCATCAACAGCCACATCTCCACATCTTCCACAGCTTGGAGAACGGCTGTGTGCGTTTGTGGATTTCGGTCACACACTTTCCATCTCCGATATCTGATTGCTAATTGTAACACTGTGTGACAGGTGTTTGCCCATGTGACGAGTCCGTGTGCATAGGAGGGCAATTGACTTTAGAATTTTGAATGACAGTGTGTTCCTTGTGAAAACAAGATTTTCTTTATGAAAATTGTGCCAAATGCAGAGAATTGTGTGTAGTGTTTTGAAAAAAGTCTGTTTTAGAACTGCAATGTGAGTGTAAAGCAGGAATTGTGCTTGTAGTTTAGCAGATCTGGTTCAGGGGGTTGGTGCACGAGTTACATGTTGTGGTCATTGTGTGTCAAGTACCGGTATTTGTGTGTAAACAATTGAGAAAAACTGTAAGTGTGTATACTTTTCCCCCTACCCCAGTATTCACTACAATTTGCAGCTGCAGAGGTGTCCTGCATTCATCCAAAGAACACTCCATCACTCAAGCTATATTTTGATAATAGTGATATTAGAGGGAAAAACAAAACATAACCGTTTTAATGCATATCGCGCAACAGACAACAGACTTCCTCATATAACAACCAGTTTGTTAAGGCTTTTTTATCGATTTAGAAGGGAAAAAATCCTAAAATAAAATATAGTAGCCTACATTACATACGAACAGTTTAATATAATGGTTTGAACCTGGTTAACGAAATACGTCTCCCTTGTAAGTCGTGACTCTTAATAAGTCTCATCAATTAAATAATAATGAAACTCCGAATCAAAAATCGACAGAAATAGAATTCCTGTCGTTAAAAGAGTGTAAACCACTTCCGGTGATAACAAAACCGTCCGCACGAATTTACAATTTTGAGACTTTTTAAAAGGGTAGTTGCTGATTAATTAAATTAAATTAATTAAAGACTTATGTTACAATAATTTTTAATTAAATTAATATTTAGCCACACCGCTCGCAAGTCCTTTCCACTCAAAGCGGTCTTGTCTTTTACCCCATAACGATCTACAGGTGCAACCTGCTACATGGGGCCCGTTAGATCGGTGACACAGTGCGCTTTTGTTTTGAAGGAATATTTCCGGCGTAAAAGTGACATCTAACGTTACCGAAGCTAAGCCGCAGCTCTGCCAAATCATTTGAGCTGCGGCCAAAGAGTTGTATTATATTAAAGAACAGCAGGGTTTTGTGGTAAACTGTCGGTCCTTTAGCAGCCGTCGTTCCCCGATTAGCCCCTGTTAGCCCCGGCGTAAGTCTAGCGACCGGCGCCTCTGCTGCTGCCCTCGCGTGTGACCCCTCCCCTTCGCTGCTGCTGCCTTCAGGTACTCCTCGTAAATATACAAAGTCTACATTACACACATTAAACCGTATTACCGTCAAAAACAAATACAATTATATACGGATAGCAACGTTATACAACGTCATATTGCTGGTGGTGTTGATTCTATACATGCACGTAATTGCACAAAATATATGAGGCCACATTAAGATTGAAGTCCGCAGCTCACATATACAGCCAGTACCTGAAAGCGGCAAAGGGTTAGCATTGTGTGTGTGTGCGCTTGTGCGTGTATGTGTGTGCGTGTGCTCCTGCGCCCTGTTTGCGAGGCACAGTTGCGTGCGAAGAGCTCGACATGTCATTCAGAGGAATCCGCCACCTGAAACGCGAGGAAGTGAAGGCGACTCATTTGGGTATAAAGCATCAGCCAACATCTGCCCCGAGCAGTGCAAAGCTGATGAAAACATCAGCTGGGAGCTCATATAGGACCTCTTCGATTTATTTGAATTCCCTTGGATTTATTATTTGGCATTACCGAGTCGGTGTACCCAGGGAGACGAAACTCTCTTTTTTTGTACTTCAAGTGAATGTGACTCCACAGCCATCACTATACTGGAATTAACCGATATCCCGAGGGATTTGGGGTCAGTGGTTTTGACGTTTTTTTTTTTTTTACCTCTAACATTATTATTTTTGCCTTTTAGTTGTAGGTATCCGGCTTTTCTAAATATTTTCTAAAATTTTCTTAAACGTTTTGCAGCAGTGTGCTGTACTATAACACGATATGGCAAATATAAGTGAGCTATTAACCTGTGCCGGAAATATTGCGGTGCTCGTCACCACAGACTAGTTTGTTTCTATTTTTAACTTGCTTGTATTTACCATGCTACATTTGTACGTAGCCTACAATGCATTTCCCCATGACTTCCTGAATTCCCACTGTCTTCCATGTGTTAAGTTTAAGTTAACGTCCTCTCTATGTCCTCCGCAGCGCACCTGTTATCTCGACGGGGCGCGACATCATGATACCTCCGGGAGACTGCATGTACGCGGGCAGGAAGAGGAGGAAGCCCGTCCAGAAACAGTTAAGGAGCGCTCCTCTATATGTTACATAAGTTGATAAATTAAAACGCGCTGAGTTGCACATTTAGTTGGTGCTTTTGCTTGTCAAGTATTCGGCTAACCTGTGATTTGGTTGGAAGAGCCATAGCACCGTAAAGGTGGAAATGTAGTACCTGCCTATTTTATATAATACTGACAGGTACAGTATTTTATATAATACTGACTGGTATAATTGGAGCAGTGAATAACATGTTGTAATCACAATAGACTAGCTGTCCTAGTCCTCGCAATATTAATATTTTAGCACTTTATTATACCATGCTTAATTGCAAGTTTCGCTTCGCTGCTGATTTGTCTTCATGTCCAGTGGCATAACATTTAGCATATTGTTTGTATCTCTGACTTTACCTGTGCATGTCTCACGCACAGGGGTAGGAGACAATCATGGGTTTTGTTGACACCCATGTGTTTTAGGTGTCCATAGTTTTTAGAAGGTTTTTTTAAATGTTTTTGGGCCATCTTGTCAGCTGATCTCATAAATAGTGAGTAGGTTATATAATTTTTAAAGGAGGGAACTGGTGTTTTAACATCAAGGCCTGTGGCATTTATAAAGTTTTCATGTTTCGCACTGCTTTTGCTGCTGATTTAAAAGGTCTTTGCCACTTCAAATCAAGTGTTTGTGCACTAGAACTTGACTCGAAATTGTAGTGTGCCATGAGATATTATAGGACTTTATTTAATATTTAAATATGGTAGTACTTTCAGTTCTTTGTAAATATTGTTGAAGTGAGTAGTAAAGTAAACACTTTTGTTGAATAATCCAATCCAATCTGTACATTCAGATGCTTTTCTTTTGTATTTTTTCCAGTAGTTTCTTGTGGAGGGTATTACATTTTTACTCATCCACCGCAATAAAACAGCCCAGGCATTCATGTAAAAGTATTCTGTCTGTCTGAACTGAAACGCTCAGCTGTAGAAACATGGTAACGCTGTGCCGTGCCATTCTGAAACACACAAATACCTCCTTGCCTAAGGAGCTTTTTAAATGCTATGCAGCACTTAGAGCGATATGTCCAATACCTTTAGAATCAGCAGTTGATTTTAAGAGTTAAACAGCAACACTGGATGTATTAATTATTTTTATGTTGTGGAAAGACATTGTGCAAGGAGGGAAACACAATTTATTTGTTTCGTCCTTTGTAATGAAACATATTTTAGTGCCAAATGAAACAGCTTGTCATTTTAGAACGCACAAATCTCAAACCATTGTGGTTCAATGCGGAAGGCTCGTTCTAAGGAAATAAAAGGCCATTTGTGCAGTCTGGTTAATTTCGTCATATGGAGAGTCAAACAAAACATCATTATAAAGAGGAAGGAATATTAGACACTGTTTGCCAGGTCTATTTCTTAAAAAGAAATTCTTATAAATTGAACTGTGTATGTTTTGAAAATCAAACATTCACATTGTTTAGAGCCAGGCATTGCAATCCTTGTTGTTGTTGGTGTTAAGATACATTACGTACAGGGGGGTTAGAATAATTATTACATATTTTAGCTTTTCAAGTTTGTCCCAACATGACTTATTCTATAGAAACATAAATACATGACTTGTGGTGGTCTCCAGACCTTCCCCCACACACATCCCAATGCCCATTTAACCCCACCAAGCCCTCTCTGCTCTGTCCGTCTTCCCATCAGGAAGCCGTCCTCTGCCAATGAGAAAACCAACCCGTCCAAGCGGCACAGAGACAGGCTGAATGCTGAGCTGGACCGGCTGGCCAGCCTGCTGCCGTTCCCCCCGGATGTCATCTCCAAGCTGGACAAGCTGTCCGTGCTGCGCCTCGCCGTCTCCTACCTCCGCGTCAAAAGTTTCTTCCAAGGTAAAGGGGGTTGAGAGTCGACATTTCTAGCTTTGAGTGGAGTGGCTGGGGTGTTTGGTGCGTGTGTGTTTGTCCGGGGGGGGTTGTGAGTTCATATGCAGGGTTGATGATGGGATTTTTGCTGCACGTCATTTGGCATATAGGTCAATGTTGTCCACCTCTAATACATTTTTATTATAAGGCTGACCCACTGACAAAGGTAAAGTGATTATATTATAGGATGATACATAAATATTTATACTATTTGAAGTAGTAGCAGTAGAAATAATATGCTATTCCCTGTAAAAAATATATAAATACAATTTTTGCAATATTTAGGAAATTTTTCCCTTAAAGATATTCTATATAATTAAAAAATGATACTTAAAGCTGTTTTAAATATTCCTAAGCCCCAAACTGTTAGTTAAATGCTTGCGCTGATTTGGCGTCACAGGACGCGTTGTCTTTAAGGAAACATGCCACGTCATGCGCTATCACTCTTGTGTTGCCTCATTCTCTCGTGTTGAGTTAGTGAGGATGATTTCTGATGATTTGAAGACGGCAGCCCTCTCCAAATCCTTATCACCCTCTACGTCGTAGCCACGTGTAATTAAAAGGTATATCGATATTTGAAGGTATATCTCCCCCCTCAGCCTCTGAATGGCTCCCGCCCTGTCCTTGTTGTTGGGGGAAATTACCTCCTCTTCAAATATTCATGGGCCCGTTTCAGAACATATTTTGTTGCCGGTGGCCTTGGCAGCTGTCATATAAACTCAGAGGCTACTGGCACAGCTGGATGCGACAGCATAGTGTTTTTTGATTTAAGGAGCAAAGAATAATTGTCAACCCTCTGCATCGAAAGGACGATGTAAGGTGGTTAAAGAGGGCCTGCAAGGCTCACTGTGCTCCTCATCCTGGGCCGGAAAGAAGGTCCTAATGGAAAGCCGTTATACCTCCTTTTACCTTCTGCTCCTCTGATCCTTCCAGCGGCCTTAATCTCCATCATCTGCTGCCTCAGTTTGGCGAGGCACCAAACAACTGGCATCCTGTTGGCCAGTCATGTAACTTCATACAAACACGTACACATTTACTTGTGTTACCCTAAAGGCTTGTGTAGCTTAGCCGTCACGGCAAGTTGCAGAATAGATGCTAATTGGAATTATCAAAAGTGCTTTTCACGGATAAGCGATCACGCAGAGATAAGAACCACACCCGCTGCCTCGATGCAGAAGTGGCGAGCAAGAGAGGATGGAGAAGGCTGAGTCACGTGTGTAAAAAGTGTTGAAAGGTGTGTGTCGTAAATGAGTGGGGAAGCTGCTTGCATGTTGTCTGACAGTGACAACAGCTTTGATAGCAGTGACGGCTTTTGCGATAATGGTGGCATTTATCAGGGAATGTGTCCGTCCACTTTAAACAGGCATTAAAGCAAAAGCAAAAGCCTCAACTTGTTTGCTCCAATACCGCCGGATGCCGTGTGGTCAGCGGCCGTAGTGACCAGCTCAGCTGGCTTTTACTGCTACACTAATGAGATTAATCAGAGTGGAACTAGGAATTGGGTTTGTGTGCAGCGCTACCACCCCTACCTCACTGGAGTTGTAGCTGTTTCCGCTGACATTTCAGCATATAAGCGCAGCCAGAGGTCTTCAAGAACATGTCCACATCCTTCCTGTGGTTTGGAAAAACGATAATAACCCTTTTTCGCACACTCAGGCACCCTTCATAAACATGCTGTAAAACAACCTCAAGCTTTGTTCGCTTCTATGAGCTGCTACATAGAGGAGGAATAAAGATGTTTTTCTGCCCCCACTGATGCTGTTTTACTTTCTGTCCACCAGGGGGACTGTGTGAAGTTGCTTCTTCGTCACGATTACAGTAATGTCCATTCAATTTAGATGTGAAACAGGTTGGACTGTATCATTAGTCTTCTAATTCCAAAACATAGATTCACTGATTTGATTCACCTCACTGTAAGGCAGCGTACGGTTTAATAAGAGGAAGATGAGGAGAATTGCGTGGCGGGTGGATATTATCCTACCGGCTGCCCTTTGTTGCGTGACTGCTCAAGGGTGGAGCAAAGTAAACTGTATGTACCTACGTCGTTAATACAAATACACCTCGATGCTGTGTGTGTGTGTGTGTGTGTGTGTGTGCATTAAAATACACGATTCACAAAAACGTATGAAATATATTTGGATATACAAATATATGGATACTTGAAAACTCCATTTCTAGGGGTTCACAATCAAACAGTCATTGGTTCAACTTTCTTGCATGTGAACTATTCAATTTGATTTTTGATGGACAGCGTAGACAAACATTTGTCTGCTGTTAGTGAATAGTAATGCAGCTGCCACAGATTGAAAAAGTAGGCCACAAGTCCAGGGCCCCTTTAAAACAAATAGATCACTCTAGAATATCCAAATCATCAGCTAACAGCCTACGGGCTTCGTCCCATGTATTTCTGTTCAGTTTTAGGTCAGGGTTTCTTTATTCTCAGCATTTCTAGGCAGATGCCCTAGCGGGTGCGATCATGTGAATGAGTGTGTGTGTGTGTTGACAGCCAGGCTGTAGTTCCCTTCTCTTCCATGTTAGGTCTGTAATTGCTGAGCTTGTTAAATATTTACCCTAAGGATTAACTATTCCTCCTCCTTTGTCTTTCTGCCTGATCGCTTTTAATTCTCCTCCAGTACGTTATGTGCGATCCTGTTTCACTGATTTGTTCTCATTATTTAAAACCAGGACTTTGCTTTGTTTTGAATATTCTATCTAATTGTGGCCATAGATTCAGAAGGGATTACGTAATTTTTCGTTCATTTGCATTATTGCCGAGACTCTGACTGGGAGCATTTTTTTGTAGTTCGATGGCATAAAAGCAATTATAATATCTTCTAAAACGACTAATGTGAGTTCAAAGTGTGTCAAGGAATGGGACACGCACCTTTTTCCCTGCCTCTCATCTTTTCTTCTGTGTTCCGGAACTTTTAAAAGTTTCTCTAACAAAGAGAGCAGAAGTCAACAGGGCTTGTGATGAGAATCAGATGGGAGTAATTAATCGGAGGACCTGGGGACCACATAATAAAGGACAGGCCCTCTTCCCCAATGACCAGCCGAGTGTATTGCACTGCCCTTGGCTCCAGGTCAGCTAATATAATCCATGCCAAAGCATTAATATTAGCTGCTGGCATGATATGTATCTCATGAGATCCAATGCGATGTTGGCGCTCCCTTGTAATGTGATCATATCCTCGGTTAATACGCAGAGTCCTTCCCGCTCACACTCACACTGTGCATGTGATAAAGTAGGACACTTTTGGACAAGAATCTGTGAGAAAAATGAATTTTGAAGCATGAAAGCTTGTGACCAGACCATCAGCACTTCATGTAGCCAGAATAGCAACAGATTCAGTTGTTTCAGTTGTCCATGCCACCTCTTGACTCTCGTGGCACTGATAGCAGTGGTCCCTGTTACTTCCTTTGGTATATGTCCTAAAACTCCTCATATGTATCCAAATCATTCACCACAATTCAGACAAAAATATCTTAACAGTTTTTACTTCATTTTTTGTGTGTCCTGCATAGTCCCACAAACACTCACCTCAACAAGACATCAATCACCTGGAAACTTCAGTTTTGTATTGCTTTGCTTTCAGTAAATGATCCGCTCTGAAATCATTACCGTGTGCAGTGCATCTCAACATCCCCTGATGTTACCATCAAAACAATCGCACAACAATAAATGCCTGTGGTGTAAATGCATCCACATCGCAGCAAGGTGCATCAATGACTGTGTGTGTGTGTGTGGCTGGAAGCCCACGCAATTAAAGCCCCGCCTTCCACCTTAGCTGTCAGTCCAATCAGGGCGTTGACAGGGTAAAGGAACACAAACACACACACACACACACACACACACAGACACACACACACATAGCCGAACAAAATTTGATGAGAGGCTTGAGGATGCCCATCAACGCCATGTTTGGTAACTTAATTAACATCGTTAATGATCGCTACGCCAAATCCACACAACTGTGTTCAGACCGGCGCAGTGTATATATCATTGTTGCTTGAGTCGGCAAACGTTTGCCAGTCAGTTCCGGTACGAGTGCACGTCTGCTTCTAAATGCTGGCTGAGCTTTAATAAAAGAGGAAGAGAGAGGCCACCGAGGCTGCAGACTCACGGCAGGCATACGCCAGCGTGACGTCAGCAAGCAGACAGGAGACGGTTTTGAAATCCACGCAATGGAGGAAGAACGAGCCAAAGCCATCAGCCTGGATCCATTTACCACTTTTAGGAGAATACCATGGTGGCATAGCCCCTTATTTTTGTGTGAAAGGCTTTTATTTCAAATCTGTGTCATTTCCCAGTCAATACGTGTGCACATCATTTGCTTTCCCAGAGGGGGAAGTGCTGCAGCGTGATAGCTGTTTCTGAATGCAGCCTTTGCTCTGGTAGTGAAATGTGTATCAGGTCACGTTATGGACGCACTTTGTGTTTACTAAACTCTCAGTGACCCCACACTTTTTCCTTCCGCAACCCAAAGGCAGACAAGTCGGGGAGAGGCCAAGACAAATCGGCGAGCTGCTCTGTGGACTAGAAATGAAGCGAGGCGGTTCAGCATTAGAAAGTTTAAGATGTGGCCAACTCTCTGTTGTTTTGAGTTTTTTAAATAAAATTGTTATGCTATGATATTTCCGGTAAATCGTAGACTTCGACCCGCAGTTGCTTGCAATCCTAAATGTTGCCAGGAGGTAAATTTGTCAGCTTGTTCCCCTGCTCATAGACTCCTTAGGTCTTCTCCTGCACCGATCTGTGCATTCTATAACCCTCAATTTATGTTTGGGCCTGATATTTACAAGAAATACTGGAGTTAAAAATAATGGAAAAATATATTTATTGACTTTCACACTGAGCGTTAGAGGATGTTTCATACCGCAGATCACAAACTTCACAGCATAACACAGTTAGTTTAGCGTTGCACAAAGAGGTATTCACACTTGAATATTCGATTAACAAATATGCACGTAAATTAGTGAGCTTTGGCGATGCTTGTAGCCTGATTTTATTACTTTTGGACTCAGTCAAGCAAGCTGCTTAACCCTTCTCCTCGTCTTGACATCATTAAATAAGCTAAATGGCTGCAGTGGAAGCACTCAGTCACAGATTTTGTGACTAGATTTAATCTTTGAACTTTTTCACACTAATCCCACATTATGCAAATACACAGATGTGTCCTTAGTATATTTGTGCGCTAACTTTTTTCTAGTTAGTCTAACTAGTTAAAGCACCAGTATTATGGCTCCTACGTTGCGGCTATGCATTAAGTGCACAGCTCATTAACCCATTTGTTACATCTGTCTATACCTTTTTTCAACTAAACACTCAAACTCACTGAAGGTCAAAGCCATTGACCTTTTCATTGTCCACTGCTATTTGACCTCATCACCCTCTTATGGAGGGATTAGAAGATAAACCAGGAATCAGTTAGGCTTTTGGGGTGATTGGTATCAACTTGACAACCTGTGAATCGGTGCTTACATGCAGATTCCTTAATGCCTTAGCTGCGTTACATAAAGAGCTATGAAAGGCTAAGTGGACGCAAAAAGGCGTATTCGAGCTTTGCGATTTCTTTTTCTTGAGGTACCAGTTCTGTTGCTAATAGGCCATATTCTCACGATTGTTTTTTCCAGTTCATAAGATTGTTTAATGTAGCTTCTCATCCCAATTCACATCACTAAACCCGTATAAACCCTGTGATGTGTATTGATTAAGACCATCCAGGGAGATAATAGATTGCAACGTCTTAATCCATTCGTGCATGTTGAAGCAAAGAAAATGTGCTGTGTGATTATCGTCATCAAATTGAGGTGCAGATTCACACTGTCAGCCCATTTCTCCTGTGTTCATTAACTGCATGTTGATTTTCTCTGCTTTTTTTGTGACTATGACTAAGACTCCTGTGTGTCACTCTCCTCCCCCATTCCTCTTTCCTCCCTTCGGGGTTCTGCTCTTCGCTTTGTTTCACTGATCTCTGTGAAAGAAAATCACCTATCATCTCCATGTGCTTCATGAAGAGTCCGTGATCAGGCTAAATGCCAGTGCTCAGGCTTTTCCCCATCCTCTTTTGTCCACATGCGGTGTCTGTGATTCGTGCAACCGGCTCTATGTACAGACGTAGATGGCGACAGTAGACGTTATCAGTGTAAATCTTAATGTGTTCTCACTGTTAGGACTACCTTGATACCAGCGCTTAGCGTTTTATCATTCCTGGCCTTTATATTTGTTGTGAATTTAACACAGAAATATGCTTATACACTCATGGAAAACTACTTAAGATAATGAAGGAAAAAAATGTCGAGAGAGTATAGTTTAGGTTTCATACCTGTAATCGGGTCAATATAACAACATCGGGTTCACTGTACTTGGGAACAGGGATAAACCATATAAAATGGGTTGTTATTAGTATTTCTTTGGCATTATTCACCTTAATAGAGTTGGTACTATTTCAACCTACTCTATGTCTAAGGTTTTAAGATATAAACTTTTATCGAGACAGCCATTTTCATTAAGAAACTTGAACAATGGGCCAAAATAACGCACGATATTAGGTCTAATTTCAACATAATTGTTTTCTACACATGGGCGCTAGGCAGGGTTTACACAAATTCACGTCTGAATTACTCAAACGCAATGCGTGATTAAATGTATACATGTATATATATTATACATATGTATTATATACATTTCCGTTTGTACTCATTACCCGCGTATGGGTTCCATGCTAAATGGCTCATTAGTTGCATCTCGGCTCACTCTCCCACCGTCTCGCACGTATGTTTTCCCCGTCTGCACTAATCAGCCACAGAATAGCTGTTAACTAGCGCGACGGGCCCTCGTATGCGTTGAGAACCATGAATGGAGAATCCGCCTTATGCATTTAGGATCCTCACAGCTAACTCATTAGTGCTTTGAATCAAAGGCATGACACTGGCTTTGTCCCTGCCTGGCCTCTCGTGCCACAGACACTGAACTCGCTTGAGTGGAGCTGGGCTCCGTTGTCCTGGCGGGGGCCTAAGAGGAGCCCCTTAGGATCACAAAAGGCCATAAGTGAATTACTGAAATCAGTGCAGAGGTGGGGGCCCCCGTTAGACGCCCCAGCTAGCGGTCGCCGTGCAGCAATGGGAGGTATGTGTGTGTGTGTGTGTGTGTGTGTGTGTGTGTGCAAACAGAGTGTGTGTTGAAGAGCGTGAGCGTGAATAGACAGGACTCATGCAGGGTGAGCAGAAGCCTTTGTTGGCCCAACACTATTGTTGGAAGCTGTCTTGTGTAATTACTGCCACAGCTACCGCTTAGTGTGCTGCTCTGCCTGAGCAAAGAAAACTCAGAGGGACAGGGAGGGAGGCAACAAGCGCACCAAAGTCCCTGAAGCTCGAGTCGATCATCATATTATGGGAGCACTTTAAGCGTGCAGCGGTGCGACAAACAAGATAACAAATCACAGCTGTTCTCTTACATAGTTTATAATATCATGGCATTCAATTACAAGCTTTCATGCTGCAAGTATATGTTTCAAACTCAAAGATGTGCAAACTGTAGTTAGTCCAGTCGTTATGTTTTTAGCAGTCACATTTCTTTTCACAAACGATCCCTCTTGTGTGTGCTGCAGTGTTCTATTTTTTGGAGCACGCCACCCTTGCATGCTTAACCAAAACTACAGCTCTTTTGGCTTAGATTAACTAATTACACATTGCCCATTTATATTCGTCCCCCACACAGCAAACAAATAGACTTTGTTGATCTCCATGCAAACATGCAATATGGTGAACAGACTCAGCACCGCCCAAAGCCACATTTTGAGAGCTTTGAGAGATTTGATAACTCATTAAGCCTCTGTTCGTGTATTTGTTGTGGCTTTCTGCTAGAAGCGGCCTTCTCACTGTAGGGAAAACACTGTTTTGTTACTGTTTATTATGAGATGACTGTATTTGAAAAAATGAATGAATAAATGAATCAATTTTGGAGCAATGAAAGTCCTACATGTGGCCTGAATTACAATACTAGCAGCCAAATCAATAGTAGAACCCAAGAATCAGATTCCGTTATTGCCAAGCTTGTCAGTGTCCCTCTGTTGTCTCGTTCGCATGCTTTGGAGACAGTGTATAATGAACTAATTGATGACCCGACATAGTTTACTCCTCTGTAGCTTCTTAGGGAGCACCAAAGGCCTATTAGCGACAGCACAACCAATTTAACATGGTTACCAGCATAAAAAGCTTACTGGTGTCAGTAACGCGATCTGATGATGGCTAAACCGAGCGGATGGAGGGTCTTTTCACAGCGGCTAATGAATGAATTCAGCGGCACTGGGGCTCTGGCACGATGCCGAGCTCACAGGGACGAACCATAAACCAGCAAAATGGGAGAGGATGAAATCAGAGGAAAGTGGGGATTGAATTTCCCCGACCAGCATCATCAAACTCAGTCACGGTTTTTTAGTTTGTGTCCAATCTCTCCCTGGTGCTCATCAACCTCACCTCAATGCATCATGATGCTGGAAAGTGACACTTTCAGGTTGGCCTTGAAAAATAGTGTTGAATCCTCAAGAAGTTGTGGCTTGAACCTACATACATTCACTGTAGTTGTAGTTGAGTGCAAAGTCATTGAAGCGTTCATCTTTTATCAGCAGATGGAGATCGTTTTCAAAGGACTTCCACAGGTACTACATGTCATCATGTTGTGTTTGTACGCTGGCTGGCCGGGCGTACTGTACACAAGAGCGTTTGTTCTGTCTGTCACCTCCATTTTATCTTAATTGAAGCATGCTTCAGTGGCCCGGTCCCCGCTGTTGTTCCCTAATGTAAATCGATATGTTTCCACGCGGTTGGAAAGATCACTAACCAAAGATGGCATCTGACCCGGTACAGCTCTATACGCTAAAACTACCATCAGCCAGATGAGGTCCGCTTTCATCCGTGTCTGATATGGAAAAACAGCACGTAACTCGCCCAAGTAAAAATAGTTCGATCGTGTAACGTTAGGGTCACTTGGAAAGCTTTGGTGGGGGGGTAGCTTTTTTATAATCGGAGTGTGTTGTAAATCCATCATACCGATGTAACTGACGCTGACCCACGCATATTGCTGTGCATCCTGTACATTGCAAAACATGTATTATGGTGAGAAGGGACTATAGTAAAGGGCATTTTGAAATGTGAAAAAATTGATGTTTAAAGGTTTTGAGTGTTTTTGCTATTTGCTGGCAGGCAACCGCTGCACCCGCGGCCCTCTGAACTCCGCGTGAACTCCTGCTTTCTGCCGAATCATGATGAATGAATCATGATGAATGAGTGAGCCTGACAAAATATTTTTAGGGGTGAGAGAGACACAAACAGAGAGTACAGCTGGAGGGAGAGCGGGTATACACAAGCACACACACTGGGGCGCCTCGAAGAAAGGTGATGTCAAACATCAGTTAGCGGCAGCGGGATGGTCTCTGACGTGACAGCGTCAGGGTACATTGTTAAAGAGAGACAGCTCTGCAGGGGCTAATGTCTCACCCAGGGAGCCAGGTATTGTGTGATTCAGGATGGCCAGAGTGTGTTTGTGTGTGTGTAGACAGGGATGACTGAGAGAGAGAGAGAGGAAAACCGAGAGAGGCAGTTGCGTGACTTGTGCTGGGCTTAGCCCTCCTGCCCCCGGGCTTTATTTGTTAGCTGGTAGAAAAAAAGGAAATATCTTAGTAAACAAAGCCGTGTTTGTGCATTTGTGCACGGCAAAATCAACGATGAGCAGGACAAGGGATTACATCTTGTATTCAATCAATTACCAAGCTTACTTGGAATTTCATCACACTGTTAAAGCTGATGACCAAGACTTCCATTGGAAGTGATGAGTTGGCGTAATCTCAGATTTAAATGCACACTCACGCATTAACTACAAAAAGAAATGCTATTGACTCAAGAAACGCATTGTATAAGTGTTTCCTTTATTCATAAATATTTGTTATTAATTGTAAATTTGACAGAAAATCTAGAAAGAAACAAGCCGGTTTTCCTGCCTAAGAAATTGTTTGTATGAATGTTGGAAAGCTGCAACTGGTCCCCAGTGGAGGTTTCACTAAAATCACAGACACAAAGACACTGGTGGACTTCATGGGGAAAGCTCTCTGAGTTCCTTAACCATTAATTTCAAGTAAGAAGGTAAATTGCATGATGCATTGCAGGTTGTTTGTTCTGTTCATGACATTGTTTGTATTTAAGGTATTTGACACCTTGGAAAAAGGAAATTGAACTAATCTATATTGAAGCATTATAATAATGTACTGTCACTGTCATTTTGATTTAAAGTAAATAATGCAGAGCCATTTCTAAAACAAGCAATACATGCAATTGTTTTATTTAAAGATCAAGCTAATTGGTGCAGATTATGAGTCACTTCATTTCTCCTCAGTTGATAAGAGGTTCCCATCTAATCGGATCAAAATTGAATCGTACACACACAGACACTTTTAAAGGCTGTTCCACTAGTTTTGTTTTTTCATTAAATATTATTTTCTTTATGTTTTGGTGTGAAGCAGTTGGCCGGCTGTAATACGAATCGAACTCTTCCGATGACTGTGACCTCATTTGAAATGGAGCCACAGGCATCAGGCCTCTGGACCTTTCAGGGCAAACACAGCAATGATCTAATGACTTATTCATCGGGCACAGTGACACGACCCCTTAAAGATGCTACATGACAGAGAGCAAAGGGATGAAGTAGGGTCATCATAGGTTTTGCAGGAGCTCTAAGTGAAGTCTAAGTACACTACGGGCCAGAGTCATGGACAGCTTGGTGGAGGCGTCAACACGGATATTGGCAACAGAAGAAGGAAGAAGGAAGAAGAAGAGAAAAAGGAAGAAAGAGGTTGTAGAGAAAAGTGTCAGAGTCAGTTTCTGTCCCTGAAGATTGTGGTTGAATTGGCGTGTTGCACTGCAAGACTGTAGACTGAATTTAAACAGCTGCCGGCTTTACCCACAGCGCACAGCGCACACACACACACACACACATGCACACCGCACAGACTCACACACACACACACACTCTCGGGCCCTCCCCATCTTTAAGCTTGCGTGCAGAGCTGGTAAATTCTCCATGCTAATGTGCCAGGGTTTGTTTTCATCATAAAATTGCTTTAAATATAATGTTTTAAATATGCATCGCACACACAAACATACACGCTCTCACACACACTCACATACAGTATATACCCCACAGGTATCGAGTCACAGCATTTGACAGACAAATCAAATCCTTGTTTTTATGTGTCAAGTTTTGAGATTGAAGTTGCTTCCATGCAAGTCTTCCATGCAAGTTTGGATTTTTTATAAACCACTCCCATCATTTTTCAACAATTTCTTATTTCCTACGCATTATATCTTGAGCTGTAATGGATCTCATTGCTAAACAACCATTAGTGTCAATACATTGGGATACCAATGTAGTCTTGCAGTGCAACACGCCATTGGGATACCAATGTATTGACCACAACCTCCATTTGCTTTGCCTTAACAAAAACTAACAAAAAGTGTGTCATATTCAGATTTCTTTTCAGGGTGAGTTGACAAATTAAATTTGATAGAGTTGTCATTCTGAAGTCTAACCCAGTATCTGACCGTCAAAAGTTAACCAGGCTTGGCAAACCTTGTAACACTGAGAAGATGACAGCCCCAACCGACATTGAAAAAAAACGTGTTCAAATAACACCCGAGTCCCAACTGAGTCATATTCACTCGTCGCCCACAGCTGCCACATGAGTCACTTTGTGAAACTCAGAACTTCCATATTTGTTTGATAAAGGTTCAGAAAAGCTGTTTTCACTTGTATTTTTACTTTGCAATTCCATCCATACCATCATATCGTTGGTTTTCTTTGGATGATGTACAACTGTTGCCTATTACCTGCCTGTCAAGTGGTTGCTGGGAGGCCTTATTTGATTCTGAGGGGAAACAACAAGCCTCAGCTTGAAGCTACAGAGTACACAGATTGGAGTTTTGGATAAAGCAGTATATCAGTGCATTGCTTACTACTATGTTGGAGGAGTCATGGCATTCCACATAAGGATCCTCTTTGACCTAACTTACAGGGATCATTTCCTGCTTTTTCTCTTCAGTAACCCCTCGTGGGTTATTGCATGCTCAATACATTAAAGTTAGAAGAAGTGTGAAAAGCACTTCTGTCCACTTTGTTTTTCTCCGGGGTAAATGGAGATTTCGTGATTTGTCCTGCCTTTAGTAGTATGAGGGCAACAGATCGCTGGAGACTCCTTCCTTGTGACTCAGGAGCTCTGAGTTCTCAGAAAGTAGAGAGGGACAGTCTTGGGAAGACTCCCAAGAGGGCGGGGGGGGCATAAGGGGGAATAATAACATCATTGTGGCTGTTTGAAGTCGCATCAGGCCTATTTCCCAGTTACTGTAAGTACAGGCTGTCTGCATGTCTGCTGGCCTCTCGCCACTCAAAGGCCACATTCATGGAGGCTCTGCCGCCCTCAGAGAGCAACTGGATCCAGCGGATACCCTTCCCTTCTCACGCGATGCTGTGTAAACCCAGGGAAAATGACCTAAGTGAGTTAAGGACAAAGATGCCGCCCTCGCTCACATGTTTCGGGCATGATAATGTGGGGATACTTTTATGAATATCTCCTCTAGTGCACCCCCCTCCCCTCCCCCACACACACACACAGAAGAAGAGGAAGCCAGTGTGAAGGGTCCTGTGTCCAATGGTTTCTTGCTCCATCAGATGTGTCGTTGGATCCTTTTTAAAAACGAACGGATCATCCACCATCTGTTCATACTGAATGCTTTGTCTTTTGGGTTGGCAGTATGTATGTGGCTTCTCATGGCAAACAAGCCTAGAGAACTTACAGTTGAACCAACCTGTTGAGTTATGATAATAAACTGATGATATTTTGTTATGAAATAGATTGCGCTTTACATGATTTTCTTCATCTATCACTTTCATCTTGCTTGTGTTCCTATGTCAAGGCAGCAGTCTGTATTTATTTAGCTTTGCTTTGTCATCTCCGAGCTTGTTACGTAATACCTCATTTGATCCTTCACCCTTGGGGGGGCCACCACTCCTTTGCCTGAGGGCCTGCACTACCTCAACCCTTCTGCCTACTGCTAGGACTCTGGCACACCTCACGTACTCGCTCCCTTTTATTTTGCTTTACTCCTTTGTTGTTTTACTAGCCTCACCTGTCCCTTTACTTTGATCCCGATTTAGAATCAACTGCCACGTCTTTGCGAGAGAGCGCTGCAGCTGCTAAATCAGAAGACTTTTGCAACGAGGTCAACGTGTCACTCGAGATGATACCATGAATGATTTTAACACAGGGCCGTGTTCAAGAGAGGTGGGGGTTGCAAAAAGGCAGAAGGGAGGCATGAAATAAAAGAAGAGAAACCATATTGAATAATTCATTGAGCCATCACAATACCGATTCTCCATCCATCCATCCTTGGATCAGCATCTGTGTTGAGGCGTCAGATGGGCCAAGTCATGGAGAAAACTCTCAGACTTGACCTAATTGGCAGAGCCATTTTATCACTGATGAGGGTGAGGTTGCTGTGGTTGATAATTTTATATAATTTTTCCAGAAAAATTGTCATTTGGTTGGATGATTCCATATGGCCTGTTCTTATCTATTCATCTGCTCGGCAGTCAAGTCATTTTCAGGATTCTTAGAAATTAGTGACAGGACATAAGATTGGGGAGATTACAGCCCCTCTGGAATCCCATGTTTTAAGTCAGCAGCTGGATGGATAGCAGAGTCAAAACACCTGCCAAAAGCCTTCAGGCATGAGGCTTTACTCTTGGCAGGTCTCTCTCCCCCGCTACCTTCTCCTTCACATGCAACCTCTCCCGGCCAAATTCTCAGTCGATTCCCATGCCATATTGAGGCTGTTTTGTGACCTGCCCTCCCCTGCTGGTGATGTCATGACAAAAAACACAAACTGAGATTTGATGAGCTGGACAATCTCATTTCAGCTTGTAAATAATTATTGTCCACTATGTGTAGTGCCAAATTGTCCACTTTATTTATGCAGTTAGAGGGCAGGTAATGTTATTTTAAACACCATGGTTTTTGAGAGCTCACAAATATTTACAGCGAATTCCTGCATTTGCACTGTTCAAGCATATATGCTTGTTTTGAGACTGACATCTTAAATCGCATGCGCTGTGTAGCAACAGAAAGCTCAACAGGCTTAGCGACATTAAAGAAGGGCGGGGCAGCGGAATAAAGGATTGAAAGTCTATCGCTGTCTGTTCGTGTCTTCCTAATCACCCCATATGTCCACATTTGGGAGCGAGGCTGGCCTCCGATGTCAAGAAGCCATTGGGAGCAAAATATGCTGAATGTATCTCAGACACATCCTCCGTCCAACAAACCAGACCTTTGTAGGAATCTGCCCGTATTTTAGAGGACCAGCAATGTGAGTGATCCCTTTGTTCCGCTGTCTTCTCCAAACCTGTTCCAATCACTGGCACTCACTCCCTGCGTGCCCACCGTCTTGGGTCCGCTGTCATCCCCAGTTACTGTGTGTCCCTCCGTGGGCTATCCTGTGGTAGAAAGGTGATGAGAGGATAGAGAGGTGTTGGGAGAGGCAACAAGCTAAAAACAAGAGGACGGAGAGGAGGAGACAGTCGGATGGATGGACCAGGTCAGGACAGGACAATGCCATGTTCCGTCTCAATGGTGCACACAGAAAAAAGTCTTCCACATAGTCCGTCGAGAACAAAGAGAAATTATTGCTGAAGAATTGACTCTCACCTGCACTCGCAGCTGGAATCATTTAGTCACATATGGTTAATGAGGTAAAGCAATTACTTCCTAAGTATGCACCAGCCACATAGAGAGTCCTTATGAATCCCCCGAAGCGGAATGCGGAACCCCCGCAGTACCACCGCCGCAATTAATTCCCTGTTTACGTTTTCTGCCCAGTAAAAACATGGCTAGAATGGGAAATGGGAGATTTTCCAAAAGTCAGATGCTTAATCTGAAAATCAGCTTCAGCCCGCGGTGCATTACCACGCCGCAGCCACAGGTTGCATGTGTGTTGCCAGCAGCGGAGGAATGCTTTGAGCAGCGAGAGCCAAAAATAGACCTGCTGACCCTCTAACAGCAGAGTCTGTAACATGTTGTGGCTGCCGGCACACTGTCTCTTTAAGACAGGCGTTTGTGTAGTGTAGTATTAACTTTGTAGTGCATGCATGTGTGTGTGTGTGTGTGTGTGTATATATGTGTACATTTATGGTGTGTGTGTGTGTGTGTAAAGCTGACTGAGCAGGCGAAGGGGTTGCGTGACTGCTGCAGACATGGCTGTGACCTCAGAAAAGTGGTTATGAAAACGATCTGTCAAAGCGAGCAGAGAGAGAGAGAGAGAGAGAGAGAGAGAGAGAGAGAGAGAGAGAGAGAGAGAGAGAGAGAGAGAGAGAGAGAGAGAGAGAGAGAGAGAGAGAGAGAGAGAGAGAGAGAGAGAGAGAGAGAGAGAGAGAGAGAGAGAGAGAGAGAGAGAGAGAGAGAGAGAGGAACCGAGAAAGGTAGTAACACAGAGAGCAAAAGAGAGCGAGACCAGCCCTGCAGAAATGAGTTAATGTACCACTGAATGACACTGCCACTCACACATTGCTTAAGGTATTCAATACACAGACACTACATTTCACACACTGTCCTGTACTTAAAGCAGAACCATGAGGGTGTGACACTAAAAGTCAGTCCTCAAAGAAGAGCAGAGATAGAAAGAAAAGTAAGTGGGAATATTTTTTTATATTAGACTAAGAGGGGAAAAACAGGAGAAAAAGTCAGGTATCCTATTCCCACTGTGTTAGTGGCATGCTCAGGATATCCAGCAGAGATTCCTGAGGCCGAGCACATGGAAACAATCTGAGACCAACAGATGATGGGGAAGACTTTGAGCTCACTGTATTGATTGATATATCATTGATATATCTTGAAATAAAAATCACGGGAATCCGTTCATCAGCATTTCATAAAAATAAATATAATATAATTATAGTAATATGTAATTGTTATGATACAGTCATTTTGAAAACCTACATCAAGTTCAATTAAGGTTCTACTTTTTTTTCTCCTACATACAGTGAGACATAATGTGTTTTATTTTTCTGGAGCATTTTTTATAATTTGTGGAGCCAAATCAGGATAGTTGGCATAATGTGATTAGACCAGTGGCATTTTATTTCTTATTACGTACTGCAGACAGCAGAGGTTGTAAACCCGTGATCGAATCTTTCATAATGAAGTACAGGATGAATTAGTTTGTTAGATTAAGGGAATTCATCAATTCCTTTACTTAGTACGTAAGTAGGAATTTGTATAGCTCCATAATCATTTCTGAACGCTTACCCACTCCCCCAGCTGTTTCTTGAAACGGAAAAATAAAGAAGGGATAAAAGACGCATGAGAGAAAAAAAGCAAAGAAGAATCATATCAGTGTGTGGTGCAGATTGCGTGTGAACAGTAATGCTCGCCTTCAAAGAGCACAGTGGAGCACATTGTATCCATGCATGAGTCGCGCAACAGGGACAGCGGCATGACGGAGGGGAGGGAGGGCGCACCGGGACAAGGACAGAGGAAGAGGGAGAGAAGAAGGTTTGAGCGAGACTGTGTCATGAGTGTCGATTGTGATCTGTGTCATCATTGTTGTGAGCGGGGTTGCCAGCTCTCACGCTTCTGGCGTGAGATACTTGCTCTTACGCTGTGTCCCACACTCCAAAGCTCCACATACCGGTCGCAAGTCAGGGAGAGTAACAGCAAAGCTGGCCTGTGTGAGAACCTGTGTTTTTCTATTATTTTTTGGGGTTATTTTTCGGCAACTCAACCCTATTACACGATACAAACCCATGTCATTTAGTAAAAGCTAATAGTAAAAGCAATCTTTGTTATTAATACCCGAGGAAAGTTAGGGTTCGTTAAATCGAGGTCAGCTCGGAGTATGTTGGCTAATAAAAAAGTAAAGGCCAATAACTCTCTTCTTGAATATAGTCGATACACATTTCATAATTCAATAATAATAATAAATCATACCTTTCATCGATAGGTAAAGTGCTACAAAACAGAATGCAGTTGATACGGCATCACAATATGAAGTGTGAAGTAAAAATGTCTGTCTTCCTAATCTAAAAGGTTTTGAGGCCTCTTTTTAGGGAACAGGCGTTTTTTAGTGTTCGTAGATGAAGAGGAAGTGCATTCCAAAGATGGGGGATATTTGAGCTGAAGGGCCAATCTACTACGAGGATTAGCTACGGGGTATACAGGGTCGAGGGGTCATCTGATTTGAGTTTGTAGAGTTTGGGGGATTTGAGTCAAAGACGTTTTTTTCAGGTGGGCTGCCACTACCTCATGTATACTGTACACTCACGGCACTACCTCATGTATACTGTACACTCACGGCTTCGTAGAAGAATTAGAAACTGTGACCTGAATGTAGGTGCATCATCTGGTGAGGAACAAAAACCACAACTTACCTCTTTGCCTGTGCAGGTTTCTACTGCAACCTTTAAGCAATCAAAAGTCTCTTTTAACTTCTCGAACTTAAAGCTATCCACTGTAAAACCTCGTAACAATTCTGAAACCAACCACCGTGTGTGTCGCCATCGTGATATTGTCTCTCTTGCACCAGCAGGGAAACAATATCACACACTGCATCTTGCACACACACATATTGTCCTCCCGCCTGGGGTCAATATTTACAGTACACATCCTCCTCTGAAAAACCACTCTGTCACACTGCCTTACCAGCTCCCTCTCCCTTCCCCTTCCTCCCCTCTCTCACTATCTCTCCAATGCCAGTCACTTTTACTATATGTCTCAATGGGTGAGCGTGATTGAGGCCAATTATGGTTTCTTTTTTAGCGTGCGGGGCATCCGGTGGCCTCCTGTGGATGCAGTACATTACAGGCATCTTGTGGCAATCCATCTCTCCATATGTGAATCCTCCCTGATTCTCACCATCCCTCGTGCTAGTACTTCATGTAGTAATTCATTCTGCACACAGCTGTTGTATCCAGTTGGAATGTGGATAAATGTGAATTTAAAGGGCCTGTCATTCGTTATGTACATAAAGGCGTTTCTCTCTTGTCCTCTGGCACGCTCGAGGATGGTTCCCCACTCGAGCTGTTCCAAAAAGGATTCCTGTGTTGCATGGCTCGCACGACAGCTAGTGGATCTGGTGACCAGACCCCGAAGAAGTTGCCCCTTTTGTAGATTTCTCCCTGGAAACATTTGACAGTCACATGAAAGGGGATTTGGTTACAATGCTAAAAACAAACAGCACGTGTCACATTTAGCCAGCTATTTCAAACATTCATTATGTCTAGCTAACTGTTTCTACAATTTAATTCCTATATGTTTACTTTTAGAAATCCTCACATTTTTGAAACCATGAATAATTCTAACTTTTAATTTCCCAATAGGGAAAGGCGGATGGGACTGCTGTAATTATAGTCTTAGAGAAATGGATTACTCTAAATCTCAACAGTTCTTAAAACATATTAGTTTTATATAGGTAGTCTTTGTTGATAGAGTGGTACAGATCTTGGCACAAAGCATAGGCCTTCAAAATGAAAAGGCCACTTTCTACTGCTGTGCGTCTGTTTCTGCTGAAGGCTTGGAGAGGCAGGGGTAGGAAGGAGGTGTCGACACACATCAACACAACGGCGTGATTTCCCTCGGCTTCTTCACAGGATGCAGCCTACATAAACAGACATGTTTGCAATACACACAAATGGAACGAACACAAAACCATGGATCCTTATTTTGATTGAACCTTTTTTTTTAAAGATCAAACAGGTCCACAATCTCTGATCACCTGTTGAATCAGTTAAGTCAAACGCAGGATATGGAAAGGAAATTGAGGAATCTTGGCTTTCCACAGTGTTTCCGCAATATGTACATCTGCTCCATTTTTTTTTATTTCCAAGTGACCTCTATAAATATCCCTTTCAGGCCAGAAAGGTGAACACACTCTACATATATATAAACCCAAATCTTTTTTGTTTCTTTCAGTTACCATCATTTGGATATTTTATTGGGATCCCTTTTGCTAAATTCAAGACATAATGACATTTAGTTTCCAATTTTTGCATCATGTTGCTTTTTTAACAGTGATTGGTGCCTACATAGAATGTGTTTTGGCATTAAAATGTCTTGGTTAATAATCACGCAGATGGCTTTGGATAAAGAGATTGTTTCGTCTGTGTGAAATACCATTAGACAATGATGGAGCGATACGTCAGAGTGGTTAGAACCTCTGCAAGAGAACGTCCTGCCTGGCTTCCTGCCACTCCGGTGTGGTAACGATTACATGAAGATTACACATCATGCGGTACCTTAAAGAAGAACTCGCATGTTTCCTATCAACTGTTAAGTACACACATATCTTGGATCATCACCCCATCATTAGGATTGGTGCAATTCCATTCAGTTCCATTTATTTATTTATCCATTTTGGTTCTCTTACGAATGGAGGATCGAGGTCTCTGACAGTAGGAGACATTGCGTGTCCCTGCTGCAGTGTTAAGTCTATTCAAGGCTTCAACCTGTGTCAGGAAAAACTCAGTGGCATGTTGCTGAGCTAATAATGTCTGACCGCTTTCCCCGTTCACAAGTGCTCCTTTGGGAGTAGGAGAGAGGGGAAGGAGAGAGTAGAGAGAGCAGAGCAGGAAGACTCACCCGTATATAAAATGACCTCGCTGCCGTTGCGTGCCACGGTTTGTTTTCAGAACTGGCCACATGTTTGAACATTGCATAACTTCTCAGATGTGGTTTCTAAATCACCAAATATTTTGGGCGTGTGTGTGTGTGTGCATGTGTGTGTGTGTGCTGACAGCCACCGTAACTAACAGTTTAAGCCTACTTATATTTATGTTAATATCCTTTATTATTAAAAGATTCTTCATCATTATGCACGCAGTCCTCAGAACTGCTGATCATACCATTTCAAATAACAAATTACATCTACATTTTTCCAGGCAGCGCTAATCTCCCGCCTCTGCTCCTGTTGATTCCACAGCTGTCTGGTTATGTCTCACTGTCCTAACTGTGCGAGGCTCTGGCCCAATTAAAGGCCAATTAAAGGGCCAGTCCATGAAAACAGGGGAGCCTTTGTAGTAGTGTTTGCACAGGTGGTGTGCATTGCATGTTGTAATGGTGTCAGGTTTACGCATCAAGGCTGCACACATAGACACGCAGTAGTCCATATGCACTGTACACTTGTATGCAAATGCTAACAAAAAGTTTGTGTGCCATAAACGTCACGATTTATTTTTCCTTAATAGAGTTGATATCCAAGCAGGAGTTCTTTGACACTCACTTCATTACTGAACCACTTTGGCTGTGGACTGCTTTTGCAGCCTAGTGTCTGCTTAGTCCTCTTTATCATTCCTACCTTCTCCTGTGTAGATCAACAGATATGGGAGTATGTACACCACGTCACACGTTCGAATTTTAAGAGTCTGTTTTGCAGCACAGCTACTTTACAACTGAAGGTATTTTATTCTGAAGGTTTTCACATGATGAATTGACAAGCTGTTTCAATCAGTAAATATGCTTTGTAGCTGATATGGAGGTATTATTGTGGTTTTATAAACCAGAGACCATTCATTATGTTTCTCAGAGGGCTGTCATCAGTTGGTTCGAGTGACCCATCCCAAAAATAAAATGCTCAACTACAGTATTTCAAACATGACCGAAAAAATATTTTGACATTTAAAGGCTTGTTTTTCAGAGCGGCTGCCTAGTTCGTTGTGATTTTCAACCTGAGGCAAAGAACAGCAAGTCGTGCATTTGTCTAGTTCGTAGCTTCTAGATTTTGAAGTGGGCTTGTGCTGAGACTTGCCCAATTCCGATGAGCAAAGTGTAATGGGTGAGCATCTGTAATCTTTGTCGCTGTAGCGTAACAAAATACTGATCAGTCCTCTTAGCCAGTAAGGACACAGCTTGTAGGTTATCATTCATCCGTCTTTTAAAGTGATGTTTGTTTCTATATAGTATCGGCCCCTTTTGATGCCAAATAATCCACCCATATAGCCACACAGTAAACTTTCACTGCGACTCAACTTGTAATTTTCAGCATCACCTGTAAATATTCCAGCAATCCAATGAGCAGGCAGACTTCATCCGCACTTTTACAGTACAATTATAATAACGTTCCAAATTAAAAAATGGTTTTTACTGAAAATAGTTTGGCGGTGAAGAGCCAGCCATTTCTCAGCAATGACATGTTTTGGACTCAGTCGACCATAGCAGTCTGCACTCTCACCCTGCACCCGCCCCTCGAACACACATTAACCACCACAACACACGCACACAACTGTCAGCGCTCTGATCTATTGTGGACTGACCACCCACGCTGCGACCAAAACCTCCTCCACATCTGAGACGCATCAGCCAAACCTGATCTTCAAGTTCTAAACCGCAACCTTCTCAAGGTGTTGCAGCCATGACACAAGCATGCACTGTTGAGAGGATATATCTAAAGGTATATTTACATGAGATAAGTATAGTTCCTTGTTTCCACTAATGCTGCCTCGAGCACTGCGCGGAGAGTCTGCGGGTTGAGGCTGACCAGATGAGGGTTGTTATGGAGATAAGAGGTCTCATTTGGTCACGGAAGGACCAGCTATGGATTTAATGGGGATGACAGGTGAATAAATGGTTGATATCCATTAATCCTCTCTCGACACCAGTTTAAGACATGCAAACCATATCCTGTCCTCAGTTAGGAACTGTTGTCTACTGTACACATGTAGGGTGTGTGTGTGTGTGTAGAAGTGTGCATGTATGTGTGCGGAGGAGTGGTTTAACTCGGAAGTCCCACCCTGCTGCACGCGATGCTGGGAATCGTGCCGGTTGAGGATTTACTAAACACGCTTTAGGGAATCTCTCTCCATCCCACCTAGGCACACACACACACACACACACACACACATATGCACGCACACACATAAACACACACACACACACACACACGCACGCCTTTAGGATATAGAGCTGACATAGTTAACACTGATCAGGTAGAATCACTCACACACACACAAACTACTTGGATACAAAGCACTGATGCTGTGCAGTCACACACGTAAACGCATCATTTGTGCTGCGCACGCTCCCCCGGACGCCTTCAGCATACCGAGCTGCCATAACCGACACTGAGATGAGATCACCCACAAATCTGCACCTGCGACGGCCAATCAGATGCAATGTTTGGCTTCCTTCTGTGCTCTTTGTGTCCTCGGTCTTCTGCCTTGCTCTCCATAAAAAGCACTGGAGCTCATGACGTTTACATTTACACTCGGCTCATATGTAGAGTAGGAAGAAAACCAAAACAAATACCAAATGAAAGAAGCCAGAAACATAATCTGTTATGTTCCAGTTGGCAGCATATCCATCCGCTTGTTTGGCTTGAAGAGAAGAAAATATGAATTTGAGAATCAGAAAGTATGTGATGCCATGTTAAGCTATATCTGTGTTACCATCTCATTGTCTCGAAGCAAATATTTATAATAACAGAGGAAAAATGAGCAGGAAGTAAATCTAAATAAATTGACTTCCAGAACAGCAAAAAACATGTTTTAATTGCACAAAAGGATTGTCAGTCTGTCATTATCATTCCCTTGTCACTAGGATTCTGGTGCAGAGGAAAGGTGTTCGCCAAATAATTTGGTGGGTGTTGTGCACCTCAAAGATAACTGTACAAATTATGGTTGAAGTTGCTGTAGCTCTCATGTGCTAACCATCTGGCTCTGGTGTCAGCCTTTAATACAAAGACCAGAGTCCGCTTTGCTACGACTCACTGAGTATCACAATGAAGTTTTGGGCATGTTTGAGACACATCTGGATCTCTCTCCAACTCTGCTTCACAGAGAAGCCATAGAAGGATTTCTCCATCCTTCTAACACATACTTCTTCATGTTTTATTTGTCCGGTGGGAAAAACTTTGGATCTCTTTCTTTGTTCGTTTTATGACAATTCCCACCCTGGCCACTCTTTATCTTTTCCTGTCTCTCTGCCTTTTTTTTTTTTTACATAGAAAAAGGATTCCGTTCTCTTTTTTTCCCTCCCACCTCTTCTTTCTTCATCAGTTGGAGACTATTGCCTGGGAATCGGTGCTTGACTGCCCATAGGTTCAAACTACGTGTTCTTCTGATGATAAGTTGATGATGACATTTGGTCGTCACCCTCACATTTCGTCAAGTAATTTGAAAGCATTTCTATTATTTCTATTATGAAGTTTCCTTGCTTCCTTCCTTTATCATTCTGACACAGTTCACTCAAGTTTTCTTTATTGAACACTTATATAGAATACAATATTCTTTCAAGGTTAGCTTTCCTTTCCACCGATGTTAAGCCAGCATCATCATATGCACAACCCTGTAGCAGATCTGGGATCACATCTTACTTTCTTCTCTGATTGCAAACTGCACAGTGCACTGTAAAATTCAGTCTGAAACTATGTGGCTGTGCTTGAATGAACAGATTATAGCCGGCTATTTAAAGATGTGAGGCCACGATGGAAACAAAGCCTGCATGACGAGACCACACACTGCCATGGGAAGGCTCTGTCCGTGTGTGTGTGTGTGTGTGTGTGTGTGAGAGAGAGAGACAGATATCTTATACAGGGGTATCTCTAGTACTGTGTGTGCTTGTGAAAATGCAATCATCCGTGTGTGTGATTTGCCACTGATCATTTGACACAGGATGCCAAACCCTTTGTATCTGGAGCTCCACATCTTTGCACACCAGGTGTCCTCCTGACCTAGGAGGACACCTCGACCTAACCCCCTTGGACACAAGACAAAGGTGCCTGGCCGGCCCCTTATGGCGCTAGTTACAAGTGGTGGTCAGCTGAGGGCTTGCTTTTGCACAGCACTTCCTGGTGTACTAACATCTGGATCGGGAGGGTAGACAAAGCTGTGTCCCCTGATTCTTTACATCTATGCAGCCTAACATCTTTTTTTTCTCTTCTCTTCTCTCCATTTCTCTCCTCTCATCTTCTCCTGCACAATGGAAAAAACAGTCGCTGTAATCAACATTTATAAGCTGTGGCAGACAATAAAAAAGAAGCACAGGGGGAGGTAAAAAAAAAAGAAGAAACAGGTTTCTCTCCTTTCCCCGTCTTTTTCCCTATTGACATGTAAAGCGTGTAAACTTGGCAGGGCCAAATTGGTTGATTGCGGGCTACTGATGTGACCCATCTGGGGTTGAAACATTGTATTAGGTATTCGCACGCTATTCCTCGCCACTCCCTCAGCTCAACAGCAGCACCCCCCCCCCCCCCCCCCCCCTCCTCTGTCACATGAGGAACAGTTGCAGCACTGTTGTCGGGCGAGAAGGATGTGGGTATTTGCTGTGTTTATTTTGTGTGCGAGTGTGTGCAACGAGAGACCGGCCTTTTCCAAATGGATGGTCCAAACGCAGCAGCAGCTGTTTGTCCTGTTGAAGTGTCCTTGAGCAAGACACCACATCGCTCACTGAACAAATTGGATATGGGCCCATGTTTTTACATTGTGTTTGTGTGCGAGTGTGTGTGCTTAACTTAATAGAGTGAATCAGGATCTGGAGTGATGTGCGACAACTTCTCTTCACTGGAACGGTGCTGAAACTCTTTTCTCTCCAGTGCTCGGCAAAAGAAACAGCAGAAAGGCTACAGGACACTCAAATTAAAATCCACATAAATCACTGAATCCATTCAAACGATGTCTTGATAATGTCTTGTAATAATTGATATGTCATGCAACATCTGCTAAATTTCATGTTTGTTCAGCCGGAATGTAATCCCACCAGAATTACACAATAGAACCGCTGAGTAAAACAACATGAAACGAATTTACAAAGTCTTCATCCAACGGAGGGAAAAAAGACGTGCCTCGCCTTGCGTGAGTCGGCCACAGTGACACAGCAGTGTTTTGAGCAGTGGCTTATACTCTTCCCAAATTTCTGTTGTCCCGCTCATAAATCAGAATTCGGCGGCTAGCAGAGTCTTGGAGGACAGGCCTGTGGAATACAATGCAGCTCCAGAAACACATGTTCTGCACTTCTACCTCAGAAGTTTCGAGTTGTGGTCGGACAAAGCTGCTTCTACAGTTTCTGAGTCTGGGGATTGCAAACGCCATCTCACCTCTCGCTCAGCACAGCAGTTAGATGTGATCCGATGGAACTCGAGGATATCTGCTCAGAACAACACATTTGAGAAGTAGTGCCAATCTAAGGTTCACAAGTCGTAGATATACCAATCCACCACTAAATTAAAACGGTATTACATTAAACGGTCATGATTTTTAATAGTCAGTCAGTGTCAGCGCCCTTCAGGTTAAAGAGACTTTCTTCGCTCAACGGTGAAACCGCTCCACATAAAGCGTCAGCATGGAAAACTGAGCTGGGGGCTCAGACCTGCGGGTGTGGGCCTTGCTCCAGTGGTGTTGCGCACAGGTCTTGGCTGTCGGGCGATACAAGAGCCGAAGTGGAAGTGAATATGCTGCTCGTCCCAAATGGCCCAAATGTGAGTTTCATTAGTGTGGAGGCCATGATTGTGCTGGGTAGTTTGAGAAGTGTGCCCGTTTAACTGTACCAACGTCTCCAGGAGCCTTTTTTGGCCTTATCCTTTCAGGTTACCTTTCCTGCTAACGGAATATTTTGCAGCCCAAAACGACCATTAGTCTCTTGTGGACTCTTGTGGACTCTGACTGTTGCAGTTGGTTTTGAGAGTTGACAGATACTGCACATTGCATGCATGTGTTCCTGTTAGATTACATTTCTACTTGAAAACAAATGTCAGATGCAGATGATCTCATCTTGGCTTTCATCCATGATTTCGTAAGCTGCTGTCTTTATAAGTAACATAAATCAAATTACAGGATGACTGGATGTTACAGTACCTACTATTTACATAAATTAAATTAGACTACAAAATCTTCCCCTCAAACCTTTTTCCACATTTATCTCTTGCCTGAGCATTGCAGGGTTGCTCTTCCCCATCTGAAACCTGAAATGTTAAAAACAAGGATCCTTCAGCAAGCTGACAATAAACAAAGTTGAAAAATGTATTTAAAAAATTGCATCTATTTTTTTTACCTTTCTCTTATAAGCGCACGTCTCTCTAAACTCTCCATTTTGTAACGCAGCCTTTTTGTTCGTAAACTTCAGTCACCAATCCCGAGCTGAGATAACCTCCAAAGATGTCATCACTGTGACATCATCAGGGTTTTCTTCTCGCACTGGACAAAGCTCGTCCAGGAGTAACTGTTCTACAGGTTGAGCAGCGTGTTGAATATTCCCTCCAGTGTGGGTTATGCTTCATTCGGCAGCCCTCCGTGCAAAGTGAGAAAAATAATCCTCTTATTCAACGCGAGAGTCCGTTAGGAGAGGGTCAACAAGTCGCTGTTTGTTTACCCCCAGAAGATCTCTACTTGTCAACGTACATTATATGCATACATACGGTCGTAGCATCCCGCCAACACCAGACGCCAGGAAGTACAGCGGCGACTGAGTGGCATCCACGGCAAAGCCCCGCCGTGCACGACTCTCTCCTGACTTTGCCTCTTCCAGCAAGCTTGCGTGATCCCGCCATAAACCCCCCATCATGCCTTCCTCCTGCCTCACTTTATATCCTGCCCTCACACACAAACACACATGCACACACATGCACGTGTATCGCCTGCTGGGCGAGAGCGCAGGGGTATATTTCCTCTCCCGCCCTGAGCCACACGAAGTGGTCGGAGCAAACACTGCTTGGATCAGAGTGTTGTGGTGACATGCAAGGGGCTCAGAAAGGGAGGATGTGAAGTGGACAGTCACGATATGTCCAGAGTTGACAAAGGATATCTCGCCGTTCACACTAACTACCTTCAACTGTGTCCCCAGAGCTCAACTTTTGGAGGGAAGCTGCCAGCAGCTGACACTTAGTGCGTGGGAAAGCACAAGGACAATCAAAAGAAACTCACCTTTTTGGCTAAATTCTTAAGATGTCATGTGACCGCCAACATTGTGTGTGATGTTTGGAAGCATAGGGCTGCTGAGATGCTTCTGGGATGCTTCCTGAGTCAACCAGTGTTTGGATCTAATACCATGCCACACAGGGACGAGGTGTAATCAGATTACTGTTGCGTTAGCGTGTCGCTCAATGAATTAGCTCTGTCAGAGAACAGACCATTTGTGATATTGTTGGTGAGACGAGTGACTCATTTTAAAGCAAATCAAATCAGGCTGAAACCGTACAAAAAATACTGTCACTGCCTTTTCCCCATTTTTATTTACTAAAAAACCTGCTGTTCCTGTGCGGCACAACCGTATATTGAAATGTGACTGTTTGTATGTGGAGAGAGAGACCTTGAATACTGCTTTCTGGTATTACTGTGGGTTATCTGCCTCATAGATTGGTGCAGGTCCTACACACACACACACACACACACACACCCACCCACACGCACACACGCACTCACTCACAGAAGCACAGCGGATACACAACACCTCTGATAGTGTCTACTTACTGACAAGTTAATGCCTGTCATGCATAAAGCATGGCCGGCATCACGGCTATCACTTGACCCCTGCACACATTAACCACATCCCATCAATTTAATTACACATCGGTGGGCCTTCCTGGCTGCGTGAGTAGGGTTTTTAGGGTTCCGCACGCTACATACTGTTAACACTTGTGGGTTATGTGAAAACATATTTTATTGTTCCTGTTTGAAAGAAAAACCAGCAGAATGTGGAAAAGTTCAAATGTGTTGTCGCAGAGCTTTAAAGCTATCGGCTTTTTTCTAGGACAGTAATATTTTTCTCCAGCAGAGTTTCAGCAAAGTGCCATTAAAGTCCTTTTTTCTTTCTGTGTTTCTATTTAACTCCAACTCCTCTCATTAGTGCATTATGTCTGCGACGTTGTCCTAATGTTTCTTCCACTGAAAGAAGCCCAGCAAATGAGCCCAACTTGTAGATGTCGTAAAAGCACTTTGTGGTTAGCATTCGTTTAGCATTGCGTGCAGCATTAGCGTAGTTTCTCTCCCATATGGATTCAGCCTGAGGGACCATCTGTCCGTTATTATTTGCCTCAATGGGCCAAAACAGCACCATATTCTTTTAACAGATTACCTTTTGTTTCTCTTGTGAGAAGCTGCATGAATTAAAAAAAATAAATGCTAACAGGATAAAGAATGAAATCATTAAAGTTGACTTTCTTCTGAAAACCTGTTAAATTTTCTGCACAGCAGGCAAAAGTTGCTTTTGAGAATAGGTGTGGAATAATCCCAAAGTTTAGTTGTGCTTCTTCTCCCTTATAAGGGAACTCAAGTCAGTGACACGCAACACAAGGAACCAGCAGAGTGTAACCTTCATTGTGCTCTTTGTCGGCCTTTTGCCCTCCCCCCTCTCATGCAGGAATTCAAACTGTACAGGGCTAGATAACCAATAATTATTCCCTGAGTTGTTTTTACTTGGCACTGAGTGACATGGTTCATGGCTGTTTATTTTTTACATTGTAAGCCAACGGCCCAGTGCTACGCAGCATGTTAGTTCCACTCTAGATTTTAATGATGTTGTCTTTTTGGACAGAAACGCCAAATATGCAGGAATCAATGCCTTTTCTTCTTAATCCCACTCTTTACCCCTACTCTAAGAGGTTTTCGTTTCACATGTATCGCTAATTAAACTCAAAACCGACGAGATGCGCTTCACAGCAATCCAAAAAATGTTCCTGTAAACTTTACAATTTGACAAGACGTGCTGCGCCTTCACTCCCAGCCCTTAAAACTCAGACTGCTCGTGAAAACTTGTCCTTTATTGTTCCCAGGTACACGAATACCAATTGTATTTGACCGCCAGCTCCTTGAGAGAGCCACAAGCCACAGCCCTCCTCATCAAAACAGGAATCCACGGAAACGCTATTAATAGTTTAACCACGCCAACACACACACACACATGTATGCAGGAGTTGATGCTGCTTACAGAGACACAGTGTTTATCTCAGATGTGCACACATGGCTCAAAGATTCCATTATTTCGTCACATTTCAGCTTGAGAAATGTATCAGTTCCTTTCATTAATTTGAATACATTACTTTACATCAAGGATTTGGCTTTTTGGGATTTGGTTTGGTAGAAAGTGCATCAAGCGTTTTGCCACAGAAGTAAAAGTATGCCTGAACACTAAGGGTTCCCGCCAAATAATTATATATTTTCATTTGAACGAGCCAATCAGAGGAAGTTTGTGATACACAAATAGATGCATCGGAGACTGGAGAACAAATCCAACAATGAAATTTTCCGCCGTCTTGACCTCCGCAGAACTTCTACCATTTCTGTTTGTTTTTTGCAACCGCGAGCTCTACATATACATTCGGTCTCCAGGCAGCGTTACTGCTCGGACGTGTGACTCACGAGGGAGCCCGTATCCTGAGTTCACCTCTGCTGATCAGGCGTTTGTGCCAAATCCTGCAACGGCCGGCAAACTGTAGCGTCCGTTTGTCTTCAATTAGAAAATACGCTGTTTCATTCATTCAAATAAAAAGGTTTCCTGCATAACTGGCTCTTCTCACGCGGCACATGGCTGAATGCGGCCTGGGATTGTGCACGTGTGCAAGCGGCAAGCACATTATTTCACGCTCAGGCACATTTTCCCCGAGCCTCCATCCTTTTGCATCCTGTTAGCTTTTCTAATTGTGGTGTATAAATATTGCATCACGTTGGCTTTATGTTGTAGTACATTTTTCCCAAAGCTTGACAAGGCAAAATTCAGGAGTGTTTAGACAGCCCTTTAGCTGGCTCCTTCAAGGGGTACATCAGGAAAACAGTTTTCTCCGCTGACAAACAGCTCGCTCACATAAAATATGTGCGCCACGATCAGTCATGTTCCCTATTTACAGAGGAAATAGCCCTCCAGTGTGTGTCAGTGTGGATAGTGTGTGTACGCCAGTTTTAGGACGCCACATACAGTAGCAGCACACACAGTTGCCCGATGAGCCAGTTGTGCCCAAGGGCTCATACAACACGGGACTCTTGTGTCTGTTTGCCAACGGAGTTTTGCGTCCTAACCTCCTTTCCGTGTGATCTTGTTTGCTTTATCACTTCCTGTTAAACTTCAGCGTCAAGGCTATTGTTTTTGTTGTATTCAGGAATCTGTTTTTTTTTCCTTCCCTAGAGATAGACTTCCCCCAGCAGCTCCAAACGCGCACTACCCACAAGAATCAATCACTCACATTATGATCTCCACTGAAAAATGCATATTTGCAAATCCTGCCCACCAGGAGAAAAGGCTCCAACTGTAATCTTATATTTACTGGAAAATATTGTCATCCAAAACAATATCACGATTAGAGACCAATAATCCAATATTAATGTTGGTATCAAGAGTGATTGAAATGTCAAATCATACGGTTTATATCCACCAAGTGGAACAGTAGGAATCAAGTGGAAAAACCTGCTGTTTATCTTCTGAAAAATATGAAAATGTTCATTCAATGAATCATTTCTTTCTTTCTTTTGGCACATTGCAAAAACAAGTGTAAAAAAAAAAAGTTGGAATGGTAACGGCTGGATTTGGACCGGCCAAGATCTAGAAATTTGATCTGTGGCATAATGAAGTATTAGCTTCCATTACAGTGCAGGCTTAACCTTTTCGCAGAGCGCCATTGAGCGCTTGCCAACAGTCATCAATATTTAACAGCTGTTGCTATTATGAAATTCTTTATGGGCTAATGCGGCTCGCCGGCTTGCACGCAAGGCCTTGGCCGGCCGCCAGCCCCATGTCGGGAGGAGGGAGGGGGAGATTGACAGACGGCTCGCTTGCGTGACAACCAGCCCTTGATCGGCCAACTCCCCTCCATCCCTCTCTCACTCTGTATGTGTGTGTGTGTGTGTGTGTGTGTGCTGCTGCTCTCTCTGCTGTGGATTTCCTGTGCCTGCGGACAGAAAGAGAGAGCGAGCGAGAGACAGAGAAGAAGAGCGCTGAGGGAAGGGGGCGGGAACAGGCAAAGGAAGTGGCTGTGAGCCAACCAGACCTCAACGCACACACATATAAACACACACAGTTCACTCTACTCACGCGAGCCTTGTGTAAGGGGAGGGACTGCTGTGCAGCGCAGCGTTTGCATGTTCAGGTCCGGAGCTCTTTGTCACAGGCCAAAAACACAGCAGAGGATCGCTGCCAAGAGACGGCGCCTATGCTGCTTCAAATAGCCTGCATGCAGATGTACGGGGCCCGTCAAACGGTTGGACACATTTTCACTCACTCAATTCAATGAGAAAGTGTGTCCTTTTGACTACTGTTGGTAGTATGGATGTGATTGAATGTTCCTTGTGCGAGAGTTCAGGTACAATGATTTTCTTGCCAGTACTATGGGGGAATATCACATAATTTGCACGAGTAAAAGTAGCAATATTCCAATTTATAAATAGTTTGCCTTCGTTTACAGTTACTACAGAACTTTATATACTATTATATACTATACTATATAGTTTAGTCTACAACCATGCATATGATTTTGAATGATTGACTGCTACAGTTGCTTTGAAGTATTATATAGAACACGACAAAGAAATACTTAGTTACACTGCTCGACTGCTCATTATATAATAATTAAGCTGTCATTAAACTGAGTTTAACGTGATGAAGTGTCTAAAAAAACAGCCCATGAGCATGAGTGACCACCTGTTGGACTGGGGTTGGAGCAGCGTGCATACAGGCTTGTGGGTCCCGGGTTAGAACCGTGCAGCAGCTGGTGTTGTGTGTATGAGCAGCCATGTATGAACACTTACCTGCTCCTCGCTGCGAATTGTTCGAGATAGGAGCGTGTGCAGAAGAACGGAGCTGGTTTGTAAAGCACTTTGCACATCATGCAACCTCTTTTCAACATAATGTCTTGCCATGAGATCGTTGATTTAAACGCACAGGGCTGCATTGAAATATTCATATCTGCATTTTGATCATTTTGCAAGACATTCCTCTGTGTTTCATCTCCATTATCCCCAGAAAAAAAGCATGTCAGAGATACCATGGGTCCATAGAGACGTCTCCACAAGGCCTCTTTCCTCCCTCCTTGCAAAGCTCTCTCTCCTTATGAAGATTTCTTATTTATCTCCTCTGGTCCTCTGTATTCATACGTTTTTACCGCTGTTACTGGTAGTGCGGGAGGTAGTGGCTCTAAACAGCACAGAATCCATGAAAAACAAACTGACACATACATATGTCCCACAGCGAGGGTCCCCTCGCCCCCTAGAGGTTGCAGAAACACCTGATCGATGCGGACTGTGTCCTCAGTTCACACTCACACGCGCTTGCGTGTCCTGATGTGATCAGGCCGCATCTGTGTCACCGAGCCGCAGTGAAAGATCTGTTCTTTACCGAGGAGTGAGCATTTTTGGCTGCCAGCAATCTAACGCAGTCACATCGAAGTTAAATCACATTTTACATGAATACATTTACATCACAGTCCCCTTGTATATGATCATCGGATCATCTTTTCATTTTAACAAAGGTGTAGCCAGAGCCAATCGAGTTTGGCACAATTGTGCCTCGAATTGTGCAAAGTGAACCACTGCAGCTTGATATCTGGCGATGTTCCCTCAACATTGTTTGTGTGCTCAATGGAAGTGGAAAGAGCAGGCCGACTAACAGAGCGGGAGACTTCCAGCCTCACCCCTTGGCAGCGCCGACATCCGGCTTCTTGTCACTTTTTGCTTGACACCCCGTCCTCACACAGAGCACATACGCCTCACCATTACCCTCTCTGTTTTCCTTTATAGACCAAGGAGAAAATAGAGGCAAAGAAAAGCAAACTCAAATACGTGAGCGGTGATGAATAAAGCCGTTATTGTCGACGGAGGAAGTGCCTGTGCTGTTAATTAATCATCCTGTGTGTTTGTCTTTCCCGACGCTGCATCCTCTCCAAGAGCTGCCGTAAGAGAGAAAACAAAAATACATGAGGCGTTGAAGGAGGAAAATAAAGAGGCTTATTAGATCCATTTCCCTCTGCTAGTTTCCTCTGGTTGGATAATATTGCGGTGATGGAAGAGAATGGTGCGTGTGTGCACGTGTGTGTGTGTGTGTGTGTGTGTGCGTGTGTGTCGGGCTGTCTAAGATCTTTTATATTTTGTGTGTGTTGACGGAGGTGATGACAAAATAATTAACATTACTACTTGCATTTATTACTGTCAATGCAGTTATTTGCCTGGTTTCCGTCACTATAGGAAGGGAAAAGGAAATAAACAGAGCAGAATTAAGAGGGGAACTCGGTTGTCGATCGCCTGAACTGCCTGAAGTCGAACGAAAGAAAGGGTGGAGAAACGAGTGGGGGGAGGAGGGTTCATGGGGGGAGGCATGCACAGAGGACAGGAGAAGGTTAAAGGGCGAGGATGGAGGCCATAATGGGGTTAATCGACAGGGGTGGGAACTAAAAAAAGCATCGGAACATACATGCATACACAGATTTTTTGTAATGAGCCTATGGTGTGTGCGTTTGTGTGTGTGTGTGTGTGTGTGTGTGTTGCGTGACTACTCTGTGCCCGCTACAATGAGTGACAGAGCAAAGGGCTGATCTCTTGGAGGGAGCCACATGCCCACTGACAGCACGGCCATAAGAGAAACACGCAAACAGGCCTCCGTCACGCAACGCACACGTCACCGATGCATATGTAATATTTCTGCACGCCACAGTTTGCAGGCTAATTGCATGTATACACACTCTGACGTGGTAGTTGTTAGGCCCCTAGTCCACAGCGGAGAGATCATACCGTGTGCACTGCCGTCAAACGAGGGAGTGATATTTTTACAACTTAAGTAGATGTTAAGTAGATGTCTTTGAATATCAAATGGCACGAAAGGAGCTTTCTAGAGATAAGACCCTTGTTTCAGTGGAAATAAGTCTGTAAATCCGCCAGACGTCCCAAAAGCACTAAATGCTGCACTCTACTTCAAGCTGTGTGCACCAGTGACCAATGAGTGTGAGCGCAGCTGTATCGTGTGAGAAGAAGCCTGTAAAGTCATAAAATCCTCCACTGCTTAGCCTCGTTAGATGGCCCCGACACAGACTAATACCTGGTGATCGCTCGGCGCAAAAAGGGACTGATACTGTTAATGTGTGGGCCACATGTCTGGGTGCCGCTCTGACTGTGTCACTGCTGAATCAGACAGGTTTTTTGGAGAACTTTCACAAGCTTCAGAAAATATGATCACTTTTGATATTTCTTTTATCCTTCAAGGTTTTCTTTTTGTTTTTGTTGTTGTAATGTAAGCTTGTTCCGTCCCACTGACTCATGCATTTCTCTTCTTCACAGCAAACAATGAGAAGCGCTCCAGGAAGCACAGTATCAGCACAGCATCCTCGAACCCTGAACCCAGGAAAGACAGCCCTCCCCTGGAGACCCCAGTCAATGAAAGCAGCCTCCTGCTGGAAGTAAGAAACCACGTGGCTGTTGTCTGAGTGTGTGGAATAGCTCTGTGAACGCAAGAATGACAACAAAATCTATTTGGATAATATTACTTCTCACCGTGCTGCTTTCAAACCGCTGCCTCTTTAGTTGTAACCGTGGTGAGATACTAGCGAGCTTGCGTTCACACCGCTCAGGACAGCAGTTGTGTCTGGGTGTGACTGTGTGATTGTGAGTTAGGGAGATGGGAGGCGGGAGGGATGGTGGTCTTTCTTTTGTGTGTTCATGCGTGAGTGCCCTTCGCCCTTTGCCCCCGAACCCTTTCGCAGAGCTGTGGTGTTGCGTGACATACGGGTGAGACGGTGGTGTTGGAGCTGATGAAGGAGGTGGAGACTCACACATGCTGGCGGCCTTAACAGACATTCAAGTGTTTGTTTGTGTGTGTGTGTGCGTGTGTGTGTGTGTGTGTGTGCGAGTGCATCTCTGTCTGGCCGCATGTAGTCGTCTGTGAAAGTGAGCAGAAGAGAGTGAAGAGGAGAACACACCAAGCCTGTCAACATTATTCAGAGTGAACAGGAGAGTTGCTTTTTGTCCGTTGGCTTCAGACCGGATAATTGGATGGAATAAGATCATACGTGCATATATTCCCATCCATGATACCAGGACACCAAGTTGACCAACAATGCACATGATACACGTTGTGCGTATATTTGACATAGAACTTCTAAACACATTCCTTCAGAGGTTCAGGAACAGGATCATCAGCTCATCGCTAATGACTATCGGTCAAACGAGCAGCTAAGTGTGCACGCGCACGAGGGGCGAGCTGATCCACTGATGCTTCTGTTAACGTGTCGGGTCGTCTGAATAAAGCGGGAAACAAAAGGATAGATTGACCGTAGCGGTGTGCCGCCTCCTGTTGCGTGACTCAACCTGCACCGGGGGCCTCACAGCAATCTGGGCATTCGTTGTTACGGGGAAGGGATCCTGAGAGAGGATCAGGCGGATATGCTAGTGTGTGTGTGTCGGTCAGTGGGATTACATGTCTTTGTGTGTGTGAGAACATCTTTATTTGTTTTCATTTGGAAGGACACATCATACAGTTTATCATACGCCATGTATTGTATGTCGTATTTAATACATTGTATTTAGAATGTTGTATTTGACTGTTTATACAATATATGTTTTATAAATGTGAGATATCAAAATTAAGACATTCAAATCAGAACATATGGGGCTGGGGGCTAGAGGAAAGGTAAGAGAATCCCCAGATAGCAGGGATCATAAATATTGTGAAATCTGCGTCAGCTGTAATGTGATTCTTGTGTGTGATTGTAGGGCTCACTCATTGGTCGATGTCCAACATTTTTTACGGACACCAATCAATATTCCATAATCCCATATTATGATGCCAAAGCATTGAGACACGGCTGCCCCGCCACCATCTCCACCATCTCCACCATCTCCACCATCTCCACCATCTCCACCATCTCCACCATCTCCTCCTCCCGTCCTCTCCCTTGCTTCCAAGTGCAGTGAATAATATGTTATTTTGGGCTCTGCATGCTAAGCGTCTCGCACGATTTGTTAGTCAAAGCTTATAGTCTCCCCAGGGCGGTTACAGTAGCCAGGGGCGTCGTAGTTGCAGGTATGTGGCAGAGCAGGTGCCAAGGTCCATAAACTAAAGGCTTAAGTATGCGGACAAGTGAGGTAAATGTGAATGGCGAAAGCGTTACGAGTACAGTTTTTCTTTCTTGTTATAACTATTTTCTCATTTCAAACAAGAGGCATAAATGCCTCTTTCTTTTGGTCTTCAGCTTGGTTGTTTTCTGATAAAAGAAAATTATGATTATTTACGCTGGATGGGAATTTTGCGACGCAGTTAATGGTTCATTGTTTATTGTTCCAACATAAATGATGGCTTTTCCCTGCACGTCTCCCTCCCTCCCTCCCTCCCTCTCTGCCCATTCGGTTTTTGTTTTTTTCCTTTACGGTGGCTGCGTGTTAGGATTGGTGATGAAGCCGCGCCCCCTCTGTTGCCCCCTCACCACCCTCCACCAGTTTGGGAACCACTGTACTACATCATCATATTTAACTCATTTTGTCCAACGGTTGACACAGAGCCCTTTGATCTGCACACATGCACCATCCCCTGCCCCAAAGCTCTAAGTAACCCTTGAACAAATGCTTAGGAAGACGCCTTTGCCCAGTATTGAATGACTTACAAGATGTGCAGTATGTTCAATTCCTGATACAGGAATGATCCTACTATTACATTTTAATATTACTATTATACCATTAGGCGTGCCTAACTAACAACCCTTATCTGAGCTCCCCCCTCCCTTGGATGTTATGAATGTGTGCCAGTTCAACATGTCAAACAACGTCAGCATCTACACCACCAAAGGCCCTGAGTCATTCACCCATCTGTGTGTCCCTCCCTCCCCCCTGCATGTGTGTTTTCTACATATTGTCATATCGTATCCCAGATATTTTGCTCTCACTGTGGTGCTTTGTCACTTTTTGACTGGAATACCTTGTGGACAGATTGCTTTACTCACAGACTGACATGCATCGCAGGCTGTCGGTCGGGATGGCGCTTGTGCAGCGAGCTGAGCATTACTTTTCTAGCTAAGGCAATCAGATCACTGTTGGGAGACAGTGAGGGAGTGTATGTGAATTCGGAGGCCGCAGGGAGAGAACACACACACACACACACACACACACACACACACACACACACACACACAAGGGGAAGACCTGCATAGTCTCGCAGTAAAATAGAAATGACAGACTCCGGCAGCGGCAGTCACGCAAGTCAAGAAACCTTGCAGTTGTCACGCTACCACAGCTGTGCGTAGCACACGCCCACACTGGAAGACTCGTCCACATCTCATCGTTCTTTTTTTCTTCTCTCTTCCTCTATCTCTCTCGTGCCCTCCTTGTTTCACTGAAGTCCGTTATGTACTGTATTTATTTAAATTGTCTCTTTAATCAACCCTGCCAAAAGCATACATTTGTGTTTGTGTGTGTTCGTCTCTGTGTGTGTGTGTGTGTGTTTGTGTCCGGAGTCTTTGCTCTTACTCAACGTGTTTGGTATCACAAATCAAAGCATGTAAGCAGTTTATTGGTCATAATTGTTTCTGATGAAATCCCTTAATTAAATGGAGAATCGGTGTGTCCTCCAGGTTATTGCGTTTAAGAAAAGAAATGCTGAAAAATATTTCTAAAGAAATATTTTGCATTGAAACTCAAAAAAGTTTTATTTGGCCCACTCACTTCCACAGCCATCTGTATTTCATTCCGGCTCCAGTATCAGCATTATATCTTTTGCTCCATTTTTACAGTAAGTTGCTGTTCTCATAATTATGGAAAGAATTATATAAATGTGCTGTAAAAAGTATGGAAAGGGTCAAATACTGGCTGAGCTTTGCTCCAAAAAAAGAAATGGTCGTAAATAAGAAAGATTCCTGCTCGGTGCGATCATGCCGTCTAACGCCAGCTTCGCAAAAGACGGCACCGATTAAATCCAGTTGTTTGTCAATTATTGTATTTGAATTGATTTGCTGCATGAGTTGCCCCGAGTCACTGCTTATTCCTGTCTCTGTGTGTGCCTGTGTGTGTAGTCTCTTACAGGCTTCGCCTTGGTGGTGAGCAGGGATGGGATGGTGTTTTATGCCTCTACAACCATTGTGGACTACCTGGGCTTTCATCAGGTGAGTTGAACGTCACACATATATGTTTCATGTACAAAGCTGGATGAAACATGAATGAACTGTCAGACTAGTAGGTAGCGTCATCATGTGTCTTGGTTCCTCCCTCCGCACTGAGCCCCATTGTTATTGTTTCGAGCTCAACATGTTTTTGTGTTTTACGTCCTCTTGCCTGAGGCTGAGGAAACCTGAATCCATGAAAATATTTCAGAAATTTAGGCTCCTTACAGCACACAGTCTGAAAAATGCCAAAACAATGTCAATGTTGATCAATTTCTTGTTGTGATCTGGTTGTCTAATGAATATACAGTTTTAGGTAATGCTGGCAGAATAATCATAATTAATATATTATTTCATTGACATCTGTTGTTTGGACAGGAACTTCCTGCTCCCCATAAAGAGATATTCTGAGGGGCACATTACCATAAAATAGCTGTTTTTGTACACATTATACACATGATGACACATGTTAATAAGTGAGCTTTGCAGATGCAGATTCTTCAATGGCAAAGATAAAGTTCACCATTTCCCCTTCCCCATCCATCCCTTTGTACTCTCTTTTGTTTTCGTGTTACGGCTATTGAGTAAGAGAAGAGGGGCAGACTGAACCCACTTAGTCACAGCTATGAGGTCACAGGGAGGTGAAGACCTCAATTTCACCCTGAGATACACACACTGGGGTTGGTATGTGTGTGGGCACTGATAAGTCACCCACGGTTTAGCTTCCTTTCTCTCCGCCGGCTATACCCAGCCAGTCATTAATTATTGATGATATCAACACAGGCATGCCTATCCTGCAACGCTAAAACCATCTCCCTCCTTCAAAACCATGAATAAAGTGCTTTTCACTGTTAAAATACCGCTCTGCCCTCATGTGAATTCTCTTTCTCTCACACACACACACACACACACACACACACACACACACGCAGAGGCACATTGACACTCTGGTGTGGAAATTATTCTGCTACAGTGCTCCCACTTGGCTTACAAGCAGACCAGGGCAGTAACCCAGCGCCATGAAATCGACTTGTGAACCACAGCGGTCCGAAAGATCCTGCCACAGCGTGTGTCTGTGCACACGAGTGTAACAGGGTGTCCAGGGCAGCATGGGAGCAAGTGGAGAAAGACACATTGTAAAGTGCAGAAGACGTGTGTGTATGCATGTGTGAAAGTGAAAACTGTTCAATCTACTTTAAACAAACAAGACTTACACCCCCATGCTACCATTCTCAGAACAGCAGATCTAACACAGTGAAGATGAACAGGTGAAATGTTTAGAAGGTTCACCATCTTCCACAGGCTACATCTACAGTGCAGCGTGTTAGCCTGCCAACGTTTGCTGATTTTTACTCAACAAAAGCTTCTGTTGAGATAACGTTGGAGGTAATGGACAGAGTGAAATTTTAAGCAGGGGGGCTGGATGAAAAATCAAGGGATTTCTGCCAGTTTAAACCTCTGGAATCCGTAAAATCAATGAATCAATCCGCCTTTTATTATAAGGAACAAAGCAGCGACAGTACTGTGAGTTCTGTTCATTCAATGCTCTTGAGTTGACAAATCCAAATGTACTTAACATGCTGAATGGAAAGTTGTTTGTGTGATATGATGATGTTTGATGAGAGGCAGACGATCACCTTCTGTTAAACATCCAATTAAAATAATGTAGTTCTCTGAACTGGAGTTAAGAACTATGGGCCAAAATACAGGTGACTAGATTCAAACTGTTTTATATGAGAGGCCTATGAATAAATGCTTTGTTGACCGTTCCGTCTGTCCATAAAAGTAGTACTCACTGATTAAGATGTTATATTTCAGAGAATGTCCTCAAAACATCTCTTAGCCTTTCCCGCATTTCTAATAAACAAGGCTCTGGTTGTTTTTAAGTCACTTAGTTGGCTTCTAAGGCCTCGACAACATGTCACGTAATTGGGAGGCCACAATTGTAGTCAGAGGGACACTTATCCCTAATATACCACAGGGGAAAAAGAAAGGAGAACGCTTCACTAAGAAGTACCACAAGAAAAGCCCCATAGAAGAGCAGAAAGCCTCCACTGGTCTTTGATCCCATTTTTTCGCCTTTGAAGGTCAGCGAAAATATCACTTATTTGCTTTTTTCTCTTTTTCCTCTCTGCGTTTTTTTTTTTTTTTTACGAGAAACATAAACAATAGTCACTCGATCCGCCTGTCTGCCTGACTGCCGGTGAGGAACCAAACCACAGGACGAAGAGCCCGCCGAAGACGGTGGGAACAGATTGTGTTTTCAGAGGCAGGCGATCAAAAACCCTCGCGTGCCACCAGTGTGGAAATTATAGAGCGAGCACACGGAGGAGGGAAGAGGAGAAGGTTGAGCGTTTTAGAGAGGAATCTGTCATGGATTGACAGAAAGCAAAGCTATTGCTGGAAAAGAGCGAGAGTGGGCTGGAACCCGACTAACTGTGTGTGTGTGTGTGTGTGTGTGTGTGTGTGTGTGTGTGTGTATGGGGAAGGGCAAGTTGGGCTGGACTGCAGTTCGGTGTCACGCGATGTTTGACAAACACAGCTGCCCTCAGTGGCCCTTACAGTACCCAGTAAATGCTCCCGTGTGCATGTGCAGACATATATCTATCGATCTAGTGTGCGTGCACTGCGTGTTTCGGTAGACGTTGTGTGTACACTATGTGTGTACGTCCCTGCGCAGGAAGTTAACATGCTCCCTGGGAACCCTGAGGCAGGCTGAGTGTATCAGGGCAGCAATAGGAGGAATCCCCCATCGAAGCAGCATCCACCGGCCGCTCTAACTGCGGCACAACACAGTTCGCTGCGGTCGCGTTTTCTGAAAGAATTTCAAGAGATGACACAATAAGACGAGGATGAAAATGTCCTTTCCCCAACAAATGGGGAAACTAAATACTAAATACTGCTATATATTTTCCCCGGCAGACGGACGTGATGCACCAGAACGTGTTTGACTACATCCACATAGACGACCGGCAGGAGTTCCGACGCCAGCTCCACTGGGCCATGTGTCCTCCGCAGGGGACGTCGGCAGACCCGGACAACCAGACAGCTGAAGGCACCGGTGGGTAGCTGACGCAATGAACACCTTCCCTTGGAAAAACTGTTTGGTTGAAATGTGGATAGTGGATCACAGATGTTAAATCTGGGACATTTTGGAGGTTTTTTAGTAGAAATTGAATTCTTCTCCTTCGCCATCTTTCTCCATAATTCTTCAGGGGAAGACTTTGTAGTGAGCAGCCTGTTCCATTCTCCGGACGCGGGGGGGATTCCTCCTGAGCTCACCTGCTTTCTCAACAGGTGTTTTATTGCCAGAGTCCGATGCCTCTTGGACAGCACCTCCGGTTTCTTGGTGAGTGATCGAAACCTAACTGTCATTTTAACATTAAATGTCGCCCACTTTCTGGCCTATAAAAAAAGTATTATGACCCCTTTGGTCCAGCAAAAAGTTTTTATTATATTGTGGTGCATGTCGTTATTTATTGTTTGATTACAATTAATAAGGTAATTGGGTGCCGAGACCCAGCAGCATAATAGGAGCCTGGTTCATCTTTGAGAACAGCAAGTGGAAGAGTTCAGGGCCATGATGACAGGGCAAGGTTCTGGGTGCACCGGCGTTGGCTGCACCAGAAATGTAGAATGCAGTTTAATTCTGGGAGCTCTTACAGACGAGTAGTGAGAAAATACTGGTGTCATACTAAAGACAAAACAAATATCATCCATGCATGGACAGAAAGATAACACGCGCCGTTTTGAAGAGCATTGTGTGTTAAAAACATTAAATAGTTCTTCTCTTCTCTCCCAGACTGTGCAGTTCCAGGGGCGGTTGAAGTTCCTTCATGGTCAGAAAAAGAAGTCAGGCTCTGGGGCTGTGATGCCTCCCCAGCTGGCTTTATTCTGCATAGGTGTACCCCTCTTACTACCCTCCATCACTGAGATGAAAATGAAGAGCATATTAATGCGGGGAAAGAACAAGGGAGGTGGAGGGATGATCTCTGCCCTTGAGCATGGGTGAGAGAATCCGTACGGTCCATGAGTGTCATCCCTGTACCTTTAACCAAAGTTGGAGGGTTAGATGCATATTCACTGTGTCTTAGTGCAAAGCCAGTGATTAATGGGAGGTGTTATACTGTAATTAAAGGTCAAGCTTTTTAACACAGACTTGATGTCTCAGAACTTTGATCCTTTGATGCATTTTGGCAGCTTACACATTACACGGCTATGCCTGATGGGCAGCTAGAATTAAAAAGGTCAAAATGATATTGACCTTGGGAGGTCCGTGCTTAAACATAACTTCCCTCATAGTTCATAAGAGCCAACTTAGTGGCTGGCTCATGCAAGATCTTTAAGGCATTGGTACATAAACACTGACAATGTTGAGTTATGGAAAAACAGGAATTTGTATGTAATATATAATGTTAATTGTATTATACAGAAACCATCTGAGATATAGCAGCGTGCTGTCGAGCAACAACTTTATGAGCACAGACAAGAGCCCTTACCTGTGGCTAATTAGGAGCAAATAAATGTCCCAGCTGGAGTCTGCGCTTCATGCATCATTACCAACTTTGGGCGGCAGAGAGGAGCCCCACCACCCCCTCTGCTGTTCATTCCTTCTAAGCATAGTCCAGGTTCCTTGAGAAAAATACTATTATATATTTATAAGTGTACAGCACATTAGCTGGGTGGATCGCGGGGCCGTGAAGCTCCTAGGGTTAGGTCTGCAGTATCGGGACACTGTACCATGTTCAACATCCATGGCAGCTTATTATGAAGGAAAAGAACACCAAGTTAGCGAATCTGAAAAGCATCTTCTCATAAGATGCAATTAGAAAAAAATAGAGGCTCCTCTGGTCCAAAGATGATTTACTCCTCCAGTCTTTCTTTATCTTTTCTTATCTTATGATTATAGTGCTGTGTTGTCCATCGGGCCCTTTTCACAGCAGCCATTCGGTCATGTAATTGCAAGGTAAACACAGGTGTTTTGAATTGATGATGGCCCTGCTCCTTTTTGGTGGGCCAGGGCCCTGGTTCTGTGAATGCTGGCTCAGTGGCTGGCTGTAACATAATAAATAGAATGAGGGCCTAATTACTTTGATCATTTACACCTGTGTTTACACTGCTGCAACATGTAAAAAAAATGGCTGCTGTGAAAAGAGAAAAGAAGAGGCAAGAGCAGCAAAAGACGATCAGAGTTGTTATTCAAGGAAGAAAAGAGTTTGAAATGGCTTTACATGATATAATAGTTCAGTTATGTAGTGATCAAATCTAAATCAAAATGTTGGTAGACAAATGACAATTTAAAAAGATTTTTCCACAATAACCCGCAGACAGCATGACAAATGGACAATGTTAGCCGACACCACTGAGGGATTTATCAGTTAATAAAACCGTAAAATATATGTTTAGTAGTAATGACATTAATAATGTGTTTTTAGGTTTTATCCACCTCACATTCAGTTTTAAGAAAATTGAGATTCTGTTCTCAATTTTCCAATGAGATGAATGACCTGTAATGGCCTGTAATGTAATGTAATTTAATGTAATAATGAATACTGGAAAAGAATAGTCACTTTTGGAATGTTTCCCTCAAGAAATTGTGCAAACCAAGCTTAGATATTTGGGCATTGAGTCACATCATTGAGTATAAACTCAATATATATAAACAATTGACTTGTGGATGTTGCCACATTTCTGGGTGGATCAATGATTATACAAGATACCAATGCTATGTGACTAATGATCTCCTTCTTCCATCCCTCTACCCTCCCTCACAGTGAGCGGGGGGAACACCTCAGGAGGCATTCCTTTGGTGGAGGAATGGGCGACATAGCGGACCCTGTTTTACTCTCCTGTCCCACCCCTGGAGCAACCCAGCGGGCTCAACCCACTCCCTGGACACCGCTCTCTAAAGACAACCTCAAGTACCGCCCCGAGGGTTTCTACAACCAGGAGGAACCCCTCAACTACTGCAAGTCCACCATGGCTTCCCTTAAAGGCGTCAACCCAGGCGTGGGCTGCGGTTGGCCTCTGCGACCGAACTCCGGTCCCCTCAGGGCGGGCCAGGGTATTGGCTACATCCCCTCCAACCGTATGAACAAGGCCGGACACTATGGGAAGCCATACCGCCTGTCCCCGAGCTGCCACGGCGGCCGAGGCGGCGAGGTGTTTGTCTCTAAGCTCTACGGGAACGTCCAGATTCCCGCAGACCCAGATGCCTACTGCGTGGATCTGGTGAAGAACGAGAACGGCTACGGGGAATGCTACGATGGCCACCTGATGCCCGAGATGCAGCCCATCAAAGTGGAGCACGACTCGGACTCTGAGAACGGCTGTGATGCGTTCGGGCGACCCTGGGCGTGCCGCGACCCCGAGGCCATCGACCGCCGCTACGCCAATGGGGTGTACGACCACAGCTCCGGCCTCCATCTCAAGTCGGAGGCGGATTATTACGATCCTCAGTTCTCTCCCTGCCATCGGGGGAAAGCGGGAATCAGCCCGCCGTACAACAACTATCAGAACTATGCAGGCAACCACGGCGGGAACACCACCGGGCGTCCTTTGAAATGTGACAAAGAATTGGGCAATCACAACAACCACAACAGCCAATTTAGTCCTCAGAGACTCTCACACTCAGACTCCCTGTGCGCCAACCAATCCATCAACCTCATGGACTCACACGTCTATCCACAAGACCCTCACAAGGCCTACATGCATCCGGATTACAACAAGCATGGCACTTATGAGTTCAAAGGTCATGGCGTGGTCCATTCGATCAAGCGGGAGCCCATGGACTCCCCGCCGTGGTCTGAGAACGTGAGCCAGTCCATGATGGTTGGGCCGAGGAACATTATGCCCTGTGTAATGAGCACAGGGCACCACAAGTCCAGTCCCTACGTTTATATGCCGTAGGAGTGACCGGTTTAAACCCAGCAGATCATTTCACACACACAATCAAACAATCGGTGTCCAGTAAAGTACTTTATATTGCGCCAAATGCACCGGCATTACAAAAGGATTCCCAGGATGTTAACATTTAAACGCCTTCTTCAGTGGTGACGAAGAAGTCACAAACAAGGCTCAGGTTCTAGTGTCAGTGTGTTGACAATCAAAAGTAATACCTTGAATCCAGTCTACGGATGGATGATTATGTTTGTGAGAGACGCATTTTGTAGTTGGTTTCTAGCACTTTTTAATTTAGTGACAGTGAGACATCTAGAGAGACGTTTTCTTTTTGGTTTGATGTGTTGTATACACCTGACTTTTGTGGGTGGAACTCAGATTTTGCTGTAAAAATACTTTTTTTTAAGCGTACACAGGAGTTGTTGGGCTTATCCAGGGAGATGGCATGTAGTCAGGAAAAAAACAACATTGGACAATCTATGGTGGTTTTCTATGTTTTAGTGCTTCAACCATAAATCCACTACCTTTTTCATTAATCTCCTGAGGGATGTTAGATTGGGAGCTAGATTTTTTAAACTTGTATTAAATGACATTTCTCAGACTTTTAACTTAATCAATTAAAGTCAACAACGATTTTGTCCCTCCTCATTTGTGTGTTCCTGCAGCTTCAGAGAAGCAGTTTTTTATGCATGACGCAACCAGATTGACATCTTATTTACAACTTCATTTATTTAGAATCCATTATTACACCACAAAGGAGAGAAATGAAAAATAAAAGGTTTTCATCTTGAAAATGTAGAAACCCTTTGTAGTAAATTGACAGAATCATGAAAAACTATTAGCTCTATAACTTTATTCACTACGTCTCCTTACTAAACTAGAAACTGATCACAAAAGGAGACCCATGAAAGCATTCACTCATTGGCCCAAAGATGAAAGACCTCACTTGAATTGTCCTTTTAAGTTGCAGGACCTAAAGAAGAAGCTTTGCACTGCTTCAATGACTAAATGAACTAATGAGTTGAGGTAGGAGTGCTTGAAAGAAAAGAAGACGGCCCTTTGTTAATAGTTTCATGATAATTATTCTTCCTATGCGCACAATCATTTTTGTCATATTAGGTCATGAAACCTGTCGAGCATACAGATGAATTCCTTAATGTAATTTTATGTCGTATAGTTTGGATTGGTGTTCATGGCGAGCTCAGCCTTTTTAAACTAGATGCAACCTGTCTCACTGCAGATACGACACATTTTCTTTGAAATTATTATACACTTTCCATGTCGATGACTTTTTTTCTTACAATCAATGTTTTTGCACAAAATAAATTATAAAGCACCAAAATTGATTTGACGTTAGAGACTCAGTTCTGTGGAGCTACTGTGCTGGTGCTCTACTGTAGTTTCAAAATTGCACTACTGGGAGTAGTTCAGTTGAAGTTCAACCTACCCAGACAGGTTTTGAGTCAACACGCACAATTTTACACATTGTCACTGTTTTGACTTTTTTTCTCTTTGTGTGTTTTCATTTCAATCAATCTTTGATGAGTCATATTTATTGTAAGAGGCAAAAGTGTATAATTTAAAAACTACAGTCATGAAGGCTTTTTTTGTTTCACTGAGGTAAATAAAAATGCCTTTTACTTTTCCTTGCTATCTTTTTTTGATTGTTTGAATTGTTTTAAAAGTCAGACTTGTCCCATGGAGGAGGTAGCTGCAAGGTAGCAAACACAATGTACATATTAAATGTCTTCCAATGTTTCTACGTGTTTTTGCAAATGGGACTTATCTATTAAAATACTTTTCTTTGTATGTAAACTATGGTGTTGTTCTTTCGCCACTAGAAGGATCAAAACCAAGGCAACCAATCACTGGCAGCTTGGTGAGCAAGTAACATATCAACATCTCCCACATGATGACTTTCTGGATTACCACCAAAAAACAAACAAATCTGCAGTAATCAGTCTACACGTCACTTCTGTTTACACACAAGACATTTTGGACTTATCGCAGTAGGAAAAGCATAATAATATAATCATGATGGCTTTGATTTCAGGTTTTGTGTGCTATTAAAGTGATATTTATGAACACTGTCCTCCTCCTGCGAGCAGAACGTGGCTTTGTGCTGTAAACAGTCCTCTGCAAAAGCTTGTTACGATGTTCAAAGAACTTGTATACAGGAATTTACTTAACAATGCCAAAGGAAAACCAGGGAGTACAAATTACGTGAAACAATTTACAAAATCGGCCACTCTACAAATCTGATGGTTTGCTGCTCTCATTTACGCTCTCCAGAATGAAAAATTACCAAATTCTACGGCTCACTTAACAGCCATGTCATTTTTAGCAGCTTTTGAATTTTTATTTATTAATAAATACTCAGCGGAACAGGATACAGAGTATCTCTGACCACATTGCTTGTTTGATTAATGTGCTGTAAAGTTGGCATGACAGCTCCTTCACACGATCTGAGAAACTCCACACCGGTCCCTCACCACGGTCTAGGACGAGAGCCGTGGCCAGGGGAATGTTGGCATCCACAGGAACCAAAGCAGGGAGCAGGGACACCGAGACCTGCAACCTAAAAGCTGGAGTTAAGTCCTAGTGGAGCCGGACTTCTATCCTACTAGATAAGTGTTCACTTGCCACAGTGACTTCAATTTTGGCAAACATTTCTATTTTGCTTGAATGACACTTTATCAATTCAAACCATCAGTTAAATATATTATTTATTTGAACCAAAATAAATATAAGGATAGATTTTTTTGTCATTGAATTGCAGGTACAGCTCTAGAAAAACAATATATGCTTATGTAGAAGGCAATCATGCCTCTGCCACAAGCATAAATTGTTTTGAGGTTGAGGTGAGAACCCTTCTCGTTGGATTAAATAGTTGCTGAAAAAGACTGTGTGACATGCAAGCGGGAACTGCAGGGACGTGGCTGTTGCATGCACGTTTGCCAGGACTCTCTGGAGGCACCTTGTTGGGATTTTCTCATCCATTGTTTAATACAGCTTAACCTCTGACCTCCACAGGGACATCCGATCTCAGTGGCATTAGTGACTCAAAGTCTTCTTAAGCATTTCAGCACTTCTCTTCAGTTGCCCGATGCCAAACGATGAAAGCGCTCCTCTGATTTTGTATAATTGTACCCTCGCCCTCGCCTCTTGATCTCTTCCAATCGTTACCTTTGGCGGGTTTGCCGCGATGTGAACGAGAGTCAGTCACAGCGACTGTCATTCCCCCCGTTAATCCCACCCATAGGCTTGTGGTTCTTTCATTACAATCAGTGTTTAGCTTATCGCAGGACACACAAGGATCAGTTAGCGAGGGGCCGACTGTGAGTGTGTGTGTGCGTGTGTGCGTGTGTGTCTGTGTGTGTAAATGGTCGCACGCTGTTTGTTTGCTCATTTTTAAGAATAAGGCTTTGTTTAACCTCATTTTTAAAGGGAAGAAACAAAAGAACAACAGCTTATATATACAACTTATATTTTTCGATTTTTAAAGTGCTGTTAATAACCATTTATAAAAGCAAGAGTGGAAATAAATAAATAAAACAATCAAAATGACAATGGAGTTGATGCATTAGCTAAAACTCCACTTTACCATGAATCCAAAACCACAGCAGCCACGCGTGTGTATGATGTTAATAATGAATGTCCTGGTCGGTTTATGTGTCGGTGTGTTGGAAGATAATTGCTATAGAAGTTAGTATTTCCCCATTTAAAACAACACTTCCCTTACAGTAAGTTTACATAGGTAACCAGTGTTTTGTTGATTCACTATGCAACGAGTTATACAAAGGCCATATGCGTGTCTGCATTTATGGTTTGTACACCCATGTAAACCCGGACTATACAGAGCAGTACAAAATAACTGTTTACTTCCTCTTGTCTTAAAACTTGTTCTTTCCAATTAAGATATAACTTCCTCTTCCAGGTGCTGGTGGTGAACATGGTGTTCATGTTTTGGGGGATTTTACTGGAACAGGAACTTCAAATGTATTTCATCTTAAGAGCGATTTTGTGTCAGGGCTGTTGGTGTCACCAGGAGGATGTTGGGTGGTTACTGCAAATTATTGTTTTGATGATTTTAGCATGGTTCGTTTTGTCACATTAAAACATGGTTTGATTTATTACGTTCTAGCATGTTTTTACAACTTACTATTTTACCATGTTAACCCACAGTTTATTAGTTTGCAGTCAATGATCACATGCACCTGGAGGGACTTAAATGATTACAGGGAGCGCTGGCACTGCTAGTAACTTTTAATTCCTATTTTGTATTAGATTTTAATTACTGGCTTTTAAGTCCAAGCCTCACAGGGTTGACATTGGGACAAGTAAATGTCAGTTACAGTTACAAGTAACTGTAACTCTATGAAAATGAAATGGCTTAATTATTTGGCAGAGTGGAAGAATACAAGAGGAATAGTAAATGGAATTTGAGCAAACAATGGTGCAAGAGCAGCTTCGTAGAGTTAAATGGAAAACAAACTCTTTTTTTTCCCCCCAGGAACTATTGATGTTTAAGATCATTTAAGAGTATTTTTTTGTTTTGCTCACCAGACATGCACTTAAAACTAGTAACTGAATATTAAATGCTGTAATGGGACCCAACCCATTACGTGCAATCTTGGATTCAGCTTAACAAGGAGGAATCGTAGTGCTTTTTAGCTCTATAACACGAATTACACGTGCAATTGTGCCTCTCTGACATACAATTCTATTCCCAGGGGAGTAACAACCATCTCCCGGTCGCTCTCACTTCTCCCCAAAAGAAGTTTGCTTTTGCATCACTGCAGCGAGATTGATGATGTAACAATCAGAGGGAGGGGGGAGACGATGCTGACTTAAGTGTTTCATTATGCATGCAGCTCTTTGCCATCACGTCATGTGACGCTTGTTCTGCATAGACGGGAAACGGGGGGGGAATGGCAAAGAAGTACAGACAGGCAGAGAGTAAAAGGGGGATAGACAAAAACTAAAGGTGAGAAAAGAAAAGTTAGTAGGAAAAAAACAGTGAAAACAATAGAGAGCACATCCAATCAAGAGAGGGGCGAGCGCTTGCGGCAACTGTAGTCTAAGAACAGTGTCTGATGCTTGTAGACAGGTGTAACTGTGAGGGGGGTGTGAAGACCAAGACTTATAATCCTATACCATGCAGGTTTGCGTGACCATTCATAGCCCACTCTTCGCTGCTACACACACCATTTGCCCTAATTAGTCTCACCCACACTAACACACACGCCAATACGCACTCGCATAGGCAGATGCATTAATGCATTTGCATACACACAACAATGTCCGCATCTCCTCTCCCCACATCCCCCAGTGATTACGAGAACAATCCTTAAGGGTATATCACAGACACGCATGTACATACACTTATGCACGCGTCATCATGCACATATAAACACACACGCACTACTAAGCATATGGATGAAAGTCACGCAATCCCACGCCCCCCTAACCCTCACAGCCCGGCTTCTTTTTGCTTCCCGACTACAATTGGCTAATGAACAATTAGCAGCACCTCGCCTGATTGCTTAATGCCTTTAGCTTAGTCAAAGCTTCATTGGTGTCAAACCTTTTTTTTCCTCGTCTATCTCCACAGCCCTGTCAGAATAATTCAAGTACCCTTTCAATCCCTCCGTCATGTTCCAAATGATTGAATCTGCTTTCCATTACCCCTACATAAAAGCTGGATTGTAACTTAATGGAAAAGCCAGACATATTTTAGCCAATATTTTTAAATGTTTTTTCCTACCGTTTATTATCTGTTAAGGTAAGTATCAACCACCTATCCACTATGCAGCACATGTACTCTCTGGCAATTTAAACTTCATCTATGACCTTCAGCTCTTAATTTAAAACACTATCATTCAGCTAACTTGCTAACTTATTTTTTAAGTAACCTCAATTGCTGTGTCTTCAAACAACATTCATGTTTTCATTTAGAAAGAAAGTGCTGAATAGGAGGGTGTTCAGGGGAGACCAGCCAGTTAAAAGGTTGCAGAGTGCAACCTGGTGATTCATAAACTAGATATTCAGGGCACAGCTGACTGTGAGTCAGACACAAACGTTAGCACATACACAACAAACAAAGATGCCTGCTATTTATCTTCCACAGATACACAAAGAGCTTTGCAGGAACATGTCAGGAAAACCACTAAATCAACCCTCTTCTGCGTAAAATACATACTTTATTCTCATTATGCACTACCATATTCAATCCTATGGGGCAAGGCCAGCAAACATGATCTGAATCTACAGGGCCAGGGAATGCTCTAATAATTCCCGGGTGAGATTAGGGGAAGCGTACAGTGAGATTATGGAGCCACTGCCAGCACTGTCTGTTTGGGGTTTTGTTTCATGCTCCAGTTGCCTGAGTAATCTGCAAGGGTTACTGGGGGGGACAGACGTTTAAACCGCCTCTTATGGTGGTGAATGCTTCCACCTACTGGTCACAACAGCAAACTGCAAAGGACGAGGAGTTTTTAAATCAAATGGTATGAACTCTGTAACAGTGTGAGAAATACACAAATGAAAATCAAAGCGGCTGTAAAAGGACAGCGTGATTTGTCTGTGTGTGGGCGGATTGATTTGGTCATCGGTAGTCCCACAATGTAAAAAATGATTTAAATCGTTTTTGTTTTCACACTAAGACGTTTTCAATTAATTAGACTAAAGTGCAGGTATTATTCATTTTTGGTCACAAAAACATGGTTTGGTAAAAGGACATATAATCTGAAATACTTCAAATTCAAGACATGGAAAAGAGACACCAGCTGTACACAATCTGCCCGTTTCCCCCTTTTATTTGGAATGAGAAAGTGCCTCGCAATCCCGAAATGGCACAGTCACACCAGCAACCGCTGAAGGGTCTGTTAAGTAATTTGGTGCAGAGCTGTTTAACATGTTGGTTGTTAAACTGTGGAGGGGCTGTGCCTGCCCTCTGATCTACAGTTGGTATTTTGCCCTAAACAGCGGATGTAAAACATTTTTTCATGTGGTGCGGCCACAGGTGGAAGGAAATACTTCAAAGTTTAAGAGAAGAGGTACAACAGCAGTTTTCTGCCCGATGTGTGTCATAGAGGATGTTGGTTTTAACTCTGAATGCCTGTAATGAACGAGAGGACTTAGCGACTCAGAACATAGCACTGTATGCATCTGTTCTGTCCTGACAAGAAGTAGCTATGTACCAAAGAAACTGAGAATAAACAAAATATAGCTTTATTTTTAAACATCCAGAGTCCAACATCTTCAGGTAAAAGGACTGAATGTCACTCAGCCTTTAGTCTCTGTGGAGTTTGAGTTGGTTTGTAATGGCCGATGATCTGAATCAAGATGAAGGAGTTGATGATCAAGAAGAGTAATCCAGCCAGCCAAATTAACAGGAAGGTGTTGTAGCCTTCAAATTCCAGAAAGTAGGCTGGGCCCAACCAGATGCCCTGATGGTAGGGAGGAAAATATTATATATATATATATATATATATTTTATATACATACATATCATACCAAATTTACATTTTGCACCGAAAACCCAAAATACATTAAATTGTATTACCTGTCCGACAAACCAGAGGAGGAGCAGTGCCACTCCCTGTTTCAGCGACAGATTCAGGTGAGGAATGACCAGAGGGAGTAGACACAGGTACCACAGGAAGTACTATGAAACGATAACAAACAACAGATAGACACACCTGAGACACGCAACATAAAACAAACACCCCTCCACCCCTATAGGTACAATAACTTTCACTATAGAGAGAGAGAGAGAGTCTATACATGCAGCCTTCCTTTGTTTGTTTGTTGTACTTGTTTTTTTACCTCCGACATGACCTTGTGCATCCTGTGAGCTCATTCACTTTAATGCTTTGATTTAGCTTATTATTGCGTGTGTCGTTATTTCATCAGGTCTCTTTTTAATTGGATTCTACAACCCCAAACAACCCAATTGTATTTTTCCTCAATCCTAAAAATGCTTCTGAACTTAAGGGAGTGAGTGGATGGTTAAAAGCTGACTGAGGTACCTGTGAAGTGCAGACTTTGTTGAAAGAGACAAAGATGGCGGTGTGCAGGAAGCAGCAGAAGACCAGGTCAGAGTGAAAGGACCATGAGGCTACCAGCAGCAGGACGAGCTGAGGCAGGAATGCTGCCAGGCCAAGCCACTGGCTCCACCTGCCGTCTGCACCAACAAAGAATTAGGCCGGGCTGAGGAAGCGGCTTCGTCAAGTTTACACTCCCAATTTAAAAACAAGGAAATAAATTCAAAAATAGCTCCAAGTTTAAAACTGACGACATAAACAACCACTTAAAAGTTGATGCTGGTCTTTGTTCGGTAGCTCTGTCTGCAGTAAGACGTCACACTAGGAGGCTACGACGGGATAGATCGCCAAGTACCTGTGGTGAGGTAGAGCATATAGAAGTATGGAGAAAAATTGTGTCTGATGTCCCTTCTGATCAGGTGGTACAAGTAGGTCTCATGAAGGAACTCCCATCCATACCTGACAATTCAGAAAAGGAGTATTAAGTGTATTTCTTTAGGGATGATGCACAAAGGCTGATATTAAGT